>CM046365.1:188564-856434 GCA_025413025.1 Ficus hispida
TGTGAACATCTTTCCTCTTGTTTTATTTCCCCTCTCTCTCTCAGAAAAATCATACTGCTGCCATATTTATTTATTCATTTCTTTTTAGAAAAATCATACTGCTACCCATTTTTTTCACTTCCATCTATTTCTTTTGGTGACCATCTTTTCTCTCAGTTACCATCTTTCTAGAAAAATCATATTGTTACCATTTTTGTATATTTCATTTTTTTCTAAAAAAAAATAATACTGTTACAATTTTTTTTCCACTTCCATCTAATCCTTTTGGTGACCGTCTTTCTAGAAAAAATCATATTGCTACCATTTTTGTTTATTTCATTTCTTTCTAGAAAAATCACACTGCTATTATTTTGTTTATTTCATTTCTTTTTACAAAAATCATATATACTGCTATTATTTTTTCCCGCTTCCATCTAATCCTTTCGGTGACAATCTTTCCTCTTATTTTATTTCTCTCTCTCTTTCTCTCTCTCTCTTTCTTGTTTATATCATTTCTTTTTAGAAAAATCATACTACTACCATTTTTGTTTATTTCATGTCTTTCTAGGAAACTCATATTGTTACCATTTTTTTCCATTTCCATTTAATCCTTTTAGTGACCATCTTCCTCTTGTGTTATCACTCTCTCTCTCTCTCTCTCTCTCTCTCTTTTGTTCGTTTCATTTTTTTCTAGAAAAATCATACTACTACCATTTTTGTTTATTTAATTTCTTTTTAGAAAAATCATATTGCTACCCATTTTTTCCACTTCCATCTAATCCTTTTAGTGAACATCTTTCCTCTTGTTTTATTCCCCCCCCCCCTCTCTCTCTCTCAGAAAAATCATACTGCTGCCATTTTTATTTATTTCATTTCTTTTTAGAAAAATCATACTGTTACCCATTTTTTCCACTTCCATCTAATCCTTTTGATGACCATATTTCCTCTTGTTTTATTGTCCTCCCCCCCCCCCCCCTTCTCTTGTTTATTTCATTTCTTTCTAGAAAAATCATACTGCTGCGATTTTTGTTTATTTCATTTCTTTTTAGAAAAATCATATTGCTACCCATTTTTTCCACTTCCATCTAATCCTTTTAGTGACCATCTTTCCTTTGCTTTATTTCTCTCTCTCTCTCTCTCTCTTGTTTATTTAATTTCTTTTTAGAAAAATCATATTAACCATTTTTATTTATTTCATATCTTTCCAGAAAATTCATACCGTTACCACTTTTTTCCATTTCTATCTAATCCTTTTGGTGACCATTTTCCTCTTGTTTTATCTCTCTCTCTCTCTTGTTCATTTCATTTCTTTCTAGAAAAACCATACTACTACCATTTTTATTTATTTAATTTCTTTTTAGAAAAATCATATTGCTATCCATTTTTTCTATTTCCATCTAATCCTTTTGGTGAACATCTTTCCTCTTGTTTTATTTTCCCCTCTCTCTCTCAGAAAAATCATACTGCTGCCATATTTATTTATTTCATTTCTTTTTAGAAAAATCATACTGCTACCCATTTTTTTCACTTCCATCTATTTCTTTTGGTGACCATCTTTTCTCTCAGTTACCATCTTTCTAGAAAAATCATATTGTTACCATTTTTGTATATTTCATTTTTTTTCTAAAAAAATAATACTGTTATAATTTTTTTTCCACTTCCATCTAATCCTTTTGGTCACCATCTTTCTAGAAAAAATCATATTGCTACCATTTTTGTTTATTTCATTTCTTTCTAGAAAAATCACACTGTTATTATTTTGTTTATTTCATTTCTTTTTACAAAAATCATATATACTGCTATTATTTTTTCCCACTTCCATCTAATCCTTTCGGTGACCATCTTTCCTCTTATTTTATTTCTCTCTCTCTCTCTCTCTCTCTCTCTCTCTTTCTTGTTTATATCATTTCTTTTTAGAAAAATCATATTACTACCATTTTTGTTTATTTCATGTCTTTCTAGAAAACTCATACTGTTACCATTTTTTTCCATTTCCATTTAATCCTTTTGGTGACCATCTTCCTCTTGTGTTATCTCTCTCTCTCTCTTTTTCTCTCTCTCTCTCTCTTGTTCATTTCATTTTTTTCTAGAAAAATCATACTACTACCATTTTTGATTTAATTTCTTTTTAGAAAAATCATACTGCTACCCATTTTTTCCACTTCCATCTAATCCTTTTAGTGAACATCTTTCCTCTTGTTTTATTTTCCCCCCCCTCTCTCTCTCTCTCTCTCTTAGAAAAATCATACTGCTGTCATTTTTATTTATTTCATTTCTTTTTAGAAAAATTATACTGTTACCCATTTTTTCCACTTCCATCTAATCCTTTTGGTGATCATCTTTCCTCTTGTTTTATTGTCCCCCCCCCCCCCCCTCTTGTTTATTCCATTTCTTTTTAGAAAAATCATACTGCTGCCATTTTTATTTATTTCATTTCTTTTTACAAAAATCATACTGCTACCCATTTTTTCTACTTCCATCTAATCCTTTTGGTGATCATCTTTCCTCTTGTTTTATTGTCCCCCCCTCCCCCCCTCTCTTGTTTATTCCATTTCTTTCTAGAAAAATCATACTGCTGCGATTTTTGTTTATTTCATTTCTTTTTAGAAAAATCATATTGCTATCCATTTTTTCCACTTCTATCTAATCCTTTTAGTGACCATATTTCCTTTGCTTTATTTCTCTCTCTCTTTCTCTTGTTTATTTCATTTCTTTTTAGAAAAATCATATTATTACCATTTTTATTTATTTCATATCTTTCCAGAAAATTCATACTGTTACCACTTTTTTCCATTTCTATCTAATCCTTTTGGTGACCATCTTCCTCTTGTTTTATCTCTCTCTCTCTCTTGTTCATTTCATTTCTTTCTAGAAAAATTATACTACTACCATTTTTGTTTATTTAATTTCTTTTTAGAAAAATCATACTGCTATCCATTTTTTCCACTTCCATCTAATCCTTTTGGTGAACATCCTACCTCTTGTTTTATTTTCCCCTCTCTCTCTCTCAGAAAAATCATACTGCTGCCATTTTTATTTATTTCATTTCTGTTTAGAAAAATCATATTGCTACCTATTTTTTTCACTTCCATCTATTTCTTTTGGTGACCATCTTTTCTCTCAGTTACCATTTTTCTAGAAAAATCATATTGTTACCATTTTTGTTTATTTCATTTTTTTTCTAAAAAAAATAATACTGTTACAATTTTTTTTCCACTTCCATCTAATCCTTTTGGTGACCATCTTTCTAGAAAAAATCATATTGCTACCATTTTTGTTTATTTCATTTCTTTCTAGAAAAATCACACTGCTATTATTTTGTTTATTTCATTTCTTTTTACAAAAATCATATATACTGCTATTATTTTTTCCCGCTTCCATCTAATCCTTTTGGTGACCATCTTTTCTCTTATTTTATTTCTCTCTATTTCATTTCTTTCTAGAGAATCATACTGCTATCATTTTTATTTATTTCATTTCTTTCTAGAAAAATCATAATGCTACCATTTTTTTTTTCCACTTTCATCTAATCTTTTTGGTGACCATCTTTCCTCTTGTTTTTTTTTCTTAGTATTTTTAATATCAAACTTTTCGTTGCTCCTCTCAATTTAATTATTCCGATAGCAACAATTAACTAATTGAGTCATCTGAATTACTTTTATTTGCAAAATATCATTAAAATATATACCCGATTGGTTTAATACTTTATACTTTGAGTAATGATATTGTTTTTTTTTTTTTTTTAATTTTCTGGAAGTTGCATAATACTCAATAAAGTTTTGGTACTTCTAGACTAATATAGTATAGAAGCGAGAGCGTAATCATGTAGACATGTCTGGTGTACATGTGAACGTGAGATTATATTCACATTATTTTATATAGGACTAAGAATAAGAAAACTACGTCACAGATTTAGTTGTTGAAATAATATATATTTCATTGGCCAATTTGTTTAAGAAGGTATGCCACTGTTCAGTCTTTTTTTGTTTTTTTATTTTTATTTTTATCTTTGATGATCGTTAGGCTTGATATAACCAAACACGTGATCAAAATTATAGGTACTTAATCCCACCCAAAAAAAAAAAAAAAAAAAAAGAAAAGAAAAAAATGTACAACAGCTAATTGTAGATAAAATTAGGTACTAATCGAAAGAGAAAATAAATTAGAAAAAGGATCCTATATGGTAATGATTATATAAAATTGCGAGGAAGATGATCATGATCTGCGTGGGTGACAATGTCTGGTGGACCATGCTCCCCTCAAGGACCAATTAAGTTGCCGAATCTCTCAACTAACTACTTGTCCTTGCAACGTTTTGACAAATATAATTTCATGATATCTCTAGGGTTTTGGTCGATTGAGGTTACGAATTGAAGACCAATTGGTCTTGGAATCTATAGTTGATCAGGATGACAGACGATGAGGCTGCCCACACAGCCAAAGACCTCTAGGCAGTACGTCTAGAGTCGGCGGGGACTTGGCATTGATCTGTGTGAGGGGCTTGATCGATGTCCAGACTGGTTGGGGTTCGATTGATCTCATTTGTAATTTTTATTTATTTTATATATATATATATATATATATATTTTAGAATGAGTGGTGCTAATTAGAACATAAACTCTAATTACAACTTTTTGAATACCACGAAAAGTGATATGCTAAAAGGAGACGAGATAATTTATTAATTAGGCAGTCTAGCAAGAGAATGGCTAAGTCAAATTTCAAAGGAGGTCATCTCTAAAGGAAAATGACAATAGGAGGCATGTGGGTGGAGTGGGGTCTACAGTGTTAATCATATAATAATTAATTAGTACTAATTAGCAATAATGATCTTGCTAATCTATATGATAATGAAGTAGCTAATTAATTAATATATATATATATATATATATAGTGATTAATAATCAACCTGGTTTTATGATATCCTATATCGAAAGACTGCCATATAATCAAATGCATGTGGAGGAAATCCAAACAATATCGTTTGGAAAAGTGGTCGATTGGCTAATGGATTATTACATATATATATATATATATATATAATATGATGAAGCAACTTGTATATAACCCTTTGGAAAGTCTCTATAACTTGCTATTACGCCCTTCAAAGTGATACATATATGCATATATAAGGTTAAATATTAATCTTGAAGCCAACATTGCAAATGGGATACATATAATAAGAATAATGAGCGTGGACAAACAAGCACTTTTGGGATTAAATGATGATCAGAGGGGGGAAATCGAGGAAAGATCTGCTGGTTCCAACTAGCAGCAGGGGACCAGTTTGGTTCTTTGATTAGTAGTACTTCTGATATAACACACACACACACACACACACATATATATATATGCTTTAAATATTTTATACACACACACACACACACACATATATATATATAAAATAGATTTTTAGCTACGTTGGCTGCCTCATTATTCGCAGCCAAAAATTAAAAAAAAAATCATAATATGGGGCTCAAAAACTTCCATGTATATTTTTCTATATATTTAAACAACCTGAATATATGTATATATATATATATTTGTACAGTATACTCTACGGTACAAAATAATATACTAATTGGCAAAATGCCAAGCATTGCCTTTATTAGCGTTCCTTCTCTCTCTTTGACCATATACATATATATAAATAGACATATAGGCATAAACATACATAGATCGTATTAGATGTGTATACATTAATACACCATGTTCCCTGTTAGTCATAACGCGTGAACAGCTTATTAGTTGCTCTGATTATTAAGTCTCCCGGTAGAGTTCAACGAATATATATATATATATATATATATATATATAATTGCCATCTCTAATCTCTCTCGACTCCATATACCCAGCTAGTCATCCAAAAGGTCAGTTGCTTTCTCCTTCTTCATCTATATATATATATATGACTCTCTCTCTCTAAATATATATACATATATATATATATATATATCTAAAAGACTACAGTAATACTGATCTTATGATAAAGACGATAGTATCTTTTTTCATTAGTCGGACATATCAGATTTATAAGATTCTAACTATAATTCAGATATGTTTTCACTCCTGAGATGAATATTTTCACGATGAATTTAACTATATTTTTAGTTTTTGTTTTTGTTTTTCGGTTTACTGTCTTTAATGGTAAATACTATACACATCTAATTAGCCCTCTGATTATCAGTCTCCTGTGTATAAACGTTCACATGTTTGTTTGTTTGCCAAAGAAGACAAGGCAAAAGCGAACAAAGCACGTGGGAAAAGATTACGAAAACTCAAAACAAAATTTGTGTTTATCCCTTTCTTCATATATATATATATATATATATATACATACTTTTTGGTGTCAAATTATGGGATTGTGATCGTTAATAAAAGAAATATATTATATGTTCGAATTATGTGTATAAATATATATATTATATATTATATATTATATATATATATATATAAATGATGAATGAAAGAAAAACCATAAAAATCCTAAACGCTAATTAGAACCAAACAATTTATTAAAATGACGTGCGTGATATTATTGCCACCTTATTGACAAAACAGCATTAATAGCTATTATAGCCACTGTGGTGTCGGCCACTAATTTAACAACTGTGTCTTGAATCCATCACTTCATTAGATGATGATATCTCTATTCGTCAATATATCCCATCCTCATCAAAAAAGTTACGTACATATATATATATATATATTTCTACATATCAATATATATATATATATATCTTTATCTTTATTACGTTAAATCATTATTTTTATCTTTACTGTATTAAATTTTAACTGTATCTTTATCTTTTTTTTTTTTTTTTTTTTTTTATCATTTTTATCTTTATCTTTATTATATTAAAAGAATCAAAAATCCTTATTTTGATACGTATTCTTCATGCCATGTGGGGCAGCCTCCGCTTCTTTTTTCTTTTTTAGTCCTTTATTTGTTTTATCAATTTGTTTTGGGCTTTTCGGTCAAACTTTATTCTTTTCCATTTTTGTCCCCCCCTTTTTTTTTTTTTTGGTTTTTCATTCTTCTTCATTCTTCTTCTTCTTTTCGATTTTGTTGGTAGGTTGTTGTTGTTGATTTTTTTTGTTTTTTTGTTTTTTTTTTAAATCTTTTCATCATTGCTCCTATATTAATTTGTCGTGTGATTTTTTTTTCCTCTATTAAAATTAATTTTCGAAAATGCATCCCTATTTAAATATTATTTTTTCCTACAACTCTTTCAATTGTAATTGTTTTTATATGTAATAACTTATTACTAATTTTTCATTTGATTTATCAATTGTTTTTTTCAAACTTACATGGCATGTGTAGAGCACGTGCTTGCCGCTAATATGTAATATATACATGTATATGATAAGGACATATTACAAGTAAGTACTAGAGCCATTCATTTAGAATTTTCTTAATTATTAGTAATTGAATTAAATTAAATTACTGCATTTGTGTTATAAGAAATTTTTTTTATTTGTTTCCAAACTGAATAATGATGATAATTTTTATATTTATATTTACCATATTATAAAATAGCCAATAGCTCATAAATAGAAACTTTTCATCATTATTCTAGATTTGTCACGTGATTTTTTTAATATACTTTATCTGTCCATATATGCTCGTCAACTAGTAAGTAGGGAAAAAAAGAGAGGAAAATGATTCACATCATTGAAAAAAATTTTATAATATATCAAAAAAAATTAAAAAGTAACTTGTTAGAGATAAAAAAAATAATAATAATTATAATTTTATAGAATCTATAAAATTTAGATACTTGATAATTTATGATAGTAATAATAAAATTTGTTATAATGAGTATCATTGCTTAAAAAAAAAAGGGAGGGGGAAGCATAATATAAGATTTTGGTGTCACAATGTTAGGGCCAAGTGAGAAAAAGACAAACACGTACTGAGCTCTCCTCAACAATCAAAATGGATTCCATCCTACGATTAATCTAACGGTTGGCAAATGAACACAACAGTACAAAGATGAGTTGTCGATAATATACATATATGTGTATATATATGTGTGTGTGTGTGTGTGTGGGGTATAATCTAATATTGAGAGCGACGGTACGCTTTGGAAGCTTCTAAAAAGAAATAGTAATAATTAATAGGTGTCAAACGCATCCAACACCTCATTGGCTCATACTCTCTCCCTTTCACGACTCTCTCTGTCTCTCTCTCTTGTCTCTCTCTCTTTTTTCCTTATTTTTTTAATTAGATTGTTAATACTTATTGGCACTACCACAAACGCCTTATATGGCTTCAATATAAAATTTAATAAGAAACAAAAAAAAAAAAAAAAAACTAAAGATTTAACATGATTTGTTAATGGATTAAAAAAAAAGAGAAAAACTACGTAAAAAAAAAACTATTAATAGAGTTATATATATTAATATAAGTTGAAATATATAAAATTGGATAAGCTTTTAATATGTATAAATAAGCTAAAATCATCTAAAATGAAGAAATTTCTTACACTAAAAATGAATATTTTATAAATATCGAACTTTCCATATGAACAAAAATGTATGTTACATATTTAACATTTTAGTATCCAGCAATTGGTATTGTATTTAAAGTTTAGGCATGAATATCATAAGTTATTAAATATTAAAATCCTGTAGATTCTGTAAAGTTAAAATAATTATTTTATCTCTATTTTTTTTACTCCTAATAAGTTATTTTTTAATTTTATGATATATTAAAAATCTTTTCTTTTATAATGTGAATCATTTTCCATATAAAATATGAATGTACATATGATCAAATCACTAATGTAGTGAGCGAGAAAATTTGGATATACGCAAAAACTAAAAGAAGAATATAAATACATACATATATAAATATAAATATAAATATATATATATATATATATATATAAAGAGAGAGAGAGAGAGAAGCAGCAGCTAAATATGTCATGGTCAGTACTTACCACCACAGCCACCATTACCTTGTAATGTAATTTGCGAAGATAATACAAAAAAACCCAAAAAAAAAAAAAAAAACTCGTATATCATATTTTCAGAGAGAGAGAGAGATTATGATAAGTGTATAGTAAAGATTGTTTAAAGAGACGTGGAAAAAGAAAACCCGAGTGCGCAAAATTGGAAAATGGAAATTGGAAGTGCAAAAAAGTGATGGATGAGATGAGATGGGTGTGTATGAGAAGCAGAGTAGTACAGAGTCCGAGTGAGACGTAGATATTAATATCAATTAAATTAAATTAAATTAAATTAATGATTAATAGGTGTCGTGTTTTTGGCCCTTGAGCGTTGCTGAGGCATCCATCGCTTTCATTGTCTTTTTCACTTTTCTCGCCGATCTGTTCTCTCTGTTTTCTGTGTCTTCTCTGTCTAGAAGAGTTGTAGCACTTGTTTGTCTCTTATATTACTGGAATTTTGGTTCCCCCTGTCCCTTTCTTTTTCTTCTTCTTCTTCTTCTTCGGTTGGCATCATCAATGCTGAGAATGCTTTCTTTTTTTCTTTTTTTCTTTTTTTTTAAATTAAAAAAAATCTAAAAAACCAAACACACACTAAGACAACACTCCTAATCTAATCACCTCCCCCCAATCCCCCATTCATTTCTCAACATATATATATATATATATATATATTTTTTTTTTCTGGTGGTCTGTGCTGTGCTTTAAGGTAATTGAATGTAGTTAAAATTAATCAAACGAAAAATGGGCATCTGAGTGGTCTGTATGAAACTTTGTAATTATTATTATTATTATTATTTTGGGTGGTTTCTCACGCTCTCACAGCTACTGGGGGTTGGTTGTTGTTGTTTTTTTTTTTCCTTTTATTTTTTATTTTTTCAGAGACAACAAAGGAAGGAAGAAATCATCATTCATCAGCAACCGTTTGACGAAAAATAAAAACAAAAACAAAAACAAGAAAACAAAGAAACGATAGAGAGAGAGAGAGAGAGAGTTGTGTGTGTGTGTGTGTGGGGGGGGGGGGGGGGGGGGGGTACAAACTAGAAAAGAAAGTAATAAATTGTCGCTCGTGCGTGCGCTTCTTTTATTGAGATCTCGAGGGTTTCTTTCTGTGTGTCTGTCTCTGAAACGACACCTGTGGAAGAGACAAGTGCTTCAGCTTTTTCTTCACCTTTCCTTCGTCCGCCATTTTCTCTTTACTTTACATTTTATATATATATATAGATATATATATGTATGTATGTATGTATATAAAATAGGTAAAACACAAATGACAAGAGGGTTGAGTTGAGTGAGTTGAAATAGCTGAGCAGTTGACAAATTGGGGCCACAATCTTTGGAGGAGTCGGTGACAGTCACTCACTGGTGTTGGAATTTTGGCTCTGTTTTGCTTTCCCTCAAAGAAAAGGTACACTCCTTCACTCCCCCTTTTTTTTCAAATATAACAATTTTACTTATTTTATTATTATCTGAGAAGCATATCCTCCGACTCTTTTGGCTATTTTCTTTTTTTTTTTTTTTTTTTTTGAGTAATTATTATTATTTTTTAATTAATTTTTTATATTTGAAAAAACGTGGATGAATAGCAATACACCCATTACCCTCGTTTTTTGCTTACTTGCCGGTTCCTAGTACTTGCCCCATATTTTGCGTATTTAAAAAAAAAAAAAAAAAAAAAAATATATATATATATATATATATATATAGATATATCTTCATAAATAGCAGTAAGGGAGCAGAACCGGGTCGGTGAGTTGTATAGGTTTGGTGACTAGTTAAAAAGCAGTTGAGTTGAGATTTGAGTTTTGCAAACTAGAGAGTTTGTTTTTGTGTATTTGATGTGTTTGGTCTCAAGCACAGCAAGGCAAAGCTGAATCTGATAATGCTGAGCTCTGATGATGATGATACTGGTGATTCTGATATGTTCTTGGACTCCTTGGATCGCTTGTCCACCTCTGACGAGTCAATAGACCAGTTGAGTGGTAGCTATAGCTATAGTCGTGGCTGCAAGCTCGGGTATGAAGTTTGGGTGAACGAGCCTTCTAGTGTTGAGGAGCGAAGGCATAATTTCCTACACCATTTTGGTTTTGCTGAATTTGCTTCTACCACTACATCTATGGTGTTGGGATCGGACAGACTTGTGGTCGGTAATGCAGCTGTTTCGCGTCGTCACCACATGTCTTCTGATGATCCTCACGTTGAGGAAGCGTCGGAATGTTGCACAAGGGAAGACGAATTACACCGTTTCATGTCTAACGAATTACACCGTTTCGATGAAGACGGGCAGACTACTAGCTTAGCCCAGCAGGCTGTCACATCTTCTTCGCCTTCTGCACTTGAACCTTCACTTAGAGAAGACTATCCTAATCTTCATCAAGGTCCCAAGAAAATAAGCAGTTGGTGGAAGCACTTTGTATCTAATAATAGCAGCGCCAGAGGCAGTAGGCCTGTGTCCCAAGAATCGAAGCCAGACTTGGAAACACATAAAGGAGCTCCTGCTCCCAAAATCAAGGTGCTGCAGAATAACAAAGGCTGCTTACAGCTCACCGCACCTTATGTTGGACAACACATTCATGCTCACAACGGATCTGTTTGGATGATGAAGTTTAGTCCAGACGGTCGGTATCTTGCAACCGGCGGTGAAGATGGGGTTGTACGGGTGTGGCATGTGAGGGCAGTGGATGCACCATCTGATTACTTAACAGCTGAGGATTACTTTTGTACAAAACTGAATGAGAGAAAATTCAGTTTTCGACGAAAACAACCAATCCATGCCTCTGTTGTCTTCCCTGATAAGGTTTTCCATATTGAAGAGTCCCCGATTCAGGAGTTTTACGGCCATTCCAGCGACATCTTAGACCTGGCTTGGTCCAATTCAAACGTGAGTAATCTGCTCAGAAAATTGAAAACATGACTTGATAAAATATCTTAACATGGTATTTTCTTGAACTTAAATATCGATTTGAACCTAACTTATGCTCTGCTGCAGTGTATTCTTTCATCCTCCAAGGATCAAACCGTTCGACTTTGGCAATTGGGTTGCGATGAGAGTCTTAATGTGTTTGCCCACAATGATTATGGTATACATATTCTCCTTTTTAGCTTATCATTTTTGCCATAGCATCACAATGTTTTTTTGATAGTCAGAAATCTAAATCTTTCTTTTTTTTTTTTTTTTTTTTTGCCCCAATCTAATTTGATTAGTGACATGCATCCATTTCAATCCGGTGGATGACAATTACTTCATCAGTGGCTCCATAGATGGAAAAGTTCGAATTTGGGGATTGGCCGAGAAGCGAGTTGTCGACTGGACTGATGTCCGAGATGTAATAACTGCTATATGTTACCAACCAGATGGACAAGTATGATACCCGACTCTTTATTAACTGTGGAATTTATACACTGCAAGTAATCTCAATTTCAATACATAATTCTGACCATATCAACTTAATCCTTGTGTGCAAGCAGGGCTTCATTGTTGGGTCCATTACGGGCACTTGCCGCTCCTACAAAGCATCAGGTACTTTCCTCAAATTTTCCATTTCTCTAAGTCAAGTTTGTTTCTTGCGTGTTGTAGACCAAGTGATCCTCGTATCTCCTGGAAGTGCCTATATTTTTGTTGTTGTTGTGCAGGCGATGGTCTGCTATTGGATGCACAGATCCATATTCATGGCAAAAAGAAAACCGCAGGCAATAAAATCACCGGAATCAAGGTTTGTACACTGAAGCTCTTGCAAGTTTTGACAAGTAAAATCATATAACTACTTTGCATAAATTGCTTCTTTTGCGATATAAATCGTTAATCTCTGGAATCCATATTTGCTCTATTGCAGTTCTCTCAGGAAAAATCTCAAAGGGTCATGATTTCATCCGAAGACTCAAAACTTCGAATATTTGATGGGGTTGATCTCACTTACAAATACAAAGGTGAGAACTCTTAGCTGTTCATTTTTTCCAGCCGTATCGATATCTATATGTTCTTGATTGCAATATGTCAAGAGCATACCAATTTCTACCTAGAACAATTATCTCAAATTTGTGGTAGAGCATAAAATATCGAATCAGACTGAGTATTTGTTTTTGTTTTGGTAATAACTTGTTTTGTTTTTGGTTAGTAAATAACTGCAAAATATGTTTGACAGCACATGGTGTTTCTAACGATGAAGAAAGTCAAAACTCAAGAGAGTAACAATGCACCTATTCTCTCAATTGTCCGTATCGAACATACACTGCACCTAACTTGATCGAATAGATAATAAAGTTTTATGTTGTGTTAACATTGACACTGTTTTGCTCTCCAATCTTCCTTTACAGCTGTGTTACCCTTGTTTTTTTATTTCACTTCCAACTTGGGACTTTACAAAACTTTCACGTGCTTTCTTGGCCAACTCTAACTAATCCATGACACTTCGGCCTTTACACCCCCCCCCTTTTTTTTTTAGGATGTTGTGTCCATTTAGTTTTAAATTGTGCATTTCTCACATACATTGAATCGATAATTTTTTTTTTTTTTTGTTTTACTGATGAAGTAATTAGTACAGCATAAGACTTGGCTGCATTTTCCATTCTAAATTAATTAATCTGCCTTTTATCTTGTGTCAGGTCTTCCAAAGTCAGGAAGTCAGATGTCGGCTTCATTTACATCTAGCGAGAGGCACATAATCTCCCTGGGAGCGGACTCTCGTGTTTACATCTGGGACCACGACACCTTGCGTATCCCTCTATCAAAACAAACAAAATCTGTTCGGTCCTGCGAGCATTTCTTTTATGAAGGTATTTCTGTAGCCATACCGTGGTCAGGAATGGAAACAGAGCGGGGGAGCTTAAGCAATGGCAGTACCTTCCGAGCACAGGAGCAACTGGAAGCTGCTTCCCGGACAAGAGAGTCGGGTCGTTTTTCTCTCGGCAGCTGGTTCTCAATGGATGGTGCGTGCAGGGGGTCTGCAACTTGGCCTGAGGAGAAACTTCCTCCGTGGGAAGTATCGACTCTTGAAGACCAAAGTCATAACACTGTGGCCATATCGGAGATATGGGGGCTTGTGATTGTAGCAGCTGGATTGGACGGAACAATCAGGACGTTCCACAACTATGGATTGCCCATCAGGCTCTGAGACTTAGTTCAGCTCGCGGTTGTGACATGTCGTTCTCGGTCATCTAGTAATCTGTAGCCGAGCATAATCAGTGTCTCAGTTGGAAACAGCCTGTGAGGTATTAGGCGTTTCAGTTTCAAGCGGGTTTTATTTTATTTTGTTTTTATTTTAAATATAGCATATACTCAAGATTTGTGTAGCACATAAAGTCCTCTTTTCATGTGGTTCATATATATTTGTACATTGTCATGCATGTCCATGAAATTTAGGCTGTCTGGTCCTGCTAAAGGAGGCAGGACTCCAATTTTGTTTTTCCTCTCTCTCCTTTTTTCCCTTGTGAGTAATGCTCGAATGTACATGACAATATAGAGAAGAAATATAATTTAAAATAATAATAATAATAATGTGCTTCTTTTGGTTTATTTTATGTCGCTTCTTTCGGTTGTGCTAGTGTTGCTCGCTAACACTTGGCCGATTAGTTTAATTTATCCCTACTAATTAGCTCTTAAAAGTAACTTTCAATTATTTGGTTTCCAAGTAATCAATTTTGATCAGTTTCCTAGGAAGCACTGCTCTGGCCACAAAAGTCTCTCACTAAGTCGGCTCAAATCAATTTATTTAACATGCCAGCAATGCAGAGGAACTCATTCGAAGTATATATACCTACATATACATACATATAATAATGTATCAACGAATAAGCTTTACTGGCATTTGGAATTTAAAAAAAAAAATAATAATAATAGAGAAGAAAGAAAGAAAGAAAGAAAGAAAGAAGAACGTGGGATTGTAGAATTATGGGTATGTACAAATTAAATAATAGTCGAAATGAATAATAATAAAACATGTCTGACCAAATGCCCCTACTAATCCTCCATTGTTTTCGTCCTTAACTTGCTGCCGGCTTGGACCGTTGAAATGTGTAGTCTTTGTGCAAGTCGCTTCGGCGTGCGTGTTTCTCGGTCAAATGCTCTAATGCAAATGAATCCTGCAAAAGATTGTTTTCATTTTTCTTTTTTCAAACATTCTTAATTTTTCCATTTCCACCCACGGCCATTCGGTGGAAACATGCAAAGGAGGATACAACTTTGCAAATTCAGTCAGTTTTGTTATAACAACATACCTTTCCAAAAGCAGTTATGAATCTCATCCGTTGACAAACCTGCGTCAATACGAAAACTGATTTTTTAGGTAGTTTTTTGCCTCACTTGTTTCAGGCTTTTGTGCATATTGTGCACAGGTCTATTTACCTCTAAAAATTGAAGTTGTTGAGGTGCCAAAATAAGCAATTCGCCTCGGTAGGTGCCACAGCCATTCTCTAGGAACATCAATTGGATGCTCACTAGTTTTGTGGTCTGCAAATACCTGCAGAAACAAAAAAGATATATATATATATATATATATATATATATATGTATAGTCTTGATTTGGTAAAAATAAATTGAATTAGTAGTAGGGTAAAAGTTTGGATGAATTTTACCTCATTAACTTGGAAGTATGTTCCATTAAGTGGAAAGCTTCCCCTCATTGCTGTTCGACACGGTATCTGTCCCAGCATCGTTTTACATGTTATCATTTTGAATTATTAATATCAAAAATGAACTTATATTGTGGTCGGTAACTCACCAAAATTGTTCCACGAATTGTATTGGCGTTCTGTTCTCTAAGAATGTTGCATGCTGAGCAGGTTTCCTCATTGCAGGGGTTTCCACACTCTTGGGAACTACATGGCTTCTCGGTTGGTTGAAATGAGCTCGCAGTTTCACCTTGTACCAAAATCGAGACATAATTTAATTGCCAGACTCAGAAATCCCCGTCGAAGACTATCGACTGATTTTTTGAACCCAAAAACCACTTTTTGAAAAACTCAGAGTGAATGTTGAGAACTTTGAATTTAAACTCGTGAACCTGTTCCTTCCCCCTTCTTTAGAATACTGGGAATCTATTCTTTGCTGCATTTTAGTACTTCATCAATGTATAATGCTACATGTAAGTGTGCGTGTGTGTGTGTGTGTATATATTTCTAAGCCATGTTGTACCTGGTGTCCAGATAGCAAGAAGGTAGGGACATGGGTCATCAGGCTCTCGTCTGTCTAGCTGCAAAATTCGTATGTTCAGAAACCAGGTTAAAAGAAATAATCCAGAAACAAATAGTTTCATGCTAAAAAGACGATGAATGACTTACCTCATCTAAAAGATGATGTGAATCGGGAATTTCATACCTGCATGAAAATTGGAAGTACAGTGCAATATTAGGATGGGTAGATTGCTCGTTTGGTCCCTAAACTTTTTCCAAAGTTGCGGTTTGATCTCCAACCTTTTAATTTTGTATGGATAAAAGCTCTCTAAACTCTTTAAAATGGTGCAAAATGATCCTTTTTGTTAACGAATGTTAAAAATTTAACAGGCCAAGTTTTCTTACACTAGATGCTTAGTCCTTAAGCGGCTAACTTGCTTCAGTTTGGGAACAGGCCACGTGGCGACTTGTGGCGCCAAAACAACTAGAGCTCTTGATCCTAGATTGTCTTGAAGTGACATGTCCTTCATTTCCACGCAGGGACGTTCTAGATTAGTCTCGAACTGTCTACCGCCAAGTCTGATTGTAGGTATCTCATTTGGATCATCTTCAACAACAAAATCTTCAATGTCTCCGCATAATTCCATATACACAGGCTCCGGGGATGCAGGCTCTTCGATGATGGGTTCACAGTTTTTTGTCTGATATTCTGATCCTAAAGATTGCTCGGTCTCAAAAAAAGATGATGATACTTCTGTTATAGCTGGACCAGTGCTATTGACAGCCACTAATGAAGCTGTTGAACTTGCGTTACCTTTGTTTGCTGGCCCTGGGAGAGCACGTCTTGCACTGCAACAAAGATATACATAAAAGATCATTTCATATCTAGCAAGATCAAATGCTCAAAAGCATTCTCATGAACTTTATGATGGATTTCTGAGAAAATATAAAACAATAATTTATTAAACGTAAGATCAAAACCCTGAATGTTTAAAACGTCAAAGTTTCCATTTATAAGGTTTATATAATATACCAAACCTATGTTTTCTTAATCATCATTCCATACAAGTTCGGATCGTTACTAACTTATTGTTTCGTGATTTTACGTTTAATATCTTAAAAGTTGATTCGAACAACTATCTTAGATTTGTAATTTAACAACATGGATACATACCTTGCGTATGCGCTAGCATAGTGCCTGCATTCTGCTCTCATTGGACAAGCATTGCAGTTTGGATTTCTCTTTGTACAATAAACCTGCCAAAAAAATAAAAAAAAATCTAAGTTCCGAAGATATTATGCTTGAGAAGCATATGTGAAGATAGCTTTGTTTTGTACCTTTCCAAAAGTTATCAGCTGATAATGTAGTTCATATCTGTATTTCACAAAGAAAGAAAAAAAAAAAAAAAAGAATGAGCATTTGTTTAGATTGCTTTATGAGGTATTCTTTCTATGCATTAGTAAACCTGACATATATCAAATGCACAAGGAATTCATCAAAGAAAAATAAATTACAGAGGTTCCGGGACCAAGGTCCTCAGTAGTCGCCAGAGATACTTTTGGATTGAGTCCATTATCGGATACCTGCATGAAAAGTGATATAAATTTTCACTCTCAGTGGAAATAATGTTATGTCTCTTCCAGTCCATACATTACACTTACTGTTGTAAAAGATGAATGTGAAGTTCCTCAGGCAAAGGCTCAAGGGGAACCCACCCAAGACGAATTGCGATTCGCCCGACATTTGTGTCCACCTGAAAGAAATGAACAATGAATTAGGTACAAACATGAATGCATAAACCACACAAACTTTGAGTGACGGGAGATTCAGGTACACTATACCGGGAAAGCCACTTGCTGAAGGCCAAGAAGTCGTATACACTCCACACTTTTTAAACCAAGTCCATTATAGTCTAATAGGTATTCTCTGAAAGCAAAAATTATTGAATATAGGCATCAGAAGCTTGGCACAGCTAATGTGAGATACTATAATCATTTTGATTGTCGTACTCAATACAGACTCTACAAGTTAAAAAGTAAATTTATGCTTACTTTACTTTGTCAGGTGGGGCATGTCTTAACCATTCAAGGTCAATGTTTCCATGTAGTTTAACGACTCGATCAAGAAACTCCTGAAAATTTTAATCACCATGTAAATCATGAAGACAATAATTTCACAAGTATTGATACATCTTTGAAGTCCTTACAAGAATTTACCATCTAGTGTTTTATACCTTGATTCGATCTGCAATGATATTATGTTGCCCGCGAGCTTTGATTGCATCTGCAATCTCACTAGCGTCTGCACGCCTAACAGCCTCCCAATCAACAGAATCCTTGTGGTCATTGTTCCTTTCTCCATTTCTCTGCCATGTCCTCCTCAGTTCATCCCAATCAAGTTCATTTTCTTTCTTTTTTTCCTCTTTCTTTTTATTCTTCCTAGTCGTCTTTTCTGTCTTGCTAGGCTGTTGTTCTTTTGACATCGAACTTTTCTCTTCCCAATTTTTCTTTTCTAATATATCATCAACTGAGCTCTTAGGCTCGTCCTCGTCTAAGTTGCAGTCTGAGACTAAATATGACTTTCTCTGTGATGAATCTGGACAAACTAATGTTGTTTCTCGAGTTTTCAGAACAGCATCCCCTGTGTTGATTGTTTTTTTAGTCGTGGCTTCCCTTGAGAGTTGCTGTGAACATTGTTGAGGACTAAATGAATGATTTACAGGTGAAGTACAATATGTCTTACTTCCACTTGATTCTTGGAGGTCCTCATGTTTACTTGGTTGAAGTGGGAATTTAGCAGCAAGGGACATAAAGGCGGAGCTGTAGGGAACAAGAGTTGACAGTTTATAAACAACTTCATGATCCATACAGATGATAAAAATCATTAAAACATTACCTTGAAAGATTGTCCGACACATTCTGGGTTAGAAAAACTCCAACCACAGAGTCCATGACAGACCCTTTCCATGGCGAAAACCGCCTATCCCCTGTTCACATAAATATTATGCTTTTAGAAAACCTGCCTTTTTCACTTAGAGATTCTACATTCAATTCGATACCACTTACACATCTATGCGCTCGTGTTCTTTCTTGATTACGAAGCAAATAATATACACCTAAAAAAGTTTATCATTCATTGTCCTATTACAAGTAAGGATTAAGGATGTACCTTGAATTACATGCATGCAAGCAGTAAATGCTTGAATGCGACTGTGAAACAATTTTCTTTCATTCTCCAACCTTTCCTCTGTTTCTTCATCCAATGTTTCTTTATCCGCACTGGTAATGCTTTTCAATTGCAGCCGCCACGCTTTGATATCCTCCGAGTAAAATTCAAGTGTAGCTTGCTTCTTCGATTTGTTGATAACAGAAAGTTGTCCCTGCTGAACAGGAACAAGAAGGCCATTCTCAGTATGAGAAACGTCTATCGTTTGATTTTGGGCTTCGTCTGGGAGCTCTCCACATGGAAATATGTGAGGAACATCTGCATTTTGGTCTTGTCCTAGAAGTCCTGGATAAGAACCTAGCATGCCTTGCCCATTTTGAGTACACTTCTGTGCATGGCAGCTATTTGGACATGCGGATATTAGTGAAATGCCGTTGATTCCCTCTTTTCCTAGAGCTGAATCGAATTAACAAGAAAAGTTGGTTCTTTATATTACAGTTTTTCACACCAAAAAAAAAAAGGGGGGGCAAACTTTTGAGCCAAAGAAATGAACCTAGAGTGCCTTGCCCATTTTGAGCAAACTGTTGCGCATGGCAGTCACTTGGACACGCGGATATCAGTGAAATACCGTTGGCTCCCTCTTTACCTAGAACTGCATCGAATCAACAAAAAAAGTTAGTTCTTTATATTAAAGTTTTTGACATGGAGGGGGGGGGGAAGAAAAGAAAAGAAAAAAGTTTTAAAGCCAAAGAATGGTTCCTCTTGATTGGGTGGTCATCAAGGAGTCCTCATGCTCTAGAAGGCTTCTTTCATTTATTCCAACATGAAGATTCAAATCAATAAACTTTGGCTTCATTTCAATAGAACTTCTCGTCATTCCTTCTGCAATGTCTACAAACACGAACAACAAAATTTGAGCTCCTTGAAGTAATGTGGAGCTGATTTTGAGTATGATGAGCTTCTTGACGAGATAATGTACTTTCTAACTAAAGAAAACTATATTATAGAAAGGAAATATACTCTCATAGTTACGATTGAAAAAAAAAAAACGCCAACTACAAAAAGGAAGTGGCATCTTAGGTGAACATTGTGTTGCCCTTTTTTCATTCAGTGCTGAACCCAAATGAAAATCCTCAGCAACGAAGATGAATATATGTATCTTACAAACTAAACTTACTCAATCCTTTATTAGAAATTACCACTTAATTCGGAGGTGAAAGAAAAATTCTGAAGCTGTGGTGGACTTCCTTCACCCTGGCTGCTTTGGAACTCTAAATTAGAAAGAAAGAGAAAAGTCCCAGCTAAGCTCTCTGTTTTCGATCCTTGTTCATATTATATAAAAATAAAAATAGTAATAAAAAAAGCTATCCAACTAAACTTCTTAAAATGATCAAGTATTTACTTTGATGAGAAAAGAAACAAAGTTTTTCTGACAAAACAGAAGTACCTCTTGATTCGTTGTGAGGCTGGATATTCTCGTGCTTCAACCTGCCGCCTTCACTATTATTGTTGTTAACCTCTAACTTGAGAAAGGAAGGTCCAACGTGACTTTCTAGAACAGGCGTTTCTCTGGGTGAAATAATTTGTGACTCGTTGCATAATGCAATTTTAGCTGATCTAGCTAAGTCCTTTCTAGGAATACGCCCCTTTGATCTCGTCTTTTTTGTCTTAACCGCTAATGGCAGCACAGCGATTAGAGCTCGGGTGTTGGTTATAGTAGGTGGATGCATTCCCTTGTTTGTGATGCTGACCACTAAGTTTTTCTTTCCATTGTCCAAATTCATTCTCCTCATAATCCTTTTCCTCTTGAAGAAGGTTGGGAAATTTAGGGTCATCTTCAGGATCGCGTTGAGACAGTTGCTAGATCGATCTATTCTCCGTGTCACCTGCATAAAATCTTTTTGGCAACGTGCTTGAGTCATATTTGCTTTACCTACTTGAGTACCATCCTCATTTTTCGATAGAAAGAGACTGCTCTTAGCCTCTTCTGGAAGACCATTTCCTTGTTGCTCTTCTGAATTCTTTTCCATGTCAAAGTTTAGACTTCGCCTGCATGACATGGTGGGGTCAGTTCTCTCCGCACTGTCTTGTTCTGAGACAGTAGCAACCGAGCTTTTGTGGTTGCTCGCATTCCCTCTCTTTCCTGACATGATTTTCTTCGAAGAGACGTGCTTTGGTGTTGCAGGATTTGGCGTCTGTGGTTCTATTGAAGCACGCTTTGACGTTGAGCGTTTCGGCGTCTTATATTCCAGAGTCCGTTTTGGTTTGCCTTCACCAATCACTTTTGGCCTATAGATCTTCTTTCTGGGTTTCTTTTGTGGCCTTTTGTTCAAGTATATGCCATCTTCTTTTCTTTTCTTTGAATAAGTCTTCGACGGAGTTGATGGCAAATTGCCGAGACTAATATGGTTTTGATTAGTACGAAACTCATTCTCCTTATTCCCTGTAAAAGAGCCTACATTGAAATCTTGTCTCTCCTTTTCCTGACTTTGTTCATGACCTACATAAATTCACACACATTACATCAGAAGATTTGAGTTTACCACAGCAAGAAACAAAAAGATTTAATTATCTTTCTTTCATTAGCAGAGCTAAATATGAATATTTTTTTAATCAAGAAACGCAATAGAAGGTAACAATCCAAGTGAAAGAATTAGACCTGGAGATGAAGTTGCTTTGGCAGATGAGATGGGGGTTGAAGGAGGCACCACAGTCAGTAAGTCAGAGGATGTAAGATCACCATTGATGAAGTTGAAAAACAAGCCTGAATCAGTGGCTCCATGATCATGAATCTCCTCCAACATAGTTTCCCCTCGACCACAAACATTCTTTGTCAACTTCGCAGGCGCCGTGTTAGCAACATTGGCATGATGATCATGAGACCCCTCACATAATGCTTCCCCTCGACGACCAACATTTTTTTCCAACTCCACCGGTGCCGTGCTAGCAATAGCAGCAGCAGAACTGATGCTACTAATTTCAGAGGTTTGATCCTTGTTGAGGCCAAAGATTATGATTCTTCCATTGGCATTGGCAATATGTGTAAATTCATCATAGGCAACGGTTTCTTGACCATCGTCGTCATCACACATGCTTGAGGGGGTTTGGTTCAAATCCGGTAATTGCAAGTTTAACCCCACAACCTCCGAAGTTTGATCTTCTGTGTTGGTGCTCATCTCCGAACAACTTGGCACGGGGAATAACAGTAATCCATGAGAAGGCTGGTTTTCTATTTCTAGTGTGCAGTTGGGAATCGATTGCTCGTGGAAACGTTTTCTTCTGACGTATCTTTTCATTGGTTCAACAGGCTGCGTTTTGAAACGTTTCCTGGCATATGTTCTCATCAGCCGAATAGCAGGCATCACCACCAACCTCAACCTTAACCTCTTCTTCTTCTTCCACGGAATTTTTTCCCTTAAGTGTTTTTCTGAAACTTAACTTTGTCTAATTCTTCTTCTAACCTAAAATTAAGAAGTGAGTTAAACCAGTGAAGTACACGACATTTATCAACGAAGATTAAAACAAAGACAGAGACAGAGGAGAAGAGCAGCCAAAGAAAGACGGCAAATAAAACAGAAGAACAAAGAGGATATTGCTCGAGAATTAAAATTTAAAAAAAAAAAAAAAAAGAGAGAGAGAGAAAAATTAAAAAGAAGATAGAAATAAAGAAGCAAAATCGTTGGGATTGGGTTTGGTTTCGTGCATATGAAGCCACCATTCCAATAATAGATTAGAGGCTTTAATGGATAACGCAAAGAACAAGGATAATTTTATGAGCAAAGTGCAGAACCACATACATAGAAACAAACAAACAAGCAACCAATCAGCAGCTTTACTAACCTGAACTGAACTGAAATGAACTGAACTGAACTTTTTGCGTGATTTTCTGGTTCACAAGTAAACAATACACACACACACACACACACACACACAAAAGAAATCAAATGGCGTTGTAAGGCTTCTGTAATTGTCCCGATCAAAGAATTGAATAAACATGGTAAAAGAGTTTGACAATTCAATTGTTAAAAATTAATTACTAAAAATAAAAAAAACAAAAAAAACAAAACAAAACAATTTAAGCAAATATTTGAATTAAAAGAAGTGAAAGTTAACGTAATGCATGGTTGGAACTACGGAACTTAGAAGAAGAAGAAGACGAAGAGTGAACCAAAAGTTTGTTTTTATTGTTTTACCTGGAGACCGTGAGACTGAAAAAAAAAAAAAAAAAAAAGGTAATGGAATAGAAAACTGACTGCTTGAACTCCAAGTTACGAGAATGAAGAGAGGCCCACACCTGATTTCTCTCTCTCTCTTTCTCCCTCTCTCTGCCGCTGCCCCCACACACACACACACACACACTCTCTCTCTCTCTCTCTCTCTCTCTCTCTCTCTCGGCTCCGAAAAACAGCCAAACAACAGTCACTCAAGGGTTTAAGGTTTTCTCCTCTCTTTTTTTTTTTTTTTTTTTTTATATTAATTTTGGGTAAAACTTTTGAAATTTAATTATATGTAATTAAACATTTGGATAACCTTTGATGGCTGGGCTGGCTTCATATTCATATATACATATTTCTTTTTATTGCTTTTTGTTTCCGTTTACCGTTTACATTCCATCTATTATTATTTTGTTAAAGGTGTTGGATTAGCCATGGCTTCTGTGAGTAATTGCATGTTTCTAATCAAGGACACCTTCGTCATTTACTAGTACGCAAAATATTATTATCACTAAATACTATTCACTGATTGGATTTCGGGAGCTTGTATTTTATGGGAAACTTATCATCATGTTTTTCACATGATAAAAATGACATCAAAAATAATATTTTTATTTAAAAAAAAAAACATATTTTCTCTCTTAAAGATTAACATTTGCTATTGACACTAAAATTAGTACTTCATTAACGATCCTCTTATATAGTTTACTCCGTTATAAAAAGGGAAAGTGTAGTTTTTCTTTACACACGACCCTCCACATCCCATTAATCAAATTCTTTAATTACAAAAAAAAAAAAAAAAAAAAAAAGCCATCAAACAAAATCAGAGAAAAGAACATCAATTATTCTATGATAAAAAAATAACTCAATTATATTCTTTTTTTTTTCTTTCCACACACATCAATATATCAAATTCCTAAATAAATAACTTCCCTAATTTTTATTCTTCAATTTTTTTTAAGGAAATTTTTATTATTCAATTAGTATTTCAAAAAATTATGAGGTATGTTAGATGTTGCCCTGATTTTTTCGGTTACATATTGTATTTCTTGTTGTGTTGTATATTGTTCATCTTATTCGTGGTATTTTTTTTTTCCGGTTTCTATGTTTTTTTTTTTTTTTGGGGTTATATATTGTAGGTACCTTGACTGTCTCCCCAAATATTTTAATGCAAATATTTTGAAAATCTACTATTTATTTCAATTATTTTCTAAAAACTATCATTTACTTCTTTCACCAAAATATTCATCATAAAAATAGAATTAGCTTTTCCTTCTCTCGTGAAAATCACACACTGCTTTCTATACACTACATCACCAATAATTTTTTTTGCTTTTGTTTGTTTGTTTGTTTTTTTAAGCTATGTGATTTTTTTCACAACTCTTCCAATCAGATTTTTTAAAACCTCAAAAAAGAAAAAAGTTTTTAAAAATCTTAATTATTAAAATGGTTTAAATTTTTTTAATACATAATAAAAAATTAATTTAAAATGTCCTTTTTTTTTTCTTCGAAATTTAAGTACATGTTCGAGTCTCAAAGTTTGAGACGACTTTTTTTTTTTTTGGTTTTTTTGGTTTTTTTGTCCTTTAAGAAACCAGAATTGTGATAACTAGTTATAAGAAGCATTAAACAGTAAAATGATGATATCGTTGATAGTACATTCGTCCGTCATCTTAAATTACCATATGAGTACAATCGTTACAATTGTAATGATTAAATGATAATTAAATTATATAGGTTTTTTTTTTTTTTTTTTTTTTTCTTTTTTGGTTTATTTTACACGCGTGGAGCGTGCATTTGGCAACTGTTATTTATGTTATATTCAAGATATTTGACAGGAGATATTTTTGTTTGATATATATAGGGTTAGAGAAATTAATTTTGCTCGACGACTGGTGTGTCGAAAGCGGCATTCCATAAATCCTCCAAAAATAAAAATTAAATTAAATAAAAAAAAAAAAAACCTAGCATAAATAGAGGCAATACCAAAAGAAGAAGGAAATCATTTTACATAATTTTTGAATAAATCCCAAAAAAAAAAAGCTAAAGAGTTGAAAACGCAGTTGTCTGTGTAGAGAGTGATATGGCAGCGTCATATGTGTTGCTGAATTCCATAACAAGTTCAAGTTCAAGTTCAAGTTCAAGTTCAAGTAGTTGGTGTTCATTTTCAAAATCATTTCTGGGTTCTTCGTCTCCAAAGCCAAAGCCAAGGCCAAAGCCTCTCGTCCTTTCACCTGGGAATGCTTCGCCTGCCCGCTTTCTTGTTTGCTCTTCTTCTAATTCCTCCGACTCTGACCCCATCAGATTGAGGTTGTATTCATATCGTTCATTTACACTTCTGCCTACTAAGTGTTTGCATAAATGTCTCTGTGGATTGTCCGAACTAGTTATACTCTCTGCTGCTGTGATGTTCTTCCAAACAGCTTATGAAACGTTCCAATAGTTGCGTCTGCTTGTTCTTGATTGGTCATAATTGTTGATGATTGTGGCCTCTAACAGGCACCCGCACCCTCAGATGTCGTCCATGTCGCCATTCGGAGTGACGATGAATGAAGCTGGCTTGCCCAGACCATCTCATAAATGGCAAAGGGTCTTACTTAAAGTAAGCGGAGAAGCACTTGCTGGGGATCAGACGCAGAACATTGACCCAAAGGTCAGCTTTCAACACTTTTGTTAAATGTTTCCGTATATTTTCTTTACATGGCCTCTCAAGTTGTAAAGCACTATTGTTTCGTACCTTGTACCATTTAGATCACAATGGCAATCGCAAGAGAGGTAGCAGCTGTTACTCGCCTTGGCATTGAGGTAAACTCTCAGCGCATTCTGTTAGATATGTGTGAAAAAAGTGTAAGCGTCGAATGTGTAAATGCAAACATTAAAACACAAGAGCATACCCACGTACACACCCTTTTTTTTTTTCCTTTTCTTTTTTTTAATTTCTCTCTCTGTTGGTGCAACTTGTACAGTTGATAAAAGTTTTCAAAGTTGCAGAATCAGTCATCTGTGATAAAGGTTTAGCCAGTTCGAAACATTTTCTTCCACATAGAACTATTGGTTTCATTAGTTGTATAAACATTTCAGTGTTTTTTGCTATGTTCTTAATATCTTCCTCTACGTGAATAAGACATGAACTATTCATTTTTTTGCATTTATAAATTATCTCTTATATATGTTTCAGGTTGCAATTGTGGTTGGTGGAGGAAATATCTTTCGTGGATCCTCATGGGCTGGAAGTAGCGGTCTAGACCGTTCATCAGCTGATTACATCGGGTATCGTTTCTGCAATACATATGTTTCTCTACATTTTCCCTGTAGTTTTAGCTTGTACATTTTCACTCTCAATGCTGGACAAGAATTAGAAAAGAGACGTTAAAGAATCCTGTAATTATGATACACTTACAGACCTAGGTTACTTTGTGGGTGCGTGGACATTGTGTATTGGTTCTACTATGGTGCTCCTTCACCTCCATGTTTGGTCTTCTTAACAAAGTCTTCATTTTGAGACCAAAACCAGGGAGGATTACTCGGGACATGAAAAAAAATGTCAACACTAGACCGGAAATCTCTTGCAAGTATACAAGTCTCTGTTTTTTTACTTACTATTCATTATGCTTTGTATGCAATTACAGGATGTTGGCTACTGTGATGAATGCTATATTTCTTCAAGCAACAATGGAGAGTATCGGCATCCCAACTCGAGTACAGACTGCATTCAGAATGTCCGAGGTTGCAGAGCCTTATATTCGTCGAAGGGCTGTAAGGCATTTGGAGAAAGGGAGGGTAGTAATTTTTGCAGCCGGTACTGGAAATCCATTTTTCACAACAGATACTGCTGCCGCCCTTCGTTGTGCAGAAAGTAAGATGTTTCTTCTGGGATGCTCCCTTTGCCATGGGAGTCTTTTTGTGTCGATTATATTGTAAATAGAGGTGTCTTCATATATTCATGTAGAAATTCCAGAATTGGAACATTTTTTTTCTTCTGATGCCTAATTTTCTGCTTAAACACTGTTAGGTTTTCAGGCACAATGGAGTCCCATCTATCCTAAAAATAATAAATTCTAGTCGTGTTTTCTGCGTAGTGCCGACAATGCTTTTGTGATATAATTCATTTGCTTTTGAACTGATTATGATGGTTTAATTGTTGACCCAGTTAACGCAGATCTACAATGCTTTTGTGATATAATTCATTTGCTTTCGAACTGATTATGATGGTTTAATTGTTGACCCAGTTAATGCAGAAGTTGTGTTGAAAGCTACAAACGTTGATGGGGTCTATGACGAAGATCCAAGGTGTAACCCAGATGCTCGTCTTCTCGATACTTTGACATATCACGAAGTGACGTCAAAAGAACTTTTGGTGATGGACATGACTGCAATTACTCTGTGCCAGGAAAATAACATACCTAGTAGGTTTAAACTTTACTAGAGTAATTTCTCATTCATGACCTTTCTCCGTCCTGAGTATTTCTTTACTTTGTGGAGCTTCTTTTCCATGGATGCAGTTGTCGTCTTCAATCTAAACAAGCCGGGTAACATCTCAAAAGCAATAAAGGGAGAGAAGGTTGGCACTTTGATTGGCGGAACATGGAATTCATCAGTGGCAAGGACATGACGAATTGTTAGTTTCGAGTTGGCAGAGCAAAAGAGTACTTGGTTGGTTAGTTCAGTAGGTCGAGGTTTCATTTCATTGCATTTGAAGAATTGAGGTATGAACTAGAAGAAAATTGGTATTGGGAAACATATTTTGTAAATAATCCTTGAGGAAGGAACAAACAATGGACTATGAATTTTTCTTCTTTTATATCTCTCTTCCTCAAAAACTTGGGGTAAAAAGATTTGTTTTTTTTCCCCTCTTCATCCTATTAGAAAGTGATGTTGTGGTGTTTCATTCCCCACTAAAAAGTGCACATGCTTTGACTAACTTGTATCTGGTGGGGTGGTGGTCACAACTCAAACAAATAATATGGATATTTATTTGCTAAATATATATATATATATATATATTTTTTTTTTTTGGGAGGGGAAATATGAATAAATATTGGTCATAATAACAACAACAACAACAACAACAACAACAACAACAACAACAACTTGAGGCTTGAGGGAGGAGGCTTGAGGGAGGCTAATGGAGAAAATGCTGCCACAAAAGGTTGGATATTTTTTCAAATGGACCGGTGGGGGGGGGGGGGGGGGGGGTAATGACTTTATTAGGCATTTTCGTCTCTTCCGCAACTACAAACTCTTATTGCTTTTTGCGTATTTATTACTGCTTTGTAATCTGGCAATAATAACATGGCCTGTTTTAGGAATGACTCCAAAACAGTGTGACGTTTGTATTGTGCCTCCAAGCCAGAATTCGATTTCATCAACATTTCATCGAAATCATCAAGAGTTTGAAGGAGGACACATTTTTTGAAATTATAAATATAAATGATCAAATTTTGATCAATTAGGAACCGTCCAATTAAATTTCCCTTCAATCAAATTTTGGAGTGCGTGAAAAATAGCTTCGCTAAACTTTCGATCACAGGTTTATGGGTAAATTCGAAACATACTTTATCCGTACACTCGTGGAAACATATTAATTATTAATATTCGTAATTGAATCATAACGTGTACTTAGTCCTTTGACAACTTCCTGTTTTACAACAAATTTTAACCGGGTTAGTTCAATATTAGATTCCAAACCACCAGCGACTGATTTTATGCAGTTTTTTAGATTCCGAATCAATTATGAGCAAATTTATAAAAAATAAAAATAAAAATAAAAATAAAAAAAATCACAAAGCTCAACGCGGAAGAGTACAATTAATGATTAGTAGCATGAGAAAACAGCTGTGACAAAGGGTTACACGTTCAAGTTTACTAGGTTTAGTCGCTATACAACCAAATCCTAATAGAAATATGTGATAAACTGGTGGACTCAAGTTTCACATCAAAATTTATGGCTATTAATTACTTGTCAACTGCTTTCCTTGCTATCTAAACTTCATATAAATAAATGAATAAATAATCTCTTAATTATTGTTAAAAACTACCATAAAAAAAAAAACTTATTATTAAAAAAAATCTCTGTCGAGATTAAAAAAAAAAAAAAAAAAAAAAAGGAATTAGAGATGGATAAAAATCAAATGATGAAGTTACAAACTTAACTATGCAATTCCCAAACCTAAAACTAACAACACATGATTTTCACAAGATTCCCCTACTACTTTCCTAGTAATGATTTTTTTCCCCCCCTACAAAACTACAAACTCATATAATCAGTCGGTCAAATACACCGGCTAAAGAAAATTATACAACATCAAAAAGGCGCAAAAAATTTTTTTTGTCAAAATGCAAAAATCATTACCAGCCGGCCAACGGAAAGCTCGTCATCGTCGTGGTGGTGGTGGTGGTGGTGGTGGTTGTTGAATTTGATGGGGAAGATTAAACTCTGAAACCTAAAAAGAAAACCCAAAAAATGGAAGGAAGCCTTGAGAATCATAAGTCAAACAAATTGAACAAGTCGACCGACGACGGACTCGGAGACACCAAAGGACTGCCCATAAAAAAATTGTTGTTGGACAACGGGCTCAGATCTGACAAGAACGACAGCCCCTGCGGATCCCACCCAGGCGAGAAAAACCCCGCCGATATTGCCGGCAAACTCGATGGCGCCGGCGAAAGTATCCCCGGAAACTGACCACCCACCTCCAATAACCCTTCTTCCTCCGCCACGCCCATCATGTCCTCTCCGCCGCCTCTCTCTCTCTCCCTCTCTTTGTCCGAGGGGCTCGTTTTCTCTATGGAGGCAAGCCTGGCAGCCGGGGAGAGATCGCCAGCGCCGGAGGAGAAGGAGGAGGGATTGCCGGTGAGGCGCTGGACGATGGACATGAAGTCGGTGACGTCGGCGTGGATGACCTTCGGAGAGACGGCGTAGATGATGACGGGCTCTTGGCGGAGCTGGGCGGCGGCGGGGGCGGGATGAGGAAAGGAAGACGTTGTGTTGCGGGGGACTGGAGGGGGTTTCTTGATCTTGTGGGAGTCTTTGCTGACTTTGAGAGGGCTGGGCCGAGGGCCTTGGAGGTTCAGCTCCCGCTTCGGCGGCGACGGCTGGCTCTGGCTGTGGGCCCCGCCGGGGAAGTATGGCGGCGGCGGCTGTGGCGGGGGGTTCATTGGTGACGACTGAGGAGGGAATTGTGATCGACGGAGTCTGGACTTGTTGGAGAGAGAGAAATTTGCGGGGAAAAAAAAAAAAAAAAGAGAAAAGAGCTTGAATGAAACTAAAAAGGAAAAGAGTTGTTCTTTCTTTGTTGAATTTGAGACAGTAGCCGTATTCGTACTACTTTGTTGGTGGTGGATGAGAGAAATGAATGTAGATTTTTTTTTTTTTTTTTTGGGTGGGTCGATGTGTTGACTTTTCAGAGGATTGACTAAGAAAATTATGCAGGAGAGGAGAAGAAGTGGAGAGCAGAGCTCTCTAACTCATGTCATTTTATTACAATTGCTATGTTAAACGGGCAGCATGGAAATTTCCACACCAAAATACATAAATATATAAATATATAAAATAAGATGGGAATACAGAAATTCCTTTTCATTAAGAAAAAAACTTTTTTTTTTAATTGGTTGGATTGTTAATGTTGTACCAGTATGATTCTTTTTTTCTTTTTTTCCTTTGACAATTACCGTTGAGTTGTACATTTTTAAAGGGGTTTTTTTTTTTTTTTTTTTATGGATATAAAGTTGATAATGAATTTCAAAATCTAAACTTAAAAAATTAAATATTGATCACATGATAATTTAATATTTTCAAAAATTTGATCCTGTACAGTGTAAAATGTCATCTTTAAGGCTCTCCAAAATCCGATGTTTGGTACACAAGAAAAGTGAAAAATCAAAATAAAACTAAGGGATTTCACGAGAAAAGAACAAGATATGATATTTGATAGGAGTTATTTTTGAAGAGAAATAAAATATTAGCAATAAAATTAAAAAAAAAAAAAATCTCTTGCCAGACTCGTACATATTTCTCTTTTCATTTTCAAAACCAAAAGGTTTCTCCATATCATACGAAATGACATAAATGAGAATTGAAGCAATTTCTCCCTCTTTTATTTGTTCTCTCTTGTATTCTTTTCTACCAAACATAATGTAAAAATTAAAACATTTTGCACTTTGTAATACTAAGTTATTGAACTAGTAGAAATACATCTATTTTGTTTTCTTAAAAGGCTTGAGACATTTTTGTTTTGTTTTTTGTTTTTTGTTTTTTTTTTTTTTGGGGGGGGGGGGGGGGGGGGTGGGTTTTGTGGTTGAGGGAGAGAAGCTTATTTTCCCATCAACCAATTTCTAAAGAAGAAAGAAATCTTAGTGTGTGTGCTAAAGGGTGGAGATAGAGAAGTTGAGCGAGAGTGCTAATAGATTATTCGGCTAAAGAGAGGAGACGAAGAGAGGACCAATCAAAATCATAAGGATAAAAGACTCCTATGAGTATTGGAAATATAAAGTCTCCTTCTAAATCCATCAAACTAATCTAATACATATTTATGTTTTCTTACCAAAAAAAAAAAAAACAAAGAAAAAAGAAAAAAAGATATTAACAAACAGCAAAACGGTAATGTATTTAATTAAACAAATAATTATTAGTCATCATGTTAGCTCTCCTATCAAACCAAATAACTCCCCCCCCCCCCCCCCGCCCCCTTAAATTTGAAGTAATGATACTTAAACTCTACATATTGTATAAAAGACATGTATAAATTCATACCCAGACTGTAACTACAACCATTAAGAGCCACCGGTGATGATAACATAGTAGTGAGCAACAAAAATCTACTTAAGACTCTTTATACTCTTAACTCAAGTTTGAGTTTTATACATCTCATTTATGATGATCGTAATAATGTATTGTAAATTTCTGGTCCATTTATTGGGATTGAGTTATGTGCTTTGACTTTGCCACATGTGAGTTTTAATGTTAGATCTTTTACCATTCCACCTCATATATAAGTGAATCTTTTTATCATTTTGCTTATAATAGATTCTTACTGTAAACTTATTTTGAAAAAATTTTTTTTTTTTTTTTTTTTTCATTATTATGTTTTTTATCATTTTGCTTATAATAGATTCTTACTGTAAACTTATTTGTGAGACAGAAAAATAGTTCTTTTCTTCTTCTTCTTCTTCTTCTTCTTCTTCTTCTTCTTTTTCTTCTTCTTTTTTTTTTCTTCTTCTTCTTCTTCTTCTTCTTCTTCTTCTTCTTCTTAAATTGTCCCCTCAAGAAACAAAACCTCTTTATCATTTTCTATAAAAATATTAATAATGGGAGAGGCTGTAGTAGAGTTTCTTTTAGAGTAACTATCGGTATAACTTTTTTTTAAACCGTTGAGATTTAATCGAATGGTTGAAATGTTGTTAATGCACTATACTTATCATATACTTTACATCATATTATCATTCTCACCTTAAGTCTTCTATGTCGTCGGTGACCTTTCCATCGCCGGCGACCTACCCCAGACCCCCATAGCCCCAAGCCCCAGTCCCGGCCGTGCCCTACCCAGCCCCGGCCCCACACGCCTTGGCACCCCCCCAGCCCATAGCTCTCCCGACGCCCCCCCCCCCCCACCCTAGTCCCCCTTCACCTGGCACCTCCATCCCAAACCCCCTTCCCTCGACCTCCCGACAAGGACCCCTACCCCCCTTCTCTCTCTTCCTGGCTAGCACCTTCACCCCCCCCCCCCCGACATGAGAAGAGAGAGAGGATAAGAGGGGGGGGGGGGGGATGGGGGGTCCCCGTCAGGGGTAGGGGGCGGGGGTCGGGAGAGAGGGGAAGAGAAAAATAGGAAAAGAGAGAGACGGGGTGGGAGGGTCCCGTCGGGGGCACCGAGGGGGGACGCGGAGGGGGGTTGGGGGGACGTCGGGGGAGGGGGGCCTACGTTAGGGGTGGGGGGCATGGGGGGGGGGGGGATGCTGGGGCCGGTGGGGGAGGGCTTGGGGGGGGTGGTGGGGAAGGTGCTGGGGGCCGGGGAGTAAGGGGTCGAGGTTGAGGCCGGGGGTAGGTCGTCGACGGCGGAGAAGACTTGGGGTGTGAATGATAATATGAGGTAAAATATAAAATAAGTATGATGCACTAATAACATTTGAACCGTTCGATTAAATCTTAATAATTTAAAAAAAGTTATATGATAGTTACTCTAAAGAAACTTACTACAATCTCTCCATTAAAAATATAGTTAGAGAGGGAAAAATGAGGAATCCAAATCTTTTCAACCAAAAAAATAATAAATAAATAATAAAAGAGGAGGAGGAGGAGGAATGCACAGAAGGGCAATCGGGTTCTCCGACATCCAAAACGGCTGCCATGAAAGAAGCTACAGAGGTGCGCACATTAATTTCCGTGCACCAACACTGCACATAGGAGTTGTAACCAATTACAAAATCCCACGTCAGCGCACTACAACACCCGGAACCTCTTGCTTTGGTCTTTCTTTGCACTTTCGTTTCTCTCTCCCTCTCTCTCTCTCTCTCTCTCTCTCTCTCTCTCTCTCCACTTCCCCGCGAGATACAGATACACCCACACGCAGTCTCAGCGTTTGCCTTTCCCACCATCTCTTTGGCCTTCTCAATTCCGTTACTACCCTCCTCCTTTCCCCTTATTTACCCAAACCACCTGCCCACTCAATGCCTCCAGCGTCGTGTCATTCCCGGCGCCGCCGCACCTCCGCCCCTTTCCGGCCAGAGTCCCGGCCGGCGAAGAAGTTCAAACCCCTGTCGGAGGTCATGCAGAGGGCCAAGTACGCCGTGATCGACGGCGCCGATTACGGCAACCTGCGGTGCGAGCAATGCGGCTCCGGCGACAAGGCGGAGGAGCTCCTCCTCTGCGACAAATGCGACAGAGGTTTCCACCTCAACTGCCTCCGCCCCATCCTCGCCCGAGTCCCCGTCGGATCCTGGCTCTGCCGCTCCTGCTCCGGCCACACACCACGACTTACAAGTTTCCATCATCCGTTTCTTTTTTTTTTTTTTTTTCTTCCGATGATCGGCGATGTTCCGGTGACAATGCAGCTGATGATTTGTGCACTTCGTTTCTTAATTAGGTTTTTCGCAGAAGAAGATAATCGATTTCTTCCGGATTCAGAAATGCTCCAAATTTTCCAAACAGAATTGCGCTTCTCCTCAAGGTAAACTTCTGTTTTTTCATTTCTTGTTTTCTTAATCATCGTTTGCCTTCTTGTTTACCTTGACTAACAATATTATTTCTTTTTCTAGTATTTAGAAACAAAACCTTGTTCTGTTTATGTACATATACAAATGCATATACAAGTAAGATTATGGGCATAATTATGCTACTAAGATGAATCCTTGCTTAAAATTCACCTTTTTCATTGTATTCAGCTGTTATTATTGTTATCTGATTTGGTGTAGAGATTATGTTTGGTTGACATTTAGATTCGAGAAAGCGCCGCAAACGTTCAGGATTGCTAGTGATGCAAAAGAAGAGAAGAAGACTTCTGCCATTTGTTCCGTCCGATGATCGTTCTCAGAGGTTGAAACAAATGGGATCCCTTGCTTCCGCTTTAACTACATTGAAAATGGAATTCAGCGATGATCTAACTTACTCCCCTGGCATGGCTCCTAAATCTGCTAATCGGTCCGACTTTGAAGATGGTGGCATGCAGGTTTTCACAACATAATTAACTCAATAACTGTAGTCCAAATTTGCAGGGAATTTAAATGTTTTTGGACAATCAGATTCTCATATGACCTTACCAAATTTGCTTCTTCTTCGACTCTGATATAATTGACGATTGAAATTCCGCACTGGCAGCAAATGTTCCCCATTTTTGTTGTTGTGTAAGTTGTGGTTTATAGATGTTTTTTTTTTTTTTAAACCTGTAGGTTCTTTCCAAAGAAGATACCGAGATCTTGGAGCAATGCAGAGCCATGTGTAAAAGAGGAGAATGTCCTCCGCTAATAGTAGTTTTTGATTCATGTGAAGGGTACTTTTTATCTTCTAACTCATTCATAATGCTGGCACTTGTATATGGTAACCTTCATATTAGATTAGGGTCGTGTTGAATTTTTTTTTTTTTCTCTTCTTTTTCTTTTCATTTATGTAGTTTTACTGTAGAGGCTGATGGCCCAATTAAGGATATGACATTTATTGCTGAATACACGGGCGATGTGGATTACATTAAGAATCGGGAACATGATGACTGTGATGGTATCATGACTCTTCTCTTGGCAACAAATCCAGCCAAGAGTCTCGTCATCTGCCCTGATAAACGTGGAAACATTGCTCGCTTTATCAACGGTATTAACAATCATACCATGTAAGCCCATGCAATCTTTCTCTTGTTATTGTATATTTTCGCTTCAAACTGGGAAAAAAAATGAAAAAGGAAAAGCAATATCGGAATAGCTTTAATGTTTCTTCTATTATTTAGACCGTTCAGAGTAGAGTTTTCTGGGGGATTTCGTAGTATAGATTGCCTCCTACTAGTGTTGTTTCTGAGCGTCAAATGACATCATAATCTTCTCCAAATCAAACAATATACAAAAATGAAAAATCTGACAGTAAGTTTTCTAGTTGCATTATCCTTGAATGCAAGTTCTTCAGCGCGTCATCTGAGGAACTTTGCCTGACGTTCTCTTTACTCAGAAAATTTGTGCCCACGAATACAATGCCTAAAATACATTCAACTTGTGCAGGGACGGTAAGAAGAAGCAGAATTGTAAATGTGTAAGATACAGTGTAAATGGTGAATGCCGGGTGTTTTTGGTCGCTACTCGTGATATTGCAAAAGGAGAGAGGCTGTACTACGACTACAATGGATATGAGCATGAATATCCTACCGAGCATTTTGTCTGAAATATTTATAGAAGCTACTGCTTAACAATTACTTGGATGTAATTCCGGGTCCAGATAGATCCCTTTCTTCCCGGGGGGGGGGGGGGGGGGGGGGGTTTCATTATTTCTTAATTAAAGCTTACTCATTTATAGTAGCAGAGTCAACATTCTTCATCTGAATGTAGTCCAGGTGAAGGCCAATAGTTATAGCTTCTGGAGTAGAGCTGGCACATTGTGGCCATGAGCGATATAGGGTAGGCAAACAGAGAAATTTTTCTTCAAGTATAGATGAACGGGAAATTTTGAAGTTCTTACATATATATATATTCTAAAGAAAGCGTTATGTGGTACAATGTTCATCTATAAATTTTTGTTTTGATTTAGTTATTTTCTTTTCATTGGTTCGTCTTTATGTCTTTTCTCTACAACCTTTTAAGAAACTAGTAGTAGTAGAATCCAAAGGAAAGGAAATCGATAGTTAGTTCTGGGAGGCTAAGACCGGTTACTGAAGAGCTGTAATGAGTTCAATGCCTGGGGATAACTAACTAGGTTTTATGTTTCTGAGTGCTTCTTGAGATATTTCAACCTTGAAAGTTTCATTTTCTGGACTACCTTCCATTATTTTTACACTTCTAAGGCGCTTCTTTTCTGTTCAACAGTATAACACTCACAACACATTTAGTGAACATTTCTTTGCACAAAAAATATTCACTCCCAAATTGACTTGTTTTGTATACTCACAGTACAGTACTCTTCAGTACTTAGAGATGCATAATATCAGAAGTTGGTTGTCTTTGATTCAAGAACAAGGGCCATGAGCTGCTCCCTTTAACACTACGAAATCTTAGGCCCCGTCTGATACTCTTCGGATCAGAGTTTCATACCCTTCACATATAGATTTTTGGGAGCCGATTAGCATCTCTATACGAAAACAAAAAGACAAAAAAAACAAAAAAAAAAAACAAAAATTTAGTTTCTTGGAGACTCGTATTGAATCGGCAATAATGCCTTGCTTGGAACGATGGATTATTGGACGGAAAGAAAATTATGGATAGAAAATAGAATGAAAACACTCTTTCAGTTCTTGTTTGGCATAAGAGGAAAGAAAACAATAGGGGAAAAAAAAAAATAGAAAATTACTCAAATAATCACTTTTTTTCATCTATTAATCAACATGATACAAATTCTTCATTCATGACTAACATAACATAAATTTTAATTAATTTTAATTTAATTTTGTATCATATCAATCTAGTATTAATTTTTTTATATTATATTGATGTAATAATTGTCTTACTTAGGTGCTCTCCCAAAAAAAAAAAATAATAATAATAAAAGAGGAATTTAAGTCATGACAGCCACCTTATCTATCTTTTTCAAATGTGGATGGATTTTAAGAAGGAAAATATAATAATATTCATGACTTGATCATAAAGTTTAATTTTGCCCTTTTTTTTCTTTTACGTATTTTCTATTCTTTAATTTCTACATATTATTAACTTATCAAAAAAGGATAAATTATACTTTTTCCTTCTGAGCTTTAAGCGTTATTATAATATAAGCATTATCATAATATATCTCTCCAACTTTAATTCATCTATTTACTTTTTTTGGTAAAAAAATTAAACCGAATGAGGAAATTTATAAATGTTATAAAATTTGAAAAGAAAAAATATTATAAATTAAAATTTCAAGAGCATTTGTAATTAAAATAAATAAATAAATAAAAGTGTAAGTATAATGGGGTGTTTGGTGGAGTAGTTTGAGTTGGAATTTTTAAGTTTAAATAGTAAATTTTTTTAAATTTAAAAAAAGATAAAACATTTAAAAAAAAAAAAAAACTTTTTAAGAAAAAAATAAAAAAAAATTTGAGTTGGGGAGTTTAGATGGTTACATCAAACTCCCCCTGATTCTCCCCCATATAATATATATATATATATATATATATATATATATATATATATATATATATATATATATAGTGGTTTGGGGGTCCAAACCCCAAACTCCTTGGGTACGTAATCCTCAGTCTGCGATGGCGAATCTTGCGTCTACAAAGTAGAAATGAGAAGGAATTACAAACAGCCGAATTTCCCCTTTGTTTTCTTTTTTCTCTTGATCTCGGATTTAATTTTCGTAATTTTGCGTCTACTAGATTTATTTTTTAATTTTTGGTTGGTGGATTATAAAAGCCGAATTTTCCAGTTTCTCTCGACCTCGACTTAATCTTTCCCCAATTGCCTCTCCCAAATTTATATTCCCTCTGCCATGGCCTTCTAATGCGAGGGCGAGGCTTTTCGATGCTTTGACTTCTTCCCAACCTTTGCTTCCGTCTAAATCCAGTAGACACCAACAACCCAGACCCAGCTTTTGGTAAATTTTGCTTCTTTTACTTTTGGTTTCCATTTATTTCCTTAGTTTTTAGGTTAGATAAAATACACAAGTTCAATTTGGCAAAAATTAAAACGAATAATGATAATGTTTTTCTAGGTTCTTTTTTTTTTTTTTTTTTTTAAATATAAATTCTTATAAGCGTACATATATACATTCATGAGCGTGTGAATATAATGTTATATATAGTTGAAAAGAACAATCTTCATCTATTGTTCTTTTTCTTGGCTGAGAAAGAAAGGCAACATCTTTTTGGTTGTTTCATCTTGTTCAATGACATGTGTGTATCTGTGTCATATATATATATGTATCTGTACACACGTATAAATATAATATGTAATCAACTAGCTTCTGATCCCCCTATAATCAGATTGTATGGACTTTAATATTTCTTTATGCTAATCTGATCTCTTCATGGTTTGGTCCAGCCATGAAGAGATCAACGAGTTCAACATCTTACTATGGCTCCCAAGGGAAAAAAATCCCAATTGTTGCTTCCCTCCATAATGGATCTTCCGACGCACATCTTTGTGAATATTCTGCTAAAACTCTCTGTCAAATGCATTTTCTCCTGCAAGTTTGTGTGCAAGACTTGGTACCATTTGATTTCGAGCCCCGAGTTCGTTAACCAGCATTTGGCGCAAGTGAGTACTTCTCTTTTGATTCGAGACTTCCATTATTATTTAGCCGAGCCTTTGGATCACGGTCTTCATGATTTTGATTTGAAGTATTGCTGGTGTGAACCTAAATGTAATAGTACTTATTTTCGTGATATCACCATCACGCCCTCTGCCAAACTAAAGGTTCCAACGTGCCACAGCCAGACCCGACTTGTTCTCAATAACCAATTAGATGATTGTTCCAACACGAGCTTTCACAATAAGTATAGGTTTTTGGTTAATTCATGCAATGGCTTGGTTGAAAGTTTTGAAGATGGTCAGGGTGCTATCTACAATCCGACCACGGGTGAGTGCCTGATTCTTCCAGAAACATTCAACAATGATCATCGTGCGAGTGATCATCATGTAATGCATTTGAGAGTGTGTGGCCTGGGTTTCAATCCAAAGTGTAATGAATACAAGGTGATTAGAATCTCCCAAGGGAAAGATGGTAACGTAGGAGCCGAGATACATGCACTTGGGACGAATTCTTGGAAGAGTGTTGGGGATGTTCCCCACTCGGCTCTGAAGCTACTCTTCCCGACCTATCATGAAGGGGCTCTTCATTGGATATTTAAAATCTCAATGATTGAAAAGTATTATCATTTCTTTTGACTTGGATAATGACAAGTTTGAGTGTCACTCTTTTCCACCACAATGTCATCAGATGGCAATGTCTATTGGTGTTTTGGAAGGTTGTCTTTGTATGTTTTTGTCAAGTACATTTACGTATGGGTAATGAAGGAAATTGGTGCTTGGGAATCTTGGACTGAATTGTTTTCCTTTAAGATAGATGGTCCTTTTCAACTGCAAGGCTGTGGCCATTATCAACCTATTTACTCGAGCAACGGGGCACTAGTTTTGTACCGTCCTTCCCACGAGGCACTTTTATACTATGACCAAGGAAGGAAGGTTACCAAAATGTTTCGCCGCCTCCGAGGCCGGTACGAGTTTCAATTTATTAGCTATATAGCCCAACCTTCATTTCGGTCAAGAATATTGTTACTAGACAAGAGAGAATGTGAATTCGATATAGGATGGGAATATCTAATCACATAACATTAATTTTCAATTTGTACTTTGTTCCGAGAAATTCGGAAATACTTTCACTATTTTTGCTCTTCGTTATATATATATTCCAGTATTTCAATATAGTCTGATGCCATCAGCTCAGCTGCCATGCAAATTGTTTGTTTTGTTTTGTTTTTTTAATATACTTTTTCTCTATCTTGAATCTAAAAAAACTATACCCAGCCCCGGGTAATTGCCACTTTCTTCCTAGCTGGGTGCTACGGGGCTTGAGAAGCCAGCACTAGAAATTTGTTCGAGGCACTCTGAGTGTTAGTAAGCTAAGTAACTGGAAGATGAAGACGTATTCAAACACGGTGGGGCTGGGATTCTGTGTCTAGTAAAATTTTCTTTCCCTGTTGTTTTCGCCTGTTGTACAATTTGGTCTATAAATACATATTCTTCTTGTTCGGAATTTGGGCCGAGTATTTATCATATTCATTCTTCTCTCTGCAAAGCATTCCTTGGTATCAAAGACAACTCCATTTACGTCAAATCAACCCTTGCCTTGCCTTGCCTTGCCTTGCCTTGCCTTGCCTTCTCTCAGACAACCTATTGCAGGGAAGCTTGATTCCACACGAACCAACTTTTGGTGGCAAAATCAAATGGTTGAATGTTATTAGAGCACATGGATTGGAGAGGGTTTACTCTGCCATGCCCATGCCCATGCCCACCACAATCCCTTGACCCATTTAGTAAACAACTCAACCCTAATTCTAGTCGCTTATTAGGGCTTCTAATGAGCTGAATGTACTCTTCTCTAACAGAGGGGATGCTGGGTCGTATTGTTAGGCTTTAATCTTCTGCTCTTAAGAGATTTGGGACTCTCTCAACACTGTTTTTCAGTCTGGACTCTGTTTTCCACGGTAATGAAGCTGAAAACCCCAACTCATGAAAATCAAGAAAAATGGTATTTCCATGACTCAGTATATATCTCGTTCGAAAGCTATTTTCGATCAATATGGCTGCAATTGCGGAACCTCTTTGAGCCACCGGGATCGGTTAATGCATATTCTACAAGGGGTTAGGACCACCTGAGTATAAACTCCTTAATTTGTTAATTCTTCTGTCCCTTACTGCCAGACCTGACCTCCCTCTCACTTGATGAACTTCATTGCCTTCTTATTAACTGTGAATATCGTCTTGAGCAGCTACAAGATGAAGAACAATTTTGCCTCCAACCAATTATCTTTACCTCAGCTAAATCTTACTCAATATTTTACTGACGAAAGATTTCAAAAAACCTTTTCAGCCACAAAAACTTCAAACAAATATTTCCCCCCTCAATATTCTAAGCCAATTTTCTCAAGTTTTCCCAAACAGAACGCTCCTCTACCTAATCCGCTTCAAGGAATGCTTGGAAAACCTCAGTACCATGCCCCCCATTCACTAATTCATGACCTAAAACAAATCCCAATGGAACTGATGAAAAACCATTATGCCTAATCTGCGAAAAAAAATAGGCCATACAGCTGCATTTTGCTACCATAGGCTGAATTTGAACTACCAACCTCGGCCTCCACCACAACAATGGCCCCCCTCCCCTTCATCTGTTGCTAGTCAAACTAGGCCTCAAACACCTGCATTTGCTGCTATGTTTGTTGCTTCGAGCTCCTCCAACACACATGCTGCTCCAGACACCTTTTGGGTTCTTGATTCAGTCACTTTACACCTGCTTTCAGCCGCTACCTTTTCAGGGTGATGATCAAGTCTTGGTAGGGAGTGCTAAGACACATAATATTTCAAGTGTTGGTAATGTTTTATTTCAATCTCATGCTAAACCTCTTCATCTTAACCATGTTTTTCATCCCCCAGCTATCTCTAAACATCTCATTAGTGTCACCAAATTGTGCTCCGACGATCGAGCATTTGTTAAATTTTATCCATCAATTTTTTTTTTTTTTTCTTTGTGAAGGACCTCAATTCGAAGCAAATTCTTCCGTGGGGACATCTTGAAGATGGCTTGTACAAGCTTCAACATGTTCCTGCATGCCCCGTGCATTCTTCTCCTTCCGCACACACTACTCAACTTCAAGATGCAAATTTGTGGCACCGCCGATTATGAAACCCTTCTGCTGGAATAGTTAGCCTAGTTATGAATCAATGTAATCTGAAATTTCCAAACAAAGTCAAATGGCCAAGAGCCATGGTTTACCTTTTCCTGTTTCTAATTCTCATGCATCTAAACCCTTTTGAGTTAATACATTCAGACCTTTGGGGTCCTCCTCCTATTGCAACAATTACCGGGGTAAAATATTTCTTACTTTTTATTGATAATTATTCTCGTGATTTACTTGGTTTTACCTTCTAGACTCTAAGAATGAGACTTTTCCCACCTTTCTAAAATTTCAGAATCTTGTTACGACACAATTTGAATCAAAGATTAAAACTCTTCAAACCGACTGGGGGTTGAGTTCCGGACAATCAAGCATTTTTTTTTTTTTTTTTTTTAATTATCTAAGTTGAGGTGTACATCATCAACATCCTTGTCCAATTACTCCACAACAAAATGGTGGGGTGAGCGGAAAAAGAGACACGTTGTGGAAGTTGGACTCTCTTTATTAGCTCAATCTTCTGCTCCGGTTTCTTTTTGGCCTTGTGCTTTTCAAGCTGCCACCTATCGCATCAATAGACTTCCGTCACTTGTTTTGCAAAACAAATGTCATTATGAGATTCTTTATTGCAAACAGCCCTCTTATGATTCCATACAAATTTTTGGGCGTGCTTGTTTCCCTTTTCTGAGGTCTTATAACAACGACAAACTCCAGTACCGGTCCTCTGAATGTGTTTTGTTGGGATTTAGTTCGTTTTTTTTGTTTTTTGTTTTTTGTTTTTTTTTGTTTTTTTGTTTTTTTGTTTTGGATAATGTTTCAGCCCCTCCCACAACGTCACGATCCACTCTAACATCTTCTTTCCCTAGTCCACCATTTCTTGGCCCCAACTTCTATTTCTCGATCGTTTTGTCCCTTCTTCTCCATCTACTCCTATAGCTAGTGTCCCAATGTCCTTGACCACTCTACTCCTCTCCCACCATTTCGTAGTTCTTCATCTCCTACCTTCACTGATTTCCCTCCACCGTGCCCACCTTCACCTTTGCCTTTGCATGAGAATGATTCGAACACTACTTCCAACACCTGATTTTATATATTTAATTGTTTGTCTATTCCTTCCTCCGGTCTTGCTATTCATCGTCCTCCTGAGGCTACTCTTACACACATAATATGGAAACCAGGTCCAAAAAAGGTGTTTACAAGCCTAGAGTTTTGCTCACTCACTTGGACAAGCAGCCTCATATGCAACTACATGAACCCAAGACTTTTAAGCAAAGCTGTTACATGTCCAAATTGGCAAGAGGCTATGACGTCAGAGTTCGATGCCTTACTCAGGAACAAGACTGGGACTCTCGTGCCTCCGTCTTCCTTATATAAAGTAATTGGTAGCAAGTGGGTTTATAAACACACAAACTCCAACCTGATGGTTCCGTCGAACGATACAAAGCTTGGTTGGTTGCACAGGGTTTCCTTCAAACTTATGGCTTGGATTATTTCGAGACTTTTAGTCCCGTTGTAAAACCGACTACGGTTTGAGTTGTTATTCCTCTTGCTCTTGCTCTTGCTCGAAATTGGACTTTTCAATAACTTGATGTTCACAATGTGTTTTTAAATCGAGATTTGACTGAAGATGTTTATATGGCACAACCTCCGGGTTTTGTCGATCCGTCTCAGCCTTCTTATGTATGCAAACTCCAGAAATCTCTTTATGGTTTCAAGCAAAGCCCTCGTTCTTAGTTCACCAAATTGAGCTCGTGATTGCTTCAATGTGGTTTCTCTGGTTCACATATTCTGATTCGTCAATGTTTGTTTTCCATACTCCAGCTGCAATGTTGATTGTTCTTGTGTATGTCGACAAGATCATTGTGACTGGGAGTGACTCTTCAATGATTCAAAACCTCATCCATTTTTGGAACAAGAACTTTGCTCTCAAGGATCTTGGTGACCTCTCTTATTTTCTTGGGATTCAGGTAACTCCTTCTGTTGATTCATTTCACTTGTGCCAACAAAAGTATATCCAAGACTTACTGTTACGCATGGACATGGCTGATTGTAAACCTGCCTCTACTCCCATGGCTTCCGACACAGTTCTATCTCTTTATGATGGGGAGTCATTACCTGACCCTACTCCCTACCGTCAAGTTGTTGGGGCACTTTAGTATTGCACTATCACAAGGCCTGATCTCAGCTTTGCTGTTAACAAGATATCTCAATTTACGCACGCTCCTACAACTTCACATTGGCAGGCCGCTAAAAGAATTTTGCACTATCTGAAAGGCACCATTACACATGGTCTCTCTTTTTCTGCATCTCCTGACCTCTCTATTACTTGCTTTACCGATGCCGATTGGGCAGGTTATACTGATGACTGACGGAGCGCCAGTGGTTATTGTACTTTCCTTGGTCCAAATCTGGTGTCTTGGTCATCCTACAAACAAAAGGTGGTGTCCCGTTCTAGTGCCGAGTCTGAATACCGGGCCCTTGCAAATGCTACAGCTGAACTCTTATGGCCAAATGCTTTATTATCCGAACTTCATGTCTCCCTATGAACTCCGCCTCTCTTGTTAGGTGATAATGTGAGCACTAATCAGCTTGCTGCCAATCCTGTCATGCACGCCAGAACCAAGCATGTCTGAAATCGATTATCACTTTGTCCGGGAACGAGTTGTGTCTCGCTGTATTGACCTGCACTTTACTGCTTCGGAGGACCAACTAGCTGATGCCTTGCCTTCCCCACGCTTTTTGAGTCTGCGTTCCAAGCTCACGGTGCTTCACCGCCCAGGGGCTTGCGGGGGAATGTTAAAGCATGTTTTCCCGTCATTCGTTATATATCTTTTACTATTGCTTTTGTTAATTCTTTTGCTTAGAGTTTGGCTACTGTATAGTAGTGGGTCCCATGTATTTTGTTGTTTTCTGCTTTTGTACAATTTGGTATATAAATACATATTCTTCTTGCTCTGCATTTGGGCTGAGCATTTCCTTACGACTACATCGCACAGCAGCACTATGCCTTAGACCACCTCTGAGATTGTTGTCCTCGAAACCTTTGGATCCGGATTTCACCTCATATGCTTCCTAGACCCCCTCCCCCCCAAAATAAAAAAAATCGTTTTAAATGCCACCGCCACTTGGTAGTTGGTATTCGATAAACCTATTTACTTTTTTTTTTTTTTTTTTTTTAACATTTAAACCTCGTAAACTCTTTTAATTAACTAGGTTTCCTTCTCTTACCAATATTTATGGTTCTTGTCCTATAAATGAGCTTTATTTCATCTCCTACAAGGGAAAAAAAATGGAGAGAGTAGAATGTCACGTTGTCTCAAGCTGATTATATTACTCTCGTGTATTTTCTCTATTATTCTCTCTTGTTATTTGTAATATTTTTAATTTTGCTTTTGTTTCATAACATGATACCAACATGAGGTCTAGAACATCGTTGCTCAAAGTTTTTGTGTAATATGTACTTCTCGTTGTATGCCCTGATAAACTTGAAAACATTACTAGCTCTACCGAGGGTGGGTTTTAATAATCATACCCTTCAACCCAAAAAAAAAAAAAAAAAAAAAAAAAAAAAAAAAGAAAGAAAAGCATTAACAATCATTACAGGTATAGCTCTAATGTCAACTCTAAAATTATTTAGACCGTTCAGGAGTTGTGTTTTCTGGGGGATATTGTAGTGTATTAAGATTGAGATTTGCTGCTCGAGATCAATGGCGGAAAGTTTTATTTTGTGGCAGGGATTTAGATTCTTTAAAATTATGTCAACCAATGAGGTTGATTTTGCTAATGGAGTTTGGACTTGAGTAACAAGGGGCTGGGAAACCTGCTAATTATCTTATTTAGGGAGTTCGAGGTTATAGCCTAATTATTACATATATAGAGTTATTTATTCATGTTATTAGGATCCAATAAATCTTATTAGAATAGTTATATATATATTTTAACATAGAAATTTGATAGTCTGTTTATTGGAGATTAGCTTTTTTTAAGATTGCTAAATCAAGATTGTCTATCTACAGCGAGTAGGCTTGTAGAATTATATATCCAAACTGAACATTAGTTTCTCCTCTTAAGTTCTCTCTCTCTCGCTTATGGGATCAAAGAGACAAGGCCATAGACATTATGTGCCAGAAAATGTTGTTGGCTCCCTGGACAATAATATTCATGAGTTAATTAAGACCACGTGCCACAAAATGTGAGACTAGTTGATTGACTTTGTGTCATAGGTGGAGAAGTTGTTGCAAAATCTTTCATGAATATGGAAGCGAATCTGATAAATCCAACAGCTTAAATAGATTCAATAGTACTAGCTAGTAAGGTTTCTAAACGCTTTGTTTTCGGTACCCTTGAATGCAAGTTCTTCAGCACATTATCCATTGAACTTCGCGTGATGTTCCGTTTTTTAAACAAATTGTTTTTTTTTTTTTCCACTCTCGTCCGTGCCCTCTGCTGCGGTTATTTGTTCTCTTAATTGTCGTACGTTGTGGAAGTTATCGTTTGTTATTCCCATTAGTATATAAGATGACAAAAGTACTAATTTGTGAACATATATAAAGATAATTTGCTAGTTGGAGGAGAGGATGGTGTTTGAGACAGATGGCTCATATTTATCTTTGTAAAGTGTAATTTGTTAACGTCTTGAAGGACTTGTCTCATTTTAAGTTGATTGACTTGGAATATTAATTTCTCCAGGAGCTAATAAAGTGTCTTGTTCATGCTGTTCCTAGAGCCAATTAGTCTTGGAACTCAAGTGACCAAGATGTGGAAGAAAAATTTTGGAATATATCTTCTGCATATTCAATTTTCACCAAACTCATGACACCTAGCAAAGAGATGCTAATTGAAGCAGCAATATCCAAACTGAAAAAAAAAAAAAAAAAAAAACCCCCGAGTCAGCCGTCTGTTTGATGATTTGGATTTCATTTTTGTCAAACTTACAATTTATAATACGTAGCTTTGATATGGAACTCTTAGCTAATTTTAGTGTACGAAGTTATTCTTTTCCCGTGTCGAAATTGGTTTAGAAATAACAGAAACTCCTTCTGTGGTTATTATATTTGTTCTCTTGCGTGACCGGTTAATTAGTTACATGATGGTCAATGCATGCGCATATATATATATATATATATATATAAACAAGCGAACTCTTCTTTTTTTGAGGCTTCAACAAGATTTGCCGCTCGATTTTTTGGAACTGGTATAGGTGAGTTGGTTGATGATCCTGTTTCTATAGCTAGAAGATACTTGTCATCCTACTTCATTAATTATTGATGCTCTCTCAATCCTGCTTCCACTCCCACAGGTATATAAATATATATCTCTTATCTCTAATTATCAAAGTATTCTAGACTTCACTTTCTTTATATTTTTGGTCTCTAATATGATTCTTTATCACTTCTCCATGGAAAATTTTGAAGCCAGGCACTTATGTGGGGAAGATAGTGTTTGAAGTGTTCATTTCTATCTTTGGATTGGTTCTGTTTTCTTTTACTTATTGGCAACATGCAGGTAAATTTAACCAAGTAATTGTACACAACTACTATATATATATATATATATATATATATGTAATATTTATATAATTTTTGGTCTTGTATTTAAGTGAGATATTTAAAGATGTAGTAACCCCCATAAATTTCTTCTGTTGCGTTAGAAATATCTGGAATCCACGAGTTAATATTCTTCTGTGAGAGTTGAAGAGATGAGGGCGAAGGGAGAGCGGATTAGGAAATATGAACGGTGGATGGCCCACCGGATGCTACCGGAACCTTTGAAGGAACGGATTAGGAGATATGAACAATATATCAATCGGCAAGCTGAGGAACTAGAGGTGTCGCAGAACATGATCTCACGAACTAACTTGTAATCCAGCCACACATTCCAGACTATCACCCTCCAGAAAACCACTAAATTAATGAGCATTTATTTATTTAATAAATTATCCCTTTTGACATAAACTTTCATCAACCGTACTGCCAAATAGCACACTTTTTTTTTTTTTTTTTCCTTTCAGGTGTGAACGTAAGGATTTCATTTTAATTTTTTATCTTTTTTAAAAATCAACAAAAAATTAATACTAATCTTTTAAAAGTGAACTAACTTCAACTTAAAAATTGTCTCTTAAACCCGTGTTCCAAACGTATGCTTATTCCCTCCAAATGTCTTCTGAAATCGGACATGACCCCTAACACATGATGATCAGTAACATCCTCAACACACACACACATATATATGAACCAAGGATATAAGATCATATAGTTATTTTAATCCTAATATCAGGTCGTCACAATCTGAAAGGAATGAGGCATGAGATTGCCAATTATCATTTCTCAATTTCAAATTTGTGTGAGACCCACCTCTTCCCTCTCCCATTAATTTCAAGGAATATAAAATCAAAATTCGTTTATGTATGTCATATAGCTGTTGATCAGTGTCTTGAATTACCTTTCAAAATCAAACTTAAAAAGTTATTAGTCCTACGTGGATGGCACTACATATGTGTACATATATTTTGTGTGTCTGTGCATTTCGGACAAATATATCTCAGTACACTCATGTATATGTATTTGTACAAGAATAATATATGACATCTGGGGTTACCAATTAGCTATAATTTCACATATTCTTGTGGGATTTGCCTCCCTCCGATGTCTGACTTTGATGCACATACTCTTTACTGACTCTTCCAGTACTTGTCCCACCATCTTTTTCCCCCTCACCACCCACACCCCCGTGTGAGTGATACGCATGCAGTAGTCTATGAATACAGCTGAATTCAACCATATGAGTTCACTCCAAGTGTGTAACCAAGTATAAAGTTTTATTTAATTTGTTAATAAATGAACCATGCTTCAGGTTCTTTTCGTTTTATTGCTTGTTGTTACATACAATTAAAAAGGTGGGGATATGAGAGTACTATTGAAGAAAGTTGATTTGCAATACAAGAGTAAGTACTTTATTTAGTTCCTAAACTTTTAATTTTATACAATTTTTGATCCCTAAACTTTTTTCATAGTTGGAATATCTTTTATAATTTTTTTAAAAATTACTACAATAGTCTTTTTCATCAATTTTTGGATGGAATCTGTTAATAATTTGATCAAGAAGTAATGTTAACTATGAACTTTGTCCAAATATTATATCAACATTTTTAATCGTTTGTGATCATTCCAGCTTCCAAAAAAAAAAAAAAGAATAGAAAATACCACTAAGCTATTCATTTTTGGTAATTTTTAAACGGAATCTGTTAATTATTTGATAAAAAAGTGATACTAACTAACAAATTTCATCTAAAAATTAACATAAATTATCAATAATTTAATAATTTAGGGACATTCAAATTTAAAAAAAAATTTCATGAACTAAAGTTGAAAAAAATTAAAAATTTAGGGACTAATTTAAAAATTCACTCTTTTGTACAAATATTACTCTTTTAATAAATCTGATGAAAGTTTTGAATTTAATTCATAGGTAAGTCTGCTTAAAATCCAGTGCAGACAAATTTGGAGTACCTTGTGTTTTAGCCATGAGAGAGACAGGGGCGGTGGTCTCATCTGATACCCCTTTCCCTTGTTGCACTACTGCCAATAGAGGTGGACAACCCACCTCTCCACCAGACAGACACGTGCCCTACACGTGTTCCATTTCTCCATCTTAAAACGCAACATTTTTCCCACCACTGCCCTGCCCTAACCAAAACCAAGGGCTGACTGGTGCTACAGCTACTGGTTTCTTCATTTTATTTATTTATTTATTTATTTTATTGGCATTACTATTATTGTTGTTATTATTATTATCTCTCTTTTTTTTTTTTTTTTTTTTGATTGAAGAGAAAAAAGACAAGACATTTGAATATTTATCAAGTAGTGTCTCTTTTTTTTCAATCCTTTTTCTCTGATGATGGCGATGTCATTTTCAGGACGCAAACAAAGGAGAAAATAAAAGAGATAAGGCGTGTGGGTAATCTTTAACCCTTTTTGTCAAATATAACCATTATAATGTATCTATTTCATATTTATATATTATATTATATTATATTATTTGATAATAAAATATCATGATGACCTCATCTGTCACCGTAATATGATAATAGCTATAGATATTTGTTTGAAGTAATTTTCATGCCACCGCCAGACTTCTCCGTATTCATCTTGTATGTATGTATGTGTGTGTGTGTGTATGTGTGTATATATATATATAGATAGATAGATATAGATAAAACTACACAGGCCCTTGAAGAGCATAGTTAAAGAATTTTCATCGGATCGAAATTAAACGAGTCGTCCCCTTGAAAGTAATCAAGCCATTATAAATACAAATTAAAAAGATAAATTAATGGGCAGCATAGAAGAGGAAAGGCTGGGTGAGATGGTTCATGATTTCATAGAATCAGAATCTGGTGTACCGTTGTCTACATCTATTACTACTACTTCTCCTCATCACTACTCCAACACCTTGCCAATGCCTCCTGCAGCTCCGCCTCATAATAATCAAACCAACTACGACTCTACTTTGCAGGTTCGTTCTATTTCATCGAGTTCCCAAGTTTTTTTCTTTTTTTCTTTTTTCTTTTTTTCTTTTTGTTTATAACTTTGTAATACGTAGTTATATTCTTTAATTAACTTCCATGTGTTTTATATAAAATTATTAATTAATATTGTAGGCGATTGTTGGGCGAAGCACAAAGGCTGAAGCTGAAGTGCTTGAGAGGGTTTTGAACCATCTAACAAGAATTAACAAAAACCACAATATTATTACTAGTAGTGATGGGATCAGAAACTTACTTGTTATGAAGCTCAAAATGGATGGCTACAGCGCTTCCCTTTGTCATACTTCCTGGGTTACATCCTTGGGATGCCCCGCCGGTCTCTCTCTCTCTCTCTTTCTTTTTTCAACACACTATAAACAAAAAACAAAAACAAAAAACGTTTAGCGTACGTCTGGATCACATATTTGATTTGAAAAATTTTGGACTAAATTGAATTGGTGTTTGAAAGAGAAAAGAAAAATAAGTGTGATATGAATTTTTAGAATTGAAAATTTAGATGGAATTGGATTTAGAAAATTTGGATTCAAACTCTCGATCCAAACATATATATATATATATATATGTATGTATGTATAATAAACTGATAAAGAATTTGTTTGTTTTGTGACAGGTGATTATGAGTACATTGACATAAATATGGTACTAGAAAAAGAAGAAGAGGAGGAGGAGGAGGAGGAGGAGGGTAAAAATGGAAATTCAAAGATGAAGAAGAGGAGGGTGATAGTAGACATAGAGTTCAAGTCACAGTTTGAAGTGGCAAGGCCAACTCCAGCCTACAAACACCTCACAGACTCACTCCCCATGATATTTGTAGGGACAGAGGACAAACTCATCCAGATCATCTCCATCCTCTGCTCTGCTGCCAAACAGTCCCTTATTGACAGTGGCCTCCACGTTCCCCCCTGGAGGTCCACAGCGTACATGCACTCCAAATGGCTCTCTCATTCTCCTGATCCCTATTCCAATATTAATTATAACTATATAATTACCAAGAAGTACTCCAACTGGGAGCAGTGGACACCTCCTAATTCTAATCCTAATCCTGATCCTAATAATCCTATTTTTAATAATATAAAACCAGCCAATAAGAATAAGATTAGGACCTTAGGAGGTGTCTCTGCCTTGTCCACTCAATTCTCCAACATGAGTATCAATTGCTGCTAACGTTGTTATTATTATTATTAATTTTGTTATAATTGACCAGCTTTAGATTTCTCAATTACTATATGTTTGCCATGGAATGTAATTTGCCTATTATTATTGTCTACCTTTTTTTTTTTTGTATGGAGGAATTCAAATAATTTCCAGACATGTTTGTACACGCACTATTCTCTTTCTTTATATATGTTATGATTCATTTAAAAAAAAAAAAAAAGAAAAAGAAAAAGAAAAAGAAGAAATTGTTATTTAATCTCTTGCAAAAGTTGCATCCCTAGTTTTAGTTTCGTTTCTCACGTGCGGTCTCGCTCGAAGACTCAATTCTCCTGTCATTGGCATGAGGGACGAGAACTTATAGAATTGAATAGTTATTTCTTAGCATGTAAGAAATATGATGGCTCATGTATGGTCTATGACTAAAACATTGACTGAAACTAAAGCACATTTTTTAATTTTTAATTTTTAATTTTTAAGTTTAATATTATTTTGTGTGTGATAGAACAAAAAAAAAAAAAACACAATGTCGTGCGTGGTAGAGTGATTTCTCTGATGGCCAAGAGGGTGATTGTTGTTGCTGCCGGAGATCTGAGGTCAAGCATCCTCAGAGGAGAGGAAGAAGAAATTGGTGTTTAAGTTTTTATTTTTATTTTTATTTATTATAAGTAAAACGTTTTCAAAGTTATATATATATAACTATTTAAAAGATAAAAAAGAAATGTAGAAGTAAAATATATAATATCAAAAGTGTTTCCAAGGAACAACCAAACACACACACACATTATACCAAACACGTGTACAATAGTTGATGACAAGTTTTCATACTTTTTGAAAATACTGTATGATAACTTAATTTATTTTTAATACGACTATATATGACAAATAAATGTATAAATTAAAATAGAATTTTAAGCGTGAGCTTATATGAGATAATTAATTTTAAGTATAGGAAAAAAGAAAAATTCAGTAGAGGTGGCAGCCTATACTCGGCACAACGTAACTCCGCCCTTGCCAATAAGTACTTGTTTGCTAAGATATTGGCAAAATAAAAATGGAGCTTAATTAGTCCCATATCAGAAAGGAAGGAAGGAACTGTTGAATGGTTCTGAAGCCTTTTGTTTCTAATTGTCCCCAGTCAAAAACACTCTAAGCCTTTGTTTCGCAGAGATTGAACCATATTATTGATGGACTACTGCCAAACTTGATAAAGAAGATGGTGAAAGATATCGCTCATGAACGACATCAATCGGAAAGTCCCACTCCACTTGTTTTTCCGAGCCGTCTGTGAGAGAGATGATCCTTTTTACAAGCCATATATATATATATATATATATATATATAGATATATATGTTCTTCTCACGGATTGGGATCGGGATAGGAGCTGGCGGAAGACTTTGAGTAGCTAGGAACCTGACCTGGAATTCCGAATGCGTGGAGTGATCTCAAGGTCATGTACAAGGTGATTTTGATGGAGCAAGGTGTAGAGTTACGTTGCTTAAAAATCTTTGCAGTTTGAAGCTTTTTAATAAAGAATGTACATGTATATGGATATATAATTAATTATTTGAATTGATATAAACGATTGTAGACTATTTGTTAGGCACAAATTATATCCAGTAGAACTTGAAACCTAACCATTTGAAAGTTTTATTGGGTCCAAGGCTATTTATATTACTCAATTCATTCATAGTTACAGCTAGAAATTCTTTGAGAAAAAGACACATAATTTTGTGAATTGGCATGGCCTTTAATTTCTTTGTTTTTAGCAGCTGATGTTGAGCTTCATTGGTCTCATCTTCATTAATAGGTCTATTATAATAATTCTTCTTCCCAAATTTACCTAAAAATTTCTTCTTTTGCGATATAGGATTCATACATAAACAATACTAGATAGAGCTCTTCTGAAGGAGGGGCAGTGGAATTTGGCCCGATCTCCTTATAAAACTCCTCTGTTATGTTCTTCTTCTTCATGGTTAATTTCTCAACTTAGAGGTTATTAATTTTCATTATTTAATTGTGCGCCTTTCAAGAGCTTTTTTCTTTAATCATTGCTTGGAATTTGCAGCAAGTGGGTGTTGATGTTATGAGGGCATTTTGCTATCAAATAAGCTGGAGATATAAATTATATATCTGGAGCGTAGGCTAACAGAGCGCCCGCCCATGATAAAGTGTTACATAGTTGGCCTATAATAGCGTCTTTCGATCTGGAGCTAAAATCAACTAGCTATACGCCTTCTTGGGAGCCTCTACAGTTGCAATTTTGAATTTCCTCAGAAAATAAGAGAAAATTTCAAGTGAAGAATGTTTTCCAGTAATTAATTATTACTTACCTTCATTTGTTCAAATGATTTATTTATACTTATTTTTATATATTTTTTTTTTTTTTTGGGCCATGGATTGCCTAAGTATGGCCACGGGGCAGTCATTGAGCAATCCAAATGAAGATTCTCTCTGGTTCCTAATATAGATTTACCAATAAAATTACCTTTTTTTTTTTTTTAATAGATACAAAATTACTTGAACATTGCTATGAAGTACTATTCCGATTTGGTGGATCTTACTCTTAGATGTGGGATTCATTCATGTGATATTTGATCAATTCCGTTGAGTTTTGAATAAGGACATTCGAAATGTGGATCATGTGTTTTGGTATATTCTAAAATATTTTGATAATATAATATAACATAACATTACATGAACATGTACATCTACATACATCCAAATTAAGTGACATCTGCCAAGAAGAAAATAAAATCGAATTGACAAAATAGAAAGAGGCAGAAAGTAGCCGGATTCGGATAGGTACTATATATATATATATATATATATATATAGACACACACACACACATAAGAAACCAGTGGCAGTGGCACTACTAAAACAAGCGGCAAAACAAAAACAATGGGAATAACTGAGATATTATTGTTGTTGTTGTTGTTGTTGTTTTTTTTTTTTTTTTCTCCCTCCCTCTAATTGTTGTATAGATGTATACAACTATAACACCGACACATGCAAATACTTGATTGATATATGCTTCATATATGATATCATGTAGTTCTCGAATGAAGAATAAAATTAATATTAATATAAATAATATTGTTCTATATATATATATCAGGAACTCACGTGATAACCACGTGTGGAACCATACGGGATGCGTATGTATAAGCATAGAAATAACTCAAATTGTCTTAAGTTGTCTTGATTATAAGCTGGTAGCATTTTTTTTTTTTTTTTTATAAATATTTTCTAACAATATGATAGAAAACTCTTGTAATTATTAACCTTAAACGTCAAAGCGCAGTTACAGCTTTTTTCTTTTTTTGCCCCTTAAAAAAATATTCAAAATCCTTTTTTTCTTTTTTTAGGGAATTCAACAACACCATTTCATTAAAGCAACGTTTTAAATTCAATTCTCTTTACCGTTACTTTTTACACGGATCCTCTCTGTAGACTGTTACATTACTGTTTAATCTAAGTCTTTATTTATAACTATTAAAAATTTTTAGATTTAAGTACTGAAAATTTCATATTAATTTTTTTTCATGACTTATCAGAAAAACTTTATCACATACTTGTCACATCTTAAAAAGATAATAAATTTTTTCTTTATATGACCTTTCATGTCATAAACTTCGTTTATAACTTTAAATTCCCAAAACAAGATAATAACAATTTTTCAAATAATTTGGTGGAATTAAAATGCGTAGTGGTATCCCGCACTATCTTCACTTGCTCAACATCTCCGTCTGTATTTGCCTCTAAGTATTATGCTGCAAGTTGATTACCTACAGTATGAATATAACTAATAAGCTTTTGCTCAATAAGTACCAACATAGTTCATATGAGGATAGATGATCCAATTATGAAATCTAAGATGTGATCTAATTATATTCAATTATGAATTTCTTGTTTTCCGTTATAAATATATTATCTTGCTTATATTTGTGGATCCCTATGTGTACGTATCGAGTGCTCGCATTTCACAGAAAGTTAGGGTTTGCAAGATCCCTACCAATTCTAGGAATTAATCTGAAACTTTAAATCATAGCTAACATAACATGGCATGACCCTACCCTCGTGGAAGGTTGGTATGACATTCTAACTTGTCTTCAATTAATCTTAACCTTTAGCTTATTAACTGAATTTGAGTATGCCTAAATCATACTCTATCTTAAAGTATTATTCAAATACTAGGTCTAAGACTTTTGTTTCTTAATTCTGAACTTATTAGTCATGATACAATAGCATGACATAGATTTAAAAATCATGACATAAATATAAGTATGGTATTTACATAACACGCTAGTAAAAAAATTTGACAAGTATGTAAATGTGGCATACTTATGGTCCATGGCATAATCATACATGTGGCATATACGTGATCATAATAAATCGTAGCAAGCACGTAATTAATGGCATACATAATATCACTTCATGAACATAGGTAAAGCATTCCTAACATGGCATGTGCCTATTACATAGTTTGAAAATAATTATAATTTCAAACTATAAGCATATTTGTACTTACCTTGCTTACAATAATTAAAAGCTACTTCTTTCAATGCAATAGTCTAAAATTCCTTTCCTGAAATTTATCCAAGTCGAGTATTAATATTTATACTCTTTGGATAAGATTAATCATAAATTCCCTCACAAAAAGAATTTAATACTTACTCTATGTATATAATACCATGGTGTATTTTCAAAATTTTAAATCATAGGTTTTATACTTGAAAAATTGGATATTAAAGTTTCAAATCTAATTTTATCCTGATATTTATTTTAAAATAAATCATTCTTCTAAACAAAATACCCCATAATTTATTTAAAAATCCCCCACACACACACTCTCTCTCTCTTTTCCCTCTCTTTCTATTTTTTTCCTTTGCCGGGTACTGCCGCACTGCTGGTCAGTGATGCGGCGTTGATGCTGCAGCCCAGGCAGCACTGCAGCGCCCCGGGGCTGGGCCATGGGCTGCAGTGGCCAGATTTGGCCCTCCAAAAATCTCTCGTCTTTGCAAAACTTTGAAAAATCGTATATCTCAAACTGTTGTGAATTTGACAAAAGCTTCTCATCAACAATGTTCGTCTACATGATATCTAAATTTTTATATTTATGGTCAAGTTGGGTCAACTTGACCATAAATAATTCAGTTTTTTAAAAATCTGAAACTCGACAGTTTGAACAAATTTAATTGAAAAATCAAAATTTCACTTCCAGAAAATTTTGAAATTCATACATAAATACTATAGTTCGATGTTCCGTAGTTTTTCTAATTTTTTTAATCTTTTCTATCTAATAGAAACACATTTGAATTTCTAAAACTCTTAATGAACATATCAAAATTCAAAATCTTCGATTTAAGTTTGATTTCTAAAAATTCTACACTACCCATAATATAATCATGATGAACATATTCATATGAACAATCAAAACTTTATATTGTCAAACCACTAATTTTAGAAATTTTGACAGTATTTCTACTTAAATAGCAACCCATAAAAATTTTAAACTAAACGAAAAATGACTAGAGTTTCGGTTAGAAAACTACCTCGACTATCAGAGTTTCCCATAACATAATCATGATGAACATATTCATATGAACAATCAAAACTTTATATTGTCAAACCACTAATTTTAGAAATTTTGACAGTATTTCTACTTAAATAGCAACCCATAAAAATTTTAAACTAAACGAAAAATGACTAGAGTTTCGGTTAGAAAACTACCTCGACTATCAGAGTTTCCCATAACATAATCATGATGAACATATTCATATGAACAATCAAAACTTTATATTGTCAAACCACTAATTTTAGAAATTTTGACTGTATTTCTACTTAAATAGCAACCCATAAAAATTTTAAACTAAACGAAAAATGACTAGAGTTTCGGTTAGAAAACTACCTCGACTATCAGAGTTTCCATCGGAGAATGGAATTTGGACCTCCTTGATAAGAACTCCTTGAAAGGATTTGAAGTGTCTCTTCAAACTCTTAAGAGGCTAGGATGATGTTTGGGAGGTGGGAAAATGGGAAAGAAATTTTTTTTGAAGGCTAAAGAAAATTTTCTTAGCTAAAGAAATTTTTCTTTAAGAAACTTAAGAAAACTTAAAACTATCTAAGAAAATTACTAGGAGAGAGAGAGAGAGAGTTTTTAGAGAGAGAAACTCTAGAGAGAAGAGAGAATGGATTTTTGAGGTGTGAGTAAAATTGGTGGGGGTGATATGCCTATTTATAGGCAAAGCTTAATGACACTTAGTGTAATTAAACAAGCTTAATCTTGATTAAACAAGATTAACATCACTTCCATAGCGCTCTAGATTTTTCTAATTACATCATAGACTATTAGGTATGTGGAACAAAAGATAAGATGAGAAGATTGATATAAATCTCATCCATTGATCAAAGTACTAAGTAATCCCTAGCTTTTAGATCCAAAATTTCTTATTTTCTAATTTAAGATAATGGAAGATAATTCATCGATATTATCTTCAACAGAAAATTTCTTAGACTGTTATCTTGGTATAATAGTATTTTTCTATCATCTTTCACTAAAAAAAAAAAAAAAAATTCCCAACAGTTAAGCATTATTAATTTTTACTGCATAGAAAGCTTATCGTGGAAGGCTTGTTACTAAAAAAGTAACTCAGCAAATATCTCATCTGATATTAAGACTTATTTATTACATCCCCATACTGAAAAAGCAATTCAATAAAAATATTATCTGATGTAAAGACTTCTCTAACAACTTTTCGTACTAAAAAAGTAACTTAGTAGAAATTTTATCTGATATCAAGACTTATCTGTAAAAACTTAAACAGTCCAATTTATCTAATTTAAAAGTTGATGTCAAATCCTTGATATTGCATTTCTATATGCAAAAGAATCCTGTCTAGAACACTCTAAGACTGTTAATTCCTATGCTGCTAAAGCTATTGAAATACTGTATTTGGTAATTCGATAACTTTTCTATACATACATCAATTGGTCACTTTTTTTACTTTTCAAACCTTTTTTAATAATAATATGTGACCTTATCTAACTATTATATGATAAAAATTAATAATTGTCACATCATAAATATTCATAACTTTAGGTTAAAATTATAACCTAAACTTTAAATTACATAAGGAATTTTGATGAATTAACTTATTAAATCACAATAACTCCTTATTAAAAATTTGGGTACTACAATTTTTGTTATGCTAAAAAAAGATCTTATAGTAGTTCCGTCATTTCTCGTTTTTGATTTCACGTAGATAGGGACACTCTCCAAAGTTGGTTGGAGATTTGAACCTCCGACCTCCCTGTTGGTGAGATCCTAAGATTGTCTTCTGTGTTAAGTCATCCACCCCGACATGTTCCTCTTTATCGTTACTTAACGGGCTACTTATAAGTACTTGTGTGTTAAGATATGAAGAAATTAGGCGAATACTCCTTTTAAAGCACATGTCCATGGTCATCAAAGGAATTATGATAGAATGTTTTTTGTTTTGAAAGGACATCTCTGACTCTAGTTGTTAGAGAGATTTTGATAGAATATTTTTGATATGTTATCAGAAATTTTTTTTAGTTTTTAACCTAAGAGGATAGATGTCTTAGACTCCGATCACCGGATATTCGATATTTTTTAATAAGTAACTTATTTAGACCTAAGAAATCAAAATCAGTTTCTAAGAACTGAAAGGACTTGCTAGAAATGGGTTTTCATTGATGCGTTTAATTGGGGAGTTCAATTTGGTCATGTTTGCTTTTTCGAGGAATTTGATTAGATCGTTTTCGCTTCCTGGGTAGAAATGGATACACAGTGGCATGAATGAGACATACGTAGCTTCCATTCCAGGAAAAAAGCCATTCCCGGGTGTTTAATAGGAATCATTGCTAATTTCTATATCTGGAGTCGCCTATCACCGAAAGCAAGCTTTCTCCAGAGTCCACTGACAATTAATTAATTAGGTGTTTTTTTTTTTTGGCTCTCCGGCGCTTGTAGAGAAATTGATAAAGAAAATGAACCACTAATATGAGTAAATGAAATAAGAAATTAAAAAAAAAAAAAAAAAAAATTTTAGATATCATGTTGCTGTGAATATATATGGCCTGTAGGTATTTTCAGGTATGTGTTGTTAATAATTAATCTCATGGATTGAGGGAAAATTTTGTGGAAATATTAGAAACCCAACCACTTCATTGATAATAATAATCTATAGCACAAAACTAGCAGTTTGACTATCTTTCTCAAGAGAGAGACAGGGATGTGCCATTAACAAAATGGACGATCACGATATATTGGGGAAAAGATAGCAAGTCCTTCATTTCGTTTTCGTTGCAGGTGTAGAGATTCTCTTCATCTCATGAGATATATATATATATATATATATATATATAGCTAGTTACTATAGAGCATAAGCAAATTCCCTCACGAGTCACGACACGAATGGTTAGCTGTCAGCTTTGCGATTACCTGAGCATAACTGAATCCTGGCCATGAAGACGCTAGCTTGGAAAACAAAAAATAAAAATGACGGATGCCAAGTTTGTGCTACAATGGCTTAGAGAAGAACTTCAACTACTTTTGGAATAGAAAATTTAATTTGATCTTGAAACTCTTGTATAAATAAGGTGGTACCATGTTATAGCCTTGAGGGAGAAAAAAAAATTCCAGTTGTTGCCTCTGCTATTACCCTTTTGAGTTTTCCTATATATCTTGCTTTATTATTATTATTATTATTATTATTATTATTTTGCTAGAATTTCCTATTTCTTGGTTGTTTCAATCCATATGAGACGTCTATATATTTTCCAAAACATCAGAAATTAATGGTCTCAGCTAGCGCATCACTATAAGTAAGGGAGGGAACTTTAAATTTTTTATTTTTTTTATTTTTTTTTATTTTTTTTTTATCAACTGAGTAGACTTGACTTTTAATTGATTAACATTGAGCTGTTGTTAAGTTCAGTCAAATTTTAGAGATTAACTAATCTTAGAGAGAGAGAGAGAGAGAGAGAGAGAGAGAGGGGGAGAGATTGAAGTAATTAAGTAAATAAAACTGAATTAAGATTCTTCATTTCAGTTTCATCACAATGATAGTTTATTCAATAAACATTATTGCTTAGTTTACAAGAAATAATGCTTTCAAAGTCCAGAAAAACACTATCATAGGTCAACCATAAAACACTTCCACGAACGCTATGTTAGCCTGCGAAATTAAATCTCCAGCTTATTTGATAGTTGGCCATGACCAATCAAATTCAACTGGCCTTGATCTAAGTTTAAATGAAACAAAGCAGTTAGCATAGACAGTCAATAAACTCAAACCAACTCAACTCCTGCAAGATATTTTTTTTGCAAATTTGAAATCTATCTAGAGAAATTGCAGATATATAGCTTCCGATATTTGGATGGATCTTCGTGATGGCTTTTCACTAAAGCAATGGTCCTCGCAAGTTCCAAATCAAGAAGCAACTCTATTGCTCTCAATGGAGGATCTCTTGATGTTTTCACAAGATTGAAAATTCTTTGGGATGAACTCAAAAGAATATTTGTCATTGTTGAGGAATGAAGCTGTGGATGGATTTTCAACAACAGGCCTAGGAAGTAGGAATATGCTATATAGGCAATTTCTCATGGGACTGAAACTCGCGCTCAGATCTTGATAGATGACTGCTTAATCTGCCTCCTCTGTCTAAGGTGTTTTCCTGCTCTAGTTATCCAACGCTCTATTAGCTATGGTCTCAATTCAAATTAATTACACTATAAATTTCTGTGATCCCCAATGCATCTCTGCAACCGCATCTTCTGTGCGTTCCCCTTCAAATTCTCCTGCGTCAGCTTTAGCCAGCAATTACAATGCCACACCCAAGCGAGATAGACCTCTTTGCTCTCACTGTGGTGGTATGCAGGGCCCCACCATTGATAAGTGCTACAAGCTTCATGGGTACCCACACCCACACCCACACCCACACCCACACCCACCTGGTTCTAAACCAAAACTGAAGCCTACACCGACCAAAGCTAATGCGAATCAAGCAGTTTCTGCACTGACTGAAGGATCAGCTTCGTCTGGAGCCTCTCTTAGTTCCTTTGACTCCTTCCCAATGTCAACAGCTCATTGCGCTCTTAAGCTCACAGTTGCAGGGCACTCCTCCTGCCTCTCTTGAATCGCAACTGCCTGGACCCTCGATTTGCAACTTCTGTGGTATTGTTTCTTCTTCTTCTTCTTCTTCTTCTTCTTCAACATTTTCCAATCCTTCTATTTCCTCAACATCATGGGTTTTGGACACAGGAGCCACTCACCATGTATGTTGCTCTTTGTGTTCATTTGCCTTTTCCACTCCAGCAACCATTTCATTCGGTCACATTACCAAATGGTCATTCCGTTCCTATTAAGTCCATAGGTTCAGTCCAACTGTTTGATAATTTGCCTTTGTCAGATGTCTTGTTTGTCCCTGATTTTCATTTCAATCTTATCTCCATGTACTGAATATCGTCAAATCCTCGTCAATTTCCTCACTGATTCTTGTATTATTTTTTCTTTTTACAGGACAAGCACATAAATCACACAAATTTAAAAATTATTACATTAATATTAATATGATACAAAAAATTAATATTAGATCAATATTATATAGAATCCTAACTTTTAAAGTATCAACTCATGGGTCAATTTTTATTAGTAAATACAATCAATTGATGTGACAATACTTTAAATATTTACTAATAAAAAAATGACAATTCATATGCCATATAAGTTGATACTCAAAATTTGATATTAAAATTGGTATTTCGAGTATTTTTCTTTAATTAAATAGGTATATATAAAGGGTAAACGTGGAAAAAAAAGTTGAAATTTAGAAATAAGTTAAAAAAATGTTTATTTTTTAAAAGTGCGTTAAAAAATGGGTATTCCTATAAATACTTTTTCTTTTTTTTTTTCCCCCTAAGGCAAAAGAAGGAAAGACTACGGTAAAACCCCTTTTATATACCATACCGGTTAAGTTTTATCTGATACCATTCAAATTTAATCAAATGGATAAGAAATTAAAGGTCCGTAATAACTAAAATAAACCCTCATATATATGATTGCACAAAACAGAATTTTTTTTTTGATGTCCTTGTTCTTTGTCAGTCGCTAAAGTGTCCCGGGGCGGAAAGGGGGGTGTGTGCGGAGAGAGGACTCACTGTGCCCAATGTTAGGGGGTGGGGTTGGGTGGGTTTCTTGGGTCTAGGTCTTTAGGGAGGGGGGGGGGGGGGTTGGGGGGACTCGTCGTTATCGAATGTAAGGGGGGTGGATTTGGCAGGTCAGGGCCGGTTGGGTAGGGGGTCACATAGAAATCACCACCGAGTGGGACAGGCTGGATCTAGCAGGGGGTCCGTTGTTGAGGGATCGAGGGGGTCCAAATTTGGCGGGGGAGCGTCGTCACTAGGGGCCGGCCCAAATCTAGAGCCTAGGTCACGTGGGAGGCTCGTCGTTCGGGGAAATGAGTCTTAGGTCACCAACGGGAGGGGCGCCTGGGTCATAGGTTGGGGGGGACCTAGGTTGCTAGGGGGGTCATCGTCGGTGGGAGAACTGGGTCGCGCGGGGGGCCTCTGAAAGAAGAAGAAAAATAAGGTGTTTTTTTTTTTGTTTCTTTCAATTTCCTTTTTTTTTGGTTAATTTTATAGTATATAATACTATAAGATAAGGTGCAATAAAGATATATAGACAAGTAAAATTTAAACTATTAAAATTTATCAAATAATCTATAAAATGAACTCTACTTGTAAGGTATATAAATGAGATTTTACTACCTATTTTCCCGCAAAAGATATGGTAAAGGTAAAAGAATGGGCTTTGGTTAAGCCCAAACCAGAAATAAGTAACCCCCGGGTAAACCCGAACCGGAAAGAAGAGGGGCACGGGCATCGGCAAAGCCCTAGGCCCAAGGTTTTTCATTTCCCAGGCAGCCAACTCCAACTTTTCTCTCTGTTTCCCCTCTCTCTCTCTCTCTATCTCTCTCTCTCAACGTCTGAGAAATTAGAATGACGAAGTTCAGGAAGCTAGGGCGGCCCACGGCTCACCGGATGTCTATGCTCAGGTTCTTCGAGTTTTAGGGCTTTTCTTCCCACCTCTGTTTTGCTTTTTTATCCTCTTTTCTCTCTCTCTCTCTCTCTCTCTCTCTTTTATTTTTTTTTTTGGGTTTAAATTTTCCCTTTTTGTTTTGTTCAGAACAATGGTTTCGCAGCTGGTGAAGCACGAGCGCATTGAAACCACTGTTGCCAAGGTACCCTTTTTATGTGTTTTTCCCCCCCTAAATTTCCCAGATTATCCTAATTTAGCCGTTTCGTGAGTTAGTTTTGTAGGATGATGTGACTATTTTATGTTTATTCTTGATGAAAATTTTTTTTCCTCTCTATGTTGTTATTTTTCTCATAATCAACCAAAGGGATTGAAAGCAAATCAAAGTTTCTAGAATTATCTTAAATGTTGAAAGATTCATAAATTTAAACAAGTTAAAGAGTTGAAAGTAAACTCATTGGTCGTAAATTGAGAAAGATTTGAAACTGAGTTGTCTCATTTGCAGGCGAAAGAGATTCGACGTCTAGCCGATAATATGGTCCAACTTGGGAAAGAGGTGCGCCGCGCCCGTTTCTCTGTCTTTCAACTAATTTTGTGATGTTTGGTTCGTCCATGATAATTGCATTAAAATTATTGAACTCCCACTCCCAGAATTGTAGTGTCTTTGGCACAAGGGAAACAGCGTTTTTGGGTGTCGAAAACGGATGCTTTAGTGCGAGCTTATTTATACAGACACTGATCTGCGTCGGGATCTCACTTAATAGTCTTTTCATGAGGGAAACTTGTTGAGTAGCATTTTTTTAGCTTATAGATGAAGGTGGAGTTGTATTAGTATGCAAGCGTAGGGTGTTGACTTATGAGCAAACTGGCGAAGTTGGAGGTAGAACTTTAAGGAGGAATATTGGAACTAGCCGTAAGGGCGCTGGGAGGCGAGTACCGGAGTGAGAATCTCTCTAGAGGTAGAAGCAGTTGACTGAACTTCCTAAAGCGGATATGGTTGTTTTTATTGTATAGAAGTAAGTGTTACCCACAAGTGGCCATTTGGATCAATATCTCACTCTTGGTTATTCCTTACGGAAATTCTGCAATAGATTCGTAGTGACTGGTGTATACACATTTTAACTGGAGCATATGTGAAGCATAAAGAAGATGCGGAAGCAAGGTTGGTTGTAGTTGTTGTCGTTATTGACCTTTGCCTTTTGAGATTGGTGAATGGTGGAAGCAAGGGCTATGGATGTTGGGATAAGCTACAAAGTGGAAGAAAAGGGAAGCAAAAGGGATCTGTAAAAGGATCCATTGACAGCTTTTTCAAGGACTCTAGCCTATCTACATGCAGAAGAAGAGAGATAAAAATAATAGTATAAATTAGTAGTAATTATAATGATCAAAATGTGGCAATGCAGCAACTTTTGATTTTGGAAATATGACAGTATTATATGTTATGCTAGCATTCTAGTGCAAAGTTTTTAGTTTTTTAACAGCCTTTTTTTTTTTAAATGGGGTGACCTAACGTCAATCCGCTGTCTTTCAAAACATCACAGGGCTCCTTATGTGCTGCTAGGCGCGCCGCTGCTTTTGTGCGAGGAGATGATGTCCTTCACAAGCTATTTACAGAGCTTGCCTACCGATACAAGTAAATGCCAATCCCAAACTAGTTGTTTTTCCAGTCTTATCTTTCTAATTGTTATACTAAGTAGTTGTTGTATTACAGAGATAGAGCAGGTGGATACACAAGATTGCTTCGGACTCGAATAAGAGTTGGTGATGCTGCACCAATGGCTTATATTGAGTAAGAGCCTGATTTTATGATTTATATTTTTGTCTTAGTCAGATGTTTCGTTCTGTAATCTTATTCTTCTGGTTTACAGGTTCTTAGATGGTGTTTTGTAAAAACTCTGCAGATGAAATTATTGAGTTGTTATTTGCTTCTGCCCATTAGATATGCCCTGCTTACTTAACAGTTTTAGTTTATGTACGTCTATTGGTTTGGCCTACTTTTTAAGTCTCTATGCTTGTGCTTGTATAGGTTTATCGACAGAGAAAATGAACTCCGACAATCTAAACCCCCAGCAGCCCCACCACCCCAAAGAGTGCCCCTGGATCCTTGGACAAGATCCAAGCTGTGCAAGCAGTTTGCCCCTCCGAAAGAAGAAAAAAGCCCGGGCTCCGAGGATGAGAAGTGATCAGAAGTTTTTGGAGTTCATCTTTATTACTTTATTTGTATGGAATAGCTTCAGTTTCTTGGAATTTATCGAGTACAACATCTCTTGGGGGTAAAAAAGCATTACAGTGTAATCCTGCAGTTGTCATCTAATTTTTCAATGTTGAAAATAAGCAAATTTCAATTGCTTGATTAGTATTTACATCAATTTATCCCATTCCACACCCAGCTTCGGCGTTGAAGCGCATGCGTTGGAGAGGCCTAACCAAAGCAGGTCTTTGCTTCCTCTTGACTCCGGGTAAAGAAAAGCTTTTAGAGATTCTTCCTGTAGTTTCGTTTCTAAATGATAAACCAGTTCCGAATCTATATGAAAAGAAGCCATTAAGAGGCACAGCGCACCAAAGAGTGAGAGAAAAAGAATATTTGCATCGGTGGCCGAGAGTGCTTAATGTTGTAGAAAGTACAATTTTTGAATCTGTCAAAGCAAGCACTATCATATTTTTTTTTTTTATTTTTTTTTGTTGTTGAAAGGATGTCTAAGCCAATTGAACCAGAACAACTTCGCATAGAGTACCCAATCAGTAATCTATGATGGTTGCCCTATCTTATTGGTCCTTTGCCACTTTTACCAACTTCACCTACTTTTGTCCATCAATCCCAACTTATATATTATCTACTTTTCTGTAACATTTAGGTGCATTTGCATATTCAACTGCTCTTTCCAACTTTTTTCCAATTCTAATTTATTTCCTGCCTTCTTGAGGGATTGATACAACAATTGGAAGGTTTTTTTTTTTTTTTTTCCTTTTAATTTTTAAAAAATAAGTCTCTGTTAATCTTAAGACACAAAATAATAATAATAATAATAATCACCTGTAATTTTCATTCTTTAGGTTAGACTAATTGTTATTTTTACTATTTGGGGCGGTAAATTCTTTAGATTAGACTATGCGCATGTAATCCACAAACTCAAAAGTTACTTTTGATTCTGAACATAACAAAGAATACAGTTGGGCATTTGAAACACCATCCATAATTTGTCATTTGTATTCAAGAAAAAGATGGAAAATTACAGAGATTTCTCAGTGCCAACTGCCTTATAAAAAGTGGACCTAAAACAACACTAAAACCAAACCAAAAACATGCAAACCATTTTCAGTCTTCACTTTTGGGTGAAGGTTGCTTCCTCATTAACATTGTAACAGATATGGCAAAAAGTCACTTCCTTTCGGTTTCGTTGCTTCCAATACAACATACGTATTTACAAACTATTTTTATTCCCTTTTCAACTACAGCTCAACTGTGAATCTATAATTATATATACCTATATGTATACATGCACATACACACCATGTACATGCAAAAGAATGGTTATTGTTGCATGAGATGGAGTAAGAAAGAGATACTTGGCGATGGGTGCACGGTTTCCATCAAAAACAGTGAAAATAATTTTCATCACCAACATTTCTGCAATGCAGTTATCCAACTGCCACGTGTCCCTTCAATCGGGCTTATTTATCCAACATTTTTTATTTTTTATTTTGTTGGTGATGATGATGCTTTCAAGTTCAAGCTTCCCTAGTTTCGGGATCTTCTTCTTCCTTTTTTTTTTTTTTTTTAATCTCTGGTGAATAAGTAATGAAAACCTAATTTCTAGTTTTTAATTAGGCTAGTCTCTTATAGCCTTTCTAGTGAGATTTTGCCTTTTTCTTTGATGTGTTGATTGTTCAACATCCTTCCCTTTTTGAAGTCCCTAGATCAAAGATCAAATGGGTAATTTATTCAAATAATAATGAAAAGATTATGATCTTTAGTAATCTTTTATGTCTTAAGTGGTTACTTCCCATTGAGGATATACCTCTGGCTTAGATTGTTGTTATGGCCTTTGTGTTTGGTGAAATAGTTTTTGAAAATGGCCTCAAACCAAATTCACTTCCCACTAATTGATATTACTTATGAAACCGGGGAAAAAATAAATAAAGGATAGGTGGAAAAAAAAAAAAAAAAAAAAGGAAAATCACCATATCTAGATATATATCACAGCCATTTTGGAAACCTACTCCCTAAACTTAACCATTTTTTGTGTGCACATGATGAAAGTGAGCAAGAGAAAATAAGAGAGGACATGGATCTCTTTATTTCCCTCCACATGTTTTCCACATTCTTCATTAACATGAACCATCTAGACAATTGTTAATGTGCCTTAAGTCAATTGGTTAGACACTCGTTCACTTCACACAAAGTTTTAGGTTCAAGTCATCTTCATTCCATTGGTTTGATTCTATTAAGGATGTTGATGAATTCTGTAAAATGATCCAGTATTATCTAGGTCTCTAACCTCTCCTCTTATAATCTTTTCTCAATAGTTAAAAAAAAAAAAAAAAACCATGTAGACATTTAGTCAAATGAAAAGAAAGTCATACCTACTACTACAACACTTTGTGTCCTAAATTAGTTTAATAGACGACATAACAAGATTTGGAGGACATGTCCAATGGTTAATTAGCAGCTAATCATAAATATAATGTGATGATTAAGTTCCAAATGGAAAACATAACTGTTTCTATTGATTGGATCAGCAGTCAGCTTACAATTCCAAACAAAGACCAGTAGTAATTAATCCGCACCCACACCATTCAATAAAAACCAGTACGCGTTGTGTTTTCATTAACCTAATCATGCAACTAACATTACATTATTACTTTTCCAATTTCAAAAAAAAAAAAAAAAACAAATAAAAATGATAAAAATGTTCATTATAAAAGTTAAAACTTGGGTTCTTGCAAGTGGTTGGTCAATTTGAACCTTTTATGTGGTTCTGTGAATTAAAAAAATAATGTAAATAGACAATTTTTAAGTACCTTTTGATATAAATGGTTGAACAAATTGTTGTTTGGGAAAATGATGTTAATAAATGATTAATTATAGTCAATCGGTAATTAATTATGGTTAATTAATGTAGAATACATATTAATATTGATCGATCATTGATTAGTTACGGTCAATTACGTAATCACTGATTGACTATTTTTACAAACTAGTCAGTTTCTTAAACTTACAAAACTTCGACAATTTATTAAAAAAACTTCTTTAAAATAATACTATTTACCCACATTTCCCTTTTATAAACAAGTTTATTGACATATCAAAATCATTGTGGGTCGTAGAACCTGTTTCTCTATCATTAAATAAGTCATGAAATACGCGGTAACATGAAAACATAACGTATAAATTAGATTTTTTTTTTTTGGTGCCATACTTTGGCCTATGCTTAAGATTCAAGATTACCCTACAACGACTACCTTAAATTAAAAGTTCTTCCAAAACCCACAATTAAATTGCAAAAAGCTAATTAATTATATGTTGAAGATCTAACCTTGCAAGACCAAGTACCTTTTTCCACTTACTTTTTGAAGTGTAAACCAAATCATTACCCTCCAAAAACAAGTACAAACCTAATTATTCAAGTTTCTTCACTTATAATTTCCTTTTGATGTCCCAGCTAAACGTGGAAATGCTTTGGAAATGATTCTCTATTTGAACTTTCCACCAAATAAGAATTAGAAAAAGAGGGAGAGAGAAACAAAAAAATATATATTAGATATATCAGTAAAGGAATGTTGAAAGAAAATCAGCTCAGAAAAGAGAGGGGAAAAAAAAGTTGGTGTAACACCAGAAACAAAAGAATTTGAGAAGTAAAAAAATCTAGAAAATGGAAAGAGAATTATTAAACAAGTTTCTGAGCCAATAGTGACTGAATTCTTGCTTTATTATACTCTCAACTAGTCCATTTCTCATCCTCATCCTCATCCTCACCCGAAAGCTAACTCATAATATTACAGGTTTGCTCTCTCTTTCAATTTCTTCTGCATCTTTTCTGGGGTCTAAGGATTTTAGATTTTTCTTATTAGTTTATACTAGTGTTGTTGTTCTTTTCATCTTCATTATGTAACCATCTATTTCTTTCGCCGTATGTGTTCCGCTTATTCTTGTTCTCTACTCATAGCAAGAAACGGTTGTTAAATCTCTTCCTCTTTGATAACAGATCATATGCTACAACTGAGGGGATCAATGGGCTCTTCTCCTCGAGCAAGCCACCGATTATCAGCATCGATGTAAGCATTTTCTTCCGCCTTTACACTCTGCGTTAGAGAATTTTATATGTTCATTAGTCTGTATGCGCCTTTGTCTAATAGTTTTTTTCCAAATTAAATCCATGGAAGCCTTTTGGTTTTGATAAAAATTAACTAGACATGTAAGTGGAGAGATGTCTAATTTTTCTTCCTCATGATTCTTAAACCTGGCTCCGTATCAAAGTACATCTCCTTTTCTAGAACTTGAAAACTGTTCAACTCCAAATGGTATTTGGTTTTATGGTTTAAAGATCCACAGAATTTGCTTTTTTCGATTCTTTAAATCTTGAATTTTGTTTTCCCTTTTTGACGAGATCGTTCAAGTTCAGCTATCAAGTTTTACCAATCTATGTGGATTGAGGTTCCATCTTTTGAAAAAACAGAAAATTTTAGGTGATTTTTTAACGTGTATATATGCGTATACACACATATACATGCACACATATAGATAGGTTAGTATGAATAAGTTTGTACGCATTTCCTTGAAGAAAAAGTCGGAAAAATAGCAAGTCATAGGGTGACGCATTGCTTAAACCTTAACCTTCAGATAGCAGATCCTACTTGGATTTCTTAACGTTAACCATACTAAGCCAGCCTTGGATATATTTTTGTGACATTACAAAGAAAATGAAGAGCCAAATAAAGACGTACATTTGTAGGTCTAATATGGCATGACATTATCTTCTTCTTCTTCTTCTTCTTCTTTTTTTTAATTATGAATAAAAAAAAAAACTGAAGGAAAAGTGCAGAGAGACAGAGAGAGAGAGAGAGAAGAAAAGAAAGAAAGTGAACTAGATTTTGTTAGTAGAATTGTATTTTTTTCACGTTGATGCATACGAATATCCATGTTTTAAAAAAGAGAACCTTGCTTGTTCTTGGGCGTAAATGTTTATGCTTCTGCAAATTTGAGATTTCTCCGAAGTTTTATTTTCGTTGTTTATATATCAAGTTGTTCTTAACCATTTTCCATTTGAGTAGTGAAGATGTATACAGAAGAAGATCACAAAGAAGTAAAACCAAGGATTCGGAGAAGCCTTTCCACCTTTCCCTCCAAGAAAGAAACCCCAGATGCAAGTTTCCTCTGCTGAGACTTGTCCTCCTCGTCATCGTTTCTGGAACTTTTGTAACTCTAATATACTCTCCTGATATTTACAATAACAACCATCCACCTCATTCTGCTTCCCGGTAAGATTCACTCTTGTTTCTTTTCCTTTTTTTTTTTTTTTTTTTTAAAAATCCTTTTCCATTTATACCTTGAATTAGTTATGTGATGATGAGATTGTTGTATGGTGCAGCCAGAGTTTTGTAGAGAGATGGATATGGGGTGGTTCCGACCCGAGATATGTCTCAGATCTGGATGTTGACTGGGATGATGTATCGAAACTTGTAAAGAAAGTTAATCTGAGGAACGAGTATCAGGGAATTGGCCTACTCAACTTCAATGACAGCGAAATCAATCAATGGAAGCGGCTCACTCCAGATGCCATGCACATTGTTCTGCAACTAGACTACGCCGACAAAAACATGACTTGGGATTCCTTGTATCCAGAATGGATAGATGAGGAGGAAGAAGAAGACGTTCCCATCTGTCCAACTCTGCCGAAGCTCAAGTCCCCTGGGAAAAGGCTCGATCTCATAGTTGTGAAGCTTCCTTGTAGGAATGAGGGGAACTGGTCCCGCGATGTTGCTCGCTTGCATTTGCAGCTTGCAGCTGCTGGACTTGCAGGCTCCTCCAAAGGGTACAATCCCGTGCATTTGCTCTTTGTCACCAAGTGCTTTCCGATACCCAATCTCTTCACTTGCAAGGAACTTGTGGCGCGCGAAGGAAATGCTTGGTTATATAAGCCAAACCTGAATGTGCTGAGGGAAAAAGTTCAGCTTCCCGTTGGTTCGTGTGAACTTTCGCTTCCTCTTAGTGGAAAAGGTTGGTTCTAGTCCATAGAAGCACAAGATATTTGGTATGGTATTCACGAGCGCGCACTATGTTTTAACTTCCGGTTATGACACTTCATTTTCCATGGAATCAGCTACCCTAAGCCAAGCAATTTTCCCTTGCATAACGATAACGCTATGGTATCTGATCAAATACTATTAAGTACCCGTTAGATGCATGAACCAAATATTTTGATCTAATTTCTCTTGAAAATTTCAAATCGACAGATTATAATTTTGAATCTGATACTATTTCTTGAAAGCAGAGATAATTTATCCAGGAAATGTGCACCGAGAAGCATACGCAACTATTCTTCATTCGGCTGATGTGTATGTTTGTGGAGCCATTGCTGCTGCACAAAGCATCCGGATGTTAGGCTCCACTCGAGATCTTGTGATCCTCGTTGACGAGACAATCAGCAGATACCATCGGAGTGGACTGGAGGCAGCAGGATGGAAGATCAAGACCATCAAAAGAATCAGGAACCCGAAGGCCGAGAGAGACGCCTACAACGAATGGAACTACAGCAAGTTTCGACTGTGGCAGATAACCGAATATGACAAAATCATTTTCATAGATGCTGATCTGCTTTTACTTAGGAACATTGACTTCTTATTTGGGATGCCAGAGATCTCAGCAACCGGGAATAACGGAACGCTTTTCAACTCCGGTGTTATGGTTATCGAGCCTTCAAACTGCACATTCCAGCTTCTGATGGATCACATTGACGAGATCGAGTCCTACAATGGAGGAGACCAGGGATACTTGAATGAGATCTTCACATGGTGGCATAGAATCCCCAAACACATGAACTTCTTGAAGAACTTCTGGAGCGGTGATGACGAAGAGGTGAAACAAAAGAAGACTAGACTTTTTGGTGCTGATCCACCAATCCTCTATGTGCTTCACTACTTGGGATTGAAGCCCTGGTTGTGCTTTAGGGACTATGACTGCAACTGGAATGTCGACATATTGCAAGAGTTTGCGAGCGATGTCGCCCACGAGAGGTGGTGGAGAGTCCACGATGCAATGCCTGAGCTGCTGCAGCAGTTTTGCCTGCTGAGATCAAAGCAGAAAGCGCAGCTGGAGTGGGACAGAAGGCAGGCTGAGATAGGGAACTACACAGATGGGCATTGGAGAATCGAAGTGAAAGATCGGCGGTTGAAGAGATGTGTGGACAACTTGTGCAACTGGAAGGAAATGTTGAACCACTGGGGAGAGACAAACTGGACAGACAGCGACCTCTTCACTCCGACACCGCCTGCGATCACCACAACTTCCCTTTCGGGATTATGAGAGCTTTTTTACTATCTTCTTCTTCTTCTTCTTCTTCTTCTTTTGTCCCGAGTACTTTCCTTAAGCCTTCATCAGTTCCCATTTTCAATTTCTCTATTCTTTCCGTAAATCACACATCAGAGTTTCTCAAGGGTTTCCCAATTTAGCATTATTGTACTCAAAAATACACTGAAACTTTTAGCCCACTCCGAGAAATTACTTCTACTTATTTTTTGCAATTTCATATTTAGTTTGGTCCTGTTTCTCTGACAATCAAATTTCTGTTAAGCTGTAACATATTTGGCTAGCTGCAAGGCAGAAAATATATTTATATATCTATGTATGTATGTGTACATACAATTATATACATAGCCATTTATCACATTGTAAACGTGACTGTTAAAAAGTAAAAGAACAATTTAAGTCCACCTCAAACATTGGTAAGTTAAGCTCAAATAACTTCATTTACATCTCCACCGTTGGTCCTGTTTACGTTGGCAACAGACCTATCATGTAAACTTCTCTTTTCTTCTTCTTTGTTTTGTTTTTTTTTGTTGGTATATTAAATTTTGTATTTTGTGTAATTACAAACATTGCCTATCTATCATTAATTCCATACCTGACCCCACCCTAAAATACAGATTTTGAATCATTTCATTCCAAGTTCTGAAAAAAAAAAATTGTGTTTGCCAATTGGCCAATCGTGTGAGGCTTGTATATGTGTGTGTATAATACATAGATATATATATATATATATATATAAAGTTTTCAGTAGTACAAAAAATGTAGTTCATGCCCTTGTATTATTGCCTCTTTAAGATTCGGCTTTCTGCAATTCTTAATTGGATTTGGTAGTCATATCTAAGGAAAATCCAAACTAAAAATACTCGAATCTTTAAGTCCTTGGCCTTAGAATATGCTACAAATAGAAATATTAAAGAACAAACAAAAGGTCTCAGAGCATGATAACGTTACTAGATACTATTTAATATGTACACAAACATAAATATATATATATATATATAGATATAAGAGTATGGTCAGAAGGTGGCTTGTATTATTATAAGAATAATGAAGTAATAAGATATAAATAGAATTTAGGACCTTCTAATGGTTGTTATTAAATGGAGACACAGTTGTCGTTTTGCATCCCCACATGGGAATGTAATGAAAACGGACATTACAGACAATTTTTTTTTTTTTTTTTTTTTAAAAGGTAAATAGGATGTGCATGTGAAGTTGGGACTTAGGAGGAGGATAAAGAGCACTACCATGGAAGTGGATTTCCCACTATATATATATACATTTTGACGCCATACATTCCCCCAATGAGAGAGTACAACTTTCGGTTTGTTCAGATTTTTGCCTTTTGTTTATAATAAAGTGGAGATATAAAGTGACCAAAAATAAATAAATAAATAAATAGATAAATAAAACTTAATAATAAAACTATTCTATTGGAAAGAATGGAGAAGTAAGTCTTAATTTACAAAGGAAAAATCCCCAAAAGTATTAGCACATCAGGAACAAACCGACAAAATGGAAACCTTTGGGTAAGGTGTTCAAAGTGTGACTGTGAGACAATCATCGGGATGGGTATACAAAAGAGAGAGCTTGTAACATGAAGAAGAAACACGTAGCAAATAGGTTGGTGAAGAAAGGTGGGTTTGATAAGGTGGGGCTAACTGTGTAGACTTCACATGTATTGTGTAACCACCAAGGACAAAACACTGCATCAATCATGTGAACCCATCTTTTATTTTATTATTATTATTATTTTTTTTTTTTGGAGATTACTAGAAAAAGCCTTTTTATTGGTTGCGTTTTTCATGAATCACATCACATGTGATTGCAACTTTATGCAAATTTGGCCTATACTTTTTTTTTTTTTTTTTTTTTTTCCAACCCGGCCCCTTCAACTTTGCCGCTTGTGAATTTGGCATTGTCCAATCTGGGATTAATTACCAAAATCTCCTTTTTGTTTTATTTATTATGATTTTTTTTTTTTTTATAAAAAAATATCCTTTATTTATGAGAAATAAAATTCACTACTTATAATTTGAGTTTCTTTGCATCTCTCTCTTTTTTCAATGGTAAATTAAGTTTTTCTGATTTACAAAAAAGTTAGTAAGGTCTCCAATGTCAACATTTTAAATTGTAGGGGGTACTAAATAAATACTTATACCTAAACAACTAATAGTCTAATATCAGTGCATTTATAGAGAGTTGAAAACGATCATATTAGGATTATCATATGAAAAAAGAAACGAAAGGAATGAAAACTCCGAAGTTTGGTTAAAGTATATTGATTGAGTGCTACTTTTGTGGTGTTGTTTAGGCTATTAATTGTCTTGTTCTTCTGGGGAAAAAAAATACACACACACACACACACACACACTCAATTTTGATAAAAATCATTGGCAGTGGATTAGTTTGTATTGTTGATGTGCAAGTGCAACAAACATTCATCCCAAAAACTGTCCCAGCCAATTTACCCTCCATGCCTATGCCCATGCCTATGCCTACAATACGATGCATTTGGAGATGCAAGTAAAAAAGCTATTATTCATCTCATATGCAACTGAATTTACATTATCAACATTCTTACTTAATCAAAGATTAAATCTTGATTCTCATCTCTTGATCCGATAATTTTTTTTTTTTTTTTTTTTTTTTTTTTGGGGTTTCTTCTAATCACTTTCCTACCCCTATTTGGCTATTTCCTTCTTCTTTCCATTAATGTTCTTTTTTCTTCTTCTGATTAACCACTTTTCGTGGATATGATTGTGGGTTCTTTCGTCGGAATCCACTCATCTCCTTGAATGAAGCTCTCAACCGAATATGTATACACATGCTCCGCTGGAATCTGGGTGCTCCATGTCACTCTCCCAGACACGTCCGACCCCGCCCCGGAGTTCTCAAATTCCCCGTAAAATAGCGTCTTCAACGCGAAATCCTGGCTCCAGGGCAGCCATCCCTGGGGCGTAATGAGGGCCTCCAAGTTGCAATGAATGAAAACCGTTCTGGAATACTCTTTCCAGGGTCTTCCCAAGAAGTTGTTGTGCACTTTAGGCTTGCTATAGTACAGCTTCATGTACTCATCAGTCCCATTGACTAGGCAGGTCTGGAAGACAAAACCCGTCGTTTGTGCAGGGTCCGTCCTGCCATGTGCTGTGACCGCGTTTTTCTCTCCTTTCTCTGGATTGACTTGGCGCGGACGGATTAAGATCTGGCAGTCCTGGAAGATGGAGGCAGAGTTTCCGAAAATGAAGTCGACGTTGCCTTGGATGCGGCACGATTTGTACAACTGGCGAAGAGAGTGAGCATAGAGGGTGTCCTGATTGCCAATGAATTCGCAGTTCTCAATGAGGGAGAGATCACTGTCCGATCTAAACGCCACGGCCTGGTGTGCATCAGGACCCGCCGTGTTCTCGATTGTGAGACCATTAGCCATGAACCCATCTCCAAGAACTCCTGTGTTTTACGACAACAAAAAACGATCTTACCACCATCAATAATAAAAAAAAAAAAAAAAAAAAAAAAAAAAAGACTTAAAGAGATATTTCGGAGTAGTTGGTCAATGTTCATTGTTTCTTGAAAAAGAAAGCATGTGGTTGTGCCATAACGTGGGTCAGCGTCAGCCACATCGGCCCAACTCCAAGAATGTGTAACTTCATACTCATTAAATCCTCCAAAACGGCAATGCTTTCCTTACTTGATGAATCATGATGGTGTTGCAACTTGCAATTTGCATTTCCCGGTACTAGTCAACAATACTAACTCGCTACTTCACCATCATCGCCATCACCAATAAGTTCGTGTATCGATTATGATGCCGCCTTTCTCTCTCTCTCTCCAAAATCCCATTTTTAGGCCTTTAAACCGCATTTATCCTCTTAATAGAATTATGTTGGTCCTTTCCGTTTTATGTTTTATTGATAGGCATAGACATGAGCTTCTAGCTATCGCAAATCACAATCATGTATGTACTCTATTAAGGCTAAGCCTAATGTAACGTTAGTGTATCACCCCTTACTTAGTTAACACTACGACAACTTCAAACCGTTTTATATGCTAATTAGACCCCCCAAAAAAATAAAAGACCTTTAGCCACTAAAAAAATCCCAAAACAAAAAACGAAAAACATTATGACGGGCAATAATAAACTCACCGACGGTGGCAGTGTTGTACGTGGAAATACCGGGCTGGCCCACATTCAAGGAGCCGGTAATGACGGTTTTGCCCATCCCATCTCCCAAAAAAACGACATTCTTCTTCTCCAACGACACCCTCACAGTCTCCTCGTACACCCCTTCCTTGATGTGAATCACGAACCTCTTCCCTCCCACGCCGCCGTTTGGGGCGGCGTTCACGCCGTCCTGCACCCTCTCGTAGTCACACCCTCCGCCTTTGCAAACCGTCACGTCCGCCGTCAACTTGGACGGAAACCCGCCCCGAGAACCCAACCCTCCTTGTGATCCCGCACCCGACCCGGATTCCCAGACCCCGTCTCTCTCAGTCCTCGGTGGCCCCCACGACGCCGTTTCGTTCCCAAAGATGTCGTACGACGCCATCATGCTGAGCGCGTTGCTGGAATAGCCGATCAGCGAGTCGAGAAACGACATCGTCTGGTTCACCAATTGGGTGTCGTTCGCGTACTTGAGGGCCGACCAGCAGTCGTACTGGTACAGCAGGGCGGCGCTCATCCACGCCCGGGCGTCCTTCTTCCTCCCACGTGGCAGCGCCTCATTGGCCGCCGAAATGCGGTATTCCGAGTTGTGGAGGTGCTCCAAGCAGTTGGTGGCGGCGGTGGAGCGGTTTTGATTCCCTTTGGACGAGTCCAGGATGGACTTCACCATCGACTGAGCCGTCAGGAGATTCTCCGTCGACACGCCGATCGCCGCTGCGATGACCTCCAGCGGCGAGGCATCAGGCGAGACGCGGGTGAGCGAGGCCTCGCAGGAGTCCGGGAAGCGCGTGGCCTTGCAGGCTTGCTTGACGGGGAGAGAAGCGGACGACGCCGACGGGTTTGGCGATGACGGCGCGTGGGGTGGACGCGACGGCGGGGGGTGGCGGTGGTAGTGGTGAGAGGAGGAGGAGGAGAGAGAGAAGAAGAGGGAGAAGGAGAGGAGGAGAATGGAAGCCATAGAGATAAAGAGGAAAGTGGGTCTGTAGAGAGAGAAAGCAGAAGAAGAAGAATGGGATTTGGTAGTGATGGGTTTTCTTAAATGGAATGCCATGAGGTGTGCGTACATATATATATATATATATATCTACGTATGCAGAGAGAGAGAGAGAGAGAGAGAGTAGTTAATGCGCAGAATTGGAAAGCACTGACCAGTTTTTTGACATTTTTGTTTGGTCTGACAGTCCCTCTAGAGAGAGATAGATCACGGGTTGGGACGGGATTGGGGGGCTGGTGGAGTTGGTCGAATTCGGATTCACGGATTCAAAAAGATTAAAAAGGGGGTTTGTTAATGATTTGTTGGAATGTGGTTTTTCGGAATTAAAAGGTTTTCTCTTTTTCTTTCTTTTTTTTTTTTTCCTTCTTGATTGAGATTGCAGTGGAGAAACAAACAGTACTAGTGTTTTATTTTATTTTATTTTTTGTTTATGAGATGTCCGGTGTACCAGTGGAAGATAAAACAGAATAACTCAATAACAGTTCTGGAAGATTAGTTCTTTTTTTTTTTTTTGTGCCTTCTTTTTTTTTTTTTTTTTTACGCTAGTTTAATGATTAATCAATGTTAACCTGTCTCGTGCAATTAAAATTAAGGATAAATTACTCATTTAATTTTTAAATTTTTAATTTTGTGTTATTATAGTTTTTAAATTTTTTCATAAATACAATATCCTTAAATTTTTAAAATATTACTATAATAATATTTTTCTGTTAATTTTTTGATTGAATATATTAGTAATTGGATTAAAAAATGATACTAACTAGAAATTCTGTTAAAAAATTGACGGAAATGACTACTGTGACAACCTTTTAAATAGTTTATAGTCTTTTTCAGCTGTAAAAAAAAACAGGAAATACTATTAAAATATTATTATAGCAGTCATTTCCGTTCATTTTTAAACGGAATCTGTAAAATAATTTAATCAAAAAATGATGCTAACTAACAGATTTTGTCAAAAAAAAAAAACATAAAAGACTACTGTAGCAATATTTTAATAGTTTATGGACATTCTAGCTACATAAAAAAATTCAGGGACCAAAGGTTCCACAAAGTCAAAAATTCAGAAACCAATATAGCAATTTATCCAAAAATTAAATAAATCAGAATTTTTGGTTTTGACAAAAGTTAAATAATAACTATAAATCCAATAAATATGTGTTGAAATAGATTAAATTGACTATTATTTCCATCACTTAGTAGCTCATTTGCAAATAATATATCAATTTTCTTTGAAACGTTAACATCTGTATCAATTGGGCGTATTTTGCTATACATTTTCCAATTAAGGGGAAAAATTGCATTGATTATGTTTATATATCTAAATAACTTTGGGAAGATAGATGTCATCTCGGGTTATATATGGATCTCTAACAAAGTGGATTGTCTACATATCACAGCCAACGCAGTGATGACGACTCAAACCTAAGCATTTAGCAAAGAGGATGATACCCACCTAAGAGACGTTGGCTATACGTGCTAATAGTTAGTAATTTTATTGTAAGTAGGGTTAATTATTTATTACTTAAAGTAAAGAGCTTATTAAATTGGCGAGTAGTTGAGTAGCTATGTTTATGAAGACCTGTCTATTTAGGGTGATTCCCTGCCACTTGACGCGATGACTCTTTTGGTGTAATTTATTTGTAGTCTCAAAATTTCTTCAAGAGGAACTATTTGGCATCAACTCTCCGCTATCTCTAGTAGACATTACGCTGAGCGAGCTATTTGAAGGTTAAGAGTGCTTCCACGCGAACAGGCACGTGATGAACATGAGAGTGTCATGTGTCCCTATGAATCAAGATGTCTTACGAACAGGGTTAGGTTAGCCATGAGGTTTGTCCATGTGCTTACTGTCTGCGCATGGAATGCCTGATGCGAAGCACATGGCAAGTGTCTTAGGGCCCTGTGGTGCAACTTAGCACGCGTTGGTGCCGAACATGAGCTATCTTAAGGTTCGACCCCGCTCATGGGACTTGATAGGTAGCGGAACAAAAGATGGACGACATTGTACTATAGTTGAGCAGCTTAATTGTAGTTAGTCACTCGGACAACTTGTAGGCTTTGCGCTTGCTGGCTAGGGTACTTGGCCTTTGGGTTTGGGGCGAGCCTTTAGTTCTGTGATGCACAATAGATGCATCATGGATCATTTTTTAGATATATATATATATATATATATATCTGTATATATGGAAGAGTTTTATATTATAATGTGATACAGATTAATCACAAAACTGTAAAATTGATATACACCCACACCCTAATTAACACTTGTTAATTTCAGGGTGGGGCAAAAGAGGGCTAATTAGAATTTAACGATTAGACGGACAGGATTTTTCTTAAAATCGATCTTTACCAGCTGATGTGTGTATTAATTTGTTGTGGTAAAAAAAAATTAGTAATAGGTTGGTTGGTGGACAATTACAAAGACTAAAGTTTACAGCAAAAATAAGTGTCCCCACAAACATTAACCATTACAAATGTTGCTCTTATAGTAATGGATAATTTTATAATTATGGTTGGTTTGGTTAGTTTTGCTTACAGTTTACCCAAGTTTGGCTTTTTAAAAGGTTCTGGTTATGCTTGGTGGATGTCATGCCCAGGTGGTTTGATTCAAACTTGATGAAGATTTCATTAAAGGTCCATCCCCAAAATAGTTCACAGATCTTGCTCATCTTGTTCGGTTTGATTCAAATCATGCACATTTTAGTTTGAAATTAGGCATTGAATTTTTTTGTTTTCTTTAAAAAAAAAAAAAAAAAAGAAATTATCTGACTTTGGCCCCCCCCTTTTTTGAATTGTGTACAGGTTTATCAAAATGGGACTACGTCTTCTGCGTCAAGAGCTAGTTCACTATGACCTTTACAAATGATTGGATGGATACTAGTCATGTTCTGGGATCATTTTGGTCTTAGTCTGGGAGTAGGAGAGGAGGAAGAAGTCCCTTTCTCTAGTAAGATCCTTTATATTTATTTAAAGAGGAAGGAGATAGTGGTTCAACTTTTCTAGAAAGAGAGTGGATGCTCGCAGTTCCTCAAATTGCAAATAAGTAGCCATGGTTGTGGTTGTGGACACATTCTTATGACAATGGTTGACCTCCCAGGCTCAACCGCTTTAACATGATTCGATCAACATTCGACTACCCCTATGTGTTAGAGTGTCAAGCACTCACACTCGGAAGGTTCAAGTAGCGATGCCTAATAAATTTGGCCAGTATTGATTTTGCCATCCTCGAGCATGTACCACTGTTTGATGTTCGATAACCCAAATCTGACCTTGGATTAGGGGGAGACGGAGCCAGTCCCCAACTACTAGTAATTTGATCAATATCTCACTTAAATCAAGAGTTCAAGAATCTACTAGTTACAATTAAAAACATTAAAATCAAACAATGACAAATCACATGATTCTGGCCCATTCATACCAATGATCCTAGAATCATGAAATCACGGTTCTTAAAAAAAATAACATGGCCTATGTATCTATCCGCTTACTTGAAATCCCACTAAAAACCTAGTATCGATTATTCTTTTAAGGTTATAACTTTTTGGTTCCCATTGTATTGTTTTGCAAATGTATTGGAAAGGAATCTAACGGTATTCAATAAATATGGTTCTAAAGTCATAAAACTAAAATGAAAACAAAACATGGTCTTTTTTTTTTTTTTTTTAATTTTTTTCGGTTAAGGAATGAAAAAATAAATAAATTCATAAAATATATATTTAATTCTAAAAAATTATGGAGACTACTATAATGGATCGTAAGGTTTCTTACCCATTGATAGGAAAAATTCTCTACCCATTGACTTGAATCCAAGGTTAAAAAAGACTTATAGGTTGTTTGGTTTTCAGTGTAGTTTAAGATTTTCATCTTAATTTTTATATTTTTATAAAAAAATTAAGAAAATTATAATTAATTTTTAAAAAATTAATTAACTTTAAGCTCAAAATTACCTCTCGCTAATGTTCCAAATACATGCTTAAAAACCATCAGGTTAAAATAATTCCTTTCACACATAAGAAAATTCCAATGTCAAAATAAAAAAATTTGGGGAGCGGAGGTTGGCCTCGACGGCTCGGGTGGCGGTGGGCAATCGACACCTTGGGTGGCGTGAGACCCCTCCGAAACTGCGAGTTCCAGGCGACAGCCGCGACCCACGGCGGAGGGTAATTCAGCTGCGACCCATGGCCAACGGATCTTGAAAACCAGTGAAGCTCACCCACTTAGCCCTCGCGGATCTGGCTGATCAAGATGGTGATCGCGATCTTTGCACTGTCGTGACGGAGAAGGCAAGCGCGACGATGACGGAGGGTCGTGGGTCGCACAAAGCCATCTCGATTCTCCGTGGCCTTCATAGCCGGTGTCTAGGAGGAGGAGAGGAGGGAGGGAGGGACGGCGACGTGAGGCTTGACCGGTGGGGCTTGGGCGGCGAGACGAGACGATATGCGGCTCTGGGTTTGGGAGGTGCAGATCCAGGCGGAGCCGATGGGGGAGGAGGGTGGCGTTTTTTTTTTTTTTTTTTTTTTCCAATTTTTTTGAAATATTTTGTAAAGGAAAAATCAAGTGTGGTAGGATTTATAATTTCTTGGTGTATTTTTTCAATCTAATACGTTCAAAGTTAATTGTAGTATAATTTTTTTACCCCATTAACATAATAAATAAAGTTGAAGGATTTCATTGTATAATGGACCAAAAATTACAGAGAAAATACAGTAATTTTTAAATGGGGGAAATTGAGGCCTTTATCGGTAAAATCTTTTTTTAGACCGTTGAGATTTAATCGAACGGTTAAAATATTATTGGTGTATCATATTTATCATAGACCTTATCTCATATTATCCTTTCCACCCAAAGTCTTCTCAGTCGTCGGAGACCTTCCCGTCGCCGACGATGGATGCTGGCAACCTACCCCGACGCCGACGACCCACCCCCGGCCCCACACACCGTTTGCCCTAGGCCCGGTCGCCCCCTACCTAGCCCCGGCCCCCCACTCTTCCTCCCCCGACAACCCCCCTAGCCTTCCCCCGCCGGCCCCCCAGCCCCTAACCCCCCAACGCACCCCCCACCCCAGGTCCCCCTCCCCATACCTTCCTCCACCCCCCCCCCCCCCCCTTGACGCCCCTCGGCACCCTCCCGATGGGGACCCCCTACCTACCCTTTTTCTCTTTCCCTTTCTCTCTTCCTGGCCAGTGGCGCCCCACCCCCCCCCCCCCCCCCTCTCCCATTGGGGGGAGGGGGAGGGGGGCCGTGGGCCTGGAAGAGAGAGAAAGGAGAAGGGAGAGAGAGGGGGGTCCCGTTAGGGGGGACGCCAAGAGGTGTCGGGGGGAGGGGAGGGGGACTTGGGGTGGGGGGGGCGCCATGGGGGCTGGGGGGTTGCGGGGGGCCGGAGAGTAGGTGACCAGGGCTAGATGGGGGGCGGCGGAGGCTGGGGCTGGAGGTGGGTCGTTGGTGTCCGTCGCCGGCAACTGAGAAGACTTTGGGTGGGAAGAATAATATGAGATAAGATGTATGATAAGTATGATATATCAATAATATTTTAACCATTCGATTAAATCTTAATGACCTAAAAAAAAAAAACTTTACCGGTCTCTACTACAGTTTCTCCCTTTTTAAATTGTTGCTTTACGATTATGCTATTAAAAAAACAAAAAAAACAAAACAAAACAAAGAAAGAAAGGAACCAAGGCTTAGCCGTCTCGGTCGGTCCGAGAAAGGGGGTGGATTTCAGTGCCGTCGCCGTTGGCGAGGGGGGTCGGTGTGCGAGTCGCTGTTGCCGGCTGAGACGACGAGATATTCCAATCTCGAGTCGGGACTAGTAATTCCTCCACCAATTTTTGTCAAGAGGAAATCTTTTTACTTCAGACTTCAATTCTCAGACTCTGCTCGTACTCTAGGGTATCTGCCTCTCTCTCTCTCTCTCAACATTTCTTCCAAGGTATCCCCTTTTTTTTTTTTTTTTTTTGAAATTTCTTTGCTTGTTTCACTCCATTACTCCTTTTCCTTTTCCTAGTTTGTGTTTGTTTCCAGTTGAATCTGTGTTTTTGGCTTCCGATTCGTTCAGAAAAATTAGGGCATTTTGGTTGTTGTTGCTTTAATTGATTTTTTATTCAGATAAAACTTGATTACAAATTGTTTTATCACTTTTAGCCTTTAGGTTTAGGGTTTAAAGAATATTCCTTTTTCAAGCTCTGATTTTGTTTCGCCTCTTTTAATTTGCCTACTTTCTAACAATGCAAGTTTCGTTTCTTTGTTTTTCAAGCTCTGATTTTGTTTCTTCTTCTTCGTCGTCGTCATTGTTGTTGTTCGGCAATTGAAAAGATGTAATCTTGATTATTCAAAATTTGTTTGGCTCTTTGTTGATGAGGCTCAATTTTTGGAACAACAGATATTAGGGTCGGATTATTTAGTCATCGAAAAAAGATGAACCCTTCTGCTGGAGCCTCTTCAAAGCAGAGAGCTGGAGTGTCACAGCCTTCAGAAACTTCGTATAAGCGCAAACGAGGCGTTTTTCAGAAAGAATGTAAGTTCATGAATCAGTGGTAGAATTATATAGTGCACATTTCAAAGATGCATATATCTAATTGTATCTGTTTTCTTGGATCTACAGTGCAGCATATGATGTATGGTTTTGGAGATGATCCCAATGTGAGTTCCTTTATCAGACTTCACATGTTCATCGGACCGTCTTTGTAGTATAACAATATTAGAGCATTGTTATTTATCGCTACGAGTGTTGCGTTGCTATGTGTGTTAGTAAAAGAGAACTGTCACGTCTCACCTGCAAAAAAAGTAAAAGAAGTGGGTCTCACTTTGTTGTAAGTTCCTTTTATATATTCTCACATATGTAGTGGTTGCAGTAACAATGGTAGTAAATAACGTTGTTTTTCGTGATATTGTGGTCATTTGGAATCTTCCATGTTAAAGGCGGATGACTAATGAAATCAATTTTCTTGTTATCTTCTTGCGTTGCCAGCCTCTTCCAGAGAGTGTGGCTCTCATGGAGGATATAGTTGTGGAGTATATAACAGATCTGGTAAGCTTTCCTTTGACTTGACTATTATGTATTGTAAGTAGCCAGATGGGTGTGGAGGTACTAGGACAATGTCTTATATGTCTTTGGTACTCTGCAGGTTCACAAGGCACAAGATATTGGTTCAAAGAGGGGGAAGATATCAGTTGAGGACTTTCTTTACTTAATCCGCAAGGTACATGAAAATCACTTCCTTGGAAGTTCCATGACTATGTTCGATGCCGACGCTCGTCCTTTTTCTTAAACATAACTTCTTACTTTTCCCCATTCTATAGAATATCCGTAATCTAACTGTTCGACTCTCCAGGACTATCCAAAACTTAACCGATGTACAGAGTTGCTATCGATGAACGAGGAGCTCAAACAAGCAAGGAAAGCTTTTGAGACAGATGAAGAGAAGCTAAGGAAGGCTTTTGAGGCGGACGAAGATCAAAAGTTGGCCTCAACAGAGTGATTAGATTACTAATATACTTGTGTTTTTGTAGGCTTATGACTGATTAAACTATGAATTTCCATTCTAAATCTTTCGTCATTGCTGAAAAGTAAACTCTCTCTCTCTCTCTCTCTCTCTATCTCTCCCTCTAGTCCACCATAACTTGCACGCACACTTTATGCCTTGAAGTTGATTTATGAATTTTCATGAATCATTTCATATTAGCATTTCTCCGTACGTGTTGTTTGCGGTAACTTTTTACTATATTTTAGTATAACATAAGAATAAAAAATATATATGGGTTATTAGATTAGTATAAACGAGTTAAATATCTGTGCGTTGCACGGGAAATGAAGAAAATAATAAATAAAAAAACTGAGTATTATATAATAAAAGTAATTGGTTAAGATAAATATTATAATTATAATAAATATAATTCTTTTTAAAATCTCTTTCAATAGTGAAGATGCAAAATCAAAATGACAATAGTATTAACAATAATGAAAACGAAAACAAAAGCAAAAAAATAAAAAATTCTTCTGTAGTCATACTCATTTAAAGAAAAAAAAATTTCTCCTTTTTTTTATTGTTTAAAAAAAACCCCAAAAAAAAAAACAAACTTTTATCAGGTCATATACATGTAAAAACGTAAAAAAAAAAAGATTTTTTTATTTTTAAAATATAAAACAAAACAAACAAAAAAAACGCCAAAAAAAATTTGCATGTAGAATCCTTAAAAAAAAAGGTCTTTAAAAAATAAAACAAAATAAACAAAAAAGACACAAAAAAAAAACCCAGAAAAAAATCTGAAATAAAGATAAAAAATTTAAAGTAAAAAATTGTTTAAAAATCAAAAAAAGACAAAGTGAGCAAAATCACAATACAACAATTGATCGGAATCTAATGTCTAAAATTTAACGTCTAAAAAAAATGACAAAAACAATATTAAGAAAAAAAAACTATAAATAGGGGTAAAATCGGTAACACATTGTAGGAAAAAGAAAAGCAAATAAAAAAGAAGGGTAAACGGTAATTGTACTGTGCGGGAAGCCGACAATTTCAGCATAATAAGGGTAAAAAGGTCAACTCATTATAGATAGAAGAAAATCAACTAAATCAAAGGAGCAAAAAAGACTCTGCATTATAGATAAAATAATAAAATATATGAGGATAAAATTATCCTTCCACTGTAGATAAGTCAAAATCAGCACATGAGATATGGACAAAATTGTCATTTTACTATATAAAAAACAGTTACTGTACATCCCTGTAGCAAAAAGTATTATACATTACTGTATAGTACTGTAGCAAAAACAGCAAAAAAAAAAAAAAAAGAGTAAAAATCACTATTCATTATAGTAAAAAGAACCGTGAAACCTTTGTTCTCCTTTAGTATATTAGTTTAATGTGTTAAAATAAGAAAAATGATAGGCACACTAACTCCAATTTTAATTTTTTAGTGTTAACTTGTGTGCAATAGGAATTATGTTTTTTGCTATTAATATATAGTTAAAATATTATAATATGAATTGATTGCTTTTATCATTAAAAAATGACACGTAAGTTGATATTAAAAAAAATTTTAAAAAATTAAGAAAAAATTAGTGTGCCTAGAGTAAAAATAAACTAGTGGAACAGTTCAGAAAATTGTGAGTACAATTAGTAGGACGAGCCAACTGACATTAGAAAGTAACTAATGGGACCTTGCTAATTGGAATTATTAAAAAATAAAAAAAAGGGTTAATAACAGGTCCAGTAATTGGATTTTTTTTTTGGACACTTCTCATGAATATCACTAAATCATGTCTTGAATTGATTTTTGCCACACTAAAAAAAAAAAAAAACTCTTAGAAAAAATGTAATAGATGATATTATAAATATTAATTATCTATTTACTTTAAAAAAAATCAATTATAATTATTAATTAGTATCCATTGTGTATCTGGTTACTAAATGATAACCAATTAGTTATCAAACGTGGGCAAGCTTCCGATCGACAACCATCTTTACCGGTGGGTAACCAGTTCACAAAATGATAACCAGTTAGGTCACCAGTTCCACTGTCCCTGATAGGTAATTAATTTGTTCTTAAATGATAACCAATTAATTACTAATCACCAACAAATTTATAATCAGTTTTCTGACCAACAACCATCATTACAGATAAATAACCAGTTTCTAACCGATTTTTTGACCGGTAACCATCGGTGCAGACAAATAACCAGTTTGTAACCAAATTATAATCAATTTGTTAGGGATCACCAGCGAGTTACCAAACGGTAATCAACTGGTTACCAAATAATAATTAATTAGTTACCAAAACAATAAACACCTTCCTCGAGAATATATCGGCTAGAAACCGTCAAATCCACCGCAATGCTTTAGAATTTATCACATCATTATTAAGAAAATATCAAACATTCAGTACAAACACAAAACCACAAAAATTAATAAAATTATAGAATTTAATCCAAACCAATCCAAAAAACAAAAAACAATACCCAAAAAATTAGCAAAAAATCCACAAAGAATCAGAATAAAATTCTTTGGATTTACCGGAATTTATCATCAAATCACTGAAAAAAAAATCTGAAAAATCAATTATAATCAATCACAGTACCCAACGATCACCACAAACACTAAAATGAAAAAAAAAAAAACCAGATCGGAGCCAGAAATCTCCTCAATGCAACCACTGCACCAGAGAAACCGAGAGGCCGGAGCAGTGATGATGGCGACGGTGCAGTCCAACACTAGGATCTCGAGGAAATCTGGATTTCATCGAAAACCGAAACCAGATCGTAGCTAGAAAATCTCCTCCGTGCAACCACCACACCGGAGAAACCGAGATGTCACCGCGAGGAGAGAGAAAGCCGAAGCGAGAAGATCCGGCAGTGCGAGCTCGTATCCAAGTGGGCATGGAGGAGATCGGTTAACCAGTGTCGCATCCTCCGATCGGAGCTCCTCCGGTCGCGGAGGAAGAGATCCGATAGCGACAGGGTAGGACGGCCGGCGTCGGTTCGAAGAGAAGACGATTGGCTTCCGAAATCGCTAGGCCACCCTCTCCGGAGCCTCCGTCTAGCGTGCGTTGATCCTCATCGCAGGTACAAGTCAACCCAACAGCCGCAGATCTACAAAACCTCGTCTCTCCCGGCCATCGGGGATTGCTCGGCCAGCGTCCGATCGGGGGCGGTGTAAGAGAGAGACAGGGAGAGAGGGTGGAGGGAGAGAGACGGAGAGAGCTGAGAAAGAGGAGAGGGAAAGAGGGGGAAAATAGATATTTGATAATTTTTATTTAAATTTTAATTGTTATAAAAATCATGTCAGCATTGTGGCACTTTCTCTAGAAGTTTTTTAGTTACTACAAATATAAATCTACATCTCCTTTTTATGGCATCTTTTCTAATTATCCCTTTTTTTTTTTTTTTTTTTTAATTTCTTTGCTCTGAAAGCTAATTGGATTACTTTACCGATCTCTAACCGCTTCTCTCATTTGTAAACAACTATTGACTTTAGGTCTTAAAACCAGCTTTTTATTTTATTTTATTTTTAATTTAGATAATTTACATAGATGGCGAAAACTAAGCCATACTTCTAAAAACTTGAAACATAAAATTAAAATTGACCATATTGCGATTACAAAAAGCCCTTAAATTTAATTTCAAAAAAAAAAAAAAAAAAAGAAAATTTAAAAACAGCGATATTAATTTCAGTTACTCATTTTTTTATATATGAAAATAGTAATTGAAAACCTCTTAAAAACATTCTCCAATCATATTCATTCATGTAGCCCATTGACCCGTTACATAGCCTGTTGGAAAATAATTTTCCTCAATGCTAGGAAATTTAATAATAATTTAAAAACCTGTAAATGGGGCAGGGTAGGACGAAGTAGGTACCTGTTTAACTTGCACGAGTTTATGCCATCCTGCATATTAATTAATTGGGACATGTCAACGACATGGCGCAGGTCAAGTCGGCTAAAAACCGCCCCCGCCCGGTCCCATTAACGTCCCTACTTTTATTTCTATTTTGCTGATTGTTTCGCCTTTGGAGGTTTTATTTTATTTTATTTTTTGTATTATGGTTTATTGTAATGGTGGTTTTAACCCTAATTTGGTGTTGAACTAGTCATGATTCCTAGTGTTAGGTTATGCTGTTGGTCTGCTAGTTTTGTTTCTTAGTAACGTTTTGCATGGCCTTGGTGGTACAAGTCTCTCGATTTTGGTAGATAGGATTTTTTCGTCTTTTGTAGATGTTTTGTAATAGAGTTTTATATGTACTTGATTGTTATTGTATCTATTTTGGTTTCCATTTTCAGAATCAATGGAAACCAATTGATGAGTACATTGCAGCTTGGAATGGGCTTGAGGCAATAATGAAGCAAATCATGTTGCAGTGCACGGATTGCTGCGAGTTGGCGGACAACAGAGGCCGCAACGTTCTTCACTTTGCCGTTGAAAGCAATCAATTCAAAGCAGTGGAAGTCATTATCAAACAGTATTCACTTTAGTAACTTGCTGAACGCAACGGACTCTGCGGCTAACACGCCTTTTCATCTTATTATTATGCCCACCAACTACCATATTTTACGGGCTTTAATTTATTAATCCATGCAGACTAGATAAGCCTGCACTACTCAACAGAGAGAACCAGAATGCTGTTGACGTTGTTTTCGCCAACCAAAATATTGCAGATTCAACCCAAGGTAACAACTGTTGTCCGTCATCTATTGTGGTCCAATGCCTTTTTTTTTTTTTTTTAACGTTATTGTAACTATAATTGAAACGTTGCAGAAGAGACTCATTACTAAACGGCTTATACAACCGATCGTGGCAATGGGAGTATTTCTTTTGATGAGATTGAGACTCACAGGTGCCCAGCACAGCGATTCTTGCAAAAAAAGGAGCATTCCAGGCTTTCCTAATAACCGACACCTTAGCCATGCCACTCTCAACTGCTGCAATCTTCTCCCATATCCTCGCCGTGCAACACCTTCATACATCGATGAAATTGAGGTCCTACGTTTGGTCTGCATTTCTAACCGTCTAAACGATGATTGCATTCATCACAGGCACGTACGCGGTGCTTGGGACTTCCAAAGGCCTGGCCATTATTGTTTGTGTCGTCGGTGTCTTTGCTGTGCTTTTGTATCACTTCAACTCCACTAGTATTAACGAAACTTTTGAAAAGCTGCTTTTAAGATTACATAGGCCCAAAAAAGAAGTGAAAAATGAAGTCTAAGTTTTGGAATCAGCATATCGATTATTGCAGCTTACAACTGAACTTATTGGCATGTCGATTTCAGTTTTTGTTATTGTTTATTTGATGATAAAATGTTCCCAAGTGTTTGGCTTATCTCTTTATCAAAATAATTTTGAACTAATCTCAACTCTTTTATGTTGATGAATGTTTGTTACTAAAAATTAAATATAAGTGTCAGAGTGTGTCTTCCCCCCGACCCACACACCCCCCCATCTTTTATTCATTTGCACTAATATATTCTGTTTAAGTTCACAATTATTCAAACCCATAAATACATTTGAATTTATCTGTTTCTTTCTGATTCTGAATTTGTGTTCTCTAGCTTGTTTTGTTTTCTTTCCCCACTGGCCACTGTACTGTCTTCACACTCTGTAACACTAGACTGAGATAATCTGTTTCCGATATCTTATTTTGGGATTGGGGTTAATTTCAAATTTGATCCCAAACATTGTCTCACTTTACCTCATACAAATCAAAGTTGCACAAAACTCTCCCTAAATTTATTGGATGTTTCAAACTAGGTACTTCCATCATTATTCATTGTGGTATTGATTTTTTTTTTTTATTTTTTTTAACAATTTGAATCACGAAAGCTCGTTGGGTGACTTGCATGTAATAAAATCCATTCCAATATTATACTTTACTAACGAGTCACATGATCTGTACATGACTAAAACCATTAGAAAAATTGACATCTCAAATTGAAAGTACCAAAGATAGAACATATTATAAGCTTGGGGGGGGGGGGGGGGGGGGGGTGGGTGTGGAATTTCGTTTCATTTGGGTAAAGTGAGCTTACACATGTTATTCAGGGGCTGAATTTGAAATTATTGTAACTGCTAGACAACACAGATAATCTTTCTCCTTATTCTACTTGTAGGAAAGCACTTTCATGTGTATCACGTTTGAGATAAACTGTCTTTTGAAAATAATTTGATTAAAGAAGAGAGAATTATACTGACATCCCTTATATTTTATCCAAATTACAGAGACACCTCTTTGACTAAAATTAATAATGTCAACGACTCCTATTTTTTAGGAAAATTACATTAATACCCTCTCTATTAGTTGACTGTCATATGGACCTTTTTTTTTTTTTTTGGAGACTGATTAAACAACACACTTCTCTTTCATTTGCCATTGATATTTCTTTCAAACAAAGGATTTCTAACAACATGAACTATCATTTTTCATTTTCAATGGAAATTATATTTTAACTATTAGATTAATTTTTAAGTATATGATGTATGAGTGGTCATGTTTAAAATTTGTAACATGTGATGTATAATTGCTTCTAATTACGGAGCATGCCATTGAAAAAGTAATCCAATATCTAAAACAGCAGATTTTACATATAATATAGAGAATAAGTTCCTTATTTAGTCCCTTTTATATAGGTAAATTGCTCATTTAAACGCTAAATTTTTAAGTTTGTGCAACTTCAATCCTTTTTTTTTTTTTAGCTGAAATACTCATAAACTATTAAAATATTACTATAATAGTCATTTCCGTTAAAAAAAAAAATGATATTGCTAATCTCCAAGGTGCTATCTGCTCTGTTCTTCACACCGCTACACAGTTATTTGAGTCTGTAATGCAAAATTGAAGTTTGTTGTGAATGGCTAGCTTGGAGCCAAGGAAGAGGCTCTAGTCTTCGGCTGGAGGAGGAGAGTGAGCAGCCTGACGATAGGTCACTGCAAATAAGATGTTATCATTGGTGGTGACTAGCAATAGCTGCTGTAGTGGCTATGTCGTTTCAGAAGGCTGCATCTACATTGTTTTTCACCCAGTTACCCGGAGGAGACTAGTTCTGGGGATGGAGTTGGTGAAGCTCCTTTCGGGGAGGGACAGCCAAGATACTCACATAATAGAAGATAGTTCCGATTATTCTGTTCATGTCTGGGACTGCAGCTTGCTGGTTGACATCGTTCCTGGTTAGTCATTACCTAAACTTACACATAGATATTAAGGAAAAATAACCCGGACCTCATTAGCGAGACAACCAAAAAAACAAAAAAAAACAAAAAAAAAGAAAAACAAAGGCTCATATTTCGTCAAAATAGGTTGAATCTACAGCAAGCATGAAATGCTATGATAGCTAGGTGTACCCTTTTCTTGCCCAAGGGAGAGACGTGTAAAAAGAGAATATTTTTGATATTATGTGGTTCCATAGTTACTAAAAGTAAAAGTATTTGAGTGTGACCTGTAGCGAGAACTAAATCCATAGAACTTACCTTCTCAAAATTTGTGGCAGAGGGAGGAATCACAGCTTCAGCCACCATGACAGGTTCAGCGATACATGCAGCTATCTGAGTAAACAACAATGTCAGCTCAAACACACATTAGATTTGAATACAATGTATGAAACTTACATTGAAACGCATATTACATTTCATATATCACATTGGAATATAATACAAAATGAATGTGTCTTTCAAACCGACCATTGATTTCTCATGTAACTTGATTCCTTGATAGATTAATAAAATTTTTAATAGAATTCTAAAATTTAATCTAGTGTGACTTAATCCTTCACCCCGCCTTTCTTGGTATGACTATTAGAATAGGGACTTGAAATTTAGACGAACAGCACAGTAGATGCTTTCCATATCCTTTTGGCACACTAAATGATGACTAACACCATGAACATAAAAAAATAATAATAATAATAAATAAATAAAAGAATTTGTCAAAAAATGTCACTACTTAATGGAATCATCTTAAACTAAAACAAGAATTTGTCAGAGTTGCTCATTTGCAGCTTGAACAAGCAAACTGAAGCTGGTGGAGTCTGGAGGAGTCTATAGAATGAAAAAGCAAAGCTTGAAACCTGAAATCAACGTAAACTAGCACCAAAATTTTTTAGCATGAGTTAAAACTTGCAATGAAGCATGTGATATTAGATTCAACAGACCACTTAACTCTATAAACCCAGCCATGATGTGAAGTTAAAAACTTGATTTGATAAACGGGTCAGAAAACAGGGCCATTGCATTCATTAGAAACTTCTTCGAAAAACCACGTTGAAACTTCTTTCCTACATAACCACTGAAAGTAAGAACTTAAAACTTCATATCCCTATAGGAAAAAAAAAAAAAAAAAAAAAAATACTCACCTAAGATTGACATGACACAGTCACTAGGCAACCAAAGAGTCACTCACCGATCAATTAAATGATTGTCAAAGTCACCCAAAAGCTATTGCCAAGTCAACACTTGTTTGGTTGTGCCTTTACCGATGTGACCTCCCCATCTACTTGAGTCGCTAATGTCACCGCACCGAACTAAATAAAACTTCGTGCAAAGAGAACAAGGAAAATTTTACAAGAGAGAATCTCAGCGCCACCGTGTTTGTAAACGTCTTTCATCTTCCAGTTACATAGCTTACTAACACCGGAGAGCCTCGAACAAATTTCTAGTGTTGGCTTCTCAAGCCTGTAGCAACCAGCTAGGAAGAAAGTGGCAATTAACTGGGTTTGAGTATAGTTTTGTAAGATTCAACATAGAGAAAAAGTCTTTAAAAAAAAAAAAAAAAAATTTGCTAAGGAGCTGAACTGTTGGCATCAGACTAGATTGATATGGGCATAACTTAAATTCCTCTTCATCGCATGTAAATAAAAAAAAAATAAGTTCAATAGTGCTCCAGTCACGAACAATAATATATAAAACAAAGAGCAAAAATAGTGGAATATATCTCTGGCCATACCAGAAAGTATTGCAGAATTTCTTGGAACTGAGTGCAAATTGAAAATTAATTAACCAGCAAAAGGGTATAAACGTTTTAGACACATCTAATTAACTATAAATATCAAGTACAACATATTATCTCTATCATTGTAGACATAAATATATGTAGTTACAAAGTCCCATCCTACATCGAATTCACATTCTCTCTCGACTTGTAACAATATTCTTGAGCGAAATGAAGATTGGACTATGGCTAATAAGTTGAAACTCGTACCGGTCTCGGTGACGGCAAAACATTTTAATATCCTTTCTTCCTTGGTCATAGTATAACAGTGCCTTGTGGGAAGGACGGTACAAAACTAGTGCCCCGTTGCTCGAGTAAATAGGTTGATAATGGCCATAGCTTTGCAGTTGAAAAGGACCATCTATCTTAAAGGAAAACAATTCAGTCCAAGATTCCCAAGCACCAATTTCCTTCATTACCCATACGTAAATGTACTTGATAAAAACATTCCCCATATGCCCGCACACACAAAGACAACCTTCCAAAACACCAATAGACATTGCCATCTGATGACATTGTGGTGGAAAAGAGTGACACTCAAACTTGTCATTTTCCAAGTCAAAAGAAATGATATACTTCAATCATTGAGATTTTAAATATCCAATGAAGAGCCCCTTCATGATAGGTGGGGAAGAGTAGCTTTAGAGCCGAGTGGGGAACATCCACAACACTCTTCCAAGAATTTGTCCCAAGTGTATGTATCTCAGCTCCTACGTTACCATCTTTCCCTTGGAAGATATTCATTACACTTTGGATTGAAACCCAGGCCACACACTCTAAAATGCATTACATGATGATCACTCGCACGATGATCATTGTTGAATGTTTCTGGAAGAATCAGGCACTCACCCGTGGTCGGATTGTAGATAGCACCCTGACCATCTTCAAAACTTTCAACCAAGCAAACCAAGCCATTGCATGAATTAACCAAAAACCTATACTTATCGTGAAAGCTCGTATTGGAACAATCATCTAATTGGTTATTGAGAACAAGTCGGGTCTGGCTGTGGCACGTTGGAACCTTTAGTTTGGCAGAGGGCGTGATGGTGAAAGCACAACAATGCGTGCTATTACATTTAGGTTCATACCAGCAATACTTCAAATCAAAATCATGAAGACCGTGATCCAAAGGCTCAGCTAAATAATAATGGAAGTCTCGAATCAAAAGAGAAGTGCTGACTTGCGCCAAATGCCGGTTAACGAACTTGGGGTTCGAAATCAAAGAAGTGCTTAATAACTTAGTCCGGAGGGTTCTACAACATGAAGAGAGTGTATTCACTTCTGAGGGTGAACAAAGGCTCGTTTTACTCATTCAAGTAGATCTGAGCCAATTAGCCACAAACGTCCATTAAGCCATCATGTGGATAAACGTGTAAGGAGGATTCAAGCTGATGTGGGCGTGTTCTAACAAAGAATAAGTCAAAAGATTACGTTTTCATTTGAAGAAGTTCAAAATTCAAAACAAGATTTAAGAAGTAAAAAAGATCTGATCAAGATTTGATTTCTTTGTAATCTTATTTAGTTTAAGTTTTAAATTTAAAATTTGAATTTAGTATCTGAGTCTTTCTAGAATATCTTGGGCATTTTTTTAAGTTATGGGTAGATTAGGAATTTAACAGATTGTAACTTTGCCTATATAAGGTTGATTTCAGATGATGGAAATAAGATTTTGATATTTATTCATATTGTGAGTTATTCTTCTTGAGTTCTTGAAGAAATTATCCGAACTTATCAATGATTCCTTGTGGCGTTTAAATTGACTTATCAAATGGGCTTCCATAACCGTTTGGGGCATCTTCACTATACTAAAGTTCTTGCTTTGCTAAGCAATGGGTCGCGGTTTCCATCAAACTTGAAAGATCTTGGGTTGTTGTTTCCAGATTTGACATCGGGTTTCGTCACGTTGTTGGCGTTGTTAGTATCAGTTGGTATCAGAGCCTAGGTTCCTCGGGTTTGCCTGTTCTTTTCTTGTTTTTTTTTCTTTTTGTTTTAAATTCGTCAAAAAAAAAATCAATTGGCAAGATTTTGCTATCCTTTGATTTTTAATTCTTGTTTTTGTTTGGATTGCTCTTTAAATTCGTTTTCCAGCAATCCTTCGTGTCACAGAAAAAAAGAATTGAAAATAAAATCCGATTCCCACTAGGTTTACAAAGCCTAGAAATGTGGATTAGGCTCCTAGTGTTTAAAAATCCGAAAAAAAAAATCAGAAATGTTTATTAAAAAAAAAAAAAAGAGAGATCTGTTTAATCTTGTTTCGTACGTCCTAGACCACCTTTTCTTGCCATAACCCACATTTGACTGTTAAAAAAAAAAATCAGAATCCATGACAATTTGATTTGTTTGGTTTGCTTCTCGTTTTGAATTGCTATTTGAATCCGTCTTATTATTGTTCGATTAGTTTTGAAATAACTAAAAGAAGAATACGAGTGGAAAAAGAAAGAGCGTGTGAGAGTGTTAGAGGGTAAAAGCCAATTAACTTGAGTGAAACATAAGTGGATTTGAGTAAATTATTCTTCAAGTGAAACACATGAGGGAGTGTGATGAGGTCCTTTTTTTTCGTACTGTTCTAACCTTGTTTGCATATTTCAATTATGTCGCAAGATCAAGAGAAGAACATAAATGAAGAGCTTCCACCAACCAATCTTCCGAACCTGCAAATGCAAGTATTATTGGGGAAATGAGGTGGATAATGAGGGTGGAGTTGGAGCATATACATGAGAGGTTGGATAGGGTAGAAGAGGGAACACAACGGGGACAGCCACCATTTGCTCCAAACGCTCTAAGGAGGCACTGATTGCACCAAAGGGAAGTTGAGGATTCGGGTGAATTTAAAGGGGACAATTTAGAGGAGGAATTTGATAGGATGTCAATGGGCAACCGTAGGAGATACGGTAGGGATGGAGAAGCTAGGAACCGGGTGGATAACAACTTGGGAAGTATCGAGATGAAAATTCCTGCATTTCAAGGGAAAAGTGATCCCAAAGCATACCTCGAGTGGGAAAAAAAGATGAAGCTGGTTTTCGATTGTCACAACTACTCCGAACTAAAAAAGGTAAAACTTGCCACAATTGAATTTACTGATTATGCTATTGTATGGTGGGATCATTTGTGCTCAATAGGAGACAGAGTAGAGAACGTCCTATTGAAACTTAGGATGAGATGAAGAGAGTGATGAGACGATGATTTATACCGAGTCAATGCTACCGGGATCTCTACTTGAAGCTACAAGGTCTCGATCAAGGTAATAGGAGAGTTGATGAATATTATAAAGAGATGGAGATGGTGACGATTAGAGCCAACGTGGAGGAGGATCGGGAGGCAACAATGGCCAGATTTTTGAATGTTTTAAATCGAGAGATTGCTAACACCATCGAGCTGCATCATTATGTGGAATTGGAGGATTTGGTGCATATGGCAATCAAGGTTGAGAGGCAACTGAAGAATGGTGGTACACGGCCAAGGCCATTCCCACAAACTTCAAGCGCATCACCTTGGAGGTCGAACTACCCAAAGAAAGAGGAAAACCAGTCCACGTACAAGGCCAAACTTGAACCCAAACCAGCCACCATTACTATTGCCTCTCAAGATAAATCAGCCCCTACTTTGACTCGTAATAGTGAGATTAGGTGTTTCAAATATCAGGGGAGAGGGCACATAGCAAGCCAATGTCCAAACAAGCGAGTTATGGTGATCAGGGAAAATGTTGAAATTGAATCAAAGGATGAAGCTGCTTTAGGGCATATGCCACCATTGGAGGACACTCCGATAGGGGATGAGGAGTTCGAGGCAGATCAAGGTGTGATGCTTGGACTAGTCGAACGACGAGCCTTGAGTTTGCAAGTCAAAGAAGAGGAAGAAGAAGTACAACGGGAGAATATCTTTCATACTTGTTGCCACGTGAAAGACAAGGTATGTAGTGTTATTATCGATGACGGTAGTTGCATTAATGTTGCTAGTATTTCATGGTTAAAAAGCTGGGGCTCACAACACTTAAGCACCCTCGTCCATACAAGCTACAATGGATGAACGATAGTGGTGAAGCGAGGGTTACAAAACAAGTTCTTGAAGCATTTCAAATTGGAAAGTATGATGATGAAGTATTGTGCGATGTGATACTAATGCAAGCTGGACATCTTCTATTAGGAAAACCGTGGCAATTTGACCGATGCATTCAACATGATAGCTTCACTAACAAGGACTCATTCATACACAATCAACGGACAATCACTCTAGCTCCGATGACACCAAAATAAGTCTATGAAGATCAAGTGAGGTTGCAAAAATTGAGTAGTAAAAAGAACTTGAGTGAGCAAAAGAATGAGAGTGAAAAAAGGTGTAAGTCCGAGCATAATGAGAGTGAGGGAAAAGAAAGATACACAGCCAAAGAGAGAAAACAAAGAAATTTCTATGCAAAAGCAAGTGAGATTAGGCGAGTGATGAATTTAAAACAACCAATGATTGTACTCCTGTACAAGGAAGCTCTTTTAAACACAAACCAACTTGACTCCTTGTTGCCTAGTGTTGTTGTATCTCTCTTACAGGGCATTGAGGATGTGTTCCCCTAGGAGATATCATATGGCTTACCACCTATCCGAGGGATTGAACACCAAATAGATTTTTTGCCTGAGCATCGATTCCAAATCGACCAGCGTATAAGATTAACCCGGAAGAGACAAAAGAGCTTCAACGACAAGTTGAAGAATTTTTAGAGACAGGGTACGTGTGAGAAAGCATTTGTCCTTGTGCAGTTTCGGTAATTCTAGTGCCTAAAAAGGATGGGACTTGGAGGATGTGTGTTGATTGTAGAGCCATCAATAACATAACGAAGAAGGCAGACTTCACGAAGCAACTCCATGAGAGGGCACGGCTCAACATCAAGAGGAGGACTGAACAATATATCAAGCAACCTAACAAAGGATGTCATAATTTGGTTTTTGAGCCCGAAGATTAGGTGTGGTTACACATGAGGAAGGAAAAATTTCCGACGTAAAGACGTTCTAAGTTGTTGCACCGAGGAGATGGTCATTTTCAAGTGCTAGAACGGATCAATGACAATGCCTACAAACTTGATTTACCTAGTGAGTATAATCCTAGTGCTACTTTTAACGTTACTGACTTGAGTCCTTTTGATATAGATGATGATTTGAGGATAAATCCTTATCAAGACGGGGGGAATGATGAGGACATCAACGCTGTCAGGAATAGTCATGAATAAATTAAAGTTCCAGTTAGTCCGGTGATGAGGGCTCGAGCTAAAAGACTTAAAAAAGTGTTGAATAACTTAGTCTGGAGTGTTTTACAATAAGAAAAGAGTGTATTCACTACTGAGGGTGAACAAAGGCTCGTTTTACTCATTCAAGTGGATCCGACTCAATCAGCCATACACGTCTATTGTGCAATCATGTGGATAAACGTGCAAGGAGGACTCCAGCTGATGTGGGCGTGTTCCAACAAAGAATCAAGACAAAAGATTACGTTTTCAAGTTTTGAAGAAGTTCAAAATTCAAAACAAGATTCAAGAAGTATAAAAGATCTGATCAAGATTTGATTTCTTTGTAATCTCATTTAGTTTAAGTTTTAAATTTAAAATTTGAATTTAGTATCTGAGTCTTTCTAAAATATCTTGGGCATTTTTTTTCATGTTATGGGTAGATTAAGAATTTTACAAATTGTAACTTTGCCTATATAAAGCTGATCTCAGATAATGGAAATAAGATTTTGATGTTTATTCATATTTGAAGTTATTCTTCTTTAGTTCTTGAAGAAACTTATCCAAACTAATCAAGGATTTCTTGTGGCGTTCAAATCGACTTGTCAAATGGACTTTCCTAACCGTTTGTGGCGTCTTCACCATACCAAAGTTCTTGCTTTTCTAAGCAACGGGTCGCTGTTTCCATCAAACTTAAAAGATCTTGGGATGTTGTTTCTAGATTTAGTATCTGGTTTCGTCACTTTATTGGTGTGGTTCGTATCAGATGCGGCGGTTGATAGTGTGCAACAATCGCTCTCACTTTCACCTATTGTACTATGGTTAGTTTATCCCGAAATTCATCTACTTTGTTTGCTTTATAGAAGCCACCAAGCTATCTAGGTTTCCAACGATATCATAGCCCCACTGGCCAAACCAGTTTGTTCCCTGAACAATGGGATATAAAATGCATAATTTCATTCCCAGTTTACAGGCATCGTCAATCATCGATAGTTTCGTAGAAAATGAAGAAGAAAATTATTATTGTGCGGAATTAAAAAACAAAAACAGAAAGAAAAAGAAAAATTACATGGACTGTAGAAAGTTGATAGAAATATTAACCCATAACTCCATTAACTCAGTTCCGTTCAGAAATTATGAGCCTCCACAATATCCATTAATATATAGCAAGTGAGCAGCTCCAAAGTGGAAAGTCTCATCCACTAAGTGCGAGGTAAACTCCATCACGTTATCTGGATATTCTACTTGTCAAAGCTCATATTTGGGAATGATAAAGTGAATCGTGCAACTTATATCTATTTCTTTTTCTTCTGAGGAAAAAAAAATACCAAAAGTAAATAATCAGAAACTCTATACAAAACATTCACACCATCATGAATGAGTGAAGAAAAAAAAAAGTCTACAAACTAATCATTTTTCATTTTCACAGAAAGCTTTAAATTCTTAAGCTACTTTGGCAAGGCCGTCAACTCCAAATCATTCTCCATCGCGTTATACATGGTTTTTAGATCATTCCAGGGAGTCCCAACACCAGGTATAATTTGGTTAGATATTGCCTGAAAATCTTTCCCCATATCCACTTCGGATCCCGATCCATGAAATGTAGAAAAATCAAATACAAGATTATACATTTGGTTTGCAAGCCACGTGAAAGACAAGGTATGTAGTGTTATTATCGATGACGGTAGTTGCACTAATATTGCTAGTATTTCATGGTTGAAAAGCTGGGGCTCACAACACTTAAGCACCCTCGTTCATACAAGCTACAATGGATGAACGATAGTGATGAAGCAAGGGTTACAAAGTAAGTTCTTGTAGCATTTCAAATTGGAAAGTATGATGATGAAGTATTGTGTGGTGTGGTACTAATGTAAGCTGGACATCTTCTATTAGGAAAACCGTGGCAATTTGACTGACGCATTCAACATGACAGCTTCACCAACAAGGACTCATTCATATACAATCAACGGACAATCACTCTAGCTCTGATGACACCAAAATAAGTCTATGAGGATCAAGTGAGGTTGTAAAAATTGAGTTGTAAAAAGAACTTGAGTGAGCAAAAGAATGAGAGTGAAAAGAGGTGTGAGTCCGAGCATAATGAAAGTGAGGGAAAAGAAAGATACACAGCCAAAGAGAGAAAACAAAGAAATTTCTATGCAAAAGCAAGTGAGATTAGGCGAGTGATGAATTTAAAACAACCAATGATTGTACTCATGTACAAGGAGGCTCTTTTAGACACTAACCTACTTGACTCCTTGTTGCCTAGTATTGTTGTATCTCTCTTACAGGGCTTTGAGGATGTGTTTCCCGATGAGATACCACACCTATCCGAGGGATTGAACACCAAATAGATTTTGTGCCCGGAGCATTGATTCCAAACCGACCAGCGTATAAGATTAACCCGGAAGAGACAAAAGAGCTTCAACGACAAGTTGAAAAATTTTTAGAGACATGGTACATGTGAGAAAGCATGTGTCCTTGTGCAGTTTCGGTAATTCTAGTGCCTAAAACGGATGGGACTTGGAGGATGTGTGTTGATTGTAGAGCCATCAATAACATAACGAAGAAGGCAGACTTCACGAAGTAACTCCATGAGAGGGCACGGCTCAACATCAAGAGGAGAACTGAACAATATATCAAGCAACCTAATAAGGGATGTCATAATTTGGTTTTTGAGCCCGGAGATTAGGTGTGGTTACACATGAGGAAGGAAAAATTTCTGACGTAAAGACGTTCTAAGTTGTTGCCCCAAGGAGATGGTCATTTTCAAGTGCAAGAACGGATCAATGACAATGCCTACAAACTTGATTTAGCTGGTGAGTATAATCCTAGTGCTACTTTTAACGTTACTGACTTGAGTCCTTTTGATATAGATGATGATTTGAGGATAAATCCTTCTCAAGACGGGGGAAATGATGAGGACATCAAGGCTGTCAAGAATACTCATGAATCAATTAAAGTTCCAGTTAGTCCGGTGATGAGGGCTTGAGCTAAAAGACTTAAAAAAGTGCTGAATAACTTAGTCTGGAGTGTTTTACAACATGAAAAGAGTGCATTCACTACTGAGAGTGAACAAAGGCTCGTTTTACTCATTCAAATGGATTCGAGCCAATCAGCCATACACGTCTATTGAGCAATCATGTGGATAAACATGCAAGGAGGACTCCAGCTGATGTGGGTGTGTTCCAACAAAGAATCAAGTCAAAAGATTACGTTTTCAAGTTTTGAAGAAGTTCAAAATTCAAAACAAGATTCAAGAAGTATAAAAGATCTGATCAAGATTTGATTTCTTTGTAATCTCATTTAGTTTAAGTTTTAAATTTAAAATTTGAATTTAGTATCTGAATCTTTCTAAAATATCTTAGGCGTTTTGGATAGATTAAGAATTTTACAAATTGTAACTTTGCCTATATAAGGCTGATCTCAGATTATGGAAATAAGATTTTGATGTTTATTCATATTTTAAGTTATTCTTCTTGAGTTCTTGAATAAACTTATCCAAACTAATCAAAGATTTCTTGTGGCGTTCAAATCAACTTGTCAAACGGACTTTCCTAACCGTTTGTGGCGTCTTCATTATACCACAGTTCTTGCTTTTCTAAACAACGGGTCGCTGTTTCTATCAAACTTAAAAGATCTTGGGATGTTGTTTCCAGATTTAGTATCAGGTTTCGTCACTTTATTGGTGTGGTTCGTATCAAATGCGGTGGTTGATAGTGCGCAACAATCGCTCTCACTTTCACCTGTTGTACTATGGTTAGTTTATCCCGAAATTCATCTACTTTATTTGCCTTTATAGAAGCCACGAAGCTATCTAGGTTTTCAACGATATCATAGCCCCACTGGCCAAACCAGTTTGTTCCCTGAACAATGGGATATAAAATGCATAATTTCATTCCCAGTTTACAGGCATTGTCAATCATCGATAGTTTCGTAGAAAATGAAGAAGAAAATTATTATTGTGCAGAATTAAAAAACAAAAACAGAAAGAAAAAGAAAAAGAAAAAGAAAAATTACATGGACTGTAGAAAGTTAATAGAAATATTAACCTATAACTCCATTAACTCAGTTCCGTTCAGAAATTATAAGCCTCTACAATATCCATTAATATATAGCAAGTGAGCAGCTCCAAAGTGGAAAGTCCCATCCACTAAGTGCGAGGTAAACTCCACCACGTTATCTGGATATTCTACTTGTCAAAGCTAATATTTGGGAATGATAAAGTGAATCGTGCAACTTATATCTACTGCTTTTTCTTCTGAGGAAAAAAAAACACCAAAAGTAAATAATTAGAAACTCTATACAAAACATTCACACCATCATGAATGAGAGAAGAAAAAAAAAGTCTGCAAACTAATCATTTTTCATTTTCACAGAAAGCTTTAAATTCTTAAGCTTCTTTAGCAAGGCCGGCAACTCCAAATCATTCTCCATCGCGTTATACATGGTTTTTAGATCATTCCAGGGAGTCCCAACACCATGTATAATTTGGTTAGGTATTGCCTGAAAATCTTCCCCCACCTCCACTTCGGATCCCGATCCATGAAATGTAGAAAAATCAGATACAAGATTGTATATTGGGTTGTCTCTCACGTATGACTTGGAACTGGAGTCTTCTCATATCACGTCAGGTGAACCACTGCCTCCAGCAAGTGGAGCTTCATGGGCTAGAATATCGTCGAAATGGGCTGCAACATCATGGCCAGCAACATCATGGATGGCTGGAGCAAAATCCTCGCCATGGGCTGAAGCAACATCCTAAACACGGGCTGGAGCAACATCCTGGACATAGGCTAGAGCAACATGTCCAGGATATTGCTCCAGCCATCCACGATGCTACAGATCATGATGTTGCAGCCGATGTTGACGATTATCTAGCCCATGACGCTCCACCTACTGGAGGTAGTGGTTCACCTAACATGATATGCGAAGATAGTTCCAAGTCGTCCGTGAGAGATAACCTGGTGTACAATCCCGTATCTGATTTTTCTGCATCTCATGGATCGGAATCCGAAGTAAAGATAGGGGAAGATTTTCAGCCAATACTCAACCTAATTCTACCTGGCATTGGGACTCCTTGGAATGATCTAAAAACTATGTATGGCGCAATGGAGAATGATTTGGAGTTAAAGGCCTTTCTAAATATTTGACGCATAACTTGTCAAAGAACAAGTGGAGTAAGATGTGACGGTTGATAGTACACAACAATCGCTCTCACTTCCGCCTATTGTACTCTGGTTAGTTTATCTCAAAATTCATCTACTCTCTATGCCTCTATAGAGGCCACCAAGCTATATAGATCTCCAATGATATCATAGCCCCACTGGCCAAACCAGCATGTTCCCTGAACAATGGGATATAAAATGCATAGTTTCATTCCCAGTTAACAGGCATTGTCAATCATCGATAATTTCGTAGAAAATGAAGAAGAAAATTATTATTGTGTAGAATTAAAAAACAAAAACAGAAAGAAAAAGAAAAAGAAAAATTATATTGATTGTAGAAAGTTGATAGAAATATTAACCTATAACTCCATTAACTCAGTTCCGTTCAGAAATTATGAGCCTCCACAATATCCATTAATATATAGCAAGTGAGCAGCTCCAAAGTGGAAAGTCCCATCCACTAAGTGCGAGGTAAACTCCACCACGTTATCTGGATATTCTACTTGTCAAAGCTCATATTTGGGAATGATAAAGTGAATCGTGCAACTTATATCTATTTCTTTTTCTTCTGAGGAAAAAAAAATACCAAAAGTAAATAATCAGAAACTCTATACAAAACATTCACACCATCATGAATGAGTGAAGAAAAAAAAAGTATGCAAACTAATCATTTTTCATTTTCACAGAAAGATTTAAATTCTTAAGCTACTTTAGCAAGGCCGTCAACTCCAAATCATTCTCCATCGCGTCATACATGGTTTTTAGATCATTCCAGGGAGTCCCAACACCAGGTATAATTTGGTTAGATATTGCCTGAAAATCTTTCCCCATATCCACTTCGGATCCCGATCCTTAAAATGTAGAAAAATCAAATACAAGATTATACATTTGGTTTGCAAGCCACGTGAAAGACAAGGTATGTAGTGTTATTATCGATGACGGTAGTTGCACTAATGTTGCTAGTATTCCATGGTTGAAAAGCTGGGGCTCACAACACTTAAGCACCCTCGTCCATACAAGCTACAATGGATGAACGATAGTGGTGAAGCGAGGGTTACAAAGTAAGTTCTTGTAGCATTTCAAGTTGGAAAGTATGATGATGAAGTATTGTGCGGTGTGGTACTAATGCAAGCTGGACATCTTCTATTAGGAAAACCGTGGCAATTTGACCGACGCATTCAACATGACAGCTTCACCAACAAGGACTCATTCATACACAATCAACGGACAATCACTCTAGCTCTGATGACACCAAAATAAGTCTATGAGGATCAAGTGAGGTTGCAAAAATTGAGTAGTAAAAAGAACTTGAGTGAGCAAAAGAATGAGAGTGAAAAGATGTGTGAGTCTGAGCATAATGAAAGTAAGGGAAAAGAAAGATACACAGCCAAAGAGAGAAAACAAAGAAATTTTTATGCAAAAGCAAGTGAGATTAGGCGAGTGATGAATTTAAAACAATCAATGATTATACTCATGTATAATGAGGCACTTTTAAACACTAACCAACTTGACTCCTTGTTGCCTAGTGTTGTTGTATCTCTCTTACAGGGCTTTGAGGATGTGTTCCCCGAGGAGATACCATATGGCTTACCACCTATCCGAGGGATTGAACACCAAATAGATTTTGTGCCTGGAGCATCGATTCCAAACCGACCAGCGTCTAAGATTAACCCGGAAGAGACAAAAGAGCTTCAACGACAAGTTGAAGAATTTTTAGAGACAGGGTACGTGTGAGAAAGCATTTGTCCTTGTGCAGTTTCGGTAATTCTAGTGCCTAAAAAGGATGGGACTTGGAGTATGTGTGTTGATTGTAGAGCCATCAATAACATAACGAAGAAGGTAGACTTCACGAAGCAACTCCATGAGAGGGCACGACTCAACATCAAGAGGAGAACTGAACAATATATCAAGCAACCTAACAAGGGATGTCATAATTTGCTTTTTGAGCCCGGAGATTAGGTGTGGTTACACATGAGGAAGGAAAAATTTCCGACGTAAAGACGTTCTAAGTTGTTGCCTCCAGGAGATGGTCATTTTCAAGTGCTAGAACGGATCAATGACAATGCCTACAAACTTGATTTACCTGGTGAGTATAATCCTAGTGCTACTTTTAACGTTACTGACTTGAGTCCTTTTGATATAGATGATGATTTGAGGATAAATCCTTCTCAAGACGGGGGGAATGATGAGGACATCAAGGCTGTCAAGAATACTCATGAATTAATTAAAATTCCAGTTAGTCCGGTGACGAGGGCTCGAGCTAAAAGACTTAAAAAAGTGCTGAATAACTTAATCTGGAGTGTTTTACAACATGAAAAGAGTGTATTCACTACTGAGAATGAACAAAGGCTCGTTTTACTCATTCAAATGGATCCGAGCCAATCAGCCATATATGTCTATTGAGCAATCATGTGGATAAACGTGCAAGAAGGACTCCAGCTGATGTGGGTGTGTTCCAACAAAGAATCAAGTCAAAAGATTACGTTTTCAAGTTTTGAAGAAGTTCAAAATTCAAAACAAGATTCAAGAAGTATAAAAGATCTGATCAAGATTTGATTTCTTTGTAATCTCATTTAGTTTAAGTTTTAAATTTAAAATTTGAATTTAGTATCTGAGTCTTTCTAAAATATCTTGGGCATTTTTTTTCATGTTATGAGTAGATTAAGAATTTTACAAATTGTAACTTTGCCTATATAAGGCTGATTTCAGATGATGGAAATAAGATTTTGATGTTTATTCATATTTGAAGTTATTCTTCTTGAGTTCTTGAAGAAACTTATCCAAACTAATCAAAGATTTCTTGTGGCGTTCAAATCGACTTGTCAAACGGACTTTCCTAACCGTTTGTGGCATCTTCACCATACCAAAGTTCTTGCTTTTCTAAGCAACGGGTCGCTGTTTCCATCAAACTTAAAAGATCTTGGGATGTTGTTTCTCGATTTGGTATCGGGTTTCGTCACGTTATTGGTGTGGTTCGTATCAGATGCAACGGTTGATAGTGTGCAACAATCGCTCTCACTTTCACCTGTTGTACTATGGTTAGTTTCTCCCGAAATTCATCTACTTTATTTGCTTTATAGAAGCCACCAAGCTAACTAGGTTTCCAACGATATCATAGCCCCACTGGCCAAACCAGTTTGTTCCCTGAACAATGGGATATAAAATGCATAATTTCATTCCCGGTTTACAGGCATCGTCAATCACCGATAGTTTCGTAGAAAATGAAGAAGAAAATTATTATTGTGCGGAATTAAAAAACAAAAACAGAAAGAAAAAGAAAAATTACATGGACTGTAGAAAGTTGATAGAAATATTAACCCATAACTCCATTAACTCAGTTCCGTTCAGAAATTATGAGCCTCCACAATATCCATTAATATATAGCAAGTGAGCAGCTCCAAAGTGGAAAGTCTCATCCACTAAGTGCGAGGTAAACTCCACCACGTTATCTGGATATTCTACTTGTCAAAGCTCATATTTGGGAATGATAAAGTGAATCGTGCAACTTATATCTATTTCTTTTTCTTCTGAGGAAAAAAAAATACCAAAAGTAAATAATCAGAAACTCTATACAAAACATTCACACCATCATGAATGAGTGAAGAAAAAAAAAAGTCTGCAAACTAATCATTTTTCATTTTCACAGAAAGCTTTAAATTCTTAAGCTACTTTGGCAAGGCCGTCAACTCCAAATCATTCTCCATCGCGTCATACATGGTTTTTAGATTATTCCAGGGAGTCCCAACACCAGGTATAATTTGGTTAGATATTGCCTGAAAATCTTTCCCCATATCCACTTCGGATCCCGATCCATGAAATGTAGAAAAATCAGATACAAGATTATACATTTGGTTTGCAAGCCACGTGAAAGACAAGGTATGTAGTGTTATTATCGATGACGGTAGTTGCACTAATATTGCTAGTATTCCATGGTTGAAAAGCTGGGACTCACAACACTTAAGCACCCTCGTCCATACAAGCTACAATGGATGAACGATAGTGATGAAGCGAGGGTTACAAAGTAAGTTCTTGTAGCATTTCAAATTGGAAAGTATGATGATGAAGTATTGTGTGGTGTGGTACTAATGTAAGCTGGACATCTTCTATTAGGAAAACCGTGGCAATTTGACCGACGCATTCAACATGACAGCTTCACCAACAAGGACTCATTCATATACAATCAACGGACAATCACTCTAGCTCTGATGACACCAAAATAAGTCTATGAGGATCAAGTGAGGTTGTAAAAATTGAGTTGTAAAAAGAACTTGAGTGAGCAAAAGAATGAGAGTGAAAAGAGGTGTGAGTCCGAGCATAATGAAAGTGAGGGAAAAGAAAGATACACAGCCAAAGAGAGAAAACAAAGAAATTTCTATGCAAAAGCAAGTGAGATTAGGCGAGTGATGAATTTAAAACAACCAATGATTGTACTCATGTACAATGAGGCTCTTTTAAACACTAACCAACTTGACTCCTTGTTGCCTAGTATTGTTGTATCTCTCTTACAGGGCTTTGAGGATGTGTTTCCCGATGAGATACCACACCTATCCGAGGGATTGAACACCAAATAGATTTTGTGCCCGGAGCATTGATTCCAAACCGACCAGCGTATAAGATTAACCCGGAAGAGACAAAAGAGCTTCAACGACAAGTTGAAGAATTTTTAGAGACATGGTACATGTGAGAAAGCATGTGTCCTTGTACAGTTTCGGTAATTCTAGTGCCTAAAACGGATGGGACTTGGAGGATGTGTGTTGATTGTAGAGCCATCAATAACATAACGAAGAAGGCAGACTTCACGAAGTAACTCCATGAGAGGGCACGGCTCAACATCAAGAGGAGAACTGAACAATATATCAAGCAACCTAACAAGGGATGTCATAATTTGGTTTTTGAGCCCGGAGATTAGGTGTGGTTACACATGAGGAAGGAAAAATTTCTGACGTAAAGACGTTCTAAGTTGTTGCCCCAAGGAGATGGTCATTTTCAAGTGCAAGAACGGATCAATGACAATGCCTACAAACTTGATTTAGCTGGTGAGTATAATCCTAGTGCTACTTTTAACGTTACTGACTTGAGTCCTTTTGATATAGATGATGATTTGAGGATAAATCCTTCTCAAGACGGGGGAAATGATGAGGACATCAAGGCTGTCAAGAATACTCATGAATCAATTAAAGTTCCAGTTAGTCCGGTGATGAGGGCTTGAGCTAAAAAACTTAAAAAAGTGCTGAATAACTTAGTCTGGAGTGTTTTACAACATGAAAAGAGTGTATTCACTACTGAGAGTGAACAAATGCTCGTTTTACTCATTCAAATGGATCCGAGCCAATCAGCCATACACGTCTATTGAGCAATCATGTGGATAAACATGCAAGGAGGACTCCAGCTGATGTGGGTGTGTTCCAACAAAGAATCAAGTCAAAAGATTACGTTTTCAAGTTTTGAAGAAGTTCAAAATTCAAAACAAGATTCAAGAAGTATAAAAGATCTGATCAAGATTTGATTTCTTTGTAATCTCATTTAGTTTAAGTTTTAAATTTAAAATTTGAATTTAGTATCTGAATCTTTCTAAAATATCTTAGGCGTTTTGGATAGATTAAGAATTTTACAAATTGTAACTTTGCCTATATAAGGCTGATCTCAGATTATGGAAATAAGATTTTGATGTTTATTCATATTTTAAGTTATTCTTCTTGAGTTCTTGAATAAACTTATCCAAACTAATCAAGGATTTCTTGTGGCGTTCAAATCAACTTGTCAAACGGACTTTCCTAACCGTTTGTGGCGTCTTCATTATACCACAGTTCTTGCTTTTCTAAACAACGGGTCGCTGTTTCTATCAAACTTAAAAGATCTTGGGATGTTGTTTCCAGATTTAGTATCAGGTTTCGTCACTTTATTGGTGTGGTTCGTATCAAATGCGGCGGTTGATAGTGCGCAACAATCGCTCTCACTTTCACCTGTTGTACTATGGTTAGTTTATCCCGAAATTCATCTACTTTATTTGCCTTTATAGAAGCCACGAAGCTATCTCGATTTTCAACGATATCATAGCCCCACTGGCCAAACCAGTTTGTTCCCTGAACAATGGGATATAAAATGCATAATTTCATTCCCAGTTTACAGGCATCGTCAATCATCGATAGTTTCGTAGAAAATGAAGAAGAAAATTATTATTGTGCAGAATTAAAAAACAAAAACAGAAAGAAAAAGAAAAAGAAAAAGAAAAATTACATGGACTGTAGAAAGTTGATATAAATATTAACCTATAACTCCATTAACTCAGTTCCGTTCAGAAATTATAAGCCTCCACAATATCCATTAATATATAGCAAGTGAGCAGCTCCAAAGTGGAAAGTCCCATCCACTAAGTGCGAGGTAAACTCCACCACGTTATCTGGATATTCTACTTGTCAAAGCTAATATTTGGGAATGATAAAGTGAATCGTGCAACTTATATCTACTGCTTTTTCTTCTGAGGAAAAAAAAAACACCAAAAGTAAATAATTAGAAACTCTATACAAAACATTCACACCATCATGAATGAGAGAAGAAGAAAAAAAGTCTGCAAACTAATCATTTTTCATTTTCACATAAAGCTTTAAATTCTTAAGCTTCTTTAGCAAGGACGTCAACTCCAAATCATTCTCCATCGCGTTATACATGGTTTTTAGATCATTCCAGGGAGTCCCAACACCATGTATAATTTGGTTAGGTATTGCCTGAAAATCTTCCCCCACCTCCACTTCGGATCCCGATCCATGAAATGTAGAAAAATCAGATACAAAATTGTACATTGGGTTGTCTCTCACGTATGACTTGGAACTGGAGTCTTCTCATATCACGTCAGGTGAACCACTGCCTCCAGCAAGTGGAGCTTCATGGGCTAGAATATCGTCGAAATGGGCTGCAACATCATGGCCAGCAACATCATGGATGGCTGGAGCAAAATCCTCGCCATGGGCTGAAGCAACATCCTAAACACGGGCTGGAGCAACATCCTGGACATAGGCTAGAGCAACATGTCCAGGATATTGCTCCAGCCATCCACGATGCTACAGATCATGATGTTGCAGCCGATGTTGACGATTATCTAGCCCATGACGCTCCACCTACTGGAGGTAGTGGTTCACCTAACATGATATGCGAAGATAGTTCCAAGTCGTCCGTGAGAGATAACCTGGTGTACAATCCCGTATCTGATTTTTCTGCATCTCATGGATCGGAATCCGAAGTAAAGATAGGGGAAGATTTTCAGCCAATACTCAACCTAATTCTACCTGGCATTGGGACTCCTTGGAATGATCTAAAAACTATGTATGACGCAATGGAGAATGATTTGGAGTTAAAGGCCTTTCTAAATATTTGACGCATAACTTGTCAAAGAACAAGTGGAGTAAGATGTGACGGTTGATAGTACACAACAATCGCTCTCACTTCCGCCTATTGTACTCTGGTTAGTTTATCTCAAAATTCATCTACTCTCTATGCCTCTATAGAGGCCACCAAGCTATATAGATCTCCAATGATATCATAGCCCCACTGGCCAAACCAGCATGTTCCCTGAACAATGAGATATAAAATGCATAGTTTCATTCCCAGTTAACAGGCATTGTCAATCATCGATAATTTCGTAGAAAATGAAGAAGAAAATTATTATTGTGTAGAATTAAAAAACAAAAACAGAAAGAAAAAGAAAAAGAATTGGTAGAAATATTATCTTATAAATCCATTAACTTAGTTCCTTTCAGAAATTCTGAGCCGCCACAATATCCATTAATACATAGCAAGTGAGCAGCTCCAGAGTGGAAAATTCCGTGCATTAAGTGCGAGCTAAACTTCACCACATTATCCAACAATTCCACTTGCCAAAGCTCGTCTGTGGGAATGATAAAGCGAAACGTGCAACTTATTTCTGCTTCTTTTTCTTCCGAGAAAAAAAAAAACTCCGAAAGAAAATAACCGTGAAACTCTATACAAAACATTCACATTATCATGAATAAGAAAAGAGAAAAAAAAGTTTGCAAACTAATCATTTATCATTTTTACAGAGAGTTTAAATTCTTAAGCTTTTTTAGGAAGGCCTTCAACTTCAAATCATTCTACATGGCGTCATACACGATTTATAGATTATTACAGGGAGTCCCAACGCTAGGTATGATTAGGTTACGTACTGACTGAAAATCTTCCCCCATCTTTACTTCAGATCCCATCCATGAGATACATAAGAATCAGATATAGGATTGTACATCAGGTTGTCTCTCACAGATGAATTAGAACTGGAGTATTCGCATATCACGTCGAGTGAACCACTACCGCTAATAGGTGGAGCGTCACGGGCTAAATTCTCGACATGGGCTGCAACATCATGTCCAACAACATCATGGATGGCTGGAGCAATATCCTAGACACGAGCTGAAGCAACATCCTGGACATGTGCTGGAGCAATACATGTCCAGGATGTTGCTCCAGCCATACACGATGTTGCAGGTCATAATACTACAGCCCATGTCAATAATTATCTAGCCCATGACGCTCTACCTACTAGAGGCAGTGGTTCACCTAATATGATATGCGAAAACTCTAGTTCTGAGTCATCTGTGAGAGACAACCCGGTGTATAATCATGTATCTGATTCTTTTACATCTCATGGATCGGGATCCGAAGTGAGATGGGGGAAGATTTTCAGCCAGTGCCTAACCTAATTCTATCTGGCATTGGGACTCCCTGAAATGATCTAAAACTATGTATGATGCAATGAAAAATGATTTGGAGTTGAAGGCCTTGCTAAATATTTGACGCATAACTTGCCAAAGAAAAAGTGAAGTAGGATGTGACGATTGATAGTGCGCAACAATCGCTCTCACTTCCACCTGTTGTACTTTAGTTAGTTTATCCCGAAATTCATCTACTCTCTTTGCCTTTATAGAGGCCACCAAGCTATCTGGGTCTCCAACGATATCATAACCCCACTGGACAAACCAGCTTGTTTCTTGAACAATGGGATATAAAATGCCTAATTTTATTCCCATTTTTCAGGCATCATCAATCATCGATAGTTTCTTAGAAAATGAAGAAGAAAATTATTATTGTGCAAAATTAAAAAATAAAAACAAAAACAGAAAGAAAAAGAAAAAGAAAAAGCTACCTGGATTGTAGAAGGTTGGTAGAAATATTATCCCATAAGTCCATTAACTCAGTTACTTTTAGAAATTCTGAGCCTCCACAATTTCCATTAATACATAATAAATGAGTAGCTCTAGAGTGGAAAATTCCGTGCTTTAAGTGCAAGATAAACTTCACCATGTTACCTAGCAATTCTACTTGCTAAAGTTCGTTTTTGAGAATGATAAAGTGAAACGTGCAACTTATATCTACTTCTTTTTCTTATGAGGAAAAAAAAAAAAAAAGAACTCCAAAAGAAAATAACCGCGAAACTTTATACAGAACATTCAGACCATCGTGAATGAGAGAAGAAAAAAAAAAGTCTGTAAACTAATCATTTATCATTTTCAGGGAGAGCTTTAAATTCTAAAGCTTCTTTAACAAGGCTTTGAAATTCAAATCATTCTTCATCATGTCATACATAGTTTTTAGATCATTCCAAGGAGTCCCAACACTAGGTATAATTAGGTTAGGTACTGACTGAAAATCTTCCTTCATTTCCACTTCAGATCTCAATCCATGAGATATAGAAGAATCAGATACAGGATTGTACTTCGGGTTGTCTCTCACGGATGACTCAGAACTGGAGTCTTCGCATATCATGTCGGGTGAACCACTGCCTCCAACAGGTAAAGCATCATGGGCTAGATAATCGTCGACATAGGTTGCAGCATTATGTCCAATAACATCATGGATGGCTGAAGCAACATCCTAGACACGGACTGAAATAACATCCTAGACATTAGTTGGAGCAACACATGTCCAAGATGTTGCTCCAGCCATCTACGATGTTGCAGGTCATGATGCTGCAGCACATGTCGATAATTATCTAGCCCACGACGATCCACCTACTAGAGGCAGTGGTTCACCTAACATGATATGCGAAGACTCCAGTTCCGAGTCGTCCATGAGAGACAACCCGGTGTGCAATCCTATATCTGATTCTTCTACATATCATGGATCGAGATCCAAAGTGGAGATGGGGGAAGATTTTCAGCCAATACCTAACCTAATTCTACCTAGCATTGGGACTCCCTGAAATGATCTAAAAACCATCTATGACGCGATGAAGAATGATTTGGAGTTGAAGGCCTTGCTAAATATTTGATGCATAACTTGCCAAATAAGAAGTGGAGTAGGATATAGTGGTTGATAGTGTACAATAATCGCTCTCACTTCTGCCTGTTGTACTCTGGTTAGTTTATCCAGAAATTCATCTACTTTCTTTGCCTTTATAGAGGTCACCAAGCTATCTAGGTCTCCAACGATATCATAGTCTCACTGGCCAAACCAGCTTGTTCCCTGAATATTGGGATATAAAATGTGTAATTCCATTCCCAGTTTACAAGCATCATCAGTCAACGATAGTTTCGTAGAAAATGAAGAAGAAAATTATTATTGAGCAGAATTAAAAAACAAAAATAGAAAGAAAAAGAAAAAACAAAGCTACCTGGATTGTAGAAGCTTGGTAGAAAAATTATCCCATAAGTCCATTAACTCAGTTCCTTTCAGAAATTCTGAGCCTCCACAATATCCATTAATACATAGTAAGTGAGCAGCTCCATAGTAGAAAATTCCGTGCATTAAGTGTGAGGTAAACTCTACTATCTTGCAATTCTACTTGCCAAAGCTCATCTTGAGGAATGGTAAAGTCAAATGTGCAACTTATATCTACTTCTTCATCTAATGAGGGGAAAAAAAAAAACAAAAAACCAAACAAAAGAATGAAAGAAAAACCAATGTAACCTTCAAGAAACTCGAGAATATAAATTTCTTGAGGACCCAAAAAATCAGTTTCTTTCAAAATCCGGTAAATACCACAAAAAAAAAAGAGAGAGAGAGAGAAAGAGAGAGAATTAAAGGCATGTTTTAGTCTATTCAAACTCTGACCCAAAAAAAAATTCAACTTTTTCCAAAAAAACCCGAAAAATTTCTTCAAACCAATTGTTCTGTTCAACACTCATGTAGAATTTAAAGCGGTAAATTCCAAAAAATAAAAAATAAAAAAGAACAAAAGCCATATTTGGGTCTATTCCCAAAAACCCAGAAACACAAAAACAAAAGGGAGAAAAAGAAAATACTCTTAACCCAAAAAAATTCTAACCCTTTTCATGATTTTCTTTCAAAAACCCTAAAATTTCTTCAACACGCAAACAGCCAACCAATCAGCAATGTCTTTCAAAACCCTATAAATACACCCAAAAAATTTAAAAAAAAAAAGAAGAAGAAGAAAAGTAGGGTTTTTTTCCTGTCAGCTCAGCACAGAGTTCACATGAGCTTGAACCTCTTTCTTCAATCACAAAAAGGGGAACAACTCCTTTTGGATAGACCAAGTTAATTTTCCAAAGCGGTTTCGAGTCATTCTCTTTCACTGCCCAATTTTGCAAAAAAAAGACTACTATTTCTTAAGTAAAAGATGAATCTTGAACGATAGTCAGACAGTTTTCCAGGGCAAATTGATCGAAGACGAGTGGCGGATCGACCATCGGATTGAATCTTTCTTCTTTAGATTCAGATTGAAAACCTAAAAATGGCTTTTTTAGCTTTTTTTTATTTTTTTTTAATGAATTTTTTTGATTTGTTGAGGATGAAAGTAGAGAAAGACAACTACTTCTGCAACTCAGCAACTGAAGAAACAAGGTGCGTTTGGTTTTCAATTCCTAATTTAAATTTTTTATCTTAGTTTTTTGAATAAATTGCTATTGTAATCCCTGAATTTTTAGATAAGATGCTAATTGATCCCTAAATTTTTTTTATAAACCCTCAAACTCTTAAAAAAGGTGCAAATTAATCCTTTTCACGACAGGTATTAAAAACTTAACATTAACCTAAATTAAAATTTGATTAGTTCTTTGATATATGCTAAATCAACATTTCTGTTAAGTTTATAAATGGAAGTAGACAGAGAGGGTAAAGTGAGTGAGTTTATATAGTTCAGGGGACATAATGACCGGTTTTAAAAGTATAAGGAACAAAATGAAATAAAATACATTATCTAGGGGAAATTTGTAGAATTAATTTTTATTCTTATTATTTTTATTTTCATATACGTATATATAAGCCAACTTTCGTGTCCGGCACTTTATTTTTACCGGACACGAATAACACTTGTATCAGTTAGTCTCTTAGGTTGTATTGGATAATCTCTTTGGGTATATCAATTATCTCTTGAGTTGTCCTCTTTCTTATATTTATATCTATATCTATATCCATACTTACTATATTAAAAGAGTTTATCCAACTAAAAACTTTTTTTAATCTCTTTCTCTTTTTGACACTTGTCACGCGTGTTTGGGGTGACATCTTCAGATGACATTTTGCCATCTAGATTTCAAATTTCTAACTCTAATACTCTGTTTGGTAGAGTGGAAAAGAGGAAGGAAAAAAAATATATGAGGGATTTTATGATGGAAAATGATAATCATGGGTATTTGTAGAAGGGAAATTTGGATGAAATGGAAAAGTGGAGGGAATAATTTGAAGGTGGAGGCCACAAAAAATATGTCTTCCCAAATGTTGAAGGATTTTGTGAGGGAAAACTTTGAGAGCTACAAAGAGTTTTACATTAACACAATTACCTTTGTTATCCATTAAAATCTTAGTCAAAAACAAATTATGATTGATAATGTAATGGTATAATAGTAATTGTAGTAATAGTAATTTTTCTATCCCTTTGATTTTACTTCCAATACCAAATAAGAAAAAGTGAAATGATTTACTTACCACCTTCTCATACCAAACAATGTAAGGAAAAATCAAAATCATTTCTTTCCTTACATTTTCTTTTCATCATTATTTTCATTTCCCTTCTATTTTCTTTCCTTCCTACCAAACAGAGCATAAATCAAACTTTCTCTTTCTTCTATTTTAAAAAAACTCAAATTTTAAAAGTCCGTAAATTTCTCATTTTAAGTCGGAATGAGATGATTTTTAATATCAAAATACTAGTAACGACGAGAAGAACAAAATAAGAGCCATTTTGCATTTTTTTTTAAAATACATTTCAAATTTTTGAACTATTTTCTATATCACATTATTATTTTTTTTTTTAAGTTTTCATCCTAAACACACATTTCCAACTTAACCTCCAAAATATCATGTCTAGATACCCTAAACGGGTCCTTAGTTTGGTTCTAACTAATCCAACTAAAAACTTTTTTAACTCATTTCTCTTTTGACACTTGTCACCACTTTAAAAACCAATCCAACTTTTTTAGCCCCTTTCTCTTTTTGACGCTTGTCACCAATTTAGAAAAAAAATTGTTTGTTTTTAACTAATCAAACTAAAAACTTTTTTAATCTCTTTCTCTCTTGAAATCATATTTTCTCATCATTAACTACGGCATTGAAAAACGAATAAAAAAGAAAGCAACCAAGGGAAAAAAATAAGTAACAAACTAAAAACAAAATGAAATCAAATGACTAAAAGAGTGACATGTGATTATAGAGATAAACATTTAGTTAGATATATATATATAATAGAATTAAATACTCAAAAATATTTTTTATTTGATTTATCAATTTTTTTTAAAATATGCATGACACGTGTAGAGCATATGATATCACTAGTGTGTGTGTGCGTGTGTGTGAAACTTAAAATAGACTACGGGTTTGACTTCGTGCAAAACATTACTCAAATTCCTTGTTTCAAGCTTGGGGAGTCTCTGAAATGGCAAAGAAATTATTAATTTACACCAGGGTATGTGTGCAAATATCTAAAAGTTATAGGGCCAAAAAGTTAATATACAAAAAGATTTGGGACCAAAATATAAATACACAGAAAATTGAGGGATAAAAATATAATTTTTGGAAATTATTTTCAAAATTTTAATTTTTAAAAATTTGTATGCGTATTAATTATTTATAAACAAAAGTTAGCACACTAATTAATCCTAATTTAATTAAAAATAATTAATTCTAATAAATGTTACAAGGTAGCCACGTTGTTATCAAAGTGAACTTGGTGGCGTATCAAGAGCGTCTTAATTAATGTAATCATTCTCTTATTGGTCGAGTCATTCTGTCCAAGGATGAAGAGCCATGGAAGCTTCCTGATCTTAAGGAGAAACTTCAATCAATCCGGAAGTTGGCATCCCATTAGAAACTTATCTCACTTGGCCGGGGATATTATCCTACTCTCTTATACTCTGAGGAGGACAAAGCTAGAGTGCGAGGAATTGGAACTTTTAATGTTGATTGACATAGATCTTTCTAAGCCTCTTGTTGATACTGTTATGGTTGAAACTGATAATGCTGGTTGTCTTTTTGTAGACATATTTTACGATAACGTTCCTAACTTTTGCTCCTCTTGCCTATAGATTGGTCATGTGGTTGCCTCTTGTTGCAATTCAACTCGTAATCAAAATGAGTCAAAAGGGACAGACAAAAATGAGTTAAAATACACAGATTATAGGCTGTGGTGAAGAGCCTCATCGCTGTGGACGATTGCACCTTCTCTAATAAAACGACAGGCGTTTATTGAGACAACAAACTCTTAGCTTGCATTTGGTTTCCGAGTAATAATTGGTTGACTTTTTAAAAACTAGTTATAAATTTTATTGATTTTTTAGAAAAAAAGATTAAAAAAAATGAGATAAAAAAGTACAATTTAGTTGAAATTAAACTTAAATGCCAAACAAAACCTTAACCTTAGCACAAAGCCATTGTTTCAGCTTAGACGACAAATAAGTTCCTCAAATGACACACTCTTTCCTAGAAAACGACATGTTGTTTCCAGTTGCAAAAGGCCTTAGGCTTAAAAACGACAAAAACTCGTGCCACTTTAACGCCATTCCATACCATTATGCGGTTAAACGACTACAAAACATGTGATGCTCGGGTCGTTCACCTAAATCCTTAAGCCAGGAATTCGTTCATTGGCAACAAAGTCTTTACGTGAACGACGCGTGCTTTCATTCCACAAAGGCATGTCGTTTAAAGAAAACGACAACAGTTAATTTTCACTCAAAACGAACCGTCATTTGCACGAAACATGCAAGCTACGAAAAACAAAGTTCACCAATGAGTATTGCAATGATTACTGAAAAAAAAAAAAAAAGATCCTTGTATATTTCAAAGTTAACTTATGCACCTACTAGTCAAAGAAAAAAAATTGGGTAAACTGTCAATTCCTGTAATGTGCTTTCTCTTCATATTTGATTTGATATTACAGCGGGAGAACTTTTTTAACCCATTGACAGATAATATCATAACCTATGCCCTAACCAAGAATTTCCTTGATCTTCTTCTTTTGGTCTTCACTCAAAGAAGTCGGAAATAAAACTTCGAACGTGACATAGAGATCTCCTTTTTTTGTGCTAAAATGCAAAGGCATCCCTTCCCCTTTGAACTTTCTCACTTCCTTAGGCCTTGTAATTCCCTGTGTAATCATACCAAATTATTAGTCCTAATAATTAACCACTTTTAAAGAGAGATATGTTTTCATGCATACCTTTGAGCCGATTTCCATTAAATGATCATCGAGATGTTTAAGCCTTTTCTCAAAACCAACAAGAGCTTGAACCTGGAAAGAAACAAGGCTTCTAAAATTAACTACGCATAGTAACAAAGGTTTCACCATTACTAACTCCCGACAAGATTCAATTGCTGAATGGAGTTTTTTATTTGTATTAAGGAATTTCCAGTTAACAATAACAACGCTTTAGTTACCAGCGTTATAGTGACAGTTGTGTGTAAGTCATTGCCCTCTCTTCTGAAGACATCATGAGGTGCGGTGCGGATTTGGAACTGCCACACAAACGAGTCAATTATTGTCAGTATGATTGTACAAATTAAATGCTTATAACCAGTTGACAAACAAAGGTTAAAGAACTAACCTTTAAATCCCCGGGTTCCCCATCTATTTCAGGCTCACCATCTTCATAGAAGAGAACCTCCTAAGAAGAAGAAGAAAAAATAAAAATAAAAACAAAAACACTGGTGTCTGATACGTTTCTTATCACACAAGTACATAAATAAATAAAAAACCTTCCAAAGTATAGAGTACAGTAGATATTCTCATACTTTACACGTTAAGAATTTGATGAGAGAAAAAGAAGAGGGTGTGGATGAGAAGCAGTAAGTTGGACAAATAATCAGCGAAAAAGATTAGATTATATGCTAACATTGCCAGACACTTGAAGAAAACTTGAAAAATGACATTTTCAAACTTACTTGTCCATCTTGCATCCCTTTCTCAATATCAACGGTCACAAAATATCCTTCCCGTTCAAATTTGACATTTTGGCATTTCTCGCAGACCTGAAAGTGCATATGAACAAAAATACATTAACTAAAATAAAATAATAATGCAGTGACAGAGTGAAACCGCTCAGGCAAAGACAAAGTTTCACATATGCACTAAACTTTTTTTAGAGAACACTTCATTTGAAGCTTATCAAATATAAAATCCAATTAGCAAGACAACCAACTAATTCATGTTACCTACTCTTTAGTCCTAACGACACAAAAAAAAAAAATTAATAAATAAATAAATTTAGGATCCTCAATAACAATATGTACCTGTTCTGACATCTGTTGGAACATCCCAGGACCAATTTGCCTGTGGTAGACTTCAGTTCTGCAATTACAATCTCTTTTCCCAGGTGCGGGTTTGATAACGTTCTTCTCCCTCCAAACCTAACAAGAAGTCCACAAAAAGCCTCCCATCAACAAAGAAAGCAATTAAATAACTAATTCAAAATTTAAGCTTGTATTGAAATGAAGCAGGCAGGCATCTAGAGTACAAGGGAAAAAAAAAAAGAAGAAGAAGAAAGCCCAGAACATGTTATTCAAATGGAAAAGCATTATTTAATCCATGAAACGCCACGAAAAATATACTCCAGTTCCTCAAGTAAATAAGTATCACATTGCTAGATCAGTTTCTTACCTTCAGTGATCCTCCCATGTACAAATCTTCCAGCGTTGCGTCCAATTCGACAATAACATCATCGCCTTTTGCAATTTTCTCTTCCTCCTCCGCAGAACCTCCACCAAACAAACTAAAGAAAACAACCACATTATACAAAAACATGGCAAAGTCGAGTTGTTGCAATGACAAAGAAAAGCAGCTCACATAATAGTTGTGCAATGGGGTTCAACACATAATAAAACTAGATACACTAATCTATAGTTCCAACTAATAATTTTAAATAGAACATCTTTTCTCCTTTGTAACTCCAAATTTTCTGTTTGAGTCAACAAACTTACTTAGAAAAAATGTCATTGATGTTCATGCCCATCCCTCCACCTTTGCCTCCTCCGGTAGCAGCATGTTGTTTTAGCCCCTCTTCTCCATACCTATCATATATGTTCCTCTTCTCGCTATCTGACAGAACCTCGTACGCTAAACAATCAGACGCAAAAACAACATCAATAATTCTCCCTAAACAATCAGTGATTAATTGAATATTTACGATCAAGAAAAATATGAAAAAATATGAGATACCATTGTTAATCTCGGCGAATTTCTTGTTAGCCTCTTCATTGCCCTGATTCTTATCAGGATGGTACTTCAGCGCGAGCTTCCTGTAAGCTCTCTTGATCTGCTCGTCTGATGCTCCCTTAGGCACCTGAAGCACATCATAATAATTCTTTCTGCAACAATTTACATGAAAAAAAAAACACCATAACACATTAGCATTATCTGATACTCACACACAAAAGTAAAGGTTATAAACCAAGAAGAAGGAAGAAGGAAGAGAAAAACGCACGCTGCAATGGCTGTAAGAGTGTAAGAGAGAGCGCAAAACAAGAAGAGCATCTTTGATCTTCGATGCGCCATCGAAGAATATTTGGGAGCTCCAATCCAAAAAGAGTTTGTTCAGGATCTCTCAAAATGAGCCTGGGCTGCGGCAATACCAATTTCTAAGTGAGCCTAGCAGAGTGCTCAGTTTTTCATGTGCGTATGGAAAACACATAACACATAAAAGAAATACCACTGTAGTTACCGTGCCGATGCCTCTATTTTACTACAGAGCAACTTTCATTGGAGGAAATTCTCCAACGCTAGCAAGTTAGATCTGCTAACTATAAATGTCACGTCTAATTTCAATTTTCTCCCAATAAATCTAGACTCTAGAATAATTTTTCGAGACAAACGGTTCGAATGTGTAAATGTGTTACCACCTTTATATCTGGCTTGAGACAATAAGGAAGTGATATTGTTTCTTTCGCTGATGATAAAATTAACACCTAATCCACGAATGGGATTATTTCCTTAAAAAAGCATTACTTTCACAAGATCACATTCAGGTATTCCGAATATTCGAGTAATTTTAATGGGAAACTTAAATTACATTTTTAGATACGAATTGATATGTCGATCAACAAATTCAACATAAATTCCTTATAAACATTTTTTTCAATAAGAGGAATCGTGAAAGCAAAATGCAGTGTTTAAATCAGAAAAACAACGAAACTTTAGGCTATGAAATAACACCAAACTAACAAAAGCCTGACACACAAAGAGAGATTAATTTGAATCATAAATTGGTTTTCGGACTACAAATATCATTCTGAAAACACTAATTAAACTCGGATCAGACAAAAAAAAAATGAGAGTAATAAAAGAACCCTTAAAAAAAAAAAGAATCGAGTTGAGAAATTTGGAAAAAGAAATAGAGAAAAATAAAATAAAATAAAATAAAAGCCTGAATGAACTTACCAAGAGAGAATGTTGAGAAAGAAAGAGAAGGAGAAACCCTAGATTGGGAGGCGACAATGAGATTGAGAGGCTCGAAAACCAAAGCTCCTTATCGGGTCTTCGTCTTCGTCTTTGGCCTTGGTGGCTCACCGGAGATGGAGATGGAGATGGAGATGGAGATGGAGATTGGAGTCCGTTTTAGTTTAGTTATTGGGGAAATTGAAGGACTTCTTTTTAATATTACATGCGACTGCTATGCAAAGAGAACGTGTTTTCGTCCAAACTGGCCAATCAGAAGAGAGCCTTTGCTTGTTCCATCCAATACCATCATGCCATCTGGATCCTCCTTTCTTTCCCCCCAGCTTACACGCTGAAGACCCATTGACTAAAATAAATACCTTAATATTTTTCTTTTTTTTTTTATATATTTTTTAAATTAAATATAAATCCTCATTATTAAGTAAAATATTAATCAATTTTGTCAAATAAATTATCCTTATATAAATATTAAAGATTAAAAAAGTTTAAGAAAAATCTATTCAGATTCAGACCTATGATTTTTTATAAGGTTTTTGTTTTGTTTTGATTAGGTTAGTTTGTTAAATTTGGTTGAAAATTGAGATTTGCTAGTGTTTTTGGTCCCATTATGGTTTGAGAACCAATCAAGCAATCACCCAAAAGATTAAAAAGAAGAAGAAGAAGAAGAAGGTTTCCCTATGTGACAATTCCCTTTACAAGGTAATCATTAATTAAGATTTTTAAATAACATAAATAATGTTGAATAAGAAAACTAATGAGGCATTCGAACCAACTTAATTAATCGGGCATCGAAACTAAGTCGAGTTGTTGTAAAAGACTTTGATAGTTGCAACTCACAAAATACACACCACCATGATTATGGTTATGGTTATGGTTATGGTTATGGTTATGGACACCAAACTATCAAATTTAAATTGACTTTAAATCCCTTCTCAAATAGTTTGTGTGTACGTTCGATTAAGCCCTTAAGGGCGATTGATCGCAATTTGGCAATTAATTCCACTAATTGTTAAGCTATTGTCTAAGTAAGGATGAAAAAGATAAAAATAAATGGCACTTGGGGTTGGGCGGCTGTGAGTTTTTTTTTTTTTTTTTTTTAGTCAATAGGCATGGGCAACGAAAAGCTCTTCATATGTACCAAAAGTATCCCAGTAAAGATTAGGTTTACATATTGGTGGAAATCGTTAATGTTTATTTCTGAGATGTTAGGATATATTAAGAAAAATTGTGATCACATTATATTAGGAAAAAAAAACAAAAACAAAATCACAGTTGGATCTTCTTCCATCTTGATGTGATTCTTTATGTTTTCATAATTTTCAAAAGAACAAAGTTCAAGATTTGAATCCAAGTTGTTAATTTTAACTTCACAGCCTTCAATATGTGCATTTACTAACGGTGTGATAATTTCACTCGTTAAATAATCACATGGAATTTTATATATTTTTCCTTCTCTATGTCACCGGAGAAATGAGATAGATGAAACAAAAACCAAAACAAAAAATTTTGGAATTTTATTTTTTAAATTGGTTTCTTTTCAGAAGAAATAGAACTTATTAAAGTCCATCCAATACTCAAAAATGATATGTGGTGTTTTTTTTTTTTTTTGTTACATTGATTAATGAGATTGTAATCACATTTTATTTAAGAGAAAAAAATCAGAGTTGGATTTAATTTTTACTTGTTTCGTAAGCACAACAATTTTCAAAAAGAATAATGTTAAAGATCATTTTTTTTTTTTGTGAATATAAGAATATGAGAGTGGTCCTATCATTTTCAGGTTTTCAGCTCCACAAATAGGAACTCCTTCTCTTAGATATGACAGAGACATATTTTTTATACTAATTTCTCTCACTCGGCCATCCGGAGTTTTCCCTACCATCACAAAACTATACTTCAACAGTCGAAGTTGAAGCGAGACTGAAGGGAAGTCAATTATAATCTAACCTGAGTGGACGAATGGGAGAAGCCTAGTAAAAGTAAAACCCTTTGCTAACTCATCTACTCGAATAGGTGTAAAGATCATATTTTTCTTACATCACGACAAATAAGTTATTAATATAAAGAGGATAATTTCATACCTAAATCAATCACATTAAATTTATGAATTATTCTATATGTGTAAGAGCTTTTATTTTTTTTTAAAGAAGAAATAAAAATCTTTTAGCAAGTCAAAAGGGGAAAATTAATAATACCATTTGGCGTTCTCGTCATTATCTATAAATTATAATCTAGTGCTCACTAAGAGAACAAAAATGATTGGATCATATTAGTCAAAGGACGAGTCTAGATTCCCGCAAACCATTATAGGTCAAATGTTACATAATAACATATTGACTGAATAAAACCTTTTTATATTGATGTTGTCGAATATTGAACAAGAAATATCCGTAAATGAGAATAAAAAACCTTTGTACTGTTATACCTTTTCATCGATGTTAAAAGAAATAAGAAGTTATAAATATCAATCTAATCCTAAAAATGATGATTAGTATCATCTACTCTAGTTAGAGAGTGAGCTATTTCATCTTTTAGTTGTTAACTTAATCTCATTTAACTCTATATGTAAAATTAAAAAAAGACCGAGGAAAATGGGATTAAGTGCATGAGATTTTTTCCTGTTTGTTTTCAATTAAAATTATTAATCGTAACATTTATTATTTGAATTAATACGTCTTAACTTTCGTTTTGTATTACAACCTCAACTCAAATTTTTCATTTCAGTTTTTTTATTATTTTTTTTAAATCAACAAAAAAACATAATTATTTTTAAAAAATTAAATAATTTTAACTTAAAAATTTAAATTAGAGTTGTAATAGCTTTTTGTCAAATACCAAACTCATTTTGATATTCTCTTAAAAAAAATAACTTTTTGAAAAAAAAAAACTCACAAGCAAAAGGAAAAAAAAAAAAAAAAAAACCTTCAAAGAAAAAAAAGGAAAAAAAAAAAATCAGGGGACCGTGGGGTCCGCCATCCGCATACGAGTGTCCTATTGACTAGTGAGCAATGTAGCTTTATCTAAGCAAACTGACCAGTTATAAAATAACATAAAAATAAAAAAAAAAACTGTTTTTTAATTAAAAAAAAAAAAAAAAAAAAAAAAAACAGAAAAAGGGTAAAGTGTTAATTGGGGTTTTGGTTCGGTTTCAGAGAGAGGGAGAGAGCTGAAGAATTGACTTGAAACACATGGAAGCCTCTCAAAAATCTCATTGTCGCCTGCAACTTCAACTTCAACTTCAACTCCAACACCAACTCTAGGGTTTCTGCTTCTCTTTCTTTTTTCTCTCTCTGCATTTCTTCTTCTTCGTCTTCGTCTTCCTCTCTCTCTCTCTCTCTCATGTAAGTCGTTCTTTTCCAATCTTCTTTACTTGTTTTACTCTCTCTCTCTCTCTAGGGTTCTTGTTTTTGTTTTGTTTTGTTTTGTTTTTTACTCTCTCTTCTTTCCTTGTTCATGATTGATTCGACTTGAATTTGTGTTTTGGGCTTCCAATATGTCGATAAAAATTAGGGCTTTTTGATTTTTGTTGCTCTTGTTGATTTCTTCGGTTTTTTTTTTTTTTTTTCCCCTCCTTCGATTCGCTTACTCTTAGTGTTTGCTAATTTAGGTACATATTTATATATATTTCTTTTCGCATTCCGGTCTCATCTTCTTGATCATAATTTCTCTGTTGAGGAAGAACACTGCACCTCCTCTCTCTCTCTCTCTCTATATATATATATATATATGTATATGTATGTGTGTATGTATATGTATATATGGTCTCGGTTAGTAGGCTTTTTAACCTTATTAAGTTTATTTAAAAAAAAAAAAAGAACACTTTTTGGACTTGGTATAATCAAATGGTTCCTGGTGTGCTACACTGTTGCGGGTCTGACATTTCAATTTATGTTCTTTCTATATTAATTTCCATGTGTAATTTTGCTTATAGGAAAGCCGAATGGTAGAAACTGTCATACATTTGATTTTGAGTTTAGTAGTCTAGAGTAGGAAAACAAGATAAAAATAGAAAAGGGACAAGAAATTGTTCGGAGCTGAAGCTTGTGTGGAAATCCATTTTCTAAATGTGTACTTGGGATCGGGAATCCGTTCCTTTGCCTAACGTGCATTCTATAGGAATATAAAGATGAGCTGATAGGAGTGTGTTCTTCCCCCCTTGTGTTTCTTTAACATCTTGTAGTGGAAATAACTTACGGTTTGGTAGTCCTCACTTCTTAAAAAAGGATGCAAAATTCTTGCTAAATATATGTGTACCCACACATCGTTGGCAGAGTGATTAGGATCTAACGTAGGTTTGATTTAAGATTATTCGATTTTAGCATGCAAACTCTTGTTAAGGATGATATTTCCTTTCTCTAATGCATTAACGGTCTAGTTATGTCTTATGGTTCTTATGTTTTGACGATCAGTTAAAAAGTTGATGCATTTGTTTCGTTCTTTTGCATAAATGTAGAGTTGTCAAATCGTTTGTTTTAACTTTCATCTATGCTCTTGGGTTTGTTACTTAGGCTACCAAAGACTGGTGTCAGTTACTATACAGAGTCTAGTGTGCCTTAGCTCTGTGTCTTGGTAGGAGTACAGTACACTTATCTGAGTGCTAATATCAAATATAATTTTCTGCAGTGCTTTCATGTGGAAGGACTACAAAGTTCATCCAAAAGTAACTGATTGCAATGGCATTTTGCCCTTTCCCAAGAGCAACATTGGATATTAGAGATTTGTGAATTTTTTATTGGAGTTTTCATTTCGAAAATGAAGTTTGGAGATGGAAAACTGAAAATGAAATGTTAGAACACTTTAGAGTCTTCAACTGGTGAAGGGACCAAGATTGGGAGTAAATTTCACCAATTCTATGATGAAGTAGGGGACAACCGTGAAAGCATTGACTGATTAATTATTGGAGTCCTCATGTGCAAAATTCCTAGTTACTCATTAATGAAAAGCATGTCGGATAAGCTTTTTAAAAACCAAAAAAGCATGTCAGATTTGGTTGTATGAAAATGGCAAGAGTGGGATGCATGATACAGATATTACAAATTTACACAGTGAAGGCACTTCAGTAGGTGAAAATGTCATGGTTTTGTAGCTGAGCATGTGATTAGGTGGTGGCTTTTAAGATTCTTGGAGATACGCTTGGAAATGTCTTCGTTTCTTATGGTTGTGATCTATTTGGCTTGAGTTCAGTAACGCTGTTTCCATTGGATTAGAGTTTTTAATTCGACGTTCTGTTTTTAGATGTAGATGTTAAACAAGAGATGATAGTCAAAATGGGATTTCAGCCTATTTTATTCTTTGTTTTATTGTGAAATTTGTGTGCTTCCTTGGTAAATTGATGTTTAGTACCGTGTAAAGTGGCATCATGCATTAAAAGATATTGAAGCAATGTGCTCCAAGCTGTGATCTTGTTGTGATTCTAAGTGGAATTTCCTTCGTATGCTTTAGAGAATGGTGTAGGATATTTCCAAAAAGATGAAGTGGCATTCTTTTGTTTTTCCGTTAATGCGGCTATTTGCTATTTGAACTGCTAATTTGTTGTGTCTACTTCATGCAAATGCAAAAACTTTTTAGAATATGGTGTGGGATATTTCCAAAAGTTGAAGCAGCACTCTTTTGTGTCTACTTCATGCAAATACAAAAACTTGTTGTGTCTACTTCATAATCTTCATCACCCTCTTGAAGAAACATTAAATGATTTCTAAGATAAATGTCTAGCTCTAATCAAGAGGTCAATATTGATCCCATGTGAAGGATTTTCTACCTTTATCGTGCTGTTTTTATGCAATTAATCTTTTTTGTATCTCAGACTTTTGTTAGTTTGCTGTAACTTTTCTGATTGAACAGTGTACTTGTACACAAACTTCTTATATAAAATTTTTGTAAGGAATTTTGTTGATTCACTTCTTATTTATTAGGCTTTCATGTTTGTTTACCTTGAACTTGTCAATTTTAACCTTTATCCCCACGTGGATGCAGATAATGTTCCAAATGGAGCAATTAAGTCCTACCGTGAAGTGTTAAAAAAAAAAAAAAAAAAAAAAAACCTAGCATTTAACTATGGTAGGACCTTGCATTATAGGAAAAAGAAGGCATTTTCTGTAAAGCCAAGGCTAAAATCAAGCCATAATTCATAATAAATGACAATCATTGTGGCCAAACATTGGAATTGCTGTTTTTTCTCATTTTCTCTTGCTCTCTGGAGATAGAATTGTCTTGCCATTATCGTGGGGTGGTTGATTTTTTTGGTTGTATTATAACCTCACGTACTTCCAGCATGAATGCTTTGTGGACTGTCACTATATAGTACTTGTCTGACCAAACGAACTGACTAATCAAATTGTTGTGAGTGTTTGTGCGGACAAAGTGAGATAGTTTGTCTATTAGGTCTTACAGTTTTTTTTTAATCTCTCAAGTATTTTCCTGTTTCAAATTGTAAGTAACAAACTTTATCTGTTGCTTTACCCTACGTTGATTTGAGATGATCTGGAACTTGTAGATAAAGATTTAATGACTGCTTTACTAATTGTACGCAATAGTGTACTGAAGGAAGAAAAAGAACCCGTAAAAGAAAAAAGAAAAAAGAAAAACCAAGGATGTATCACGCATCTGAGACTGATTGGTTCGTTGTCTTCTTCGACCTCCAGATTGTATTCCACATGGTCCACTAACAGCACTGCTCCTTCAGGCATGAGAGAAATGAGTGGAAGTGGAAGAAAACGCTCGTCTAAATGGGACTTGAGGGACGAGCCTCAATATGAGGATGATGACGCACAGGATGATAGTTGGCATGGAAAAGCAGGTCGATCATTTTATCCCAGAGAGTCAGGGCATGGATGGCAATCTCCAGAGCTTGTTGGTAATAATGGTTCAAAGTGGTCTGCTTTAGAAACCAATGATCTAAGATCTAAGCATGATATGGTATATCCATCTAGGGAACCCCGAGGTTCACATAAGAACGATAATCTTGATAAGGAAAGCAACAGATATGTAGAAGATTCCATGGCATGGGATGCGGATGGAGATTATGGTACAAGAATGTCTCCTGGTCTCGATGAATGGAGACATCAAAACCCCAGCCAATCTCCTAAAAGTGGTTGGGCCAGGTCACTGAGGTTGGTTTCTACTTCGTCAATCATGTTATTCAATTCCTGAAAGTTTTTCATTAATGGTTCTACCAGTACCTATGTATGTGCTATTCAGACGTGATGTAAGTTGTGCTATTTATAGCATAGCGGAGTTTGCTTCTTTCATTCAAATGGATACATACTCATTAGATTTGTTTCCATAAGATGATTCGTTGCTTGTCATGTGAACTTCGTTGTTCTTAATCAATGAATGGCCGGCATTACTCGGCCAATTTTTCGAATGGCCATATATGACACGGTGTTAGATCTCTCTCTCTCTCTCTCTCTCTCTCTCTCTCTCTCTCCTTTTGTTGATATATAAATCAATTACAAGGGAATGAGGAGAAGGTATCCTCACAATTAGGACAGAAACAGAACCAAAGCAACAAGACTTAATCAAAAAACTAAAAAATGATAATATCTTATTTGTCGTGGTCTACTTTTGATATGGTTACTGTTTGTTAGATCTCTTCCTCAACTTATTTGTTTATTTGATTTGAATACTTAAGCTTTTGGAGTTTGTTAGTTTTGTGTCTTACAAGGGATGGTTGCACTCCACATTTTTTCACATTCAGGATCAAATTTTGTTTTTCTTGCGTTGTTGATGGCTACTTTGTGCAGGGAGAGGAGCAGAAGCAGGAGTCGGAGTAAGAGTAGGGGTAGGAGCAGGAGTCCTGTTCGCAGTCTCAGGCGGGAATCAGGGTTCCCCGATAGAAGTAGAAGCAGATCCGGAGTGTCCAATCAATTGTGTAAAGACTTTACTGCTGGGAGATGCAGGAGAGGCAGTCATTGTATGTTTCTTCACGAGGGTAATGAAGATTATGATGAGTACTGGGATGGTAGACATAGGAAAGGTGGAAGCTCAAAATATTCAACTCTTGATACCAGAGACTACCCGTCAAGGAGTGGGAGATCTTCTGCACCTTGTAATGATTTTGTGAAGGGAAGGTGCCGGAGGGGGGCAGCTTGCAGGTTCGAGCATCATGGTGTGTCAGATGGATTCGGCAAAGGGTATTCGAATGAGGTTAGTAGAGAAAAGGAAAATGACAGAAGAAGAAGAGATAATTCTACTGAACGAGGTGTTGAACACGAATTCCGCAGAAGTAGTGATATTCCTTGCAAGTTTTTCGCTGCAGGAAACTGTCGTAATGGGAGGCATTGTCGGTTTTCTCATAGTCAGGTGTCTGGAAGTCCTGATCGGAAATCACAAGATAAGTGGGCCTTAGGTCGAAAATCAGATGATATAAACCAGACATATGATGGTCCAAAATGGAATGATACAGTTATTATGCCAGATACCACAAAGTTGGGTGAGGACGTAAATAGAAATATCGGTGCTCCAGAGCCAAGTTCTACTGCTTGGTCTGTGAATGATAGATTGAGAAATAGTGTGAACCGTGAGAGTACTACTAATGCTGATCCAACTATTAGTTCTGCAGCAGCTAAAAACAATGAGAAGGAAGCCCTTCAGTGGAAGATGGATAATGCAGGGGTTGGCATGGGTCTTGAATCAAGACATACTGAGAAATGGATTGATGATATGGATATGTCTCCTGATTGGAACTACATGGTCCCGTCTTCAAATCGTGCTGTGAAAGAAGAACCTAATCGCATCCCTCCGCACTTGGAATCTTTCACTGATATGTCTTTAACCACTTGCAAACCTAACGTTGATCGAGAGGCAACAAGTCAAATCAATGGTGCTGCTGTGGTTGTACAACCAATGGTAGTCGAAAAATCCTTTTTCCCACCGAAGCAGGATTTGAGGGACGACACTGCTATTGCAATGCCCTATGATGATAATAATGTTCGAAAAGCTGTTAGTTCACGTGCCGAACTAAATATCCCTGCTAATATTACACCAACTCAAAGTTTTGAGCAGAATGTCCAGCATGCGAGTGTTTTTCCTTTTTCAAGCTTGAACACAGCCGGGCAAAGTCAACTGGTCTTCCCAGCTGGTGTACCTCAAGCAGGAATTCTGAAAAATCCACAAAATAACACACCATCTACAGAGGTCAAATCTGCTACAAAACCAGAGTTTCTGGATGCAAAAACGTCACTAGTTAGTTCTGGAATTTCTCCACCTCAGAGTACAGTAATCGGTGAACAACTCACCAGCCTTACAAATCTATCCGCATCACTGGTGCAGTTATTGGGAAATGGACAGCAACTTCCACAACTTTATGCAGCTCTTAATTCCAACAACTCAACAGGAACTGCTTCCTTTGCCAACACCAAAGGGCCTGTTTTACCAGTCTCGACACCCATTGTTCTGCCAGATCCAGCTGTTGTGCCGCATAAGCCTTATGATCATATGCAAGATAGCTCTGAGTCTAAAAAGCCTGAAATCAGTAACGATCCTTCAGGTGTCTTACCGAATACCACTGTGAAGCTAATCATTTCAGATGGAAGATCTGAAATGCAATCAAGAAGCTTAAATCCAGAGTCTTTATCTGGGGCATTGGACGGTGCGGATTCTAAGCAAGCTGGCGATTTAGAAGAAAAACCCAAGCAGAAGACGCATTATGTGACTACACTGGAGCCAAATGCTAGTTCCAATGTTAGCAAGAGGAAGAATGAACTGGGTTCTGGTGAAAGCAAGAAAGCACAGGAAGAGAATAGGAAAGTCCAAGACGGTGATTCCGTGGATGGGATAGATAAAGAAGGAGCTAATGATGGTAAGAAAAGCAAGGATGCAAAGGGAATTCGTGCATTTAAATTTGCACTTGTGGAGTTTGTTAAAGAGCTTCTAAAACCGACATGGAAAGAGGGTCAAATCGATAAAGATGCTTACAAAAACATAGTGAAGAAGGTAGTCGACAAAGTGACAGGCACGATGCAGGCAGCTAGTGTTCCCCAAACACAAGAGAAGATCGATAATTATCTGTCATTGTCAAAGGCAAAGCTTACAAAACTTGTACAGGTGAGTGCTGTTCTCAAATTCCCATTTTGTGTTCATGTGAATATTACCTACAAATTCTAAACACTGTATTACATCTCCATAATTTTTTCTACTCAACTGAAGTTGGTTTTGTTATATGATGTTGTAACAAAATCTTTGCCACACTTGGTATTCAACCCTATCCTCTCGTGGATACTCCATAGCTTCTTCTGTAACTAGAAACTGCGTATCACTCTCTCTGTCTCTCCCTACACAGGCAATCACACACAATCATACATTGTCACACATTGATTATAGCTTCTTGAAATTGTTTTACTCTATGATTTTGGTTTGTTGTTTGTTGCTTGTTGCGATCTAGACCGTCTGCCGCTGAGGCGTTGTCCAAGTATTCGTAGAAGCTCACCCCATTAAGTTATTTTCTGGTGTTTTTTGAGGTGTGTCTCACCTGGTGGTGAGTCCAACCTCCCTAGGCACACTTGATTCCAGTTATTCGAGTGTGTGTGCCATCAAAAGCTGGTGTAAATTACATGTGGGGTAGACCTTGTGGTATCGGGACCTTGTGATCGTGTCCATGCCAACGAACCCAGCTTTTTTTTTTTTTTTTTTAGATTTTGTATTATTTATTTTAGATATGTTTTCTTCCATGATCATGTGGTCGGTATTCAGTATTCATGCCTGTTTCTGTTGTTGCAGGCGTATGTGGAAAAAACTCAAAAGGGCTAAACGAGACATGGAAACTCATTTTTTTTTTTTTTCTTTTATTTTTTTGGGTTTCATGTGCTACAAGACAAGCTGTCATGACATTCCATTTGTATTTATGCCTACAAGAAAATAATCAGTTTTTTTATTTTGTATCTTAGTTGTTAACTTGGTTGGGTTAAACTAACAACTTAAAATGGTAGATAATTAGGGTTTCTTGTTTGGATTTTTGTTATTTGGATCATCTTTCAGGAATTTATTTCTCTGTATTTTATGGTGCTTATTAATAATCAGTTTCTACTTTTTTTTTTTTTGGGTCTAAATTTACGGTAAATTTCTCCCTTTTTTTTCCCCCCCCTTAAATTGTGTAATTTTAATTTGTTTGTATTACTATTATATAAAGCTCAAGTTTTTTACTATTCAAAATTTTTGTATTTTGTCCTTTTGTAGGTTTTTGTCAATTTTTTTTTCCTTTTTCTAGATGAAATCATTTGATTTTTTTTTACTCTTTAATGCAATCATTTTTTTTTTTACTGATATTCTTAATTTTTTAGAATGAAAAGTTTTTATTTTGTTTTATTTTTATTTTTTTTACCCTTTTTTGGGCATCTTTTGCTCTTAACTTTTTTAAAAATACTTTTGATTTGCTCATTTTATTTAGAAATTTTATATCTACATTCTTTTTAAATAAATAAATAAAAAACTTAAAAAATAATATACATATATATATGTATAACATATTAAATTTACGTGCGAAGGCACGCAAATACAACTAGTAATTTAAACGAGAATTGGGATAAGGATGAGGAATGTTCTCAAACTTATCTCAATCCCCTTCTTTCTTAGGCGGGGATGGGGATGCTTTGAGGCCAAAGATGGGGATTGAAAAGTAATCCCGCCTCCTATCCCCACCATTATCATCCCTATTTCTCCCCTCTCTTCACGCTCTTTTTCATATGTTCTTAACTTCAATTACGAAGGCTATTTATAGGCATTGTTTCATAACTTCAGCTCAGCAAGGAAGCTTAATGTAATAGTTATGAAGTTCCTCCAAATTTATTGATAAGTAGAAAGAGTCTCACACATCAAAGTTAGGTATACTAGATATTCATATTTGCCCCTTTATGAAATATTAAATAGTTTGCCCTTTGAAATTTGGTGTGGATGTTGGTGAAAACATCCACATCTCAAGTTTCATTTTACAAATTTAATCTTGAGCTTACTTTCCCCATGTTTTAACTCTGGCTTGACCTCTCTTTGGCACCTAAGAACATTTGGTCTAATGGCACCGATAGCTTTAGATCGGTGGGGTAGGAGATAAAAATTTGATCTCTCTAGAAAAATTTCACGTGTGGCTTTTGAGAGTCAATCTGGAGGTGGTTATGGTGAATCGGTGATTTTGTTAATATAGACAAAAACAAAATAGTTCAAAAAACGAAGAAACCATATTCATGTATCCAATTAACTATCCAAAGTTATGATTTTCATATGTTAAATCAATTGGGTAGCATGAATTTAGTTCAATTTCATGTCCAAATAACTATCCAACATTCATTTTATCACATTATCTTCCGGTTCCACTCATACTTCATTCTGTCATTTTTAAACATTTTTGTCACAAAAGACTAATAGTGAAACATTTGTTTAGCTTGGATGTCAATAATGTGACGTTTTAAGTTCTAGGATACAAATCCAGTAACATATTTTTCGGAAACTAAAAGTTGAAATTAACCCAAAAATATTATTATGCAATATGCAATGCACAACCAAACAAACAAACTATGCTAGCTACTCTTTAGTCTTCTTCAAGCAATAGCGGACAGCATGGGCAAAAGGCTAACCAATATTGACTACAAAAGATATTCTACTTTTCCACTTATCCTCAAGAAATTCAAGATTTTCTTATGGAGGAAAATCTCTTTTGATTTCTCCAATGTGCACTATTTTATTGTTTCTATACCAAGAGATCTTTATAAGTAGGACCCTTGTAAAACCTTTTTCCCTAATTTTAATTTCATCACCCACTAAGTCACGAACAACAATCCACCAAAGAGTAATTCCTTAGCATTTACGAGACATTAGTACTTGAAAAAAAAGAAAAAAAGAAAAGGAAAAGAAAAGAAAAACCAATGGAAAATACAATATTCATGCCGCAACGCTATATTCATCACCATTAATTATTTGACTATACCATTAATTATTTGACTATACCATGTAGTAGTCAAAATTATTTTAACATTTACATATTTAATTAACAGCGCAATATAATCAGTGATAACCCTACTTAAATTTTGATTTATCCGTAAATTTAATAAAATTTCAGTCATGTTCTCTTTGTTAACATATATATATATATATATGACCGTGATACTGAATTACTATTATTGAGCAGAAAATTATCTCTATTTTTTTTTTCATCGTACCCATATTGAAAAAAAAAAAAAAATTAGTACAGAAGCTTCAATTTCAAAACGCATATGTTCTTCACTGAATTTAATTAGTTGCCTTGGGGTTACGTACTGAACCAAATCCTTCCATGCACGTAGTTCACTACAATAGTAGCTAGCTAGCTACAAGAATTATTATTTGTGTGTGTGTGTGTGTGTAATGCATATATATATAGGTCATGCACCCTATATGTATATGTCCTTGTAATGTAGCTTACAATTATATATATATATATATATATATATATACAAGGATTTGCAAATTAGATTGTCTTATTTCCACTCCACCAATCGATATAATCATATAACAAGTTAATAATTTGGCTGATCGACTTGTCTATTTCATTTCTGCAATTCAATTAGAATTATTTATAACTCGTTTTCCCTGTAAAAGAAGGATGGAATGCAAGCAGCAGAAGCGTTTTGGTTTCTTAAATGGAATTAGAGGTACAAGAATGAGACGTGACTAGTAAGAACCCTGTATAGGTTGAAAACTCGTTCTGATAACAGTATGGGAAAAAAGGGGATTTTTATGGGGATCCCTATTTTGCACTGTCAGTAAGAATTATATATGATTTTAATGAATAGATTAATTTTTCAACGGCATGATATATGATATCTTGAGAGTAATTATATGTCGTACGTTGTAAAATTTATATCAAATTTTTAAAAAATTAATATAATGATTAAAAACCAGTTTTATTAACCGGTTCGTAGTGAAAAAGAACAGTTCTTATAGTACATTAATTTCTTTTATTCTTTTTTTAACTTTTTTTTTTCAAACCTATGTATTTAAACAATTTTCAGGTAGTGTACAATAAAGGGGTATGTTATTTGTTGATTTCAAATGTCCATAAGTTTAATTTTCTAATTAAAACGTGATTTAGTTTAACTTTGATCAAGTCTATTTATGTTCTTAACTCTGTGTACTGAAAAATCCTTTTAAAAATCCATATAATTTTTTAAGATAACAGTTATCCTTTTTTGTTACTCATAAAAACTGCAGTAATATTAATTTTACTTATTAGATAACTTTTTAACGGTCAAATTTACAATCATTTACATTAAAAATTTATAACACGTGATATAAAATTATTTTTATTTATAAATTAAATTATTAAAAAATTAATTTAATAATTAAAATTACAGTTTTTATAAAAGAAAAATTCCTACAATGGAATTCTCTATTTATAGATATTGCTATTACCGATGAGCTTTTTCAGGTCCACACTGACACTAAGGGCCATTAAAATATTGTTCAGGTCCATTACTTCTATAAATAGAAATATAAAGTGTTTTAGGTGGGAAGGGGACTATTTTAGGCGTTGAATTTTTTTTTTTTTTTTTTTTTAAAGGATGTCCTTCACCAAAGTGGGTTATTTTTTAATTGAAAATAGAAAATAAGTATAATAAAAAGCTGTCAACATTTGGTGATGATGTTTTATTAACTTATGTAAGCCTTTTTACTGCCTGATAGAGTAGGTAACTAAAAAGTGGTGGATGATCAGGTAATTTAGTAAATTAGTCTATTTATCGGAGACTGAAGTAGTAATTTCACAAGGATTTGCCATTTACTTTAATAAAGTGAATATTTGTATTATTGTGTTCCTACAAGACGTCATAACATAAATTTATAAATAGAATAAAATTTAGGTAAAACAAGCATAACATTAATCAATTCAAAGCAGCAAGAAAAATTAAATTAGTCAATTTTTTTGTGAAACAGGTGGTACATGGTTTATGTGAAAAAAATGTACACATATATATGTAAGTTGTATAATGGATACAATTATTTACCAATTAAAAAACTTGAAATGGAGAATCGGTTTTTGCATTAGTATAATAATATATCAAAGTTGAACTAATATGAATATGAATTAATTAATTCAATATATGTCCTCGCAAGAAATATGCAAGATTTATGGTAAGAAGATATAGAAGATCTATAGTTATAATCTAATTAGTACGAGCAGCATTGCTACTAAGAAATGAGTCCACATTTGGAAGCAAAATTCAGTAGATAGTTTGCAAGTAATTTCCTACAATTCGGAAAAAAAAAAAAATCAATATGAAGTTTATTCGTTTGTCTTGAAATCATATACAATTTTTTTAAAAATCTCATTTAGACTTGTATATATTAAAGTTATGAACTTTTAAAATTTGAGTTATAAAACTGTATAGTAACTGTGAATTGTGAAAATTAGGTTGACTTTTCAGAAAAAAAAAAAAAAAATTGATTATAAATTATGATCCAAACTTTGGTGCCAAACATATGCTAAAAATTTTGAAATAGAGCATTAGATTACCTTTGTTTTTTGTTTTGTTTCTTTAAGAGGAAATTTCATTCAACTTAAAAGAGAGATACAAACTAACATAGAGTACAAATGACCCCACAATACATGAGATATAATCCTACGTTATGATTGGTTCCACTAGTAAACATCAATGATGATAATTATGATATATTTAATCAATACAGCTATTCACTTACTTAACAATAAGAAAATTATATGGTTCATGATTTTTTTCTTCACTTGCTTAATAAATACAACTTTAATTTCATTAAAAATTTTCTTTTTTTCTTCAACTTGAATGTCGATAATTATGATTTTTCAGATGATGTCATAACATATAATTAGTTAAAAAATAATATTTATATAGAACAAATATAACATAAGTTTTTTTTTTTTTTTTGAAAAAAGTCCAACATAAGTAAATGGACTAGAAGATAATCAAAGATTAACCAGTTGGATAACAACATCATGTTTTTTGCCAACTCACTGCTCTTCAATTGATCTTAACCGTTCATTTGCATCTCAACGATCTACATTTCTTTTAAAGGATATCCTTCAATTTTAGGGGTGATGCCAGACAACCCCATTTCCATTTGTTTTATACTAAAATATATATCCATTACTTCTATAAATATTGTTCCCCTTTATTTTCCAACCAGTGACATGACAAAGTCTCTTCTAGGTTAATTATAAGTTCCTTTCGAACTATAGCATTTTTATTTTTTTGGGAAAGCCCAACGAAAACTATTTTGCTTACGAGATAAAAATCACACCTATAAAAAAAAAAAAAAAAGCAATAATCACCATTTTCCCGAATTAGAGGTTATAAGTCTTTAGCAAAAAGAAAAAAAAAAGAATTAAAGTGTGGAAGAGTTATAAACACACACACACACAAGATTATTTTTGGAAAGATTTCTTTCAGCTTTGAAGTAATTTACCATATGATTAAGCTGTTAGATTCTTGTTCAAATTAGGTCCTTTAAGGTTGATTTTCAAACTATTTCATTGTAACAAATATGTACATGTAATATGAATGATATAAACTTATAACATTCTACAAAAAAGCACATAATATACATTACTAAAAAAGGTTAATTTCGATTTACAACTTGAAATTTCAACAATAAACGAGGCCTCCATTACATTAATGTCATTGAAAAGGGAAAATATATATATATATATATATATATATATATTATTTTCGTGGGAATTCAATCAATCATTTCTCCGATAGGTAAGTTGGTGGACAAGTTACCTTTTTAAGGGTCTAACATTTGTTGGTGCAATATCTATCAATTTATTTGATCAGCTGCATATTTAACATACATATATATATATATATGGTCCTTACTCTATGTACAATATAGACACAGACATTTATATGGTAAGCTCTAGCTTGCTAAAGTTCAAGTTTCTACACATATTCTATGTAATGACGGATTTCATGTTTGCGGGTTATCCGTCATGTTTATATATATATATATATATATTATATTTATATTATATATATATTTATATTTATATTTATATAAATTATAAATATATGTATGCTATTTGCTTGAAAAAAAAAAAGGATGAATGTGGCCGATAAAGGGCTATAGGAATACACAGGCATAAAATCACATATATACAATATATGTATACCTATATACGTGACTAAAAACTGGACTCTGTACACCGTACCGTATGTGGGTCTTTAGGAAAATCCCAGTGAAACCCTAACTAGAGCAAGACTAATGATTGCTTTTGTGCATGCGCAATTGTAGAGCAGCAGATATATATATATATATATATATATATATATCCGTCGCTTGTAAACAAAAAGGATGACGTAATTCACTTGCGTCACGCTGTTACATTTACATATCCTCATTGTAGACAGCAGGCTAATGCAATTTGATCATGTTTTCAACTCCACACAGTTGCTCGGCCAGTAATAGTTATGATCAGTACTGTTTAATCCAGCCATATATAGATACAAATATATGTATATATGTGTATATATATATATATATTGAGAGAGAGAGTGTAATAACAATGCATATATATATCCCGCAGCTAGCTAGAGCTTTATGTGATAAAATTGGATCAATATGACAGTGAGATCTAGACCGATAGGTAACGTACAAATATATATATATATATATATATATATATTGCTGTAGGACTATACTGCGTTCGTTCTTGTTAATTTCTTGATCCATCTTGAAAGCTTAATTGTTAGGCAGTCTGCCAATAATAGTACTTTTGTATCATAACAAAATTTTTAAAACAAAAGACAATGATTCTTCAAAATAATTAATAGCTGATCCCTTTAGTTAGATATAAATTGTATTAGGAGGATGATATATAGTAAGGTGACATTAACTAAAGGATATGTTTTGTTTCTTTTCGTAGTTACCCTTCGTGTCTATATATGTGTATTAATTGGTCTTGTTTTGAGAGATCAAGTACTTTTAGACCAAAACAGTGGCTTTATCTATTTATGAGAAACATGGCTATTAATTAATCTGTCAAAAGTTACCTAGCTAGTGATGATCATCTATATCCATAATCATTAATAAACTAGGTTTGACCCTGCACATATGAGTGAAGATGCAGTTAAGATTTTTTTTTCTTTTTTACATTGGGGATCCTATGGGATTCTTAGAGTCTCATTTACTGATAAGAAATGAAAATATTTTTAAATTTCAAATATATTGATATCCAAATTAATTCTCTCTCACTTGCTTAGCTAACTCTAGCGGCGGTTAATAAATATACTTATTTTTTATTTGGTTTACATATTTAGCTTAAATTAAATTGTATTTTTTTTAGCTAAATTTTTGGTGTTTTGCTTTTGTTTTTTTTTTTTTTTTTAAGTTAACAAAACTTATAATTAACTAGTTTTTAAAAAGTCAACCAATTCCAATTAATTTAAATATTTCAACTCCAACTAACGATTTAATTTGGGATTCGACTCCCCAACCAATCTTCCTAAACCCCATTCGCCCTGTGAAGAAAAAGCGAATGAACTGTAATTATAATTATAAATTGTTGACTTCAAAATGACTCCCGTTTGGTGCAATCATTTGCTAAGATTTGAACCATTTCATTTGAATGATCCATCCGAATACGTGTTTAGTTGGCTCAATTGAAATGGAGTATTTAAATATCTTATGGGGTTTTGTTTTTAAATAGTAAAAAGTACCCCCATCCAAAATTTATTTCCTATTCTTTTTTTTTTTAATTAATTTATTCCTATTCTGATATACCTATATGTACATTATTTTGAATAAAATTCAAAATTCATTTTAGATAGTCATTTTTTTTATCTCTCTTATATCTTTTTAGATAATTATTTTTAAATATATATTTAAATATTTCTATTTTAATGTGCTAATATTAACATCCCAAACCTCAGTTAGATGATAATTCAAATATTCAAAGTTCAAAATTGTTCATTCAAATGTTCAGGCAACCAAATTAAAGATCATCTCATATCATCAGTCCCCCACGAATGCAATTAAAAGAGAAAATCCGAGCAAGATTAACTGAAAGAAAAGTAAAAGCAGAATAGCACACTTATAAAGGCGCCCAGCTAGGATTTCAGAGCCAGCTGCATTATTGAAAAATAAATAATGTGGGAGAGATACATATCCATATTTTACACACACACTCACACACATGTATATATATAGATAGACAGAGGAGAAGAGACTTTCTACTCTCCGAGAATATTATTTTTGTGACAAAGCCTGCAAGGTGTCACTTGGTGAAATCATTGATCCTATATGGCCCTAATAATGTGTACTTTTCCAGGAAAAAAAAAAAAGTAAAATTAATTGGATCTTAACTCAATTCATAGATCCTTCGTAGGTCCACACCTAATTTGCTTCACTTTTTTTTTTTTTTTTTTTTATCTTTCCTCTTGACTCAGTAATAACGCCATTTATCGGAATCATATAATAAATATCTCAAGTGCACTGAAATGTACGAAAAACGTTGGAAAGAAAGAACATCAATTAATAATGAGTAATTATATATCTATATCTTCGACTATACTTAATCAATCTTAAAACGAAGAATGCACATTTTTTTTTTTTTTAATTTCATTCGTCTTTTCTCTTGAGTCGTCACTTGACCATCCTGTTATGTGAATTTTGTCTACTTTTATTTTTATTTTTATTTTTGTTTTGTTTGTCCGCCCGTACTTATTGATTAATATAGTTTAAAAATTCATACTGCCGAACTTGCTTTCTATTATCCAACAATATTGTTGGTTACAATACTTTTTGAACCTACTGGAAACTAATGGCAACTATAATTAATTATCTTATGATGAATTTTTTTTTTTTAAATGTAGAGTGTACTATTCACATTGGACGTGGACCAAGTTGATATAATAGCTCAGGATTTAATAGAGGAGCATTGAACTAATTAATTTACGAATCCATGCATTTGAATATGATCATTAAAGAAAAAAGAAACTTAATAATTAGTGCAAAACTCTGGCTTAACTAACATTGAAAAACGTTTTGAGGGAATTATATATATAATAAGTTATACATGACGCAGGTTGAAGTATAAGTTCAAAAATCCACTCCTAAAGAGGAAACCATGCCGCAGAAATTGTAGGACATGACATCAAATATATTAATAACCACAAGTTAAAAAAGAAAAAAAAAAAAACCTATATAAATGCATGTGTCACTTGAATTGACACAAAATTTAACCATTTTAACTTAATGATTTAAGTTTTATGGGGACAATAAACAATGATGTGGTGAGATGTCAATAAATATTTTAGTCGTGACCTGTCAAATAAAAATACGTTGTACAGTCTAATTGTCCTTGTTATTTTGCTCCAAGCGAAAAAAAAAAAAAAAAAAAAAGGGAGTAAGAATTTATGTTTGCTCGTGCTTTTCTCATAAACCTTTGAGCTCAAATAGTTTAACAATTTATTTGTTACTCTTTCAACTTTATAAAGCACAAAATCAAATCAGCAACAAAAGATTTTCAATGTATTATCATGCATACAAATACATGTACTTCAAATATTTTTTGGCACATATTTTTTATACGTATATACATTATATATATTGGTTGTAGGTACATACCACACATGTGTTTAATCAATTTATTAAATAAAAAATTAATTATGAGGTATTATTATAAAATAGTTGTTCATAGAATATTGAGGAGAAAATAATTAACTAGCAACAAATTGAAGAGGAGTTAGCAAATCATGTAGAAAGTAATTTGATGGTGTTATGAAAAAATAATAATTGAGATGATAAAAAAAATTGTCTAAGTAAGGATATATTTACAAAAAATTTACTTCAGTATGGGCAAAAAAGAATAAAAAATAAAAATAAAAAATGATGAAAGAAAGAAAATATAGAATAGATCGGTACGTGGATTAAAAAGTAAAAAGAAAAAAAAATATATATATATATATATGAAAATTTTTACAGAATTTGGATTACTATTCAACTAAGAACAAATATTACGAAAAATGGTAGTTGAGAATATGAGATGATCATGAAAAAAATAATAATAAGTATGCATTTATATGAGAAAATTTTTTAAATAGAGTAAAGGTGAAAAAAAAAATAGCAGGTAATTAAAAAAAAAGAAAGAGAGAAAAGAAAAGGGAAAGAATTAAAAAGAATTAAAAAAAAAAAAGAAAAGAAAAGAAATAGAGGGAATAACATATGTAAAAAAAATAAGGAGTTTTTGATTTTTTTATATATGTTAAAGATAAGATTAAAATATATAATTGACTTATAACGTGTGTCCCTTTTTTTCTCTAACATACAATGACCCTGCAGATGTAAAAAGGTTGTACGAACTTATTATACACACACACATATACATATATGTAGTTGTAAATGATTAGAAACTACAACCATATTTGCGTAACTAGTGCTCACATCCCATCCCGATCAACTACGTTACAAATGAAAACTTACATACAAAGTCTGCACAAAACAATTAGTCACCACAAGAACCACTAGGGTCCACAGCGATATAGAGGTAAGGGGCGATCATTTTTATCACTTTCTTTCTTATCATGGAGATTTGATATTTTGCATTCATACTTAAATTTTTTTTTAAAAAATTATTATGCGAATAACAGGTATGGATTTTTAACTATATAGTTAATATGAATATGAATTGTTCATTCTTTTTCATTTGTGATTCCAATGTTGATCTCAAAATAGTGTTGACGAGAAGCATAGAAACCATATTTAATACATGGATATATACACATACATTAATGTGAATGTTATATTTGTTATCAAAAATAAATTAAAATGTTCTCTTAGTTTCTTACGATCCAATCCCTAATATTATATTTTAATGTTATATCTAGATTTTCTCATTTGATATTTCATAAAAATACTTACTTTTAATATTTACATGATTTAGAAATAATAATATTATAATTTTTAAATTATAAATAAAGGTACTAATAATCAATCACAATCAAAGTCAAATGCTATATTTAATGACGAATTTGTTATCAAATTTAATATTAAAGATAACAATACATTTATGAAACTTAAATGTTAAAATACAATTTAACATTGGTATATCAATTTGAGACTCCATTAGTGATACTAAGATAACACCACATTTTTCTTATTATTATTATTATTATTATTATTATTATTATTATTATTATTATTATTATTATTATTATATATACTATTACCACAAGCATACTTTAAATATACAAGAGTTTTGTCTAGTACTCTAATATTTTTCGTGCAAGGAAGAGCTAGCCCGTACATCGAGGCATATATATATATGTGTGTGTGTGTACATAAGCCAATGGATACTTATAATAATAAGTTAACAAACAACTCCTCTTGGGATCTCCAAATTATTATGTCCATGGAAGAACATCAGACTATGATGAATCTCCATCTCCACCACCAAATTCCCACTCATCATAATCATATTCCTCTCTTACCATACTACGCTCCTCATTCCTCACTATTATCACCAACATGCCTTAATCTTCCACCTATTAATTCCAATAATTCAAGTCATGATCATGACCATCAAGAATTGATGATCACGAAGGAAGAAGAAGAAGATGATGATCAGGAAGAGCTGGGAGCCATGAAGGAGATGATGTACAGGATTGCGGCGATGCAGCCGGTGGACATCGACCCGGCGACCATCCGGAGGCCTAGGCGCCGCAACGTCCGGATAAGCGACGACCCCCAGAGCGTGGCGGCGCGCCTCCGCCGGGAGCGGATAAGCGAGCGGATCAGGATCCTCCAGCACCTCGTTCCCGGTGGCACCAAGATGGACACGGCCTCCATGCTCGACGAGGCCATTCGCTACGTCAAGTTCTTGAAGAGACAAATCCATCTTCTCCAATCCACTAACAATATTAGTAACTTTTACATGAATAATTCTCCACAAGGAGACATTAGTGCTATTAATTGGGGTTTCGGTATTCCGAACAAATTAGGTCACGGCCATCTTGGCTCAAACCATAGTGGTTCAGAAGGTGCCGGCCGGTTCGCCTTTGCCGGCGGCAACAACAGTAGCTTTGGCGAAGCTTGATTAGGGTTTATATATAATCACGAGGTCTGGATATTAAGTGAACATTTAATTAGTGTTATCATGATAAATAATGATTGACTTTATGAGTTTAATATTGCTATGTACAACTTAATTAATTCTTGTTAACTCCTTTTTGTTTTGTTTTCAATTATCTGCTATGTATATTTTTCCACTTATAATTAATACTTAATATATATGTATAACTAGTATAAGAGTTGGTTTATGTGTAGCTATTCTTAATAAACTTCATTAGTGTGTATATACACATTAATGCTGTGTACCGAAAAAATTGGAATAAGAAAAATTTTAGTACATATTGGTGTGAAATTTAGTGTATGAAAAGAATAAGTAATAATAATTACAAGAGTAACGGGCAAAAAAAAAAAAAAGTGTTATAGATAGTGTTAGATGGTCACGTGGGGAAGGGAAGGAAAAGTGCAAAAGGAGGTAAGCTGTTAGGATTTTGTTGACTTAAGGGGCTCCGGAATAATCATAACGGCTGGCTTTGGTTACGTATACTACAACATGTAATATAATACTTATATCTATAATATACATACATACATACATATATATATATATATATATATAAACTAGTTGTATATATTGGATCGAGTTTGGAAAGCTGGCCGGAAAGTTTGTTTGGCCGTCTCTCTTCCAGGTTAATAAAACAGTGACGTTGGAAATATATATCATTGCATATCATTATACATACGTACTTGTCTGGCTATCTCTCTCTCTCCCGGTCTATATTCTCTCTCTCATCGCACACACAGCACGGACAATATTATATTATATATACATTATATGTGTGTGTATGTGTATTACAATATTGTGCGTGCGTATTCATAATAACATGTTTGTACACACGCATACATATATATATATATATATATATCATAACTTGTGCGCGCATGTGTATGTTGACATTATGCTTTAGAGTTAAGACTGTAATTATGATCTAAGTTTTGCTGACCAGTAATTTGGTTTAATTTTCTTTTGATCGTAATAAAATCCTGAAAACGATGAAGATATCCCCTCATCATAAATATGTGATATATAAGAATTACATATTACTTATGTTTTAGAGAAGATTTTTAGGAATTGGACCATAAAAGCGCAGACAAATAAAGGCCATATATATATATATATATATATATATAGTTTAGAGCTGTTCACCTGTGGATATTGCCTAGCTATTTTCAGTTAACCTCTGCATAATTTCACTGCTCTAATGAAATTTTTTTTTTTTTGAAGGATATAATTGTATAATCTCTCTAATTGTTACTCTAAAATCGGCGACCTCATTCCTGATCAATATATATAAAAGGTTGATTTACGTGAGGGTGATCCAAAACATTAATTATCAGAAGACATGAAAAGAAAACCCAAGATTTTTCCATGTTTATATACATAAGAACTTCATATAAATATATATATATATATATATTTACTTTGCAATTATTAAGTGTAACTTATTTAAAGGTGAGGCAAGCCAAAGTAATAAATTGCATTGATTTTAATAAAAGGAAAATATTTAAACCCTCTAATAACTGGGAAATTAATTTAAAGATAGAGATGATGAAAGTTCAAGATGAGTTTCTTTTACGTATATCTCTCTCCTTTTGATTTAATTTGTAAACATTTTCATAAAGAAATAGTGTGATAAAAATTAGTAGATGCATTAAGATATTTCAATTAGGTTGGTATCCCTTTAACACCCTCATCATCTACCTATCCTGCATTAAATTAATAATAACAAGAAAATACAATAAAGTTGAGCAAAATAAGGAAAAATTAACCACTCCAAAAAGGAGAAAAAAAAAAAAAAACCAGAAACAATCTACCAAGCTAACATGATTATAAGATCTACCCGGATAGATCTGGTGTAACATGAAAATACTCCTAAAAAAGATTGCATATAAAAGAGCATATATCAATATATGAGAGGAGACTTTCTTTTTTTCAATGAACATCTTATCTTGACTCGAGTTCTCTTTTCTGTTCCTAGTTAGTCCATGTTTGGTTCTCTGATTCAAATTAAAATATTTCCAACTTTTTCTTTTGTCTCTGAAAAATTAATAAAAATTTTAACTAGTGTTTAAAAAGTCAAACAACTCTAATTTAAAAAACTCAATTCTAACTTATACACCAAACGAAAAGCTTAATTTGTATGTGTGTATATATATATATATATATATATATATACTAAGACTCAAAAACAATATATACGGTAAACTATGCATATATACAACTTAATATTGATTATATGTTAAAGCCTTAAGCTCGTCGGTTTAACTCATAGATGAGGAGATTCTATCTCCGACAAATAGAGAAAAGAAAAAAAAAAAAAAAAAAAAAAGCCACACAACGCACACTAATATCGGATGAGGAGTATACCAGTAATGCAAAAGGAATATAAAGTGAAAAATTAAGCATTTATCTAAATACTCAAAGTTAAAATGAAGATAGTGGCTTCAGAAGTCTGCGATAAATTGATAAGAGTTCAATAATTTGTAAAAAGCGACGGTTCTTGTTTTTTGATGGAATATCAACACAGGGTCGTTTGCATACTAATAAAAAATGTTTGGGGATATGGGGTGGTGTTTAAAATAAAAAATTAAGGAACAACATGAGATTTGGTGTATAATTTAAGAATTACTTATAAAAATAAGTCAAGAAATTAATTTGGTATTTGGATCATTCTAGTGACTAAAACTTTTAATCACGAACTTTTTAGTGACAGATATAGTCACAACAAAGTTTTAATCACAACAAAATCTACTTTTAATCACAATTTTTATTCTGACTAAAAGTCTTATTTTTTGTAGTGTCTATTAGAGTGTGCAATTTGATCAATTGTTGCTTAGCAATCCAAATTAGATGGAGTATTCAAATGGTGGAAATGTTTCCTTTTGGTCATATAGTTCAAAATGAGAATTAAGAGATCCTCTCTTAAATTTGGGTCCTTTAAATGTTTTTGCACAATAAACATTTGAGATTGATTAGATTTTCTCTCTTTTCTATATATTTATGCAAAAAAAAAAAAAAAAAAAAAAAAAAAAAAAAAAAAAACTATAACTTTTTCATTTTAAATCAGATTGAGATGATTTTATTTTATATATAAATTATTTCTATGTCTTTAAGACGAAAAGTGAAATGAACCATATCAAAATTTGTCATGAACATATTGAGATTTTGTAAGTTTGTTAAAACTGTTTTCAATATCTATTCAAACACATACTCAAATATTCTATACAAATATTTATGTTAAAATTATGAACATCTAAACGCCATTTTTAAATGGTAATTCAAATATTTTCATTTAAATGTTTTTATATAAAGTGCTACCATTTGAATGGCTCCACCAAATTAATGGAACTATAGTTCAAGGCTTGATTAATTTAGAGGATCAAACTCTCGTATTGCTAATAATTGAGGATTAGAAACATTAAAAACCCCAAAAGAATAACAACACATATGTTGAATAACAATACATACTTTGGGGATACATATCCTTCACCGTGTTGTATCAATAAGTTACATTTATTGTAAATATCATAAAATATATAAACTAAAATTGACGCCATTTACATCATCAAGTGATTTTAGTCTATATATATGTGTGATTTAATTCTATATATATATATGTTATAATATTCATATTTTATCGGATCAATTGGAGGCCGCAATAATCACACAAAAAAAATCAAGTACTTAGCACGATTACTCACTAAATTGTTTAATAATTGACAACTTGATCTTTATTATTATTTTTTAAATTTGGATTATCATGTCCATGTGCTCCTAATTTCTTTGATGTTGGGAAAATTTGTGACAAACGTCAAAAAATTTTTACTCATTTCTACACGTGGCATCGGTTTGAAGAGCAAATACGGAAGTTAATCCTGAACTTTAGTTTTTGTAGGAAAACCAAATTAACCATTAACACATATTTTTCTAATAAAAATTAAACCTAAATTTTCACTAAAAAGACAAATAGGAAAAAAAAAAAAAAAAAGTAGCCTTAAACAAAGGAGTATGTTTTGGTTTTGGGAGAGTTGGGAATGAGAAGAATGGAAATTGTGGCAAATAACATATTTTATAAATGCATTTGAAGTTTACAATATGTTTTTTAAAAACTTATAAATTGTAGCATGTATTTTTAGTAAATCCTTAGATTTTCTAAAAAGTTTTGGATTTATGGTTAGTTTTTAATAACAAATTTATGTATATAGTTTCATGTTAGAAAGAGAGAAGAGAAAAGGGTATGGGTTGTTTTTTTTTTTTAATCAGATTTTAGTTTTCTTTTCTTTTCTTTTCTTTTTTAATTTTTAATTTTAATAAAATCAGAAGAGGGAGAAGGAAATACCTTTCTCACCTTCATTATTTTCTTCCTTTTATTTATTTAATCCAATAGGAGGGCATGTCAAGAAATTCGACAAAAAAATTAGGCCATTTGCAAAGTAAGCGATATGTTTTGAGCAAGAGTTCAAGGATTTGATTGTCCAAATTAAAAATGTAAGGATCAAATTGATAACTAGGCTAATTATCTAAGCCGTTAATTATTAAACAAATTAAGCCTAGTATAAAAATTCAGAAGAGAAATTGATCAGAGACACAAATTATAATTTACATGTAACAATTTAATAGCTTCTTACAAAAAAAAAAAACAATTTAATAGCTCAGGGATACAATTAAAATATTTTAAATTTCAAGATTAAATTAAAACGCAAGTCGTAATTATGAAAAAAAAAATAGAGTTAGTCATGAAGGGAATGATCATAACAACTAAAAAAGAACAAGTAGATAAAGATTGATTATTTTTTGTTGCGAAGGAGAGAAGTTATCGTCTAAATAGCAATTTAATTAGGTAAGCACTATGTTCTGCCATAATTATAATCGTACCACTACTATCATGTGCCAATAATAAACGACATGTGTAATACCACCAACGACCTTGTTTATTATTATTATTATTTTTTTTTTTATAAGGACCACTAACTACCCTTATACAATGTAGAAAAATATCATTTCATATATACAAAAAAAAAAAAAAGGAATTAATATGAAAATAGAAAAAAAAAAAAAAAGGTTAATCTTATAAATGATCCTTGAATTACACATTAATTCTCATGTTGGTCCTTAAATTATTAATACATTATACTTTCATGAACTTTTCTACTGTTACGCCAACAGTTTCTCTGTCAATATCCTGTAAAAAAATTATATAAAAATTGGACACATATAGATTATATGTGCTTTACTCATAAGTAAACTCGAAATTAAATATTTTTTTTTAAAATGAAATAGTACCTCAATCAGAGATATCTTAAAAGTAAATCGTATTTTAATCAATTTTATATTATGAAAATTGTATTTTAATCTAAGATAAATAGCATCATAGAGTTAACTTAAATGTTCAATTACGATTTTAGTCTTAACTAAAACTCACATTATATAAACATATTTAAATTCCGATCATTTTTTTTTATAGAATATTGATATATAAGTCATTTTCATACCAGTAGAAAGATTCAAAATAGAGTGACATAAAAAATTAAAAACAGTATAATTAAGGAACAATTGGGAAAATAACTCTAAAAAAAAGGGGAAGAATTGATGAAAAATAAATAAAAAATAAAGGAATTTGCATTATAGTCTACAGCAAATCTTAACTTCTAAGATTTCCAAGTGCATATCTTACTGTCCTCGTAGTATTTTTTTTTTCTTTTTCTTTAATTTATGCCATATATATGTCCACGTCATTACCCTACATATTCTCGATTCTCCAACAACTCCTATAATTTCTAGCGAAAAAAAAACTCCTATAATAATAGGGAGAGGCTGGGGTAGAGCCTCTTCCAGAGATCCTATCGGTAGAGCTCTTTTTTTAACCGTCAGATTTTAATCGAACGATTGATATATCATTGTTATAATAGACCTTACCTCATTTAAACTTTCCCACCCAAAGTCTTCTCCGCCGCCGGCAACCTGTCCACCGCCGGCGACCCACCCCGATGCCGGTGACCCACTTCTGGCACTTTCTCAGACCGTCGGTGCCCCTCTCTCTCTCTTCTCTTCTCTCTTCCTCTCTCTCTCTTCCCCTCTTTCTCTCTTCCCCACCCCGGCCCCCTCCCCCCAGCCCCGACACCCCAACCCAGTCCCCCCCTCCCCGTCGGCCCTCGGCGCCCCTGGCCCCCCTAGCGCCCCCATCAAAATGGCGATTTCGATCTCTCTCTTCCCCTCTCTCTCTCTCTTCCCCCCAGCCCCGACACCCCAACCCAGTCCCCCCCTCCCCGTCGGCCCCCGGCGCCCCTGGCCCCCTAGCGCCCCCATCAAAATCGCGATTTCGATGGGGGTACCGGGCTGGCTGGGGGTCCGGGGGCTGACAGGGTGGGGGGACTCGGCTGGGGTGTCGGGGCCGCTGGGGCTGGGGGAGGGGGCCGGGGTGGGGAAGAGAGAGAGAGGGGAAGAGAGAGAAGAAAGAGAAGGGGAAGAGAGAGAGAGAAAGGGGGGGTCGCCGGCAGTCGGAGTTGGGTCGCCGGTGCTGGGGTGGTCGGGGCCGTCGGGGCTGGGGGGCCGGGGTAGGGAAGAGAGAGGGGAAGAGAGAGAGAGGGGAAAAGAGAAGAGAAGAGAGAGAAAAGGATGCGGGTGGCCAGAAAAAGTGTCGGAGGTGGGTCGCCGGCATCGGGGTGGGCTGCCGGCGTTAGTCGCCGGCGGTGGACAAGTCGCCGACGACGGAGACGACTTAGGGTGGGAAAGTTTATATGAGGTAAGATCTATGATAATAGTGATATACCTATAATATATCAACTGTTCGATTAAAATCGAACGGTTAAAAAAAGAGCTCTACCGATAAGGTCTCTGCGAAATCGTGATTTCGACGGGGGCGCCGGGGGGGGGGGGGGCCAGGGGGGCCGACGGGGAGGGGGGGGACTAGGCTGGGGTGTCGGGGCCGCTGGGGCTGGGGGGGGCTGGGGTGGGGAAGAGAGAGAAGAGAGAGAAAGGGGGGTCGTCGACGGTCGGAGTTGAGGCCGGAGGTGGGTCGCAGGGGCTAGGGGGCCGGGGTGGGGAAGAGAGAGAGGGGAAGAGAGAAGAGAAGAGAGAGAAAGGGGCGCCGGCGTCAGGAGAAAGTGCCGGAGGTGGGTCGCCGGTGTCGGGGTGGGTCGTCGGCGGTGGACAGGTCGCCAGCGGCGGAGATGGCTTGGGGTGGGAAAGTTTATATGAGATAAAGTCTATGATAATAATGGTATACCTATAATATATCAACCGTCCGATTAAAATCGAACGGTTAAAAAAAGAATTCTACCGATAAGATCTCTCAGAGAGGCTCTATCACAGCCTCTCCCATACTAATGTTCACCAAAAAACAACTCCTCTGATATTATTAAAAAAAAATCCTATGATAATATTCACCAAAAAACAACTCCTATAATATTACTCATTTACCCGGGAAAAAAAAAATTTCCTAATATTATTCGATAAAAAAAAGAAATCCAAAAATAATAATTACTATAAATCTATTCTAGTTATGAAACTTTCAAGGCTTCTCTGTTTTCCCTTTTTTCGCTTTTTCTCTCGAGGTTTCTTCTTCGAAGCCTCTTCTCTTCCAACAAATCTTCAAACTTTCACGGTAGATTCTCACTCTTTGCATCACTTCCCTAACTTTACTCTGTTCCGGCATTGCTAGCTTGTGTGTGTGTGTGTGTGTATGAATGCATGTATGTATCAATATATGCTGTTCGCTATCCAAGATTTTTTTCTCTGGCATCTGGGTATGTTGTTCTCCTGATTTGAAGACTGCCCATTTTGTTTTGCTATGATTCTCTGAGATGAGCTCTAGTTCTAACACCCTTTTGAGCTTGGATTGTTCTGGAGATTTCCAAATGTTAGATTGGGTTGGTATTTCTTCACTTCAAGTTATTCATTATGATACTGATCTTAGAGGTAGATCCGCGAAATATTTAACAGGTGGAGGTTTCTTTTGATGTTTGGGGTTGTGGTTGTTATGGGATTAATCACTTTGTCTCTATGGAAAAGTGGAACCGTTTAGATCTTGATTTGGTTTTTCCCTCACTATGATGTGGAGTTTTCTTGAATTTTGGTGGTGTGGGCGATTAAAATGGTTATTTTCAATCGGAGTCTTTCGCTTAATAGGAATACTTCCAATGGTAGGAGTTTTTCATTCAACAAGAGGGCATTGAGCGTTGGAAGCCCGAGAGTTTGTACTAGATTGAGCTCTGTGTCTCGGTTTTTTCGGCTACTTGTAGTGATAGGCTCATTGATTTCATTCCTTATCGCCTTCTTTGGCGGTTACTTGTACGTGCTCCCAAGTCTCAGCCAGGCCTTTCATGTCCATGGTATTCACAATTCCACCTTTAATCGTTCGACAAGTAGTTGCAATGTGCTTGACGGAAGTTGGGTTGTCGACGGTAGTTATCCGTTGTACAATGCAACCGAGTGTCCCTTTGCTGAACAAGGATTTGATTGCTTACGCAATGGGAGGGGAGATACAGATTATCTTAAATGGAGGTGGAAGCCTAAGAGCTGTAGTATTCTGGCGTTTAATGCACAAAGCATATTGGCGGGGCTTAGAGGGAAAAGAGTCGTTTTTGTAGGTGATTCTATGAGTAGAACACAATGGGAATCCCTTATATGCTTGCTTATGACTGGTGTACAAGACAAGAAGAGTGTTTATGAAGTTCATGAGAATCAGATTACCAAGCAGATTAGATATTTGGGTGTTCGGTTTGCTTCGTTCAATTTTACTGTTGAGTTTTTCCGCTCGGTTTTCCTGGTACAACAAGGTTTGGTGCCAAGACATGCACCTAAAAGGGTGAAGTCGTCACTGAAATTGGACAAGTTGGACGATATTAGTAACCGGTGGGTTGATTCAGATGTTCTCATATTCAATACAGGACAGTGGTGGGTTCCGGGAAAACTTTTTAATATGTAAGTCCCTTTATCCTATATATTACTTTCATTAAATAAATTTCTTGCTTGATTAGTTTTTACTTTACTATTTTGAGTTATGAAACAGTGTTTCTTGTTTGCAATATTTATTGAAACATGCATTTTTGCCAATATAAATATTGAACCATGCGTTTTAAATCCACTGATCCTACATTTGATGTTTCGTGAAAAAAGTAGTGTCTGGTTGTTCATTTAAAAAGATATAAACATAAATGGCCGTGTCGTTTAGATATCTTAGATGAACAATACTTTCATATGGTAGCAAAGCTAGTACTCTGTATTCAACTTTTGGTTCAAAAGTCGTTGAGCATAGTCCCTTTCCATTTAGTAGGTTCTCCTTAGAGAGATAAAAGCAACTAAATGTAACATAATATCTAAATTCTTGTTTTGCTAATAACTTTTGTACTTGGAAAATAGCTATTCTTCCACTGCTGTAGTAAAAAGGAGATCACACGTGCACTCACACACACACACACACACAACACACACATGCATAATTACTGGTGTTAAGCATGACAAGAGGCGATGTAAATGAAGAAGAATATTAGTTTTATAAACTTTGAAAGAAATAAATTTTCTGTATATTGCCACACACAAACTGATTTACACGGCTCCTACTTATAGGACTTTACAAAGAATAGGAAACAAAGAAGAATAGGAAACTACTGTCTATGCTAGCAGACCTAATGACTAACTTTCCTATTTTACAAAAGTTGACTAGCTATATTTACACAATAAAAAATCAGCTAACTAATTCACAAAATAGCTAACAAATCTTCTATGATTTAATCAGCCGAATATTCCCACAGTTTTTGAGCTCAATCCAAATTGCGTGGTCCCAGCCTTACATTCTCTTGCAAGCAAGACCGTTACATTTATTCCATATTCCATACTTAAGCTACTGCTGATATATTTAATATAGTCAGTTTGAGAGATTCTTCTTAGTGATCCAGCATGCTTTCAGTGTTTATGGTTGAAAGCAGAGATTTCTAATATAATGAAGCCATTTTGGGGTCTGAGCAAAAGAAAAAAAAAAGCCATTTTGGGGATGATTCAGAAAATGAGATGTAATACAGTTCTTGGTTCTTTTAAGCAAAACTCAATTGCTATTCTACAATGAAAACCCAACGATATCAATTTTCTCTACCAGCTTTAGGTGTGCTTCTCCTCTGTCAACCTTCTCTATAGACACTAATACTATTGTCTTAATTTTTTGTGGAGTGCATAGAGCGTACATTATCTGTAATGGCAAATTTCTTGGAAAACTATAACAAATACCAAGAATGAATTTGAAAATAACTTGATCATGCTGATGCTTGATCTTTGAATTGTTTGCATATTATATGTACTTTTATTTATTTCTTCAATTTGTATTTTGGACAGAGGTTGCTATTTCCAGGTTGGCAACTCGCTAAAGCTTGGAATGTCAATTCCTACAGCCTTCAGAATGGCACTAGATACTTGGGCATCATGGGCTGAGGAAAATATTGATACAAACCGAACACGTGTTTTCTTTCGTACTTTTGAGCCATCTCACTGGAGGTATTCCTTGATATTGGAAAAAACATGTCATCTGTTTAACTTTAACCTTGTCTAGCTTTCATCTCTTCATTAGTGCTTTCGAGACCATTTCTTGAAATTGAACAGAGATGGATTTTCTTTTTGGTCCTCTTTTTAAAGTTGGGCTTGCTTGGTCTTGGTGTTGGAAAGCATAGGTTTTAAATTTTCTATTTTCCATGGCATTAAACTGATTTTAATTGTTTGGTTGTCATAAGATTGTGCGTCATTTTCTGTGTAAACATATATCGGAAGGTGAAAGTAAAGTCATGGCATGTCTGTGTGAACTAGAACCGCATATTTTCATTTAATATGGTGTAGATTTGATATGTAACTAATCTAGGGAGGATCTTGATTTTGGCTTTCAAGAACCGGTCACTGTCCAGGAAGTTTGGCTTTTCTTCTTTTAATTCTTCCCTTCTGTGGTGTGTTAGCATCTGTGTAACTGAAAATTTTTCTTTCTGCAAGTAATTTGACTCGAAGGGTTTGCAATGTGACGCAACAACCCATGTTTGAAACCAAAGGCAGAGAATACAGCATATTTTCAGACGCTGTGTTTGAAGTTGCAAAGAATATGACAATTCCTGTAACTGTGCTGCATATAACTTCCATGTCAGCATTTCGAAGTGATGCGCATGTGGGTAGGTGGAGTGACAATCCATCCATTCCCGACTGTAGCCACTGGTGCCTACCCGGAGTGCCTGATGTATGGAATGAGATTCTCCTTTCTTACTTGTTTGCTGGTGATGGGCTTCATAATCAATGAATGAGTGAGCAAGTAAGTCTCAATTAGCTTACGCTTTTATTCTATTTGCTTTCTTTTGTTTCCTTATGGTTGATAACAGCTATTTATATGGCGGTGTACTGTTAATGACCTTTTTTTTTAATTAAAAAAAAAAAGAAAAAAAAGAAAAAAAAGGAAATGATAATGAACTTGTCTTAGGATATCTAGCTTAGCTTATTTTTTTCTTTTTCTTTTTTGGGCTGAAAACTATCTCCTTCCAGTTGTTTAATAGCCTCTTCCTTAGTTGTTTTCAATTGCTGCATTGTAGGGGAAAAATGCCTTTACCTATTCCGATTAAGTTACCGAGTTGAAAAAGAAAACACCGGCATTTTGTCCCGCTGTAGAAGTTGCAAAGACTACTCTATATCATTTGAATTCAAGGTTCTGATCTGAACATAGACATTCGATCCTTTCGTATCGGCACCCAATCAAAGAGTTTCCTGTACTTCTTTAGTTGGGTTCGGGTTATCTAAAAAAGATGTAGAGTTGCATGTAAGGAACAGTTTTGTAACAGAAACTTATTTTTTCATTCTTTTTCGTGATTCTTTTCTATCTGAGAAAGGACCAAATTGCGGTCTTCGAGTTTATAACAATTTTGTCTATTTCAAATCATTATACAAGCTTGTGCTGTGAACAATAAATGTTTCTCCTTAACAAAAAAAGGAGAATCTAATACAAATTCATCGTTGAACTTCTCATTGATGTTTCTTCTCCGATTAATTTTTGTTCCACTTGCATAGTTTCGTTTTTGCTATTTGGTGATGTGTTTCTAATAACTTATCCTTCTTCTCATCAATTTTGAACACATTGACTGTACGACGTGTTATTGTTCATCTAGGCTCTTTGATAATCACTTTTGTTATAATGAATTAATGAATGCATGAATGTAGACATGACGATACAAAAACTCCAATACAATGAGAGAAACGATGGCTCTTAATAGGAATTTATAGAAAAAATAACAAGTCCTTTTTAAATGCCTGCAATATAAAGAAAACATAAATAATCCAAATAAAACAACTAGAATCAAATCAACAACGTAAATATGGAACGCATCTGCACCTTTGATAGTTGGTGGATCTCAATCCCTAGAAGCTGAAAAAGAAACAAGAGAGCTCAGAGCTGATATAAGGATAATGCATAACAATGTCATAAAAGATTTTTAGTTGAAAGTTTACCTAAGTTTTCACAGTACCACCCAGATGGTGACTGGTAGTAATGGTTGATCTTCGAAATGTGTTGAACCCTTGGACGATCCACGCTCTCTTCTCCTTGAATACTTTCCATAAGAAGTTGTGAAACATTCTTAAGATTGATTTGTTGGAGATTAGTGAGATGTTCGATTCCAAGAGGCAGTGTCTTCAAAGCCATGCAATTGAAAAGCCACAGATTCTGAACGCCTGACATACCACCTTTGTCTATAACTATCTCGTTCAAGCAAGGAAAATTATGGAGGATTAGGCTCTTCAGTGTGATGAAGCCTTCGGGAAAGTGGAACAGCTTGCCTGTATATGCGTTGACTAGAGTTAACCTCTGCAGATTGGGTAGTGACCGAATGTACGTAAGTGGATTTTCAGCCAATCTAGACCAACTTAGATATAAGGCTTTGAGGTTGTACAGTGACTGAAACCAATGTGGGACCTTGTCTAATTTTCCGATCAGATTGAGTCTATGAAGGTTAGGAGGAGGCGATGACAATGCCTCCAAACGGAGAACTTCCTCGTCAGTAGAAGCCTTTATGGCTAGGTGGCAAAGGTGATGAAGTTTTTCTATTGATGAGCATAAGGTTCTTTCATCCGCTTCTCTCGTCAGTTCTATGCCCATGCATGTAAGTTGTGTCAGGTTTTTTAGATATTTTGTAGCATGGTCATTTACTTTGATAAAATGCAGAACTTGCAATTGCTGTAACTGGGTAATATCGGATGGAATCTGTGTGCAACTTGCATAATGAAAGTCATAAACTAATTCTAGATCGTAGTAGCATGAAATTAAGTACCTTAAGTTTCGTAGATTCATGATTTCGCTTGGAAGTTTCTTCACTCTGGTTTGGTAGAGGTTCAGGGTTTGTAGGTTGTGAAGTCTTCCTATGGATTTTGGAAGTTTCCGAATCCTAGTTCCCTTCAAATTCAGATACCTCAAATTGAATAAATTCCCTACTTCACTTGGCAACTTACAGATCGGAACGTATTCCATGTCCAATACCCTTAGAAGTCTAAAACCAGATGGCATTGACAATAGAGACGATGAAGATCCATCTTTATTGGAGAACACGAAGAAAGATCGAAGCCGGGATATGCATCTCCATGATTCTATTTCCCCGTCAAATGTTTGAGTTGACAAACGATGAGCTTTGTTCTCTTTGAAAGTTTTCAGAGAATCAATTACGATGCAGAAATTTTCTTTTTCTGAGATTGAACTTGCAAGTTCTCGCATAAGATCATGCATCTTACAGCCTTTTGGTCGACCCAATGGGTTCTTCACCACTTCGAGCATGCCCCGATAACCAAGTTCCATGAGATAACTCTCAGCTACCTCTTCTGGTGTCAGCCCTCTAACCTCTTCCACAAACCCTTCTGCCATCCAGAGCCTAACTAGCCTGTTCCTTCTGATCAAACAGTCTTCCGGGAAGATACAACAATACAAGAAGCAACGCTTAAGCGGGTACGTCAAATCGTCAAAACTTAGCATCAAAACACTCTTCAGATTTTCAAGAACCGGATTGTTGCTCAATTCCCAACTGAAGCTACTATAGATTTTCCGCCACTCTATTTCCAACTTCTTTGTAGTCATAAGTCCCGCTAAGACTACAATTGCAAGAGGTAGGCCTTGACATTTGGCAACGATGTCCTTGGCTAAGATTTCAATCTCCGGAGGACACTGGTTATTTGGACAGTTTGAGAAGGCTTTTGAACAAAACAGAGCCCATGCCTTATCCTTCCCAAGTAGCTCGATGTGGTGAATGCAGCTTTTAGCTCCAAAAGAGAAGGAACCGACATCCCCTCTACGCGTTGTGAGCAAAATCCGACTTCCACACTTGTTATCGGGAAATGCTAATCTAATTTCTGACCAGAGATTTACATTCCACACATCATCTAAGACGATAATGTACCTTAAGGGCTTCAAGAAGTTCACAAGCATCTCTACCAGCTGTCTGTAGTGCATTGTGCTCAAATCAATCGACATCAACGAGGCAGTACCTTTGTAGAGTTCGTTGATCATGCTTCTGAGCAAGTCATCAACGACATAATTCCGGGACATGCAAATCCACGAACAACAGTCGAAATTCTGCTTCACGATCAAGCTGTTATAGGCTTGTCCAACAAGAGTAGTCTTTCCTGAACCGCCCATTCCAACAACTGAGATAGTTGTCAGACACAGTACCTCTCCATCCATCAACATTTGCAGCAACGCATTTTCCTGATCCGCAATTCCCACAAGCTCTTCATTGGTGAGAAACAGCGAGGACTCACCACGCACCTATGACGATCTTTGCCAGTCGCAGAACTTGTTTCCTTCTATTCGTTTCACGCCATAAAGCCGTTGTCTCTCTGGAATGGCTCTGATCATGTCCTTGACATTCTGCAGCTTGGTTCTGATCTGATGCCTCATCCATAGACTCTTTGGGAAGAGAATGGCATTGCGAAGCAATCGTGTGAACTTCGAGTCTCCCAACTGTGACCTGTTCAAATGATACATGACCTCATCGATTATGTCTTCAACGTCGTACGATATATCTCTCACGTTGTCGATCCAAGCCTTCGCTGCTTGCGACGAGTAGGAGGCGGCTTTTGTCTTCTGGTCAGCGTCTTCCAGGAAGGATTTCATGCTGAGTAGCTCATGTTTGATTTCATGAAGCTCGTAGCGGATTCCTCCGAGCAATACCACCTCGTTCTCGAGAAGAGAAATGATTTTGCCGATTGTATAGTCCACAGGAAGTGCAGCCATATTATGATATTACTCAATATCACCTGAATTATTATTATTAAATTTTTTTCCCATGAACCCCAAAAGTATTTGACAGAAATGGTATAACCATGGCCAAATATCAAGAACATATTTACATGACTTTTGGGTCAAAGGAGGGAACCTCGTGACAAAGCTTTAAGGTCAACAGACTTTTCTCACTTGGAACTCCTGGAATTTATTGAAATACCCTTTTATTCTCCAAGCAATTTATGCTATGATAATAATAATAATAATAATAATAATAATAAAAAAGAAGGTGAATTGCTAGGTTGGTTTAAACTATTAAAAATATTACTACATAGTCATTTTCATTAGTTGCACAAACTTATAAGTTTAGAACTAAACGAATAATTTATCAAAAATAAAAAATAAAATCCTACTGGTACTTGTTGAAGATTCATTGTATGTTACCAATAAATATTCCCTATTATGGAAGGAAAACAGTCCCTCTTTGAACTTTTATTTTTATTTTTATTTTTTTTACAAATAGTTTTATTAAATTAGAAAAAATGACAGTTTTTTTAAAAATATGATCTTGGTTGATTTATTTTAATATGTGTCTAACCAATATCAATTAATAATTTAGTGGTTAATTTCTAATTCACCGGTACATCAACCATTTTAATAATCACATCTCATTTTTTTTATTTAAATAAAAAGAGTTCGGTATTTTTTAAGTGTTCAAAACTGACCTAATTTCTTAAAAAAAGGAGAAGAATTCAATGCAAATGGGTCTTCTTTTTCTTTATCTTATAACTCACGGCAAATAAAATTGAATGTTGACCTTCAATTTATATCACACAACAAAGAAATTGTCTAAATATTTTGAAAGGTAAACAAAAAAATTAGACATCACGTGATATTTCCTTCCTTTGGGAACATTGCAAAATCCTTTTAAATCTAACGGGAATTATTTTTAAAAAAGAAGAAAGAAAGAAAGAAAGAAACCGTGCGACTATAGCAAGGACCAAAGCTTTAATTTAAATATAAGTAAATCTTAAAAAAAAAAAACATAGGTAATAAGCTTTATCTTACCAGCAAATACATTTTGTATCATCATACAAAAATTTGTTTTGATGATAAGTTTAAAAAATGAATTTAAATTTCTATAAGAGAAAATACTATTAAATACTTTTAAAATAATGTCTAAAAACAGTTTTCAGATGATGATCTAAACAGAGACTTAGATAAGAAAACCGTTCTTAGCCTCCTTTTTTTTTTTTTTTTTTTTTTTTCCTGTTTTTGTCCATTGCAGCTTGCAAGGTATGTGAAAGCAAGGCAAAGAAAAAATTGGGTCTACTTTTAATAAATTAAATTCTCTTTAGCTAATGACGTCACCACATTTCACATACATAGGCCCTGCATACATTGGCCATGCTTAGAAGGTTGGTAGCAAATATACATATATGTGTGTGTGTGTGTGTGTTTGTGTGTGTTAAGGCTCTCCAAATTTGGTTTTGTTTTTAGTTTTCTCTGTTTATGTCGCACATGCTAAGAAACTATCAAAACAGAGAAAGTACACAAACAGAAAGTCAAGTCCACATGCTATGGATTTTGATGGTGAACTGAAAGGCCTCCGAAACCAATTAGAAATAAAGAGCAAATGTTTAAGAAGAAGTGTTTTTCAATGCAACCAATGACAACTCTTCAGAGGCTTGGCATGAGAGTCAAGTTATTTAAAGCTTAGAAGCACACAAATGAAATCAAACCAAACACTCCTAGCTATAGACTATCTTTGCTTGCGCGCGCGCGCGCACACACACACACACACACATATATATAGGCTTTAATACATGCCGCGTTCCCCAGCACCCACACAAAAGTCTCATTTCATCAACTCTTGTACAAATTATGGCTTCTTCTCAAAACAAGGACCTGAAGTTCCCGATTTTTCCTTTCCCAATTCCACCACCTCACTCCTTCACCCCCCCACCCCGTCCCTCAATGCCGCCACCATCACCAATTGTGAAGCCGCCTCCTCACCCTCGTCCCCTTCCTCCGCCATCACCCCCGCAATCAAGTCCCCCTCCAGCACCAAAGCCTCCTCACCCCTTGGTCCCGCCACCATCACCGCATGTCAAGCCACCTCCTCGTCCTCTTCCTCCGCCATCACCACCGCACTTGAGTCCCCCTCCAGCACCAAAGCCACCTCGACCCTTGGTCCCGCCACCATCACCTCATGTGAAGCCACCTCCTCATCCTCTTCCTCCGCAATCACCCCCGTATTTGAGTCCCCCTCCAGCACCAAAGCCACCCCGTCCCTCAATCCCGCCACCCCATCCTATTTCTCCACCACCCCCACCTCACGTTGTTCCACCACCACCACCACCGGCTCCAGGACACCATTCGACTATAATAATTGTTGTTTTTGTTTCACTTGGCGGGCTATTCTTCCTCGCATTCCTCTCGGTTGCTCTCTGTTATTTCATCAAGAAGAAGAAAAGAATGGATCGGAAAATTGACATCATAAACTTTGATGAACACAAAAAAGTCCAAGAAGCTATTGCATCCGGGCCACATGGAGAAAAAATAAAGATGCTAACCCTTGAAGAAGATGTCCACACTGATGGAGAAATCAAGAAAACTGAAAACCTAATGGAAGGTTCACATGTTAAATCTACACACCATCGTCATTAGCCGCAACTACAACTGCAACTGCAACTGCAACCGCAACTGCAAGCTATTGGAGTGGGAGAGACATCTGGATCTACTCATGCAAAAACCTAATATAAAAGATAAATTGCACTTTCTTCTATAAGTATCGTTTTTCAAATGATATAATTTGAAAATTTCTTCTTCTTTTTACATGTTCACGATATTGACAATGATATTTATGAAAAATAAAATCTGTAAGTTATCAAGTGTTACCCTGGAGTTCATTCTTAATCAGAGATTTATAAGTGGGCACCACATTTTGATGATCTAATTAGACTTTTATTAAAGACTTTGTGATGGTTTTTTAGGCCATCTGCAGGTTGTTGTTGTTGTTGTTGTTGTTTTTTTTTTTTTTTTTTTTTTTTTTTTTTTTCATTTTAAATTCATTTCTACTATATGATAGTCATCACACGTACTAATAATAGCATTTATCAAAAAAAAAAAAAATTGGAATTGCATTTAACATAATTCTTAATTAAGACTAATCGTCTTTCGTTCTTGTGTAATTCTTATACGTATATATTTATATATATATATTTTCACATTTAGTAAACAAACAATCAAGATGATTACATGAACAATCAAATGACAATTACATACCTGACTTCACTATAAGATCAATTCTAAAATATATATATATATAGATAACTTCTAAAATTTCGAAACAATCACAAGATTCATTCATCCAATCGAATAAATCTAATTCATCCAAAAAATTTTAGATATCCAAATGCTATTGGATTGAGTTTAGATGGTATTTTTGTTTATCCAATTGGATTGGATTGGATTTTGGGTATAAATTTTAAAAATCCAGTAAATCATATCCAATCTAATACTCTGCTAATCATGTAATTGATAGATTTAAGTTTTTTTTGATCTTTTGAGTCTTTTTGAGATTTTAAAATTTAGGTTCAAGTTTTAAAATGAATTTGTATTGAAATTAACTAAAAAGGACTAACTATGTCCTTATTAGACTATCACTTCCAAATTTTAATTAATTTGAGCAAGAATAAAATAATATAAGAAATTATAAATTCAGATACTAATGTCAATAAAAAAAAATAATGATTATATTGTCAATTCAGGAAGATAATACAAAATAGCCTCCTAAAATAAAAAGGTATTTACTCACATATATATACACACACACATTAGGTTGAGTGTTATTTTTTCAGTCATCTAATCTAATATATGATTTAAAAAATTTTTTATTTAAAAAAATGACTGATTGTCATTTTTTAGATTTGGTCAATCAATTATTGACTTTAAAAATTAATAATTAACTAATATTCAATCAGTGATTGATTATAAAATTTAATAATTTATGTTATGATTATGACAATAAATCAATAACTGATTAACTATTATGTAGTCAATCATAATGATTGATCGTTTAATAAAATTGATTAATAATTTTAGAATAAAGAGCCTTTTAATTAATTTTTAAAAATTTTGATTATTTATTAAAAAATTTCTTGAAAAAAAGACAGTAAATACCTAATTATTTTTATTTTACGAAAATGAAACTGAATACCAATATTGATGAGTAATAAGAATTGTTTAGAATAGATAAAATACTAATGAGTTATAAATAATTGTGATTAAAAATTAATTATGATTTGAAATTAGCTTCGTCTTTGTCCAACAGCAAGCAGCAACAAGAAGGAACGACGACCACCATCATCACCAGTCGAAAGCTCACCAACAAGATCCACCTTCACCTTCCTTCCTTCCTTCGTTCCCATTTCTGCTTTTATATATACATACATCCATATATGCATTTATTTATATATTATATATATACACCTGGAATCCGATTCGCTCTTTCTGGTAAGCACAATTTCATATACATTTCTACGAATTCGCGTTTTCGAATTTTAATTTTCTCGCTTAAATTCCCGATCGTCCCTATACTTTTCTCTCTCGTCATTTTCATTTATTCTCCGCTTTTCCTGAGAAACAAACAGGAATTGATTTCCTCCGCTGCCACCGCATCGTGGCTTTGCTGTTTCTCGCGGAACTCGATCAGGAAGCTCTACAGTTATTGATTTAAATCGAACTGGATTGCTTGGGGAGCTGAACAGTTTTATTTTTGGAAAATTAGGGTTTCCGCTTAAGGTTTTGGGGATTTCTAGTGTTTTTATATTCGTTGGGGATTTCTAGTTTGTATTTTATGGTTGGAGCTGCAGTGGTGTTTGGATTGCGAGAAAATTAGGGTTTTTATTTCTTCTTCATCGCATCGGATAGGTCAGGGTTTAGGATGATAGATCGAGAATGGTGCGGCTTCTGGGATTGACTCGCGGAGATACTTACGAGTCGCCTCGGGAGATAACCTCTTCGCGGGCCAATTCATCGAGCGAATCCGGTGACAATGGCTGGCTCATCCGGTTCTTCGACTCGGCCTTCTTCTGTGAGTGGATCGCGGTAAGCTATCTGTACAAGCATGGGCACTCAGGGGTACGAGATTATCTCTGTAATAGAATGTACACTCTTCCCTTGTCTGGAATTGAGAGCTATTTGTTTCAGATATGTTACATGATGGTTCACAAACCGAGCCCGTCTTTAGATAAATTCGTGATTGACATTTGCTCCAAGTCGCTTAAGATAGCTTTGAAGGTGCATTGGTTCTTGTTGGCAGAGTTGGAGGACTCTGATGACAATGAAGGGATTAGTAGGATTCAAGAGAAGTGTCAGATTGCGGCCACTTTGATGGGCGAGTGGCCGCCTTTGATACAACCTCAAAGCGAGCCATCTACTGGAAGCAAGAACCAAGTTCTCAATAAGATATTGTCATCGAAACAAAGGTTGTTATCGCTAACATCGTCGCCGCCTGCTCAGAAGTCTTTATCCTTCTCACCTTCTTCTGTAGGTGTTGCGCAAGAGGATGGTAGTCTGTTATCGCCCGACGAGAACAAGATATTTAAGAAATTTATTCCGAGTCCAAGGGTTCGAGATGCATTGCTCTTTCGGAAGTCGGGGGAGAAAGATGTTGATGACTCTGAGAAGGATGGATTCTTCAAAAGGCTCTTGAGGGACAGCAAAGGTGATGATGAGGGGGGTTCGAAGATTCGGGAGCTCTTTAGGAAGTCATCTGAGAAGGATGATGATGACTCTGAAAAGGATGGATTCTTTAAGAGACTTTTAAGGGATAGTAAGGGTGACGATGAGGAGTTAACAACAAGTTCTGAAGGTTTCTTTAAGAGGTTGTTTCGTGATAGCAAGAGCGACGTTGAGGAAAAATCAGCATCCAAATCAGCGGAAGATGAGGAAAAAGAAGGGTTCTTTAAGAAGCTTTTCAAAGACAAATCTGATGACAAGAAAGACGGGACTGATAGGTACGAAGATGAAGAAGTGGTTCACACTGAAGAAAGATGTTCAAAATCTACAGAGGATGATGAAAAGGAAGGCTTCTTCCGGAAATTTTTTAGGGATAAATTCGAGGACAGAAGAGATGGTAATGATAGAGCTGATGAAGGAAGTGCCAATGGGGAGGAAGAAGACCCTTCTGAGAATTCATTGTTTCGCAGACTGTTTAGAGTGCACCCGGAAGATGCTAAAAACAACACAACAAATGAAAACAACAGTGGTGGCTTATTTGAGAGTAGTCCAGGAACTGAGAATTTTTTCCGCAAATTGTTTAGAGATCGTGACCGGTCAGTTGAAGATTCTGAGCTATTTGGTTCAAAGCATAAAGAGGTATGTTCGTTTGTAGTTTATCTGCCTGTTGCTTGGCTGACAGAGCAAAATGAAATTTCTTTAATGTCTTGTTCATTTACCCAAATATGTTGCAAAGTTACAGTATTAGAATGTCCAAAAAAGGCTTTATATTTCCTTGTGTGTAGTTTTACGATATTCTCTACCACTTGCATGCAACCACATCTTATGTATTCTAGTACTCTCTTACATCAATTTGTGGACCATGATTCCTTATTGCCAGCTAACTTGGATCACAGTTGCAGTATTCTCAAGTGAGTGATTCGACTTGCTAAACATATTTTAACAACAATCCATAGCAATTATAGGCATTAACTCTGCTGAAGTTGAGTTACACAAATGCTAATAAATGGGCTTTGTTATCTTTGGAGTAGGGTTGGGGTTTGGAATGAGTTTTGAAAGGGTAAATGTATATATAGTCTTTTAATCCACGACTAGAAGTTTGAAGTCATATGTACTTGCAGAAAAAAATTTTTCCCCACGTCCTGTTTGTTCAGTGGGAGTGGATAAGGAACTTAGCAGTTAGCGTTAGGACAATTAGAAAGCAATGTTCAATGGAAGATGAGAATCCCATTTCAATGTTGTTGCTAGGCTTGTTGTATCATAGCTTCATGAAATGGTAATAACCAAACAAAACGGGAATAACTCTTATGGGGTTTAATTACCTGGTAACATATAAGCCATATGAATGGTGTATGGAGACGTGAATAAGGATCAGTAATAAGTTAAATGGCTGTTAGTTGTAAATGAAATTGAGGACATGAGATAACGACAATATGAAATCAATACCTTGTCTCCAATATGTGAGAAAAAGTTTGGAGAAAAATTTTGAATCAATGATAAGGATACTTCAGTTATCAACTATTAACTTGATATTAAGCTTCAGGCCCACCTTCCTATCATCACGATCGTTACTTTTAGTAATAGTTTTTTTTATTATTATTAAAATTTTTTTTTTAAAGCATCACAAAACCTACTCTTCTGTTTCCCTCTCTCCCTCTATTTTATTATTATTATTATTTATTTATTTATTTTAAAGTCCTGAGGTTTCAATTTAGTGGTCATGCATGTATTTTTGCTCTTACGTGCCTAAGGTTTGATTCTTGAGGCTACCTGGTAAATAGTAAAAAATCTCATACTCAAAAGATTTTTTATAAACGGTGGCTCCACTTTTGAGTTCATTTTTACCAAGTGAATTTGGATTTTTTTTTTTTTTTTTTTTGGTGCCTCCATTAAGGAATTGCACTGTAAGTAGAACAACTTTGAATACATACTTGGCATATATCTGAACTTTTCTCTATGTGTGTCTGTACTAACAGATTTTCATACCCAAAAGAAGAAAGTTTCAAGATAGAAATAAAGGACTATGACTTCATAACCAAGTTTAGGAAATGGATAGGCAATTTAAATCGGACATTTTTTGGAGTTTAACACAGATGATTTTACAAGTTGGATAGCATACTTTTGACTTCTTTATAAAATGTGTTGATTCAACTTTTAGCTTATATGCTCTGCTTGTGCACAATTCATTAGATCATGTAATGTAGTGGTTCGAGTTCTTATCCTCCTTCTCCGCTATCATTTCTGATCTTAAATAATTTGGGAAGCCATGCCATAGTTGGTTGATCCTTCCTCTTTGGCTGAAGCCATTTGAAAGAACTGGATACCTGCTTGTCTTATAATTGATTAAGTTAATTTTTAATTGTTCCTTTTGATCTGGCAGAAGCATCCTGGTTCGCCTAGGCAACAGGATGAGAAGTCAAATGCGATACCCCCGCTTCCAACTTATTCTGCATCCCAGTTCCGTAAAGGGGCTTACCATGAATCGTTGGACTTTGTGCAGTCATTATGTGAGACATCATATGGCTTGGTGGATATATTTCCAATTGAAGATCGCAAAAGTGCTCTTCGTGAGGTTATTTATGCTTTACCAGGCTTATTCAATTTATGTTTATGACGTGCATAGTTTTTGAATTTTTCTGACTTTGTTTCTGTTTCCTATGATTCTAGTCACTTGCGGAGACCAATCAGCATCTAGCTGAGGCCCAAAAAAGTGGAGGTACTCATTTAGCCATTTATGATCATGGCCTGAAATATTTATTGGCACAATGCAATCAAGAATTAGTTACCTGATTTTTTTTTTTTTTTTTTTTTTGGGAATTCATCTATTGTCCAAAATGTTGATAACTTTCGCAAGAATAAAGAGCGTTTAAAGAAATTTCATGGCTTCTATGCTAGTTTGAGAAAGAAACATTTTAATATCTTTTTTTTCCCGCCTTTGAGTTTGTGATAGGTTAAAACATGAAAATGCCTGATGTCCCCTACGTATATATATTTGCTATTTTAAGAAATGAGCTTTATAGGTTACATGCTTGGTTTTATTAGATTCTCTTTCAAGGTTTGAATATATATGATTACAAATAACTATTTGCATATGATTACTAACATATAATTACAAATTACTTATTTACTTGCAAATGGTATGCTTTTAAAATGTTTTAAGATGGAGTTTACTGCAACCTTGTTTTGACTTTTCTGATTTTATTTGCTAGGAATTGGCTTTCCAATGGGAAAGGGAATGTACCGTGTGGTGCATATACCTGAAGATGAAGCTGTTCTTTTGAATTCTAGGGAGAAAGCACCGTACCTGATCTGTGTGGAGATCTTGAAAAGTGAAACTCCTAGGTATTTATGCCATTACCTTTTCAAATGACTTGTAAAAAGCTTTACTTTCCGATTCTGGTTGTTATTGTTATTAAAGTGTGAAAAGACTTCTTGAAAAGCTCACTTTTGAAACTATTTAAACTCATGTGCATCTCTTCCTCCCAATAAAAATAAAATGATAAATATTTCAGCAACCCAAAAGACTCATCCAGTTCTCAAAAGCTTTCTAGAGGAGGAATCCCCTTAGCAAATGGAGATGCGCTACTGCCAAAGCCACCTCCTTGGGCGTATCCATTATGGACTGTTCAAGAGGCGTACCGCAATAGTAATGATAGGATGTCAAGTTCTACTGCTCTAGCCATCGATCAGGCCATGGCTCATAAGCCAGAGGCAAAAGTCAAATTTGTTAATGTGAAACTCTCTGTGGAAAAGCAATTTCACAGACATTCAGAGGATAGTGAAATATTCAGTTCACACTCGGCCCATTGCACTAGTACTAAGTCCTTTCAGATTTTATCTAAGAGCTGTCAAAGAGGAGAGGATGGAGCACATGGTTGTGACTTGGAGTGGGTAAGGGTAGTGCTGACAGCAGAGCCTGGTCTTAGAATGGAAGACATTGAGGATCAAGGTCCATGTCGTCGGAAGGAACATCGTCGTGTTCCAAGCACTGTGGCTATCGAGGAAGTAAAGGTGAGTGTTTGGGTGAAAATAAGTACCATTTGACGTTAGAAGTAAAATAAAGTGTGATCGTATGGTACCGGTTACAGATTCCTCTTGTTTAATGATTTTGAGTAGCGTTGTCAAAATGACTTTATAAGAGGATGGGGTTTCATTTGCTTGCCTTAATTTGGCACTTCTGTTGACGAAAATAATATAAATGTCTTTTAAATTCACTTGAAATCCCACTTAGCTTGTGTTGGTACGCCTGTTTTTTTTTTTTTTTTCTTGTTTTTATTTTGTTTTTGTTTTTTGTTTTTTTGTTTTTTTTTTTTTTTTTTTTTGAACAGTTTGCAAATTGCAACAAACTTGAATTTTTTCTCTATGGACCTATATTTGTCTCTTTTTTAATTTTTAAGTTCATGTGGCATTAAATGGTACAAATTCTTTTAAAGAATATTGACTGTTGACAACGCTTCAAATTCCTATATTCAGGCTGCAGCAGCAAAAGGAGAAGCACCTCCTGGACTACCGTTGAAGGGTGCTGGTCAGGATTCATCAGATGCACAACCTAGGGTGAATGTTTATAAAAGCTGAAAATTTTTTTCTTTTTGAAGGGCAGGGGCACTTTTGGTTTTTTAATCTTAAGTTTCGTACTTGCCAACAGGTAAATGGTGCTACTCCCAAAGCTAGTGATGCCTTGTCTGGTGAACTGTGGGAAGTGAAAAAAGAGAGAATACGCAAAGCTTCAGTCTATGGAATATTACCTGGTTGGGACTTGCGTTCTGTAAGTCCAAAAATGATGGAACTCTTTTCTTTTACTGCTACTAAATTTTGCTTCTGTTTTTGCTTCTTTTTCCTCCTTTGTTTTCCAATGTACTTTCTTTTTCGCACTTGAGTGCTGCTTGTCCTCTTGTTTCCCTTTTATTCTTTTCTTCCTTTCGTTTTAATAAAGTTGCGTTTAGTATAAAAAGAAAAAAGTTTTTGCTGATTGTACAATCGACCCCAAATACATAATATACGTCTGCGTGCACATGCATATTTGATAGGAGAAATGCGGTTGACAGTCAGTGCAGATTGCTAATTGTTTGCTAGTTGCTCAGTCTCATTCTAGTATATTTATTTTGAGAATGCAGTTCCAGGTTAAATTGAGGAGAAATCCAAACTCATAACAATGTTAACCCCATTAATTTTTTAAAAGCTAATCTGAAATGCAGAAAAACTTACTTATTGATAGTATCTTATGCAAAATATGTCTCTCTTGACAATCTTTTAGTTGATTGTCATCAAGGTTCACGATTACTTTTTATTGCACTCTGTGCTTGTTGGGAGTCTGGCATGACTTGGTTTTTGCTGTAAAGTTTGGGGCATATTCTTCAGCATGTAAACTGTATTTTCGTCGGTGCCAGTGTCTATGGGAATTATAACAACATTTTCTCGCTTGTTTAATGTAGGTAATTGTGAAGAGTGGTGATGATTGTAGGCAGGAACACCTAGCCGTGCAACTTATTTCACACTTTTATGGTGGGTGGCTATTTACTAATTATGATGTTTGTTCAGGGCATTGGTTCTTCTTCCTTTTATCTCTTTTGTTCTGGATTGTCTTCTCTTTTCTATTTTATCTCCATATTGGTACTGCTATCTTGAAGCATTGGTATGGAACCCCTTTCATGTTCGTGTTGATATCACAATGAGATTAAAATAGAAAACATAACATGACAAACTCTTCAAATAATCCTATTTCTTTACCCCTTTCATTTGTGCTGATTTGATATTTAACCCAATTTTCTGTCCTTTACGATGTAAACTGTCATCAGAACTTAACTGAAGGTGAAACTAAGACCAAGAGGATACTTTTAAAACCCATTGTAGAAATTGTTTCTTGTCCGATATATATATATTTATATAGTTTATTCCCCATCTATGTTGTTATGTTGAAGCCAAAAGTAATTTTCCTCGGTGCTAGATATATTCCAAGAAGCAGGTCTCCCCCTCTGGTTGCGCCCTTATGAAGTCTTGGCTACTTCTTCCTACACAGCTCTAATCGAAACAATCCCAGATACGGTGAGTATGTGCTATCCTTTTCTTCAAGTAACTGGCTTTCAAGTTTTAGCTAAGCCTGTTGTACTATTTTACTGTTTTCAGGCTTCACTTCATTCTATTAAAAGTAGATATCCCAACATCACAAGCCTACGTGATTTCTTTGTAGCCAAGTACCAAGAAAATTCTCCAAGTTTTAAGCTTGCCCAGGTAATTAACTGAAAGTGGTATCCTTCAGATTATACAGTGGAATCTTTTGGTACTCCATTCCAGACAAATGATTACTATTACTATTTGGATTGTGAACTTTTTATTCTGAAACCGGAGAGCTGGAATCACTTGGAGTAGATGTAATAATGCCTGTTTTGATAATCTTTAATATTTAATATTGAGATTGAGAATAGTCTAATTCAAAATTTGTTTATGGGTAAGGTTTTAGGACACCGGTTATCAATTACTTTTTTAATCTCTTTCCATGCAGAGAAATTTTGTTGAGAGTATGGCTGGATATTCCCTCGTGTGTTACCTTCTACAGGTATCCTACCCTTCCTCCTCGCTCTGTGTCTCTAACAGAGCACGTATAAATAGGCCATTACGATGGTGTAGTTTAAAGACGCACCAAAAAGGAAATAGGCCACTACATGGTGCAGTTTAAGAGGGATCAATAATTATTATCAAGTTAATCATGAAGCACTTAGGATAGTATTGGGTTGGATAGAGTCATAGAATAAGCTTCATATTTCTATCAAACGTGTATAATTTATACATGTCAAGTGATCGTATGGCAGTGGCACACTACTTGGTTATGGCTTGCACGTTTCAGTTGGTACTTCATTAATGTATTCTGAAGGATGTGCTAATGCTTGCGGAAATGATTTAATTTGTTGTTCTCATTTTCTTTAAACTTGTTTATTCCAAAAAATAAAATAAAACATGAAGAGCAGTCCTTGCTCATGAGTGCTATGTCTGTTCTTGCTTAGGTGAAGGATCGGCACAATGGAAACCTCTTAATGGATGAAGAAGGTCATATTATTCATATCGATTTTGGATTTATGCTCTCTAACTCACCCGGTGGAGTTAATTTTGAAAGTGCACCATTTAAATTAACTCGTGAACTTCTAGAGGTAAGATAGGGATGTCTTTTATTACGTCGTCTATGACATTTGCGGAGTTCATATTGCACTTATTGTCTTGTTTATTAATGTTCCAAATTTGTCTGCTTTTTAAGTGTTTCCTTAGTTTCTTGGGTTTAATTTTGTCTACCGTTCCAGGTGATGGATTCTGACGCTGAGGGAGTTCCAAGCGAGTTCTTTGATTATTTTAAGGTAGTCACAGAGTTCCTCGCCCCCCCACTTCTTATTTTGGGATCAGAAGCAGATAAAATCCTTGTTATGCTTTTTAGACCAAATGCCTATGCATAGCGCATTCTCAAGTTTTCTCATGAATCCAGGTTTTATGCATTCAAGGCTTCCTCACATGTCGAAAGCATGCAGAGCGAATTATTCTTCTTGTCGAGATGTTGCAGGTAATACCAACCTGAGCTTGTCAGTCTGCTTGCATTACTTCTTTGGACCTGTAGAAACCAATTTTTCCTTGCCGTTGCTCGTCATAATGCTTGGACACTTCCCATAAAGTGTGGAAGTTAGTCAAGCTATCTGCATAGGCAGTTACCATTTCAGTGATTTGTGTTATAATTTGAACCCGAGATTAAAGAATGGATTTATTAGAATGATAAATTCATTGGCAGAGGATTGTGAGGCTGTGATTTGCTGTGGCCTTAAAATTAAAATTAAAAAAAAAAGAGAGAGAGAGATTTGGATCCTGCCCTTTGTACTTATATTATTATTATTTTTTTAATTTTGATCGATTCAAGCTACTGTTTTAAAATGTTTGTATCAGGATTCTGGTTTCCCATGCTTTAAAGGTGGTCCACGTACAATACAAAACCTAAGGAAGCGGTTCCATCTTAGTTTAACAGAAGAGGTTGGGGAACCATCCCACCATCCTTTTACTCCGTTTTTTTTTTTTTTTTTTTTTTTTTTTTTTTTTTTTTCTTTTTTTTCTATAATTAGCATAATGATTTGTTCGTTTGTTTCTTTTCTTTTTCTTTTGCACCCTTATCAGCAATGTGTGTCCTTGGTGCTTTCCCTGATTAGCAGCAGCTTGGATGCATGGCGGACACGGCAGTACGATTATTATCAAAGAGTTTTGAATGGAATATTGTGAACTTAGATGACATATGCGATCACGTGGTTCTCTTCAAAAAAAAGTTGGCTCAGTGATAAGATGAACTAGTTTTGTACATGCATGTCATAGTGTTGCTAGTGGAGTCGGTTCACTGTAGATGGCTCTCAAGAGGCTAACGGAGATGAAAAGGGATTGCTGTTGGTGATTTGTGGCCTGTTTTTCTCACTGTGAGGAATTTGTAATTGTATCGGCGGAAATACTCTTTTGAAGTCAACAGGCTAAGTTTACGTCAGCCCGGGATTTTGGTTTCTATTTTCACCTTGTTTAATATAATATGGACTCTCCTGGGTAGGTGGTGGGAAATTCAACTCGGAGGAGATTCCAGACCTCCTACCATCGTCAGGCGGCAAACATTGTACAGAGCGATTATGATCTAGAGGACAGACCGAACAACATAGAAACGGTTGTATTGTCCAAATGGACTGGGCAATGTTGGTTCTGCATCTCTCTCTGTTTGGTCATCGGAAATTTGAAAATCGTGGAAGTTGGCATATTTGTCCCCGTCTGGTCTCAGCTGTTTGATGGAATATGTCTTCCAGGAGTGTTGATTCTTCCATAATGCACGTTGTCATAGAAAAATTCTTTAAAAATTAATGTATGATTGTATCTTCTCTTGTATTATTCATCATTCTGATTTATATGCGAAATTTGTTGATTTGAATATCGGAAAGTTATGGTGGCATTGATTTCGGATGTCTTAATGTCGGGGCTAAGTTTGAAAGTCAGTTAACCGTGCTTGTATATGTTGTTTTCACTTGTGTGAATCTTCTTTTTTTGTGTTTAATTTTTCTTCTTTAAAGGGTGGCTAGTCCCCATCTAAGAGCAAAAACCATTTGAATATAGTAATACGGACAAACAATCATCTTAGCAATACGACAAAATTTCATATTAACGGCAATCACCTCAAACGTGCCATTTTTTTTTTATTTTTTATTTTTTTTTTATATGGAATATGTTGGATTCTTTATTTCAGAAATAAAAAGAGAGAAGAGGAATCATTCTGATAGTGGGTGAGATCCCCATGCTGACTAAGCTGCTGGAGTGACTTGGTCACCAAGTCCAGTTTCTTGCTCCTAAATTAACAGCTTTATTTTATTTTATTTCATTTCATTTTTATTTCTTGGAAACCCAAATGTAGTTGAAGTCCTATACAGTGGCCATTGCCAATCCCATTCTTAAATAAACGGACACTTGCACTTATTTCCTCTCTCTCTCTCTCTCTCTCTCTCGTTCCTCTACAACAGTGTGTGTATCCTTACTTGTTTTTCAACTAGGTCATCTTGGTTATTTTATTTTATTTTATTTTATTTTAAATTTTGGCATATTTGTTTGTTGTTCAAATTTACAATGAGTTTTTGTTCTTGTTAGAAGTTCAAACTAAAACAATTGTTGTACAACTTTTACTACTACTTGAAAGGACGAAGTTAACCTTAAAACTCTACTTAGCATGTCTTCACCTATTTTTCCAGTTCCTTGTAATCTCGAAAAAAGACAACAAACATTTTATGTCTTCTAAAAACAAATTTTTGTTTCACAAAAGTCTCCTGCATATGGAGTTGAACGAATCTCGAGCCAAAGAAAATAAATAATAATAAGCATATGATAACAAGTACTAATACACACGGCTTCTAAGTTTTACTTGATAGAATTTTACGGTTGTCAATGTTATTCTGTAGTTACAAATCTTTTAGGGTGTTTGGTGTGTAAGTTTGAGTTAAGATTTTTAAGTTTAAATAGAAAATTATGTTGACTTTTCAGAAAAGATAAAAAACTTTTTGGGAAAAAGACAAAAACTTTTGGGGAAAAAGACAAAAAAAAGTTTGAAATGATTAGTTTAAAATGCTGAACCAAACAAAGCTTTTATATTGAATTATTGTGAGAATTATTGCAAAGGAATTTGCCATTTGGACTAAGCTGCCCAAACACCCCCATCCCTCCCCCTCCACCCCCACCCCCCACCCCCCCCCCCGCACAAAAAAAAAGGGTCTAAAATGTCCTTCTATTGCAAAGAGGCATGATAATCGTATATTTAGCACATACAACGGAGTCAAATCCTAAAAACTTAGCAAAAATTGGCTTCATGCTCGACTCCAGTTCTATTAAGAGGGTGTTTGACACACCAACTCAAATTTTTTTTTTTTTTTGTTTTTTGTCCAAAAAATTTATCTTTTTCTTAAAAATTTTTTTGTCTTTTTTGAAAATTCAAAAAAATTTACTATTTAAACTTAAAAATCTCAACTCAAACTATTCCACCAAACATCCCCTAAGTATTAATGCCAAGGGTTATATGCAAGAATATCATAAATTTGACACCTTTTCTTTTATTTTTATTTATACCCATTATAATATTAAAGTTGATAATTTTACCATTTCATAATACTAAAATTATCAATTTTATTATTAGAATGAACAAAATTATAAGGAAGTATTTAAACATAATTCTCCACCTAATTTTCTCTAATATGACCAACACAATGGTCTTTTAATTTCAACTTTTCAGTTAATTAAGAAATTAGAAATGATTTTTAGTAGTGAATTATAAATTATTTTTACCATGAACATCAGGATGATGATGCAATATGCTATTATAATATCATAACACAATTTAACATTCATAAGTGTACCAAAAAAAAAAAAAAAAAAGAAAACTCACCTGTCAAATGAGGGTTTTATTTGTGTGTATATATATAATATTAGGAAAATGTCTTATGTATGGTACTTATTTTTGTTGTTTTCTATGTTCTTTTGAATAATTGGCACATCATATTATTTCAATAATTATTATGTTATTATTTACTATCGATAATCACATTAATAATTGAGAGTCGTTAACACGACCGTGATTAAAAAAAAAAAGTAGGAAAATTAATACTAACCCAAAATAATTTTTTGACATTTATACTCAATTTAAATTAAACTGTACTTTTTTTATTATATTTTTTATCTTTTTTTAAAAAAAAATTTTTATCTTTTACGAAAAAGTCAACAAAAATTATTATTCAAACTTAAAAATCTCAACTCAATTTAAGTTCAACTCATTTACTAAGCACCCCCTAACAAATGTAGTAAAAAAAAAAAAAAAGAAAAAAAGAAAAAAGATGTGTAGTATCTAGTTACAAGATAGACAAACAGCACCCTTCAGAGAATTGCCAAACAGAACCTAGGAACTTTCCTCCTTTTGTATATTCGTATATATACATCCACTCTCTCTATATCGAGTCCCCCACTTCTCCCCCATTTGCATTTTCCACACCCTCACTCCTCATTCCGCGGCTCTCTCTCTCCTCTCTCTCTCTCTCTCCCTCCTCTCTCGGTTCTGTCTTCTACGGTACGATACCTTAGGGTTCTCTCTCTCTCTCTCTCCGATTTAGATCTTTTTTGGGCTTTCTTCTTCGCTGTTAGATTTCCTTTTTTCGTGTCGATATTTTGATTCCAGTACGCTTTTCAGTCGTATTTACTAGGGTTTTTCTAGGGTTTTTTATTTGCTCTCCCTATGATTGCGATTCTAGTTTTCTTCTAGTAAATACGACTGTTTGTTTTTCAATGGCCGATTAGGGATTTGAGATTTTGTTTATTGTTTGGTTTTCAATCGCCGATTAGGGATTTAAGATTTTGTTTTGTTTAGGGTTTGTTTGTTACACCAAACACCCCATTAGTTTTGATTTTTATTTTATTATTTCTGGGTTTTGTTCTGTTTGTGTTTAGATGTTCATTTTTTGTTGATTCGTGAATGAAAGTGTGTCTAATAATGATCCAAACAGGGCCTTCATTGCGCGCCAAATGTCTTTTGATCACAACAAGAAAAGTTGGTCCACCACTCAGGAGTTTAGGTTAATGAACCGAGGGAGGCTTTGGTGTTCTTGGAAGATATTGTTTCGGCACTGGACTTGACCAAGGCTTGTTTTTTTCTCTTTTTCTCTTTGTCTTTTTCTTTTTCTTTTTCCTTTTGTTGTCTTTGTTGGAAAAAAAAAATTACTACATTGGTAGGAGGAAGGAGATTGACCCTTCACTGTTTAAGGGATTAGTATTTGTTCACTTCTCGTGATAAGTGGTAGTTGGTTCTTCTTTGTGTTTCGCAATGGGGAAAACATTGCTGTCCCCGGGTTTCCGTTTTCATCCGACCGATGTTGAGCTCGTCAAATATTACTTGAAAAGGAAGATATTTGGTAGAAAGTTTCATTTTGAAGCCATCTCGGAGGTTGAGATTTACAAGTACGCTCCTTGGGATCTCCCAGGTATATGACAGGATTTTTATCTCTTTCTTTTTTGTTTCTTAGTGGGTTTTTGGTGATAATCTCTGTTGATACTTTTCTAAGATAATAATTGTGTGGTCTTTTTTTTTTTTCCCTTGTTCAGATAAATCCTGTCTGCAGAGTAAGGATCTGAAGTGGTATTTCTTTTGTCCGAGAGAGAAGAAATATGCAAGTGGAGCGAGAATGAATCGAGCTACTGACTTTGGTTACTGGAAAACTACTGGAAAGGATAGACCAGTTAATTACAACGGCGAGGTTGTGGGGATGATAAAGACTCTGGTTTTCCACAGAGGTCGAGCGCCAAAAGGGGATAGAACTGATTGGGTGATGCATGAGTATAGGCTTGAAGAACAAAATCTAGCGGCCAGAGGTTTTGTACAGGTGTTCCTATCGACGTATAGAAAGTGATTTTTTTTTCTTAGTGATTGTTAAGTTTCTACTCTAGTGCTACTTGGAATGGATTATTATGTCGGTTCACTTTAGAATGCTCAGTTGTTCTGTTTGTTCGCTTGGTTAAATAAAGTTGCTTTCATTATGGTTTTTTCTACTGTCGGCACCTGAAGAGAAACACTAGAAGTTAACAATCTGAAAGTAAGATTAACCTGATTAGAAAGAAGCAATTTTGAATTAGGTAGATCCAAAGATAGTGTTGAAAATTGTTGAGTTAAAACAACAAATTGATTATAGAAGTACAGCCTAATAAGCACGCAGCATTGTTAACTGATGTGCGTGAAGGCTCAATTTTGAGTGGTTGACTGTTAGTTATTTATTCCATATTTTTTTTCATTGTTGGCAGGTGCTTGAATAAGGTTCTCATAATATCCTTTTGGGGGCAAGATCAATTTGAATTTTTTATCTATATGATTTATATGCTCAGTGTGAGCTAGTTAGTCGCTCTGCTAAAAGTGATTCTTCACTTTATTTTGTGATACTTGGGCAATGCTACTATGTCCTTGGTGTTTTATGACATCATGGTGTTTGGTTGTTTACTCTCTTTTTCTATTATATATTGCAGGACTCATATGTGCTGTGCATGCTTTTCAAGAAAGAAGGTCCGGGACCAAGAAATGGTGCCCAATATGGTGCACCCTTTAGAGAAGAAGATTGGACCGATGACGATGATGATGACCGTGTAGCAGTGCCTTCTGCAAAAATAACTCTACAAAAAATCTTACCGCCTAATGGAGATTATGCTGCTAGTAGTTCACGTACTTTCGAGAGTATAAGCCATGTGTTTTCACCTGAATCATGTGTCTCTGATATAGTGCAGCCTAGTTCTGAGGTGACACTACCAGTTCCTGGTAATGGTGTTCCAGCAGAGAAGGTTCAGAGTTCCAATGATGATGATAAAATTCTTGCCTTGTTGGATTACTTCGTAGAAGGTAGCCCTTTCGAAATGAATGCAAATGGCATAAATAAGGTACACAATTTGATATTGTTTTTCCTAAATTTATTTGGGTTGTATTTTAATAGTTACTGTTTTGAATCTATCAGTTAGATCTTTTATCAATAGAAGTTTTCGAGGTATGCCTCTATGAATTTTATTTCTTTGCGGCAGCTCATACATATCACCTTAGTGCTTGTTTTGAGATTTTCATGCTTCGCAACCTATGTTACAACTTACATTACATTTCATGGTATTTACGCTTTACAGGATGTACCTTAATCTGTTTATTCTTTACAGTATTAGATAATGATATTTTGAAATTTATAATGTGATTTAACCATAATCTTCTGTTCAGTGTTTGTTTAGATTATTAAGATATGCACGTGCAAATTGTAGCTTCATGACGAGTTAATAGTAGCATTTTCTTTAATTTCTATTGTTCACTTAGTTTGTATCTTTTTACTGCTTCCCGAACTTTAGGGAAAATATTCTTGTAGTAATATTGTGTGTTGAATTTATTGGTGGGTATTGGTGCTGCTGCTGTTTCACTTTTATCAAGATGTGTAAGATGTTTGTGAGTTTATGTTTCTATGTTAACTATGATCTTTTAAGTACAAACTCAAAAGAAGCATTATTCTGTAATCTGTGGCTCCACTTCAATTAATTATATGTTATTTACGGTTATAAGTTCTCCACGATGTGAATGCAGTATGCTTCGAAAAAATGTTGTGTACTCTTGTTTCCTAAGAGTGTACTCTTGGTTTCTTATGTTATGTCATTCTGGCCATTGTACGGATACACAAGCCTTATTTGTAGCAAAGTGCACGCTCTTTTCCTTCTCTACTCCTCTATTTCTCTTGTCATTTTTTCTAAAAAGTAATTTTAATTTCGTAAAATCGAGTTCCTCTGTTGGTTCTTCTATTTTCCCATTTCACAGGGCTTCTAGCCTTCGCTGGATTTCATATTTTATGTAACTAGTTTTCACGCTTGGCAGGTTCTTGCTGATCAGTATCCTGTTTTCTTATTAGTACAAGTGTTATTGCTAATTCTATTTTAATTTGATATATGTGTATAAATATATATATATATATTTTCAAATCTCACTCTTGGATTTCATAAACTGACTATTTTCGTTGCATATTACTAAAGGAGTCGAGATGAACATTAATCTTGTAAGTGGCAGTTGTTGTATACTCGACCATGTTGCTATGAATTTTCATTTTTATAACTAGGAGCCAGCCTCTTTTATTTTTGTTTTGTCGGGCGGGGGGGCTGTAGCGAAAAGGTGCCAAAGATGTCTGTATTCTGGTTAGCATCATTTTTATATTCATTTGATGGTGCTTAACTTTTCTTCAACCTTATGATTTGCTTTGTTTTTATTTTGCACAAATGATGCTTAACTTTTCTTCAACCTTATAATTTGTTTTGTTTTTATTTTGCAGGATGCTAACAATATGAACCATGACGATGCTGTTGCTGTTGCTGTTGCTGGGGCTGGGGCTGGGGCTGGGGCTGGGGCTGGGGCTGGGGCTGGTGCTGGTGCTGGTGCTGGTGCTGGTGCTGGTGCTGTGCTTGTGCTGCTGCTGGTGCTGGTGCTGGTGCTGCTGCTGCTGCTGCTGCTGCTGGAAAAGATATCTTTGAAGATTTGGATGACTTGGGCAACTTGGCCGATGGATTTGGTTTCTCCAGTTCTCATAAAGCCACCCAAACTCTCGACGAGTTTTTTGATACTGCTGATGATAATTGCTTTATGGAGCTAATGGATCTTGACGCTCCGCTGAGTCGCCCCACCGGAGCTTCTATAAACGAAGGTGCTCAACTGGATGGATCATGTGCTGGCCTCAACTGTTGCCCCGATGCAGGCCAGTCAAGTGATCAGGTTGATACTTTCTCTGCTGTACGGCCTTCTCGGTGGCCCGATATTGCTCACAACTAGAATGAATTCTGAATTTTGTTCTGGTATTGCAGCGCCGAATCACTCTCTGCTAAACCGCGCACGCACAGTCATTGCTGCCTGAAATAAGTCCCTCGTTGGAGTAGCAGCATGATATGGTTGATGAGTCTAAGAATGAGTCTAAGAACCGAGAACTAAAAACTAAAAACCATACACACATTGGTTAAAGACCAAAATCGACAGTTTCAGCTTTTCGAGGACCTATTAGCCCTTCTGGTTCAGTTACTATGATTATCATTCCGATAATTATTTGTCTCATTATTTGTCATTCTCAATTCAGATAATATTTTATTTTTCATTTTTATAAGATTGTCTGCTTGAATTCTCATAAAGATGGACTTTGTTTATTTTTATTTAAAGTTTTTTAAGTATAAATTTCCCATAACTATTTTTGGGATGTGTATAAATGTTCCTATTTCAGTTTTGTCAGTTGGGTTTGTCCTTGTTTGTAGAGTTACAAGGTTCAGCATTATTCCTGTGTACACCTTTTTTTTTTTTTTTTTTTTTGGTTAATTTCACTTTTAGTACATCTGAAAAAAATAATGGTAAAAACAGTAGTATTTTTTTTTCTATTCAATTCCAGCACTTAAAGTGGGACCCAGTAGCATTTAATGTATATCAAATTACAGGTTTATCCTCATCTCCTACACACTAAAGAATCTATCTCCCTCGCATGGCTCAAAAAAGTTTTTCAAACCACCATGTACAGTGGTTTAGAGAGAGAAAACTGAAATCTAGAGAGAGAAAGAGTCACCACCCAACGGAAACTTATTTCGTTTTTTCACTTTTCCGCCTAACCCCCCACCCATTTTGATGCCCAAATCTTCATATAATAGAGAGAAATTTTCATCTACAGAGAGAAACTTCCATTTAGAGAGAGAAACTTTCATTTAGAGAGAAACTTCTATCGAAAGTTTTTTTTTTTCTTTTAATCTAACATTTTTGGCCATTTTCGAATAAAAGTCATAACTATTATGACCACCCGGTCATGACCGTTATGACCTATGTTTAAAAATGACAAAAAATGTTATCTTAAAAAAAAAAAAAAAAAAGTTAACTTTTGATGATTTAAAAAAAAAAAAAAAAAAAATTGGTCATAACCATTATGACCAGATGTTCATAATGGTTATGACCATTACTATTTAATAGGCCAAAAAAAAGTTATCTTAAAAAAAAAAAAAAAACTTTCGATGATTTATAAAAAAAAAAAAAAAACAACTGGTCATAACGGTTATTACTGGGTGGTCATAATGGTTGTGACCGGGTTTTTTTTTTAGACTTAAATTAATTTTTTTTTTATCGATCTATTTTTATTATTTTTTAGCGATGGTCATAACCATTATGACCACCCGGTCATAACCGTTATGACCAGGGTTTTTTTTTTTGTCGAACTTTTTTTATTATTTTTTAGGGATGGTCATACCCATTATGACCACCCGGTCATAACCGTTATGACCAGGTTTTTTTTTTTTTGACGAACTTTTTTTCTTATTTTTTAGCGATGGTCATAACCATTATGACCACCCGGTCATAACCGTTATGACCAGGGTTTTTTTTTTTGTTTTGTCGAACTTTTTTTATTATTTTTTAGCGAACCATTATGACCACCCGGTCATAACCGTTATGACCAGGTTTTTTTTTTTTTTTTGTCGAACTTTTTTTATTATTTTTTAGCGATGGTCATAACCATTATGACCACCCGGTCATAACCGTTATGACCAGGTTTTTTTTTTTTTTTTGTCGAACTTTTTTTATTATTTTTTAGGGATGGTCATAATCATTATGACCACCCGGTCACAACCGTTATGACCAGGTTTTTTCCCCCGCCACGTCAGCAGACATTTTTCTCGGTATGTATAATGGCATATATGCCCTCAGCCAACCCTAATCTGAAAAATTTCGTCCTAACCCGCCATCTTCACTCCATTCCCTCCACATCCATGACGACAGTATATAACCAACTGAACATATAAAATTTTAATTTTTCGTCTATATTTTCCTTGATTTTATCCCGCCCAATCCTCCCGAATCCTCCCTGGACCATTACCCATTGATCGAAACTAACTCCCATGATTAAAATTCTTTCCACATCTTGTTTCACTCTGTTAAACCGGCCGACTCTGCCAGATCTCCGTCAACTCCATTTCCTTGGACCAGATCTACGATATAAGCCATCCTACCGTGCTTTGTAACTGTTCCTCTCCTTTGAATTTTGTATTTAACCCTTTGATCCGATAATTCGTTATGCGATATTATAATATAATAATAATAATACATTCTGCATAAGGATCGTAATTCTACGTCATGGGTGCAGCCAAACTGTTTTCAATTGATGCCAACCGAGGAGGAGTTGAAGAACGATAATGTTGCGAGACTTTTTTTGAATAGACCGTCTGGCCTGCCTCAATTACCACCTCCGAAGTCGTCAGTCCCCCGGCGGACCCCGGATATCAATGCCGAGTGGGTGGAGTTCCAGAATGAGATCCGAGGACATGTTACTACTTTGAATAAAAAGTTAAAGGATATAAAAAAGGAACAAACCCGCTCGAACAAACTGTTGAAGAGGGTGCTGAAATTGTTGGAGGCGAAGAATGCTGCTGAACAGCAAGGTCAGGCACAGCATGGGCCGAAGGTCGCGAGCAGCGAAGTTCTTAATGTTAAGAGGAAGACGTCGGAAGCTTTGAAGACTCCTTCCCCTAAGTTCGACGTCGTTGCGGATATAGGGCTGCAGGCAGCAATGGAGTTCCTTACTGCCGATAAGGTGATAGATTGGCATGCAGATGCCGTGCAGAAGAAACCAAAGGTAGAGTTAAACATGACCAATATACCTGATCAGTGTGAGACTTTGTCAATTTTGTATGACATGTTATGAAAATACAATGTACAGGAACAGGCGGCCGAGACGAGTGTTAAGGATGAGCGAGTCGTTGGAGCGAGGGAGGGGGCCATGCCTGCAGTGTCAAAATCAATGAAAGAGGGGGCAGAGAGGGAAGACCACAGCCCATCACCTGATCTTGTCATGATTGACGAGTACTCCAACAAGGAAATGTTGACGGAAATGGTTGTGACGCGTAGCTTAACATCTCAATTTTGCCAATAATGGAACAGTCCATAATGTTAACTCGTTCAACATATGTGCTTTGTAGATCCCTAAGAAGAAGAGAGCCAGACTATCAAGGCTTGGCCAACGGCCATCGGGTCGTAAGAATGACGATGGATCCCCTTCGAAGAAGCAGGCTGACACGAATTATGCACTCCCAGTAGGTCTCGCAGATGAACCTCCTGAACATAGGTTAGAAGAGTTCAGGGAGTGGTTCAAACAAGGATTGTTGAAGAAGACACCTCCAGGGTAATGTTGATTAAGTTAACATTGTCTGTGTTTAGGATTATACTTGGAATTGCACTGAAGTGTTAAAATATGTATGCTTGATTTTCAGTAAACGGCCTCCACGATACAGTGTCAAGCATGAGACACTTGACAAACCCCATGACTTCGGATGCATGGATGTAGAAAAAAAAAGCTGGTATTATGAATTAGCAACTTCCCCGGTTTGGCTATGGGACGAAGTAAGTACATGACATTTTTTTAAATTCGCCAGTCTGCTATAAATAATTTATCACAACCTTTGTTATATTGTTTGCTGATCGAATATTGTACAATACCCTTAACCCATTGGTTATGTTAATGTAGCACGTTGATGTCACCTTTTATTACTTGAGAAAGAAGATCAGGCAGTTCCCCCAATTGGAGCAACGGAGGGTGACAACGGTTGACACTTATTTTTGCACAAAGGTTCGATCGTTGTGGCGTATATATCAGAGTGATCCGAAAAAGTTCGATTGGGGAACCTGTGAAACTTTACTAGGGATAATGCTTGGCGTTAATGTCAGAGTGGGACATCATGGTTTGACGTGAACACTGTGCTAATACCAGTGCATTTGGCTGACCTTAAACATTGGGTATTAGCGAAGCTCGATCTGACAAGCTGGACCATTGACGTGTACGGCTCTCTGCAGCATGAAGGACCACACAATGTCAAGGTCCGAGAAGGCATGGAATGTTTAGCAATATTCATTCCATTGCTGGCTGAACGCTTGGATTTGTTTGCCTTCAAACCAAGAGAACCTGCTGGAATTAACCCATTACCAATCACCATCATGAAAGACATCCCTCAACAATCCAATGGGTGAGTGCAAGGAAAACAACATTTCCAAACGTCTATACTCCATTCAAAAGTTGAAGTGAAAACTAATAATATTTGTCTTTTGTGCAACAGGGGTGACTGTGGAGTGTTTACCATTAAATTTGCTGAATGCTTAATAGAAGGGAGAGACGTCAAATATTGGGTAATAGCTGAACGGATGAGGCTATTTCGAGAGTGGCTGGCATGTTACTTGTGGATGCATGCCAACCGGAAAATTGAAGGAAATTACAAAAGTGATGACGACGTCGACAAGGACTTCGCCTGACACATATACTAATTTTTAATTTCAAACATTCCCATTAATTGTAGAAAATATAAATTTTTTGTTAAATTTAGATTTCATATTGTAATAACATATACAATTTCAAGAGTAAGGGTTAAATTAATCCTTACAATCCGCGTTTTATTATTAATAAGAGTAGGTATGTATTGCCCCTGTTTCACGTTCATGAAAACAGAACGAGTCCAAATGGATTTCATGAAACTGTTTCATAGAAGGAAAACCTGGTCATAACGGTTATGACCGGGTGGTCATAGTGGTTATGACCATCGCTAAACAATAATAAAAAAAGTTCGACAAAAAAAAAAAAACCTGGTCATAACGGTTATGACCGGGTGGTCATAATGGTTATGACCATCGCTAAAAAATAATAAAAAAAGTTCGACAAAACAAAAAAAAAAAACCTGGTCATAACGGTTATGACCGGGTGGTCATAATGGTTATGACCATCGCTAAAAAATAATAAAAAAAAGTTCGTCAAAAAAAAAAAAAACCTGGTCATAACGGTTATGACCGGGTGGTCATAATGGGTATGACCATCCCTAAAAAATAATAAAAAAAGTTCGACAAAAAAAAATAATTTAAAAAAAAAAAAAACCTGGTCATAACGGTTATGACCGGGTGGTCATAATGGTTATGACCATCGCTAAAAAATAATAATAATGGTTATGACCATCGCTAAAAAATAATTAAAAAAGTTCGACAAAAAAAAAACCTGGTCATAACGGTTATGACCGGGTGGTCATAGTGGTTATGACCATCGCTAAAAAATAATAAAAAAAGTTTGACAAAAAAAAAAAAAAAACCTGGTCATAACGGTTATGACCGGGTGGTCATAATGGTTATGACCATCGCTAAAAAATAATAAAAAAAGATCAACAAAAAAAAAAAACCCTGGTCATAACGGTTATGACCGGGTGGTCATAATGGTTATGACCATCGCTAAAAAATAATAAAAATAGATCAACAAAAAAAATTAATTTAAGTCTAAAAAAAAACCCGGTCACAACCATTATGACCACCCGGTAATAACCGTTATGACCAGTTGTTTTTTTTTTTTTTATAAATCATCGAAAGTTTTTTTTTTTTTTTTAAGATAACTTTTTTTTGGCCTATTAAATAGTAATGGTCATAACCATTATGACCATCCGGTCATAATGGTTATGACCAATTTTTTTTTTTTTAAATCATCGAAAGTTAACTTTTTTTTTTTTTTTAAGATAACATTTTTTGTCATTTTTAAACATAGGTCATAACGGGATGACCGGGTGGTCATAATAGTTATGACCTTTACTCGAAAATGGCCAAAAATGTTAGATTAAAAGAAAAAAAAAACTTTCGATGGAAGTTTCTCTCTCTAAATGAAAGTCTCTCTCTAAATGGAAGTTTCTCTCTGTAGATGAAAATTTCTCTCTATTATATGAAGATTTGGGCATCAAAATGGTGGGGGGCTAGGCGGAAAAGTGAAAAAACGAAATAAGTTTCCGTTGGGTGGTGACTCTTTCTCTCTCTAGATTTCAGTTTTCTCTCTCTAAATCACTGTACATGATGGTTTGAAAAACTTTTTTGGGCCATGCGAGGGAGAGAGATTCTTTAGTGTGTAGGAGATGAGGGTAAACCTGTAATTTGATATACATTAAATGCTACTGGGTCCCACTTTAAGTGCTGGAATTGAATAGAAAAAAAAGTACTGCTGTTTTTACCATTATTTTTTTCAGAGGTGCTAAAAGTGAAATTAACCCTTTTTTTTTAGTAGGAACTATAACTTAAAAATTAGATTATGTATGCCTAAGATGGAAAGCATGGTAAACCAGAGAAATTGCGAGTTGTACTTAATTCATGAATGTAGGGACGTCTCTTCTAACATTAATTTATGTATGGATTCGGCTTTTACGTCCTCGTATATTTATATGTGCCCCATTAATACTATTATGACTCATTATAGTATTAAATGCTACTGGGTCCCACTTTAAGTGCTGGAATTGAATAGAAAAAAAATACTGCTGTTTTTACCATTATTTTTTTCAGAGGTGCTAAAAGTGAAATTAATCCTTTTTTTTAGTAGGAACTATAACTTAAAAATTAGATTATGTATGCCTAAGATGGAAAGCATGGTAAACCAGAGAAATTGCGAGTTGTACTTAATTCATGAATGCAGGGACGTCTCTTCTAACATTAATTTATGTATGGATTCGGCTTTTACGTCCTCGTATATTTATATGTGCCCCATTAATACTATTATGACTCATTATGACCTATATGTTATGTAATATTTCAATTAAATTGTAATTTCCAATAGAGATGTTATGATATATTGGGAACATGAATGAGACCTAGAGTCCAATCCAAACACACGTGATTGGAAATATTTTGTGGGTTTGGTTCACCAATTTGAACTTAAATTTTTCAACTCAATTTTTATCTTTTTCTGAAAAGTTATCTTTTCTGAAAAAAATCAATAAAAATTACTATTGAAACTTTAAAATCTTAATTCAAATTCAAATATCAAACACCAAATTATAGTATTAAACTATTATAGCTTTTTATTATTATTATTATTTTTTAAAAAAATTTAAATATTTTATTGATACATACATTTATTTATATATAGCATGGAGAAAATAAGATTCAAACTGGTAAAATACAGTCTTGGGAGAAAAAGAGTTCCACCCTATTCCAATTTACAGACATCCACACTCTAAAATACTGGTGAAAGAAAGCAGTAAAAAAAAAATTGAATTAGAGTAAAAAAAGGGAAGGAAATTTCCCTTTGTTATGTACAATATGTATAGTGTGAGGGTGATTCATGTGTTTATTTTCTTTTGTTGAAGAAGAATGTGGTTTAATTAGCTAGAAAGGAGCGGTAACCACATCCCTAATTAAATCTGGATTTATATTAAGATGATGATGATCTTGTTCTGCGAACTCGAATTCGTCACTTAATTCCATCCCTGATATTGCTCCCTTTTTCATCCCTACAACACTCACCACTGGCTCCAAACCCTGCATTTATTTCAATATCCCAACAACAAATCAATTATTCCTTCTCAATAAATACATGTTTACAACGCATAATATGGAAAAAAAAAAAAAAAAAAAGGGACAATAACACTAATTTGCTTATATTACATATATATGGAAATTTTTTGAAAATAGTATAAACCACCCTTCTAACCAATTGTATATTTTATGTTTTTCCCATATTTTAAGAATTCTCAAATATGGACAAAGGAAAAGAACAGAATAATCAAACTCTCCCAAAAAATAATAATTATTATAATAATAAAGAACAGAAGAATCAAGGAGAAGAAGATTGCGATAACAAGGAGAAGAGGATTAGGTAAACAAAAACATGTTGTTATATATAATAAATGTATAAAACATATGTAGATAGTAAGGCGTTTAAAAGTACCTCCGTGAAAATTCTCAAAGCTTCCTCCATGGATCTTGTTTGAAGAACATATAAAGCTGCCTCCTGCAATTACAACCCCCATGTAAATAGTAAATAAAATACCCCACAAACTGATATCACAATCATATACATATATGTGCATATATATATATATATATATGAGTGTGCATGTGTGTGTGTGTGAACAGATGATTACTAAATTACCCTTGCAAAATGGATTTGATCCATTCTCAACGTCCTCGGCTCGCTCTCTATGGAAGACATCCGATCTATACTACGTACCGTCGAAGTCGTCCCTTCCATCATTAATATAGTTTAGGGAGAGAAACAACATATACAGATATATATCCAGATATTTCTACATATAGAGAAAATGAGAATTTGTACAATGTTGAGAATCTAATATATATATATATATATGTGTGTGTGTGTATTATATATATGGACGACTACTAGTGATGAGAGTAGTCCCGAATGTTGTGGACAACTTCACGAGGGCTTTGTAAATTAGGTGTGGGATAGATTAGGGAGTCACGAAAAGAAACGTGGCGAAAACCCAGAAGGCCCTCATGTGCACGTGGTCACATGTGACCCGTCCGATTAAAAATGAGGAACACGTGGCGACTAAAAGGACCTCGTCGGGATAAGAGAAAGTACGACTTTGACATGTGATCTGTTGCAGCTTTTCTTTTTCCAATTCCCAAATAGGGAAATTGAAAAAGAAATATGGAAAAAAATCTTTTTTGTGGAGTTTAGGAGGCGTTTTTCTGGTAAAACGCAATGAAAACGGCCGACCAACCAGGAAGAGACAGACTGCGGATTTGGTCTCTGTGGCAGGCACACGTGGCTGGCCAATTGGTTTGTGGGGCCCTCTTTGACATTGACGTTATCCATGAGGATAAGGTGTAGGGAAGTTATCCTGCACGTGAGTTGTACTTTTAGCTTTAGGTTAGTTGGTATTGTGTTTGGACTTTAAGCTCGGTTGTGGGCCATAGAGCCAGTTGGGCCAAGTTAGCAGATGGGCCTTCTAACAATCCAATTGGGCTGACTAGCCATCCATTCACCCATTTGATTTTTGTTTGGGGGGGGGGGGGAAGCACAAGTTAACTACCATATTACCATACCTCACCTGATGCATATAGGGCAATTTGGGTTTTAAGAAAGATTCAAAGGTCAAGATTAAGTAAAATAATTGATCAGCAGCTAAAATTGTTTTCAGAGTTTTTATTAGTCTATTCTGGGTTTTGATAAGTTTTTAAGATAAAAAAAAATCTTTTGGTCGACTGCATACGTGGTGGTTGCACACCCATTCAAAAATGGTGAAACCTCGTACCATCTCCGCCGACAATGTCTCTTTCCACCACTCTTGACATGAAGTTGAAGGCAACAATACATATAATATATAAGAATCGCTTGGTTTTTTCAAAAATAAGAAGAATCGCTTTTGTCGATGACTATACATAGCAACGTACAAGTGATGCTCTGCAGTGCTGCCGTTAAAACTTATAAACTTGGCAGCAAGTAGATCTCTTCCGTACTTGCGAAGCAATTATGTTTTCAAAATAGGAAGCCAACGTCTTTGGTACCCTGTAACCATCGGCATCCTCTACCTTTTGCCTTATTAAATACTACTTTGTCTATCTAAATATTTTATTAAACCACCTTCCGGTGTGTATTATCAAAGAAATTCTCAAAAATCATCAGTGCTCTCTCCTCCTAAATGGAAAGAAAGAAAGAAAGAAAGAAAGAAAAAAAAAAAGGTCCAGTTTTATGAATATCTTCAATCGATCCTTCACGATCGAAAGAAGCATTTTTAATTGTCTATACATTGATTTCTTGGCCAAACCTTGTATGATGGATCATCAAAAGCAATGGGATCCATCAACATCTCCTCTTCGATCTGCTTCTGTAAGCGTATTCATTAATATGTCTTCCAAGCTCAATTGGGTTGAGTTGTTCTTTGACTGCCGATCCATGTTGTGTCCGACAAATCCCATCGGTGCTCTCCTACACACCTTTAGCATCTCCCTTAATTGCCTTCATCAGCGGGTGTTGATGGCGGGCGAATTGAACAACACCATGATCTTTGCAGCCGTCAACGTGGGTCGTTATATACTTATGGTCGGCAATGGGATCATAGCACATGTCATATGCATGTAGAAAGCAGAGCAAGACTGGTCGTTTACATGCATATAATAAACATATCCATGATCATGTTGGAAAGGCTTATCACAGTACGTAGTAGCAAGAAATGCATGTTGTGGTTTGAAGAACATCTCCTCTAATAATTAATTTGTAAGTAATTGAGACGATGCAATGACTGGTCGATTACGTGTTCTGGCCACTCCCCACATCCAAATAGCTGCATTTGTTGCCACGATAACAATCTTCACACTGTCGTCGTATTTGAAGATTGCACATGCGACTCAAGCTTGTTGACCACAACAAAGATCTCGTCAGAGCATGCTCATCACTACATAACATGTTGAATTATATCACTAATTTTCTCTCAGAAACACCCCCCCCCCTTTTTTTTTTTTGGCAGGGGAAGTAAATGATAAGAAAAAGCAACTAGCGATATCAAGGATTATTTGACGAAAATATTGGCAATAATATCATATCAAGTGCACATTGCTTGGACTCCTCTCTATATATATATATATGTATATATACCAATAGCCTTAATTTGTGAATGAAACTTGCAATACCTCGAAAGCACATCAACTTACAGTAATCCACTTGGAGTTTTTCATGATTTTACTCTATCTTCTACCATGGCTATTATTAGAGTAAATAACCTCACTTATAAGCACCAAAACTTTGTATCTTGGAAGGACAAGTAGCTTTATGAAACATCTTAAATGCGCTTAAGCATGTAATTATTACTTTCAAATAAAGTGATATAAGCTATAGAAATGCAAACATATATCTTGCTGCATAATTTTCAAATTTGCTATATTCCCTTCCAAGGAAGAAACAAAACAGCCAGAAAAATTCAAGTTTGTGTAAATTTGGGAAATTGCTACGGTTTTTTTTCTTTTTTCTTTTTTCTTTTTCCTCCTGTGCTAGCGCCGCAATTCACATCTTCTTTTTTTCCTGTTCATAATCAAGAAGAAATTTCAAGTTAATGATTTTTTTTTTTTGGAGAATATAATTAAGTTTCTTTTTTAAGTTCCTAAAAATAGTACTTATTCTTAAAAAAAAAAAAAAAAAAACAGTACTTATTCTTTGCTTGTGATTGAACAGCAATTAGGATACTGCACTTTGCAATGCTTTCTTTTGCTTTTGTTCTCTCTCTGTCCCCCTTTTTTTTTAATTTTAAATTTGTTCTCTTTTTTAACATTAGTCTCAATCTATCTCAATTATTACTTTGGCTAGCCGAAAATTACTGTAGGCTTTTTTAAGGATAATTCTCATATTGTTGTGATTGCATGGATAGAATAGTGGTAATATTATACCTGACTATAATTAAAGATATAGAGCTCGAATATCATATCCCAAGCTCAAATAATAATAATAATAATAATAATAATTATTATTATTATACTCATATTGTTTGGTTTTTAAGCTTCTTTATCTTTTTTAAGCTTCTCTTTCATTAATCTCTGAATTAGAGTGTGCATGCAATATTTGATAGTGCATAAATTTTTTTAACAATTCAAATGATATATGAGTCTTGTATGGTGTGGGTTTCCACTCTCTTGTTTAAACTTATAGTCTTTTTTATTCTTCTTTTATTTTGGACTTTGTCGTTTTGGTTTCCCTCAAACTCAATTGCAGTTTTTATTTTAAATTTTGTTCAGTTGTTTTAGGTGAAAAGTTCATAGAGGGTGCCGATTTAGTTAATATATCCGTAACATTTATTTTACGGATGTCGATTTATTTTAAACGGAATAAAATCTGACAATTTTATCCGTAACATTAATATATATTATTTTTATATTCATTAATTATACTACATATACAAAAGGAACAGTAAAAAAAAAAACTCAGGTTTAATTAATCTTTATTCATTTTCAAAAATATTCCTTTCTTTATTCTTTGAAGTCGAACACACATGGAATTTTTTTTTAGTGTAATGCTTCTTCTTCTTTATCTCTTTCTTAAAGATAATATAAAGTATTCCTTCCGTTGTTACATCTCATTCCTTTATTTGTTACATCCAAGCTTCTCAAGAAAAAATAATTAAGCTTTACGTGTATAGCAAGTAAACATTGGATCTGCCAATGACGACTAGAGCCTCCGTCTAGGAAATATTTTGATGGAAACATTTAGGATAGAAATATTTTATATGAAAGCATTTAACACTGTAGCAAAACATCCAGATGACAAAATGTTACCCCCTTAACATTTAGAATTTTGCCTAAAAGTTGAAAATGATAACATTTTGTTTCAAATGTTGCTCTCCCAAACACCTATTTGAAATGTTGGAAATGATTGAAACAAATGAGTAGTAGATCATTTGGCATGGGGTAGGTTGGGATGCATGGGGTTTGGATTTGTATGGTGCGGGCTCAATCAGGTGTTACATGAAAAAAAAAAAAAAAAAAATGAAGCAAACATTGGATACCATAATATATATATATATATATATATATATATATATATATGTTAAAGAGTTTGCTCATAAATCTCTTAATTGGAGTGTAAGAACATTTATATGTGTGTAAAATTGTCTGCCGGCATATGTTATAATATTTGATAATGTACCACTTTTAATTATCGGTTCACGTTGCAGATGAGTTTTGTATGATGTATATTTCAAGTCTCTTCTTCAAGAAGTTTATAGACATTTTTTATTTGTCTTATTTTTCCTTAATTAGTTTTAATAAATAAATTGTGTAAACCTGTTGTTGATGCCAGCGACAACCGAGAGACTCTTTATCTCCTTTGATGAGCTTCACGAGAAACTCATCAATCACGAGCTCTTACTGCAGGAATCATAGTCGTCTTCCTCTTCGCTTCCAGCAACTGCAAATCCTACAACCTCTCGATCCGATTAGGGTTCCCACAACCAAACTTGGCGTCCCAATCACTCATCGGGTTCCTTTTCTCCCGCACATCACAACGCCGTGCCACAATCCTCTGGACCACGAGGTGATCATCCTCCTCGAAGACCGTACCTTGGTTATTGTCAAGCATGCAATACTCACGGTCATACCGCCAATCGGTGCCCTAATTTTCGCCTGACTGCCACCACACCGCCCACTCAGAATCAACGACCACCGGCCACCTGGACACCACGTCCACCAGCACCATGGCAACCTCCGCGCCCACTTCGCTGCCACTAGCACCGCTGACTGCCCTGCTTGGCTCTTGGATAGTGGAGCATCACACCATGTTACTGTTGACTTGAGTAATTTCTCGCTTCATACTCCATATGACGGCTCCGACGACATTGTGATCGGCGATGACATGGATCTCCCAATCACACACACCGGTTCCATCTCTATTCCCACACCCTCTCACTCCTTTTCACAAAATGATGGTCTCTGTGTTTCCTCGATGAAAAAATATTTTTTTTTTTATTTCCATATCTCAATTTTGTTTGACTAACCATGTCTCCGTAGAATTCTTACCATCTTCTTTTCATGGTTGGCAATGGGATCATAGCACATGTCACATTTATGCATGCAGAAATCAGAGCACGACTGATCACATGAGTAAATGGATTTTTTTTTTTCATTTTCGAAAGACTTCTCACAGTAACAGGAACAAATGGGAATTTTCTTTTCATTTATGTACCAAGTTTTGTAATAACGGTGGTTTTTACCCCCAATCTAGTGTCGCATTTAATATGTCTTGTTTTCATGTTAGGTTATGTTTTCATCCCGTTTGTTTTGTTTCTTAGTAATGTTTTATGTAATTTAGGAGGTACAAGTGTCTTAGTTTTGGTGGATCGGATTTTTCCATCTTTTGTAGATGCTTTTTTAAAAGCCTTGTGTATACTCGATTGTTGCATATCTATTTAAGTATCTGTTTTTAATTTTGTATTTAACAATAAAACCGATTACCTATAAAAATCGTAGTTTAACTATAATTTGATAAACTGATCCGATATTAGAGCTTTAACAAATAAATAAATAAATTTAAAAGATTCTGATATCATAAAGTATTCAAACAAAACCCGCGACTCAAATGAAAGAAATCACATACACCTTGAGAACAGACAAAGGCACCTTGGTACAAGACTGTACCAACTTATGATTTATCAATTGTCAAAGAAAGAATTGCAAGTCTAAAAATATATGAAAGTTACTAAGAAAAAAAAAAAAAGTTAAAAACTATAAATTATCAGCTACCAAAAATTGGCACAAGAGCATTCACCATTTCTAAAATGGTGAAACCTCTTGCCATCTCTGACAACAATCTCCCTCTCCACCACTCTTGACATGAACTTGAACGCGTTATGGCAATCCCCACATATTCGCAGATTCTTAAACACTCTTATGGCTGCTCCCTTTGGAAGCTTCAACAGTCCGAATCCGACGGCAAGTTTCTCACTGTGAGTTGACAAGGCATACTTCTTGTGCTCCTCACTCTCCATGTCGTGTAAAACAAACTTTGTGTCAGGGACATACCCCAACTTCCTCATTTCGATTCCCACTTTCTCTAAATACTTGTACACTGCCTCCACCTCAGGGTGCTTAGTGTCATCAACTAGGAACACGTGAACCTTACTCTCGACCGCGATCCAACTACAACCGGGCTCCTTCTTAATCCCTCGATCTCTCATTAGTTTCCGCACTTTTGCCACATTTTCCCACTTTCCAGCATTGGCATACATGTTTGACAGAAGCACATAGGTCCCGTCGTGCTGTGGCATCAGCTCAAAGAGACGTTCTGCAGCTTGAATCCCTAAATCCATGTTCCCGTGTGTACGGCAGCCAGCGAGGAAAGCCTCCCAAATTGGCACCCCTGCCTCAAATGGCATTGAATTTATCAAATTTTTTGCTTCCGAGAATAGCCCAGCTCGGCAAAGCAGATCAATCATACGGGCATAGTGATCTTCACATGGGGTAATGCCGTAAGAGTCGCGCATTGAATTGAAATAGTGTCGCCCTTCTTTGACTAAACCGGCATGGCTGCAAGCTGAGAGAATTGTGAGAAAAGTTATCCTGTCAGGTCGAATATCTTCTTTCAACATCTGTTCGAAAAGCTTGATTGCTTGGACGCCACGACCATGTTGTGCAAGTGCTGCAATCATGGCATTCCAAGACACTGAGTCTACACAAGGCATTGTGAGGAACAGAAGCTCTGCAGCCTCAAATACTCCACACCTCGCATACATCGTGATGAGAGCGTTTCCAGCTGACAAGCTTGAATCATGCCCCAAAGATATTAACTGAGCGTGGAGTTGGCGTCCATGCTCCAAAGCTCCAAGAACAGCACAAGATATAATCGCGCCAGCAAACGCATAATCGCAAGGCTCGAAACCTTCTACTCTCATTTGGTTAAACAGCTTCATAGCTTCTTCTCCATATCCATTCTGTGCTAAACCTGATATAATCACAGTCCACGTTAAACCATTTCTCTCTGGAATCTCCACAAAAAAAGATTTTGCTTCCTCGACTCGCTTTGCCTCCATGTACCCCGACAAGATTGCATTCCATGAAACAGTATCTCGTACAGACATTGTATCAAAAACCTTCCGTGCCAAATCTACTTTACCACATCTGTAGTACAATGTCACCAATGCGTTATTGACAGACAATGAGAAGTCCTTAGTGGGTTCTGCTTCTGTTCTCAAAATATAAGCATGCAACTCCTTTCCGAGTTGAAAGAATCCGCTATTAGCACAGCCACTGATGAGACTCGTGTACGTAAACTCGTCCATTGGAATTTCCATAGAAGGCATCTTCTTGAACATCTCCAAAGCTTCTTGAAAACGACCGTGGTGAACGTAACCCGAAATCATTGCATTCCACGCAACCCCAACCTTTGCAGTCATTCCTTCAAGAAGCTCGCGAGCTGTGTCGAGGTCGTCACACCTCACGTACCCAGTGATCATCGTCGTCCAGGACAACTCGTCCTTTTCAACCATCTCATCAAACAACTTCCTGGCTGCAGCCATCAACAAAGCAGACGACGAAGACGCCGCAGCACACTTAATGTAAACAGATGTCAACGCATTCAACACCGAAGTGACAAGCCCCAATCCTGACTTCACAACCGCGCAGTGCATTTGCCGGCACTGCCACTCATCCTCAGTAACAAGCCCCAATGCTGCGAGAACACTCGAGAAGGTGAAATTGTCGGGCCTAACACCATCCCACCTCATTTCACGGAAGAGTCGGACAGCGGCAAGGCCATCATTGTTTCGCGAATAGCCGGTGATCATCGCATTGTAGCAAACCGTGTCTCTCATGTCCAATGGGATACTAATAAATATATCCCTAGCCAGCTTGGGGTTGCCGGCGGCAGAGTAGGCGGCAACGAGCGTGGTTCTGGCAACGACATCTGGTTGGGGAATTTCGTCGAACAACTTGCGTGCGTAACTGAGGTTGGAGCATTTGCAGTAGATATCGATTAGACGGTTGAGGATGTGACCACGTGGCCTGAACCCAGAAGCAATCATGTGGGCATGGACGGTTCGAGCCAGGGAGGAGGAAATGGGGGGTTGGCGGCGGCAGAAGTTAAGCTGAGCGGCGTAAGAATTGGCCACCGAGCGAACATCTGTAATGAGGAGCGGAGTTATTTTCTTCATGTCGATGAGAATGAGAATAATTCATGGTGAAATGAGAAGCTCTGAATCTCATGGATTCATAATTGGTTCGTAGGTGATTCTTGAATCCTGATGAATGAGAGACTCAGAGATCGTCGGATACTGAGAAACTTCCCTGGATCTGGGACGAGTTGCCGCCTATTTTAGGTCGTTTGCTGATATTTTGTCCACTTGTCTTTGAATTTTGAAAATTAATATTTATATCTCTCAAGTTTTGAACTGCTTATAAAAATACCTCCTGAATTTTAAATCGTCTGTAAAAATATTATATTCTGTCATATTTTAATTATATAAAACTTGAAAAAAACTTTATTTTTACTTATTAACTTTATTATATTTCTAAATTAATCATTAGAATATTAAAAAATAGTGCTTACACCTTTCAAACTTTAAATTGTTACAAAAATAATTGTTTTTTCATATTTTATCCACTTAAGATTAATGTGGGATTAGTTTAAGAAATAAAAGGTTATTTTAAACTAAAATCTTTATTTTTTAAAAAATTAACATTAAAATCTATCAAAATTCAAAATTTCTAATATACGTAAGCTCCTTAATTTTTATCTTAAAACAAATCTGACGAACACATTAGTCAGTTTCAAGCTTTGGTATTTTGCCTATTTATGTTTGTTTTCTCTATCTTTTTATCTTTCCGGTGTTGTTTGCTTGTTTGGGTGTTAGTTTGCTATCCCTTTTTTATATGGTTTTTTTGGTTAATGAAGTGAAGTTTTTAAAAGAAAAAAATAATAATAAATTTGTGCTTGTTTTGTTTTTTATAATTTTTTAAAAAAATAATCACGATAATTTTAGTAATTGGACATATCGTTTCGTTTTTGCACGAATTTTATTGATTTATTGATTGTTTTATAATGGTTATAGGCATTAAATCAGATTGTATTAATAAAAATTTTAGTTCAAATTTAGTGTTTAATATTAAAATTAGTGTTACATATAAGTCTTAAGTAGACAAAAAATGACAAAACAAGTATTTTTTTTTTTTCTAACAGTTTAAAGTTCGAGAAGTGTAAGCATCAAATTTGAATATTCAGATATAAAGTTATAAATATATTAAAATTTAAGACGGATAAAAATAAAGTATTTCAAGGTTTGCATAGATAAAATATCACATAATGAGTGTATTTACTTAAAGTTTAAAGCATAAAAGACATTCTTATCAATAATTCAATGTTAAAGGATATAAACACCAAATTTCAATAGTTTTTGGATGATTTTTCTGAAAAAGGGGACGATGGAATGTAAGTGTGTCTTGTTTTTATGTGGTCTGATCGAGGACCAGAACTTCTTGCTCTCGAAGTGTTACTTTCATTGAAACTTTCTCTTTTTTTAATAAAATTTTCTCTTTTTCCTTATGCCCAACAAAACCATGCTCGAAGGGTGTGTTTTTTTTTTTTTTTTTGACTAAATATTAAAAGGATTATTGCCATTGTGTTGTGCTCTTAATATGATAATGAACTTTGTTTAACGTAGTATTCGAACTCTTTACCTTTTAGTGAAGTCAGACATTAAATTATGAGATTTATAGCTAAATAACTTTTTTTTAAGAAGTTTTTTAATAAATGACTGAAATTTTGAAAATTAGTTAAAAATTTATTTTTTCTAAAATAATTAATCAATTTTCTTAAATGATTTATCAGTAATTGATCATATAATAATCAATCAGTGATTAATTTATAATTAATCATTAATTAATTATAAAGTAAATTATTAAATTTGATAGGGTAAATTTGATATCATCGTGGATTTTAGGAGAATGCTTTACGCTGTGATGAAAGAAAAAGCAGCTTTGACATAAAATAGCTGAGTATTAGTATACTGTAATTTTATAAGTGTTGTTTATTCAAAGCAGTATAAAAGTGTTTGGTAAATTCATTTCGCATTCAACCAAAATAATAATAATAATAATAATAACAACAATTGTAAAAATAAAAACGAAGAAGAACAATAAAGCAATAAAGAATACAATGGGAAAAAAAAAAAAGCAATAAAGAATATTTGTCTGAGTCAATCAACTGTTGAAGGGATGGGCAAGCAAACCCAAGTCCAGATGCCAACACAAACGATAGATCCAACAGCCACAAGCACAATAATCCCAAGGCCAGACGGTTGTCTTCCACGGCGACCTCCACCTCCACCACCACAAATTCTTCGACTAGCACGGCGCCGACAGGACTCAGCAGGCTTTGAGCCAGAGCCCTTCACCGGCCCCACAAGATCCAGAAGCTTCTTCTCAACAATTCCGAATCCAAACCTTCCCAAATCGCCGTCGTTCTGGAAGATTCTATCCTCCATCGCCGCCATTCCAGCGAAGTCGAAGATCTTACAACAACGGGCCTTGACGTTGGCGTCATCAAGGATGATGGGCGGCAGTGAATTGGAGGAGCAAGTGCCGGGAGATTTTAGGATGTAATTTTGGGCATTCATTAGGGCCATTCAGGCTATGTTGAAATTTTCATTAATAGTACGGATGAAACTCCCAGTTAATCTAAAAGCTAAAGTTGCCTTTTAGCTGCTTCTGATTTTGGCTGGGATTCAATGAAAACTCTTTTAAGTGTTGCTTTTTGTTGTTTTTACCGAACCCAAGTTTTAGCTTTGGATTGCTCGAGAATTGATTTTGGATCCTGAAAATCACTCCCAAAAGCACCCATGGTTTTCGGCCAACAATTTTTATAATCAATTATTAATTGATTATTAATTAATTATTAATTAATCAAATCTAAAAAATAAGAATCAGTTATTTTTATAAATAAAAAAAAATTAAATCGATTATTAGATTATTATGTGATTAAAAAAAATCACTCATCCAAATTTTTCTTAAATTATTAATAGAAGCAACTATAATTATTATAATTATTCAAATTCGTGAATACATTTGAATTTTGAACTTTTTTTTTTTAATTTATGATTTTTAAATGTGCATTCCCTAGCTTCTTTTGTTTTCTTTGCCCACTGTCATGTATTGATACCATGTCACGCCAGGCAGAGATAATGTGTCACCAGTGCCTTGTTCTAGGATTGTTAACGACAAAGATAAATCTGATGTAGGAGGCACATGGATGTGTCGTTTTCCGGATTCTGTGTCGTATGTGCAGTTGGGGTTATACAGCATTGCTGGTGTCATTTGGTCTCTTTGGTAGATGTCGTTTGTTTCTTTGCCATTGTCATTTGCTTCATCCTTTTAAGCCGTTGAAGTGTGGTCACAGCTACAAAAACTGTATGAGTCTCGGTAATAGGAGATTTTGTTATTATTTTTTGGTTCTGGGTACTCAGCTTGAATGCTCTCTTTCCTTTCTTCTTTCGGTCATCGATTTGGCATAGTTCTTTTCCGATTCCCGTGCATCATAATCTTCCTACTTACTCTACAGTTCCCGATATCATAACTGCTGACTCATGAGCACAGCCCTTTTTTGGATCATAGGGTTCAGATAATGTGCAAAAACTGCCTCAAAACTGTGATCCAAATGAGTTATAAGGCGAAGAATAAGTTGGATCTGTCTATCATATGAGAAGACTCTGCCTTTTATTTATTTTTTTTTTTCCTCTCTCTCTTTCTTTGCAGACCAAGAAAGAGGATTATCCTTTTACCTCCCTCTCAAGTCATGTATCCAAAAAGTATCTCCAAACATTGTACAAATATGTTTTGAAATATTATAGTTCACAAGCAAGCATTTCTTGTTCCAACTAAAAGTAAATCTGGGTTTTTATTTATTTATTTAATTGTAAGGTGAAGATGTAGTTTTCAAAGAATAGATGTGGATTAAAAATATTTATAAAAAAATAAATAAATAAATAAATAAATAAAGAGTTCTCAAAAAACAATAACAGGATAAAACTACAAGAGTGATATCTTGATCACTGATCTCATATGCATATATTTGTTTATGCGTTTTCTTTTCAGCCCTAATTTTGTCACTGATTTATGCTACTCTAACACTTGGATTTGAGGTATGTTAATAATTCCTTGTCATGATTTATGATTCAATTTTTGTTTGTCCATAATCTATTCTTCATGTCCTTTTTTTTTTTTTCCCCCCTAAATGAGTTTGTTTAGGAGAACTACTATGGCTTCCAGCTCCACTGGTGAAGTGCCTGTGGACGAGTCGCCGACAGAGTACATGAACTCTGCTCTGTACTGGGAAGCAGAAAAACACCATATTGGTCATGCCATCGAGAAAGACGCTCAGCGACTTGATCAGTTGCGGACTCGACAAGGCAACACTGTCCTCCATATCTGCATCACATCAGATAAAACATTAGCTGACAAAAACAAAACTACTAACAAAGGAGATTCATCATGCTGCAAGTTTGTGGAGAGCGTGCTGCAAAAGTGCAAAGAATTGTTGATGAAGCGCAATGAAAAACAAGAGACTCCCTTGCACTTAGCAGCAAGGTACGGCAATGAGCCCGTGGTGAAGATTCTGATTGAGCAAGCAGAGGCTCTTCACAGTGCGGACATTGCCAAGCAGATGCTGACAATGGTGACCAAAGAAAAAGACACGGCTCTGCACGAGGCTGCACGATTTAATCATCTTCGTGTAGTGGAATTGTTGATAAGAGGAGACCCTGATCATTACAAGTATAACGCCAATGAAGCAGGCAAGATTCCGCTATTCATAGCCGTTGAGAGAGGATACAATAAGGTGGCACGTGCAATATTAAGCAAATGGCCTTCAGAGAACTCACCTAATGGTGACCCCCATGGCAGGAATGTTCTACATGCCGCAGCAATTGTGGGCATTCATGGTAAATGTATTCGATTTCCCTTTCTATTATTCTCTTTCTTTTTCCCAAAAATTCGGTGGTCACAATAGGTTACCATATGTAGTCAGGAGTATTGACAGTATCCCAACAGCTTTGTGTTAGCCGTTTAAATTTTTGGTTTCTTGATAAAGTATCTAACCAACCACGTTATGTCACCAGAAGATATTTTAGGAAACTGGAAACAATTAAGCAAAGAAACCGATGACCAAGGCTGGACTGCTCTGCACTATGCAGCCGAGGGGAAATGGGAGTTGACGGTAAAGCAGCTTCTAGAATTTGATAAAAGTGCAGCCTACGTTCAAGATAAACAAGGCAGGACAGCGCTTCACATTGCCGCTTGGAATGGGCACGAGGCAATAATGAAGCAAATCATGATGCAGTGCCCAGATTTCTGTGAGTTGGTGGACAAGAGAGGCCGCAATGTTCTTCACTTTGCTGTTGAAAGCGATCGATTCAAAGCAGTGAAAGTCATTACCAAAGAGTATTCACTTAGTTACTTGCTGAACGCAGCAGACACTGAGGGTAACACACCTTTTCATCTTATTATGCCCACCGACTACCGTATTCTACAGGATTTCATTAAACTACGCAGACTAGATACGCCTGCACTACTCAGCAAAAAGAACCAGAACGCTGTTGACATTGTTTACGCCAACCAAAAAGATGTAGCTTCAACCAAGGTAAAATAAAAAATAAAAATAAAAACTTCCACATTTTCGACGTTATTGTAATTATAATTGACACGTTGCAGAGACACATTACAAGACGGCTACGGAAGCAACTTAGGGAAGCTAACAAGAACAATACAGATCATGGCGATGAGAGTAGTGCTCTTGAGAAGATTGAGAACGCTAAAGACTCTACTCTAATTGCAGCAATATTAATTGCAACCGTAACATTTGCAGCAGCTTTCACCATGCCCGGGGGTTACATGAGCAGTGACAGCTCAAAATCAGAGAAGCCCGGCACTGCAGTTCTTGGGAAAAAAGCGGCATTCCAGGCATTCATAATTACCGACACCTTAGCCATGCTACTCTCAACTGGGGCAGTCCTTTCCCATATCCTCGCTGTGCTCCACTTAGATACGTCGATGAAGTTGACGTCCTATATTTGGGCTGTATATCTAACCACCTTCGCGATGATAGCATTCCTGATTGCATTTGCCACAGGCACGTACGTAGTGCTTGGGAATTCCCCAGGCCTGTCCATAACTGTCTGTGTCATCGTAGTCTTCGCTCTTCTTCTGTATCTCTTGATCTCCGCTCGTCTTCACGAAACTTTTGAAATGCTGCTTCCAAGATTCCGTAGGCCCAAAAAAGAAGCGAAAAATGAAGTCAAAAATGAAGTCGACAATGATGTCAATATTGAAGTGAACAATGAACTCTAAGTTTTGGAATCAACATGTCGATTATTGCAGCTTCCAACTGAACTTATTTGCTTGTGGATTTCAGTTTTTGTCATTGTTTATTTGATTATAAAATGTTCCTAATTATCTGGTTTTCTCTGTCTCAAGATAGTTTTTCTACTAATTTCATTTCTTTCACGCTGACGAGTGTATTATGTTATTACAAATTAGATCAGAGACTCTGTTCCCCCTCCCCCTTTTTTTTTTTAATTCATTTGCACCTTACATATTCTTTTTAAGTTCACAAATATTCAAACTTATATATACATTTGAAATTATCTTTTTCTCTTTCCAAATTTGTGCTCTCTACCTTGTTTTTGTTTTCTTCGCCCTCTTGGCCACTAGACAGAGATAAATCTGTTTGTCATACCTTATTCTTGGATTGGGATTAATTTCAAATTTGGTCCTCCAAGAATAAACATTGCCTCACTTTGCTTCTTACAAATCAAAATGGCACAATACTCTCTAAATTTATCAGATGTTATAAATTTGCTACTTCCATCATTATTTATTATGGTATCGATTTTTACATAATTTGAATCACACATGCTCATTGGGTGATGCAAAAAAAAAAAAAAAAAATCCAATTTAATGACGATTCAAGTGATCTGTACGTGATTAAAACCATTCAAAAAATTGACGTCTCAAGGTTGAAAGTACCAAAGTTGTAATATATTATAAGCTTGGGGGCAATTTTGTTTCATTTTAACTTGTAGAGGGTGAAGTGAGATAACACGTGTTCTTTTGGGGCTCAATTTGGAAGTATTGTAACTGTTGGACAACACATATAATCTTTCTACTTATTCTACTTGTAGGAAAGCACTTACATGTGTATCACGTTTTGAGATAAAATTGTCTTACTGAAAAGAACAAAATTAAAAAATTTATCTTTGGCCCCATTTGATGGGGACTTGGAGATTGAAAGACTAGTTAAACAACACACTTTTCTTACATTTGCTTTTGATATTTCCTTCAAACAAGGAAGGAATTTCGACAATAGAAACTGTTATTTTTTTATTGTTTATATGAATTGTATTTTAATTATTGATTTAATTTTTAATTGGATGATATATGAGTATTCATGCTTAAATTTGTAACGTGCAACCTATAATTACTTCTAACTAAATAACATATCATTAAAAAATTAATTTAATATTTAAATCAACCGTTCTTATTTATAATATAAAATAAAAACTCATATCGTAAAATTTCCTTTTAAAAAAGAAGAGAAAAGGAAAAAAAAACTATTTTCTTTTAAATTATTTTGCCTCTGCTATGAGATGAAGAATATGTTGGATTGCTATACAAGATGAAATGTCTTTTGCTTTTTCCTTTTTTTTTTTTTTTTTCCTTTTTCTTTTTCTCTTTCCTTGGAAACCAAGCAGAGTATTATCCTTTTGCCTTCCTCAAGTCGTGAGTCCAAAAGTATCTATTAATACAATTTAGAAATTTTTTCAAATTTAAATAAAAAAGGTCATGATTAGGGAAAAGGAGGCACATAATTAGCGTTAAGTGTCAACCTTTTGCGATAATCAATTCAGGGGTGGAAGAAGATATTCTAACAATAAATTAGAGTAGAAGCAATGTTTAAATGTTAAATAAAAAAGCATCAAATCATTATAATTCACAAACAAGCAAAGGACAAGCTCTTTGCATCCCACGTGTGAATTATTTGCAGATCTTGTTCCAAGAAAAAGTATATCTGTGCTTTTTTTTTTTTTTGCCCCAAAAAAAAAAGCATGACCTTTGTGATCCATTTAGTTAATTGGTTTGAACCCATAATTTAAGGAGGAAGTTGAAATTTTTATGAGAGAAAACATTATAAAAGCAAGTTTAAATTGTGTCTTAAAAGTCATTTGTCAAATGTTTTTTAATTATCATTTTTAGGACTCAATAATTATCATTTTAATAGTATTTGACTGATCAAAGAATTGAAATTTTCTTTTGAAGGCACTTTTATCCTTATTGCTCTAGAGCTTTATACGATGAATATTCTTATTTACATATTTCTAAGCATTAGATCTAGTTAAAATCATATTTTAATTTAAAATTTACAACATCATATACATATAAGATGATTTAAAATGAAGCCCTATGGAGACAGATAACCAAGAAATTATGGAAAGAAAAATGTTACTTTCATTAGTCACTTTCAATCAATATACCATAGCTAACCAGCTGTTTCTATTATGTCCATTAGGAATCTTAATTATTGAAAGAAAAATGTTACTTTCACTAGTCTGATTCATGAATGTACTAAAGAGAAATTATCAAAAATTAAAATGTTCTATTTCTTAAATGTTGACAGCAGAGTTAAAAAAATTAGAAAAAAAAAAAAACCATTATTGGAATGTTTCTCCTTAAACTTCAATTAACTATAGCTTAATTCATTTTTCTAAGCATAGCTTCCTAATTAATTTGCACTTAATATTTATTTAGAAAAATCTAGGGAATATATTGTCTTGTAAAATGGTAGAAAGCTCCTACCAGTAGTAATTATTTTAAACCATTACATCTATATTAGAATCTATCAATTTTGGAATGTCTTTATACTTTAATGTGATTTTGTCAACAACTGATATTTAAAAAGAAGCATTATTGATATAGATATTCTATATCTCTACGGTAGAAAAAGATATACTCTGACTCTGTATAATAGAAAGTTACTAATAATAGCAAGTATAATCTAATAATAATTTTATACATGATTTTATTAGAATATGTAAAGTTTGAATCATCCAATCTAATTTAAAAAGGCAAAAAACAACCCACTTTTTTCTTTTTTTGTTAAAAAAAAGATCTTGTGTTGACCTTGTCATTTTCTCTTTTTTAAGTTCACATAAATAGAGACACTCTCTCTGAATTGACCAGAGATTCGAAAATCAACGAAATTCTAATGTTGTCACATTTACTAACTCATCCACTGCTATGTGTATTTAAAAAAAAAAAAAGAAGAAGAACAAACAAACAAGCCCACTTACCCTCATTTTCTTTCTTAAAAAAAAAAAAAAAAAAAAAAAGGAGGAGAGGAGAGAAGAGAGAGAAAACCCTCTCATAGTACATGCTATGATTGGAGACAAGGAAAACCCACTTTTCCCTACCGTTAAAAACATTTCCATGGAAATAAGAATAGCTTTCTTCAATGCAATTATGCAGCACACATTTGAATACAAATTACAAATTGCCAATCTACCATATCTTCCTGTCTTCAAATACGACAGATTTTCCCATTAGGAAAGTTAAAAAGTTATGCAATAAAAAAAGGTTTTTTTGTTTTTTTTTTTTTTGTTTTAATTAAGAAACAAACAATTTCTTGATGTGTACTTTGAGTAAGTAGTGTAGCATCCACATGCATCTACAGTGAATGTGAAACATTTTACATTGAGATGAAAATAACATTATAAAACTTTTAAAAGATAAAACATTAGAAATAGCTATAGTGTATTTAACTTGTAATAGTGCGGTCATTAATAACATGTAACTTTAATGTATTTAGTAGGAGAGAAAAGTGAAGTTTAGGAGAGTGGTGGACAGATTGATAAAATGATTTTGATTTATATGTTGTTTAATAAAAAAATTAGGGGAGAGACTTCAAATTCTTTAAAACAATACAATCTTGATCTTTTCTAAATTAGAGAGATTTTATATCAAATATCATAAGAGAAAAGATATCTCCCTCATTTCTCATTTCTCTCGCTTAGATGATCTCTCTCCCTCTTTTCTGTTAAATATACCATAATGATATTCTAAGTAACATGTAATATATCAAATAATTAAAGTACATTCATCTACGTTAAATATCTTGCAATTGGTTGGATGTTCTAGCTCAAGGATGAAGGTTAGAAGTTCATTTTTAGTATGTATGTACACGTTTATTTGAATACATATACGTATGCATGTATAAATTCCGAACTAAAAGGATTTCTAGACAAAAAATCCTATTTTTAAATCTCTCAAAATTGCATGTTGTTTTGACTTTCATATACGAAATCAAAACTAAGCCAATTTGATGCACTGAGATCCTATAAGTAGGGAAAAAATCCCTTAGCACTCTTATCTTCTTCAAGAATAGACTCCTTTGCTCCTCTTCTCTTGTCATCTCGGAAAACCCTAACCTTCTACCCTTTCTCCCCTAACTCCCTTCTCAATTTCCCCAACAATGAACAAGCCCTAACTAGATATGTCACTATCATTATAAGATAACGACCAAACCAGTTTATTATTTCAATAGAACATATATTAAAAGATAAAGTTTTTAAAAGACTTACATAGGGATAGTTAGTTTTTTTAAAGGATAAAATAAAACGTTCTTAAATTAAAATTAACAAATAATAATGATAAAAGTTCATTAAAAATGGAAACCTCCATTCAGTCAAGAGTGACTGCGTTCTTGACGAAACTTCATATTGTTAAGAGTGTTGTTTTGAGGCCCTTACCTTCGAGCTTTTTCTCACCTTCGAGCTTTTTCTCTTCTTTTTTGGCTGCACCAACAATTTTCAAACCAACAAGGAATCAATCGCTTGTCAAAACTCAAAACCATCAAAACCAAAATGAGATCATCCCTAACAAATCAAACTAGGATGGTTATCATTATTTTAAATTTTGTAATCAAAACTTTTTTTTTTTTTTTGAAAAAGTATATAATACTTATTTTAAATTATATGATTAAAGCCAATAATTGGTTTAGTTTTGTTTTTAACAAATTACTACTAATTTTATTGACCCAAGCAAAACAAGTTAACATTATTATATGAAAAAAAAAAAAAAAAACCCGCGATTACCAGGAACAAACACAACTTTAAAAAAGCCCCCACCCAAAAACCCAAAAAATTACAAAGAAATCAATCATTAAACAGAACACAAAAACAAAAACAAGAAACGCATCTTGTTTCTCTCTCCTCAGTCAGTCTCTCACAAAACCCAACCAAAAAAACAACAATGTCTGATTGCCATTGCTTCTTCCCTCGATCTCTTCCCCTCTCACTCACTCTCTCTCTCCTTACTTCCACTTTCTCTTTCTAGACTTGCACTCCCATGGACGACTCCTCTCGCCGGAAACCTACCGCCCGCCGAGACCCCCTCACTCGCCGCCGTTCATGGTGCTGCTCCTTCGCCGTGCCGCCGTCAAGCCCCGATAGCATCTCGATCCACCATTCCAAAGCCCTCCGCCACGGCAAGCCCGAGACCCCACTCGCGAAGCCGGCGGTCAGTAACTCGGTCCCCAACTCACCTCAGAGCGCCAAATCGGGGCTAGGATTAGTCGGCCGGATTGATCCCCGCCGGATCTTGTCACCGGGGAGGGTTTCCCCGATCGATTCCGATCCCACGGTGGACTCGATCCAAGAAATGGGCGCGGAATCGTCGGCTGCCGTGGATTCGGCACCGGCGGCGAGATCTCAGAGCTTTAGGGTTCCGAGTAAGAGGTTCAGGCCGCCCCTGCCGGAGAGCTCGTCGGCTGGCGGAGGCAATGCGTTCGATGTGAGGCTGAGTTTGAAGGGGAAAAAAGGGGGATTGTTGGTTCTGGAGCTGAATTCGGAGGTTCTGTGCGCGAATTCGGAGGTTTTCGCGGGATTGATCGCGGAGTACAGGAAGAAGGGATCGTCGATATCGTCGTCTTCGATGTGTCGAATCGAGGTTCCGGAGGTGGAGAACTTGGCCATGTTCAGAGAAACCATAGAGCTTATGTTTGAGGAGGACGATATCACCAAACGACTTCTCAAGATCGGAGTTTTTCGAGTTATCGATGTGCTTGAGGTCAATCCTTTATCTTTTTCACTCGCTTTAATTGATTTCTATTTATTACATTGAAAGTTTTAGACTTATTCCAAAATAAGTGTATAAATAAATAAATAAGCAACTTAATTGGGAGATTATGAAAGTCATTTTCCCATCTCTAATTCAAGAGAAAAGAGAGAGATATTTGGAAGTTGTTGAAAATGGGAGGAAAATCGATTTGGATAATCTTTCTTGGTGTGTGTGTGTTAATAAGGAATTTGTTGGTGATTTGACTCCTGTATACATTGACTTTGGTTTTATGTTTAAGGCTAGAAGGACAACTACAATTAGCTGTTCTGTTGACAATATTTGCAGTTTTTAAGGAATACAGGAAATTGGGGGCAGAAGCAGATTTTGACTTGGGGGTTTGATTCATTTCTTTCTCAGTCTGTTCCTATCAATTTCATCCTGTCTTCCCCTAATGGACGATTTTGATGGATATTATTATGTCTTTATACGTTTTACTGAAAAGGGTGTTCAAGAGGAATCATTGGTTTGAAAAAGAAAAAGAAGGTCTTTATAACTAATTAAGAAGAGGCCCAGAGCACACGAGGGAAATTGGTAAACAAGGAATAAAGACTCTTAAATTTACTCTCTTCCTGTATTCACGTCAGTTCCTCATGCACAACCCTATAGGCACTTGATAAAGCTGTCTTAGGTGTGTATTGTATTCATTCAGTCCTTGAGATAATCTTGAATTTTGCAACTTTTCTTCTGCCATGGACAGTTGTTTTATTGCACCATCAAAACCTGAAAAGTCATGCGAAACATGTTTTGGAATGAGATAAAACCTACCCTTTGAACCTATTTTAGATGCTTTGGTGGTACTAAAGTTACCAAACTCTACTTCCATTTTTATTTCAAATGTTGGCTAATTGAAGCTCGACCGGTGTTGATTCTTGTACTCTAAATCTGGTGGGATTGGCACAACTGAGGAGCATTCGATGACATTTTCTAGTTGATACTCTCCTTAGTTTCCATATCGAATAGGGGATTCTACTAAATCAAGCTGAATAATTTCTCTTTTAGTTTGCTTATGCATGTTGATACTTTCATTCAGTCCTGGACTTCTGGTTGTCCATTTGAGTTTCCGATCAGCTCCAGTACCTATTGGTTTGGCCATTGACCATCACTATTTGCAGTTGTAGATTCATAATTTTACATTTGCATTTAAAGCATGAATCTTATTTTTTCACACACACTTCTTTCAGTTGTACTCTTTATGTAAAATAGAAATTGTTATCTTAGTTTCCCGGATTTATACCCTTGTTTCAGTTGTATTCTTTATGTAAGGTAGAAGTTATTATCTTTGTTTGCCGAATTTACACACACTTCTTTCAGTTGTATTCTTTATGCAAAATAGAAATTGTTATCTTTGTTTCACGGATTTTATTATTTCTTTCAAGATGAGTTCGTAAGGCAGAGATTGCTATTAGCCTATACAATTTCAAGTCAAAATCTGTATTTCTATTGGAAGATGGGGTACAACTATGTTAGTATTATGTTTTACTGATAATTGGACAAATGTAAATTGCGTCTGCCTATGGAATTTTGTAATCCGTAGAGGCTGGTATGCATATCCAATCTATGCACTTCAGTGAAATTAATATGTGATTGTGTTATGCCCCCTATTGATGAAGTTTGTTAAAAATATTGGTCTATATGGATATCAAAACGAAATAATAGATATGAAAAGAAACTTTAAACTTTCTTCATAGTGGAATTCAGACATCTTAGATTAACTGGATTTTTCATTTAAAGGAAAAAGATTAATTCTATTGTGACCTTAACGAGGTCTTTTTGTTTTATTGCTAGGTCTCAGCAGGTATCATGTTCTCTAAAGGTGTTTTGTCATGTTTAAAATATCTCGAGGCTGTTCCTTGGACCGAGGAAGAAGAGGAGAAACTTAGGGATCTGTTTACAAGGTTTAAGTTTGACGACGTGACAACCAGAGACATATTATCCAGACTCTATTTGCTTGACTCAGCAGAATCTGAACAAAATTTAGCCAGACAATTGGTTTGGTCCATCACCTCCAGTACAGATGCAATGGCTAGGAATGAGTTAAAATCATTAGTTAAAGGTCTTCTTTGCAAAAGTTCAGTGTATGAAAAGGAACATCCTGATCTGAATAAGGAGGACATTTATGCTATCTGCCAGTCTTGTTTGGATTCACTCGTCCACCTGTTCAAGGAAACCTCTGAAACAGTCTCTTCTGAGAAATCGGTGAAGAAGGATGTGGGGAAGCCTTTGATTGAACGAATATCAAGACAAGTTGATAACATAAACTGGCTGCTAGAAATCTTGCTCGATCGGCAAATGGCTGAGGAGTTTGTCGACATGTGGGCAAATCAGGAGGAACTTCTTAAAATGCATGAGAATGCATCTCCAATGGTCAGGTACGAGCTTAGTCGGGTTTCAGCAGTATTATTCATTGCTATGGGAACCAGAAAATTGCATTGCCGGACAGAATCGAGATCCGGGCTTCTCCAAGCATGGTTTGGTCCCATGCTGTCTGACTTCGGTTGGCTGCAACGTTGTAGAAAGGGGCTAAGCTCGAAGGCATTGGAGGAAGCTATGGGTCAGGCACTCCTTACCCTTCCCTTGAAGCAGCAGTATCTGCTGTTTATGGAATGGTTTCGAAATTTTTCCAAGCACGGTACAGAATGCCCTAATCTCAGCAAAGCCTTCCAGATTTGGTGGCGCCGTTCGTTTCTACGAGGCTCCGAGACTAACGCTATTGAGTCCAGGTAACCCAGTAGCATCGTTTGATTCCTGATTTCGTGTGATATTTATTGCTAGCAGAGGTGAAGAAATTATCTGAAACATCTGTAGGAGGTGAATAATGTAGATCACGTATTGTAGGATAGTTGTAACAGCTGCTATGGTTCATGATAGGCAACATAATTTCTGTGATTATTTTTGCCTATAATCATCCTCGTGGAAAACTCTCCAAAAAATAATAATAATAATAGTAATAAAAAGAAAGAGAGAGAGGAAAAAAAAAAAAAAAAAGAGAGAGGTCACGATGTGTAATTAACTTTATCAAGAGTTGGGACCCCAGAAAGCTCCGGCTCCATTGACTCGTACTAACGTACCAATTGCAACTTGGCAGCTAAAGTTCTATATAAGAGAGGATCTTTTAACAATTTTTCTTCTAATTTTCTCTGCCGAAATTATCTCAAAATTTTTTAGTTCTTTCGCAATATTTTTCACTATCAAGAGATTCACTTCCAATGTTTTAAGAGTTGTTATTAGACTATATATGCAACCACGTTGTACATTGTAATTGTTGCAGTTAAAAAGGACGATTTCTGACGCGACCAAAGTGTATCAACAATCACAAATGATTATTTGAGTAGCACGTATATTGGGATCGTGGGGGGTTTAACCTCATGTCCTCATTATAGGTGTCAAATTTTCAAATGTTAAAATATTTCGGACCCATGAAAAATGGCTTTGAACTTAGAAAGAGTAGGTTTTGAGTATGAGTGAGGTTATGTAGCATTTTTCTTATTAGTGTAACTACACAATGTAAATCTAGTGAATGGTGTCCAATCATTTAAGTAACCCAAAACTATAGTGCAGTTTCAGCATTACTTTTAATTTTTCCAATTAATATGTAAAATCTGTTCTGCTATTTTATTTTTTGCAAGATTTTTTTTCCAAGGTATTTTAAAAGAAGATTTTTTTTGGGGGGGGTTGGGGAGAAGAACTTAACAATATAAATTTTAAAGAAAGCTCTTTTTTCTTTTTAATTTTTTTTATGAAAGAAAGCATTTAAATAGAGATTTTAATCCAACTTTTTTCACTGATAACAAGTTTTCATATTTTTCTCAGATTAACTTCTTATGCATTTCCTGCTAGACCTGGCCAAAACCATGCGCAAACGCGGAAAGTAGTGGAGAAATTTTTCATACAAACCCAATCTCATCAAATTGTCTCAAAATTGAGTCTTTTCTTACACAATTCATAGACAGATTTTACACACGTCTAACTAGACTAATTAAAAAGGAGCTCCAAAGAAAACTGAAATTTGTTCATGATCTTGGGAAACGGACATCTAAATCAATCGCCAAAGATTCACTAGATTACACTCTCAGCAACTGAGCTTCATCTCCCTCGAACTGAAGCCAAACTCTTCACGTACAGAAAAGCCCAACGGGTTGTCCCAGCTACGCCATTGATCGCAAGGTCCCTAAGCTTTCCAGTGCGAAGGTCAAAGGTTACCCTGCATGAGTAGCTCGTCACTCTTCAAGAATGTCAATGGTCTCCCTATTCCTATGAGGGGTCCAACAGTTAGTTTTTAAATCCAACAAGTGCCTCTAACACCACCATCCCCCACCCATACGCACAATGGATGGCGCAGCCCCTCTCTTTGTGATAGGAAAACAAAGCAGCAGGCTCATTCCACGTCGTTAGGCTAATCCATTTCGGAGAATGTGGATCATGAATTTCTAACATTTGAAGATTATCGGGTGAGGACAAGGCATGAAACACCTGAATAGAGACATCAAAAGAAAGTAACTTGTATCTAGAACTCTGTATAACTCAATAAAGAGCTCCTTTGCAAAACAATCCACTCGCCATCAATTCCCAAATCAATCCCAATCTCTCTCCAAGAATTAGAGCGCATATTGTACATCTCAGCTGTGGTATTTTGGGCAACATCACACCCAAATCTAACGAACTTATAACTATCCGCTCTAGAATCATAGCTTAATCCTGCTCCTCTCATCATGAAGTCGTTGAGAGGCACAGGTTGAGGAAGAATCCTGGAATTCCTTGATCGCCGGATTGGACATAATTATGCAATTTTGATACTCACTTCTGTCACAAGCGAGGCAAATGATGCCATTACAATGATAACCATTGGTTTTGTACATATCAATCACCTAGGCCCAGATTGAGCGGCAGATTGAAATCTTTGGTAATATGATGAATGCGGTCACTCTCGTCATCGTCATGGAACAATGAGAGCAAGTAGAATAGTTGGTATTCGTAGCAAGGTGGTGACTGGTGAGTGGTTCGGTTCCGAATCCTCACAGGTGCATGGACCTTCGCAAATTAAAGCTAATGACGTAGCAGATGAGATATTGTTGTTTGTTTGCTCATGTTGTGGAGATGTTTGGCCACAAATATCGGGTCGTTCATGAGAGCTTTGATGAGGGTGTACCACGACTAATGCACGCACTTGAATTGAATAAGAGACTCGGGAGGTAGCCATGACATGACATGATTTCCACCACCACCTCTTCTCGCAAATCAACACCATTTGATGTCGTTGCCATTTCTAATTCCACTAAAAAATAAGTTTTTACATGGGTTAGTTCCTGAACTATAGATATCATGACTGATTTATTTCCTAAATTCTATCTCAAAAAGATTGAAAAATGTTTTTTTAAACCCATTGATCTACCCAGAAATGAAAAGTAATCCAGAATTGTTCCCAAAAGTTGGAAAAAATAAAAAGAGTGGATGCTATTACCTTCATAGGAAGAACTATGAAAGATGATTTGTGTCTACAAAAAAATCTGCGCTCTTCTCAACAACACGACATCTGCTGTTTTTGTACCTTTCACCGTTATTTATTTGTACCTGCTTATAATTTTTGTCTGAGAAAAAAAAAAAAGGGGACTTTCTCTGTCAGTTTTTGTGGTGAGTGGGTTGATGTATTAATAAATTATTGGTTGGAAAGAGAGTTTGATGAGGATTTGGGTTCATATGAGCGGCGCACATCGCGAGGGGATTCTTTGTGTTGGATGCATTTTCGTGTCACAATAGAAGGGCTAGTTTGGAATCACATTTTGTCTTCTTTTTTTTTTCAACTCAAAATTACTTTTTATTATTCACATTTTCAAATATTTACAGTAAACTCAAACTTTTAAAAGTCTACAACTTTATTATTTTAAATCCAAATAAGATGATTTTTTCCTTTTAAAATTACATAAAATTTCGAGAGAAACAAAATAAGATCCATTTTAATATTTTTTTTTCCGAACACATTTTAAGTTTTTACATTTTTTTTCACTCCAAACAGTCATTTTCAACCAAACACATATTTTCAAAACTCATTACAACTCCAATCTAAATATCTCAAAAACTCCATCTCCACAACTTCTTCCAAATGAACCCTAAGGTATTCTTACCATTTTATCGGTTAAAGTAAGGATTATTTACATAGATGTCTAAATTAAAAGTGTTGTTTTAAAATATGTTCGTTTTTTCCTTTTATTTACATATATGTTTGAAAGTGTAAGTATAAAGACAATGTTATCATTCCTAAAGAATTAAGAATTACAATATAAAGAATTTACCAAAAAAAAGGAAATAAGAAAAAGCAAGGAATTACATTTACTAGTAGAGGTGATTTGTATTAATTGAAGACCGAATATTAAAAAAAAAAAGGAAAGTTTCAAATTTTTTTTTTTTTGATTTGTTGTGAAAAATATGTGAATGTTCATAATAATCCAAAATGGCAATGTTATCTTAAAATTAGATTTCACATTAATAAGAAAAAACTAAATAAAGAAAAATGAATATCCAAAAAGAAAGTCTAATTAAACATTTTGTCTTTTGCAAACATATGGTATATTTTTTGGTGGTTTTATTTTGAAAATTGTCTTTATAATTAAGAAATTTTGTATCTTAAATTAAATAATATGTCTTTCGTATAATGAATCATTCTTTATTGTAAAGTTAGTTTTGATTTCATGTCAACTAGTTTATATAAATAATAATGTTTTTTTTTTTTTTTTTGTAAAGAATTCAATACTATTTAGTGTGTTACTATCAATTTATTTGGTTGAGGAATACAAAGTATCCATTTGATTTATAGTGGAGTTCATAAATAAGTTTTTTTTTTTTTTTCCTATAAAGATTTCATCTTTCTTGCAATGAATTAGGCTTTACTATAAAGGTAGTTTTCATTTTATTTGTACTAGTTTATATATATAAATATTAGTGTTTTTTGTAAAGAATTGGATATCATTTTTATTATTCTTGAATTTATTTAGTTGTAGAATAAATGGTAACCATCATATTTGTAGTGGGTTACATAAACAAATTGGTTTCTTTTATAAAGAATTCGTTGGATTTTTCAGAATTAATTCGAAATTTAAAAAAAAAGAGGGCAAAACTAATTTGCATTTATTTAAGGTAATTATCATTCGTGAGGAAAAAAAATCATCTTTAAAGTTAAAAAAAAAAAAGGAAAATATGAGAATCTGTATAAATTAAATGAAATGAAGTCAATTATGATAAATGGCAAAATAGGTATTACAAATATATATTTAATAAGAAATGAAGTATATGTAATATTATTTAAAAACGGACATATTTCAAAATGAGATCCTAAAAATTGATCTTTTGTGTAATTATTTCTTAAAGTAAATATTTAGGGCATGTTTGGTACACCATTTAGCACTTTGTATTATATTATTTAAAATAATATAATGTTTGACAACATCTTTGTATTGCATCATTTAACATGAAATAAAAAATTAATGCAATACAGACTGTGATATCTAATGTGACAAAAATCTATGTATTAAGTCGTATTGTATAATTTAATCCAAATGATTATATTAAAACAAATAATGTAATGGATTTCAGGACTTCGTGACTGAGGTTGGGGTTGGGTTTGGGTTTGGGGACCGGGGTCAAGGTTGGGGTCGAGTTCAAAACCGGGGTTGAGTCGAGTTTGGCGCATCGGGGTTGGGTTTCGAGAAAGGTATCAAAGTCAGTTTTATGGACGGGGATCGAGGTCGGGTTTTGAGACTTAAGATGGTGGTCGGGTTTCGGGATGGGGGTTGGGGCCTGGCCTCGGAATGGGGATCGAGGTCGGGGTCATATTTCAGGGTCAGAGTTGGGGTCAGGTTTTAGAACAGGGGTCGATGTCGGATTCCCCAAGATTGGGGTCAGAGGGTTGGGTCATAGTCGAGTTTCGAGGGCAAGTTTTGGGACTCGAGATTGAGGTTGGTTTCAGGACCGAGGTTGGGTTTTGGAACCGAGGTCAGATTTAGGTTTTAGGATGGGGGTTGCCATCGGGTTTTAGAATTGGGTTTTAGAGCCGGGTTCGAGGTCGGGTTTCAAACCCCAACCTAGAGCTTGAAATCTAACGTTAGCCTCCGAAACCCAACCGTGACCTTGATCATGTAACCCGACCTAAACCCAAAATTGAAACCCGACTCGAACCTCGACCCCGAACCCGACACTGACCTCGATTCCAAAATCCGACCCCGACCTCTACCCCAACCCTTGTCCCAAATCCCGAACCCGATCCCAACCCCGACCACACTCCGATCCCAAAACCCAACCCCGACCCTGTCCCCAACCCTAACCCTCGGACTTGAAACTCAATGCTGACCCCGGTTCGGAAACCTATTCCCGATCATAGTCCGGAAACCCGTTCTTGATCTCAAAACCTAACTCCGATCCACCCCCTGAAACCCCTCCTCAACCCCCTATCTCAAAAATCCAAACCTAACCCCTATCTCGAAAATCGACCTCAGCTCCACCCCCGATTCCGAATCTCGACCTTGACCTAGGTCATGAAACTCGATTTCAATCCCCATTCCAAAATCCAACTCTGATCCTAGGATCATGACCTAAACTTTATTTTTTGGAAGCTCAATTCTTAGAATAATACAATGCAGTGACAAACAAACAACTTATTGTATAATATAATATTATAATATAATATAAAATCAAATATTATGTTGTATAACTATAATATAATATTTGATATATAATATAATACAATACCATACGAAATGTCAAATATTGTTGGAAATAATTTTGTACCATCAATTTGAACAATATCGATACACCTATTATACGAGCGTCACTTATTTAAATCATAGACTTGCCGTTAATATCTCCAAGACGGTAGAAATTCTCAATCTCCCCCACCATTGGACTTTCCACTTCTCTTCGTGTCTCTATCAGACCTCAACAAATGGACGAAATATACTAAAGACTATAAGACACTAGACAAGACATGACAAGCGTACTCCAAGCCATTTAATAATGACATGACTATGACCATAAGTCCAAGTCCACTTAGTTCATGGACGTATTTTTTTTCTTCTTATTAATAAATCAAGAGAACTATGGAGCACGACTTCTTCCCGTTATGTCTGTCTGTTCGCCGCCGCTATAATTGCGAGGAAAACTACTATCGTGATGAAAATCGTTGGAAAATCGTGATCACCCGTCTTTGTTTCTGTCGACACCAGAACTATGGCCTCTTCGTGGTGGTTTCTTCGATAGTTGCCAGGCTCTTTGTCATCTTCGACAAAAGCTTTTGTGGTTATGGATTTAGGGGATCAATTTATAATTTTAATAAATCTGAGTTATTATTAATTATTAATGAATCAGTAATTCTAGAAAACGAAAAAAAAAAAAAAGTTAAATAAATTTATTTTCAACTAATAGATTTAATATTCATAAAGGAAAAAAACCAGTAAATAAATTTATGTTCAAATTATATATTTTCTATATAAATAGTGTATTTACTGGAAAATCCAATATCTATCATTTTATTAAGTAAATCAAATATTTATTAGTAAATCCAATATTTATGTTGTTCTAAAAATTATTAATTTATCAAGCAAAAAAATTTACTAGTAAATATTGAGTAAATCCAGAATTTACGTTGCATTAAAAATATCAATTTATCAAGCAAATAAAAAAATTAATGGTAAATCTTAGAATTTATCAATATTTATGTTGCTTTAAAAATTATCAATTTATCAAGTAAATCAAATATTTATTAGTAAACCTTAATATTTACTAGTAAATATTTATTGATAATTTAAACATTTACCAATTTTATACCTAATAAAATAGTTTACTAGTAAATATTTATATTGACTTATTTACTAGCATTTGAACTAAGGTATTTACTAGCTAATATGATAATTTATCTGTAAATCAATTATTTACCTTTTCATAAAATGATATACTTACTAGAAAATCCAGCATTTACATTATAAAATGGTAAATACATGATAAATTACAAAAAAAAAAAAAAACAATATATTTTTTTATTTTATTATTTTACAATAAAATTCTCAAAACTAAATAATTTCAAATCAGTCCCAAAATATAATTCCCAAAACTCAAACCTAACCCTAATTGCCTTTTTCTAAACTCCCGTCATCGGAGAAGACAATAGTTCCAGGGACAAAATTGAGGGAAATCGCGAGTGTGCCTAAAAAATGAAAAAAAAAAAAAAAAAAAAAAAAGAAAAAAAGGCAAAAAGGCATTAGCATCACTTTGTGTCAATATTGCTTAGCTAGCTAGTAGTTAGTTGGCAAATCACATCCAATATATATATATATATATATAAAAATCAATTTGCTGTTTTCATAATTCAATTTGCAGCTTTCGATTTGTTTTAGGAAGAAAAAGTCAAATAATATTTTTAAAGAGATTAATAGTTAATTATGACCTAAAATTTTAAATATAATAATAAATAATAAAATCAGATTCACGATCATATAAAATATCAAAAATATCTTTCATTCTTTCTTATGTCTCTCTATCATCCTCCCTCATTCTCTCCCTAGTCTAAAACTGTGTACATAAATATACTATTAACAAATAATCCTAAATCCTTTAAAAAAAACTTAAAATCTTTTTTAAAAAATAACCATAAATATGTTATTTATTAAAAAAATTTAAAATTTTAGTAAAAAATTTAAGTATTTACTCATAAAAATATGTTATAAATTTATCGTTTTTTAAAAGGCATGATATAAACTTCAAATATATACGTAAAACATGTTATTTGCTATAACTTTTCTATATATATATATATATATTTATATATAAACTGGAAAATTAGGCGCAGTGCAAAGAAGCCAAAACAGAAAGATAAGCCATCGGATTTGACTTGCGGAATCCCAATGAGGCCTCAGAGGCAGTGGGCCATTGTTTACTTGATTGATTATTGGAGTAATTAAATATATGGCTAGTTTGCAACAACATCCCTGATTAAATTAGTATCTAAATTTATTTTTCACAATCAACTTTCTGAATTTTTTATTTTTAGGGCTTTTAGTCATTTTTGTTCACGTCGGTTATAATTTGAACGAATATTTGCATATGACTGTCCATGATAGCTGATCACTTTTACTTAATTTTAATATAATTAAATTCCTTTAAAATCTAGATTTAAATTTGAATTATAAGTGAATTAATTAGGTTTAAGTTTCCAAATGAAATTATATCAAACTTAAATAAAAATGACCATCAATATCTTTTTTGGAATATTTTATGCAAGTTACATGCAACAATCATCCAAATTTTAATGGATGTGAGTAAAAATAATTAACGGTATAAAAAAATTATTAATTTAAGGATTGAGTGTCAAGAAAAAAAAATATAAAGATTAAATTATCAAATTTAAAAAGTGCAGGAATTGTGTATAAAAGGACCTTATCATACACACGCACACGCGCGCGCGCGCGCACACACACGAGATTCGTAGTTAGTATGCATTTTGTCCTTTTCCTCGTCTCCTTTTGCATTTTACTTGCAATGTTTTTCCCAAAATTGTTCTATCATTCCAATGCTTCTCTTCGCTCGCTTCTATTTGTGGGGGGGTTTAGATCAAAATCATCTATTTGATCAACCTGGCTTCTTAGCTTGCGATCTGATCAAGAGATCATAGCGAGGTAGGTGCGATCTATATATATATATATACATATACATATATATCCATCTGCTTTGCATCTTCTGCTTAATTTCCATATGCAAGTGTTTGTTGATGCTTTTATACCAACTATTTGTTGGTTTCAAAAGTTTGTTTTCTGGGCTAGTATTATATGTGGAAAAAGAAAAACACAAGTGGTAGATAAAGTTCTAATTTAAGGAGATTCTGTACAAAGTATTGATTTATTTATTTTTTTAAATTAAGTTATCGTTAAATTCCTATGCCAATAACAGTTGTTTACCATATTCCTAAACAATTATTTTAATTACTGAATTCCAGATTTACGGAAAACAACCATTTTTTTCAAGCTAAAAAAATGGGGACCCTTTTTCGAAATTACATCTAAAAATCGGCCGATTTCCCAAAATCACCGTTTTTTATTCTTAGTATAACTCAAAATAAGTCATTCATTTATGGACATATTTATGAATTTCTTTTGTCAAACTGACATTCAACTCAAAATTTCTTACAAAATTGCCATGATTAATTGAGGAGCATTTCACAGAAAATTTGCTCTAATTATTATTATTATTGTTATTATTATAAATATATTTTTTTAATTCTTGTGTGAGAAAGTAGGTAATCTTACCAAAAGGAGTCAAGTTGATTCCTGTTCAACCAAGGAAAAGGAAAAGGAAAGGAAAAGGAAAAGGAAAAGAAAGGAAGCAGAGCAAAATGAGCAACTCAGCTGCAGCAGTAGATCTGTTGATTGGCAAATTAGTGTCACTCATTGAGAATGAGGTGACATTACAGACAGAAGCATCTGAAAGAGTTGTTCAAGTTATGGATGAGCTAGAAACCATGAAGTCCTTTCTCAAGGACACCGAAAAACGAGGAGCTCGTAGCGAATTGGAGAAAACGTGGATTGCGAAAGTGAAGGACATGGCCACCCATGTGGAAGACCTCATTGATGAGTTCTCCTATCAAGTGAACAAGCAACAATCCCGGAACATACTCAGTCAAATAGTTCATTCTCCCAAAGATCTATGGTTGAAGCGGCAGATATCGAGCAAGTTAGAAAATGTCAACGCAAGAATAAGAGAGATACCGGAGAGAAATCGCCGGTATAATATTGATTATTCAGGAGGCTCGAGTAGTTCGGATACAATTAGGGAGAAGGACTATGGGGAGTCATCTCTGTTCTTGAAAGACAGCGATCTTGTTGGCAATGCAGATGCCAAGCGAAAACTAGTCGGTTGGTTATTGAATGGAGAGATGAGACAACGAATCATCATCTCAGTGGTTGGAATGGCCGGTTCGGGCAAAACAACTCTAGTTGCAAACATCTTCAGCAGCGAGACTGTGAAACGTTATTTTGATTGCTACGCGTGGATTACTGTCTCGGAAACTTACACAGTCACTGACTTACTGAGAAATATGGTGAAAGAATTCTACCAAGCAGCGATGAACGAAATTCCTTGGAACTTGAGCAGCATGAGCTACAGAGACTTGTTGGTGACTCTTGTAAATTACTTGCGGTTAAAGAGATATGTGGTTGTGTTGGATGATGTCTGGAGCCTGAATCTCTGGAGAGAAATCAATGTAGCACTGCCAGATGGGCAACGTGGAAGTCGGGTCATGCTGACAACTAGAAAAGAAGATATTGCTTATTTTCCCTATGGAGATGGGAGCTGCTGTGTTCATCATGTTCAACCTCTTCAACATGGTGAGGCTTGGGATCTTTTTTGCAGGAAATCTTTCTCTGGTACAGCCACAAAATCTTGTCCACCCGAGCTCAGATATGTAGCCAAACGACTCATTGAGAAGTGTAAAGGCTTGCCGCTAGGAATTGTGTCGTTGGGATCACTCATGTCTACCAAAATAATGTTGGAGTCCGAGTGGAGGAGAGTCTATAATAGCTTAAACTGGGAGCTTAGCAACAACCCGAAGCTTGAAGATGTGAAGAGCATCTTATTGCTAAGCTTCAACGATCTGTCTTATCGACTCAAGCATTGCTTCCTGTATTGCTGCATTTTCCCAGAAGACTATGTGATACAACGAAAAAGGCTCGTACGATTATGGATAGCAGAAGGGTTTGTAGAGCAAGTCAAAGGGCTTTCACTAGAAGAGAATGCTGAGAGCTACTTAATGGAACTCGTTTCTCGAAGTATGCTCCAGGTTGTCGAAAGGAACTCGGACGGAAGGCCACAATCATGTAAAATGCACGATCTTTTGCGGGAGCTAGCTCTTTCAATTTCGGAGGAAGAGATGTTTTGCACTGTGCTCACAGGGCAAGAAGCAACAGAGGAGAACAGAGCTCGGCGCATGTCAATTCAAGCTTCCAATGTCGAACAGGGAAGAGCATACGAGAACTTATGCAAGGTTCGCACTCTCTTTGTGTTTCTCCCTGACATGAACTCTTGTTCCTTGAATACAGTAGCTTCCGGTTTCAAATTGCTAAAGGTCGTGGATCTTAAACATGTCCCCATTGTCAAGTTACCGGATGAATTGGCTCGTTGTTTCAACTTGAAATACTTGAACCTTAAAGGAACTGGAGTTAAGGAACTTCCGAAGTCCTTTAGGAAACTTCATAAGTTGCAAACTCTGGACATTAGACGCTCCGAAATCAGGGTTCTTCCCGACTGGATTTCTAAATTGAAAAGCTTGCGACACCTGTTGATGTACCATCACAGTGGAGATCACAACGTTTTTGACTTCGAATTCGTTTCTGGTACGCAAGCACCATCAGATATGTACACATTGGAGAATTTGCAAGTCTTGGATTGCGTTGACATAGGAAACATGCCGCTCAAAGGACTAAAACACATGAAGCAACTCACAAGACTTGGCTTAACAAATGTGACAGAAGAACACGGGCAAGAGTTTTGTGCCTCTGTTGGAAAGATGGAATTACTCCGCCACTTATTTTTGAAGACAAGCCATGAGAGTGAGGTGTTACAAATCGATACATTGTCTTCGGTTCCTCCACTTCTCGAGACACTGGTACTATATGGGAAGTTGGAAAAGGTGCCCTTATGGTTTGGTTCTCTTTATAGCCTCACTACTCTGAAATTGTGTTATTCCAGGTTGGAAGAAAATTTTCTTGTTCACATCCAAGGCTTACCTAATCTAGTAGATCTTAGGCTTGTCAATGCAAGTACAAGCAGAGTGTTATACTTTACTTCCGGGTTCCAAAAGCTCTCCTATTTGGGCTTCTGCAATTTTCCTCAGTTACAATTCATTTTTTTTGGAGAACAAGTGATGTCACATCTTCAACAACTCGAAATTATAGAATGTATCAATCTCAGTTCACTGCCTGGTGGCATTGAAAATCTTTCGAATCTCGAAGAATTGAATTTTCTAAATGCTCCTTCAGAGCTCATAGAGAGAATACGCGGAGAAGGAAGCTGCGATCGCCACAGGGTTCGACATATTGCAAAAATCAACAATGTCTATAAAACTCAATCTGAGTGGACTAGTGAAAGCTTGTCTTAGCTTTTGAACACTTAGGCCAGGGTCTAGTTACAAATTTTCTTCTATGTTCAGTATTTCACTTGTCTCTGTTTTTTCGTTGCTTTTTTAAGGTGTGCTGGTGATGTGAGGAATAATTTCTGTATGTACTATTAACAGAAATCACTAAAGTTTTGTTTTTGACTAAGCATCTAGTGAATAGATATTATAATGGCTCAGCCTGAAGATTGATTCACGTGTTGTCTCTGTCTGTGTCTCGGCAAACGTTGCTGCATCAAATTTCATTTTGAAGCAGGGAACAGAAGACGGAATCCGCTTCTTTCTGTCATATCCCCCTGCTTCGTTGAGCGTCCACTGAGACAGTTTTGATTAGAAAATATTCCGAAAACTGCATTGCCCACGTAATCAGATTCATTGTTAATATATTTGTATATTCGTTAATTAAAATTTCAAGTGTGAAACAAATCTGAATTTCTTTAGATCATTTGAAGTGAGCAACCCTTTTAATTAACCTTGCTTATACTCCTCAAAAACACAAAATCAAAGTAAATCAAAGTAAAATGAGGACAAAGAACTTGAAGTTACGAAATCATAGAGAACTTCACCTATCAAATGACTAGGCTACAAGAGTTAAGAGTACTCAATTCCAACACAGTAATGTGACTGCTCCTAAGAAAATTGAAACACTGTTACAGAGTACCATCAAACGAATCAAATAAATAACCGAGAGGAACTACGCCAATTGGGTAAAGATTTATGCGGAGCTCACTCATGTCGATTTCATTGAAAAAGAAGATGATGATAATGATGGCATCAGGGGAATTGAGGTTGCAAAGGCATAAATTTCTTGGCTGGTTGATGAGTGCAGAGGTGCAAAGAACGGTCGTTTCCATGGTTGGAAACTCGCAGCTCGGGCAAGATGACATTAGTAGGCAGAACACTCAAGAATGGCGCTGTGAAATAAGGGTTGTTGACCTTTTCTTTTATATTTTGATTCGTGTTCTAAATAAATCAGTACCAATAATCATTGTAACTTAAGTTAATAAATGTATTAGTAAACACTTCTTTTTAAAATAGTAAAGTGGTCAATAACTAATTAAATAATTTATATGCTACTACATTAGATCCGGTCAATCGATTGATGGATTTCGTAGTCAGTCAGTCATTTACAAATATGATTCCGATCTCTAAAAAAAATAATTACACAAAACTCTTTGAGGTTAGATGAATTAATGGGCTCTTTGTAAAATTTTGAGATGAATTTGAAGCATAACAAAAAGGAGAAAAGTATCTCTTTAAAAGCTCAGGTTCAAAATTCCATTGATGAGATGATGTTGATGACAAAGATTTGATCGAGACACTTACCTCCTTGACTGAAAATTTTGACAAGATTTTGAAGAAGATGAACAGAGAGAAGAATTTCAGCAAATCCAACAATTTCCAAAACGGTAAAGCTGTTGCAAACTTGTTTGAATCCAAAAAGAAAAGCAAAGGAATTCAATGCCGTGAGTGTGAAGGCTTCGGGCACATTCGATCCGAGTGTGCAAATACCCTCAAGAAAAATGGTAAACCACTCATAGCACTTCGGAGTATGAGGAATCTGAAGGGAGCCAGGAGGATTATAAAGATTAAGTGAGAATCTACGTTGCTTTCAATATTGTGACCGATTCTGCCGTTACTGTTATGAAGATTGTTGCAACACCTGTTGTAACATCGGATACCGTTGCAACACCTCATGTAACATGTCTACAATATGGTAGCTGAATTTGATGATTCCGGATCTGATTGTAGCAATGATGATGATCTGACTAATGAAGACATCCAGAGAGCATACAACGAGATGTACAACAAGTGGATCCAAGTAAGCAAGATCAACCAGACTCTTGAGATCCGTGCTGAGGAACTTTGTAAAGCGAAAGCTATCTTGAAGAGAGCCGTGAGTAATTACGAATTTCTTGCTGTTGAGAAGGAAAGGAAGCTTCAAGAGACCAGACTTGAGTTGGAGAACACGCAAAAATCCTTGAAGATGCTCAATTCTGGCATGGCCAAACTCGACCATATTCTGTTTATTGGAAAATCAATTGGGGATCATCATGGCCTTGGTTACATGGGTGAAACTTCTTCATCAAAGACCGTGTTTGTTAGAGGTACATCTATTCATGAACCTAGTAGTCCTCTGTCAGGTATGATTTCTGAACCTAAACCTCCTAGGCATAAACTAAAGAGGTTTGTTTCTACTAGCCATTATTGTAGTTTGCCGAGACATATTAGGCCTAGATGTTTCAAGTAATTGAACCTACCAAATTCCGCTAAGTCAAGATTTGCATTTCCCTAAGGCTCTTGCTATTTCTAGATTTGTGTTATTAATTCACTACGAATTTACGTAATGCGATATGCATTTTTTTTCTCTGCATTGCATATTAAGGTTTTCACTTAGGTATCAAGTATTTTACCTTTTATTTGACTTGTTTCTAATTCATAATTCATAATTTTTAAATTTTAATTATTGAATCTGGATGTATTTTTTTTGCAGGATATTGATTATGAATTGGAACTAACCCTTTTGTGCACTATATGAGATTGATGGTATTTTGAGCTGAGATGATTTTTGTTTGATCTTATTTTGGTTCCCAAAAAGAGAAATTAAAAAAATAAAAATGAAATTAGGGGGACTCAAAAGAAAAAGGAGGCCTTTGACAGAAAAAACTACCTACCCTAATGTGTGAAGCTATCCATGAGTATTCTGGGCCTATGTATGACCAATATGTAGAGGACGATCTACTGTGAGAAAAGTGATGCCTTATGGATAGAGTGAAAGCTAACGACTAGTTGTCATAAATACTTGAAAAACAAAAGATGGTGAAGGGTAATTTACAACAAAATTTTTCAAAAGTCAATCTGAAATAAAAAGTACCGGATATTGAACTTTTCACACACACGCTTGGTTCTAATTCTTAATTAATTGAATGTGATTCAAGTTTGAGTTTTAAATTTTGCATCTTCTGAAGGTGAAATATTCTGAATTAGGGTCAATTGCTCACGTTTAATATTATGTTCCATTCATTTTCTATTTTGTTCATTGAAAAATAACTTACAATAAAAACAATAAGAAAAACGTGTGCTCGTGTGTCTCGAGTTTGGGTATATGTCTGTGATGTTGCACCTGCTATTGCAACATATGCTGCAACAATTTGCTTCTTGCATTTTTTTTTTTTTTAAAGAAAAACATGTTGTTTTTGTGTGTAAATCTGGTTGAGCTTTATGTGAGTTTTCAAAAACAATTTTCAGTTTTAGTGTTTGATTTTTCCCACATTTCATATTCTCTCACTTTCTCTCTGATTTTCATTTTCCCGAAGGAAAGTCTAACCCCTAAAAATCACGGAGATTTTTCGAATTTGTGGTTTGTTTTCTATTTGCATTCTTTTGCAGGTTTGCAGGAAATAGGAAATCATAATGAAAATCCCATCTGAATCTGCTTCAATTCCAATGAAGTTTCCTTAAAGGTTTTTATTTTTTATTTTTTATTTTTGTCTTTGGCATTGTTTGTACCTAAAAGGGGGAGAACAAGCACTTAGGGGGAGCTCGTTTGTGAGGGAGAGTTTTAGGAGGAGTTTCTTATTTGTTTTTGGTTTTGTTTTTTGATTGTTTTGAACAATTTTTGGGTTTATGCTTGTAACTTGGGTTATGGGCCAAAAATGCCAGAGGAGGAGATTGTTAGGTTTTTTGTATGTTGGCATTTATGGCAACTTTGTTAGAAAAGCCAAAAATAATATTTTGTTAGCTAGGATTAGGAAATTGGGTAATTTACTTGTTTTGAAGATATGACTCGCTGTTTGTTTTGGAAGTTAGGTAAGTTACTTATTCTGGAAACTAACATGACAGAATGTATTTGACTTTATCTACATAGTCTACAAATTGGTAATTTCTATTTTAATAAAAATCAAGGATGATTAAGTGCATTGAATTGGAGATTATTTTAGGATTTCATTTAAAATGATATCTCTAATTTGAGTAGGTTTCCTTTTTATTTTTAAATTAGAAGTTCAAACTTTCCTAAAAAGAGAAGAATCTTGCATTTGAAATCTGGAAGGGTTTAAGATTTTATTTCGAGAGTTTCTTGAAGGTTTTCGTGATTTATCAGTAGCTATTATTGGAAAAAGCTCTTCTAAATTGACTAATAAACTTGGATCAAAGTTTAAGATTAATATTATAAACTTTATTTTAAGAATTTTTTTTTTGCGTAATTGACCCAAATGGTCACTGAACTCTTTATAAGGTGACGATTTAGTTCCTGTTTTTTAATTTAGGCCGAGAATACCCTAAACTCTTTAAATGTTGACAATTATAGCCTTCTCTGTCCAAATCCGTTAAATTTCTAACGAAATGGATCACGTGCAATATATGTGATATAATTTTAGAGGATATTTTAATAATTTAATAATATATTTAATTTTAAAAAAACCTAGCATGACCTCTTCTCTTTCTCCTCCCTCTCTTTTTCTTCTCGTCCCAAAACCCATTGCTCTCCCTTTCTCTCTCGAAGCTTCTGGCCAACATGGACTCCAAGGTGACCCACGACCACTACTTAGTGCTGCACTAGGTCATTGGGATCCTCCAAAAAATACTACCAATCTTCAAAAAAAAAAAAAAAAAAAAAAAAAAAAAAAAACCCCATGGCGGGCATGAGGATGGCATGAGGGGAGGGGCGTCGGGGTTCGTGGACTAAATCAACGTAAAGGAGGGGCAACGGACTAGTCGAGGAGCCCTAGGTATGCCTTGCGAAACCGGATCACGAAGCTCTTCACCACCAGGAGGTCCCACATTGCCCGAAGCTTCTCCAGCGTGAGGATGGCGTAAGGGGAGGGGTGGCGGGTACGCGTAGGGGTGGGCAACAATGACTAAATCCACGTAAGGGAGGAGCAACGGAATAGTCGAGGAGCCGTGGGTACACCTCATGAAAGTGGATCACGAAGCTCTTCACCTCTAGGAGGCCCCACATCGCCCGAAGCTTCTCTACTGTGCATATCCACCACTTCGATGAGCCCAGATCATGGAGGGGGAGTTCGGCAAGCCTAGATGGGGGGGGCGGCACTGGGGCTCTTCAGTTCAGCGAGCCCAGATCGAGGGGGGGCTTCCTTCTTCCTTAGCGTGGGGCGGAGGCGCCTAAGCTCGTCGGCGGGGAGGGCGGAGCTCCGCGTGGTGAAGAATGCGCCGGGCGGGTAGTGCTTGGCGATTTGAGCCAGCTCTCTCTCTCTCTCTCTCTTTTTTAATAATGTACATTGGCTATTGTTTCAAAAATAAAAAAATGGGTATTTTTGTCTTTTAGTTGTTAATCTAACTCATGTGATGGGTCACCTTTTTAATTAGAAACTTGACAGAATTAGACAGAAAGGATTAAATTATCACTATTTATGAGTTTAGGGTCGTCTCGATCAAAATTAAAAAAATAAGGACCAAATCATCACATTTTCAATAATTCAGGACCATTTAGGTCAATTATTTTTTTTAAACTTATTAGAAAACATTAAATCATGTTGATTTCAAAATTTCTTTTAAAAATGTGATTCCTAAATATTTATTGAAAAATCACATATTTTATTTTGACTAAAACAAAAATAAAAATTCTACCAAACGAGCTCAATATATAAAGGGTTTCTATCAGGCTTTAATATTATATTATATTATATCAGTAGGAAGAAGAGGATGGTAAATTCACATGAATTAAAAAACCGATAATAAACAGTATTAAAATATTTCAACTTACATTGTGATAACGTAATGGTAAAATAGAATTCTAAGCTCCATGTAAATGTCAACCGTGAAAATATGATCTTGGCATTGAAAGCTTCTTGAATTCCTTCTCTATCTGTCTCTCTCTTGTGTTGCTTGTCTGTCATCTCCATCTTTCCTTTTCCTTCTCTTTCTATTAGTCCTTTTTTTTTTAATTTTAAATTCAAGCTATAGCAGGAAATTTTATGATGGAAGGTTATTCTTCGTCTAGATTTGGACTCAAATTCGAAAGTAAATTGAAAAGAAAAATTGTGAAAATAACTTTTGGTGTTCTTTTTATTTTTCTAAAACGAGAAAAAAAAAAAAAAAAAAAAACACTAATTGGCTCACTGCTCGTAAAATATTGGGTTTTAATTACCTTTTTTTTTTTTTTAATGGAACTGTTTTCACATCCAATTATTATTTTAATGCCTCTTTTACTGAAGCTATGGACCTATATTTCAAATTACCCTTTAAAGTGTCTCATACCATACATTTTCCGTTCAACATTCAATGGTCATGATTAGTGGCTGCATCTGTCCGTTTTTTTAAGTGTCGGACTTGAAACTCATCCTGCGTATATTGAAGGACTTTACCAATATATATCTATTTGCCTAATAAATATATCCACTATCTCCTTTGTTGGCCGGCATCATTAATTCGTGTGAGGTTGTTAAACACCTCTCAGCCTACCTTATTAATTAGTGATCGATCATTGCACATTCGCAGGCTTCATTTACTTACTAGTAGTCATTGTCTTCCAGATCCAAGTCTGTCTCTCACAACTCATAACGGACTTCATCTTCCCAAAAAAAAAAAAAAAAGGGTATGAAAGCATTTCGTGCTCCTTTTGTTTTGTTTTGTAGTTCCACCCAAAAATTTCATTGTTTGCTCAAATATACACTCGCATTCTCACATAAAACATAATATATGTGTGTGTGTGTGCGCGCGCGCGCGCTATTTTTGTTTCTATTTTTAGATCCGAGAAAAATGCTTCAGAAGAAGGTCGTTGGGTTCTATTTCTTTACCTTTACTAGTACTTAGCATGATATAAATATATATATATATATATATATATATATATAGGGTCTTGTTCAACTCATCCTTACTAGAAAACTGACAAATTAATGTTACTTTGGTGGTGCTCTGCAGATATTGGCCCAACAGAGTATAATGAATTTGGCTCTAGTAGATGTAACGTCCTCCGTTTTCACTACTTTCAGTAAGTACCACATGTTCATCAGTTTTAGAAGTGACGATACTCGTAAAATTTTACAAACTATCATTATAAATAAGCAAACTCCTACAAATATTACATCGTAATATCCATCCGTAGTATTAAAAGCAATATATTTTCAAGAATCAAAGATTTCACTAACCATCTTTTCGGGAAAAAAAAAAAAGAAAAGAAAAAGAAAAAAAGAAGCTACTTCCAAATGGTGTTTGGAGGAATTAGTGCACATACTGAAGTGCAAGGAAGAGACGGGACAGATTCTTCTACCGATCGTTTCCGATGTAGATCCGTCACATGTACGGAACCGAAAGGGGAGTTATGAATATGCTTTTCTTACACATGAAAAAAGTTCGACTACACAACCGAAAAATTGCACGAGTGGAAAAGTTGCTTTGAGAATAGTAGGCAATCCATCTGAATGGGATTCACATAACAGATAATGCTGAATTTTTCGATTATCGTTTATTTTTTTCAAAAAAAGTCGCCAAGTTCAAATATTTCTCCTTCAAATTTACTAGTGCAAGACTAGATAGCGAAGGCCAAGAAATTGACATCGCCAAGAAGTTGACATCGCCAATGATCTTTGTAGTTCAACGGCAACGGCGTTTCAACTATAGGTTCGTCATCCGGTGTTTTCGTCGTCATCAAGCGACATAATCAAAAACGCCGATGTGCTGTGATTCAGATTTGAAGGCTATATATATATATATATACAAATATAATGTTGATTTTGTGTTCTCTCATGGAGTATTTTTATGCTAATATATATATATATATATATATATATAGATTAAGCATTTAAAAAAATTACATAAATAGATAGTTTTTAAATACTTAATGTGACAAATCATAAAAAAAATTTAAATAACAAAATGATCGTTAATCAGTGATTGACTACAGTCAATCAATGATTAATCATAAAAAATACATATTAACATTGTTCTTCACTGATTAATCGTGATTAATATAACAACTTGACTACGCAGGTCATTACCTTACTTATTTAAGCTTAAACTTATTACTTATAAATATTTGAACTTGATACTGAAAATTTCAGAATAAAATTTTTTTTTTGAAACTAACTTATATAACTTACTAAAACTTCATACAACTCATAACTTATACATTGACAAAACGTTTATCATACATTACTCATTGTTTTATCTTATACTTGCATACGTGCTACTATAATCAAAAGATAGAGTTTATCCTGTTCTTCCATATCACGTACTTCATATCATAATATATATAACAATTCTCAGAAATATTTATAATAGCATAAATCAAAAACATAATTGCGAAAATCTTTTACACAATGATATCCCACGCTGTCCCACACCTTCTTCCATCGTCCACAATGCCTACCATGTTTAAGCTACAAGTTTCTTACCTATAATATGAATGTATATATATATAATGAGTTTTCCCTTATTAAGTACAAATATGTTCTCGTAAGAAAAGACAATTGATCATGAATGATATATAATGATACATAACCCAATATATTTCATTATAAAAATAAGCATAATTCGATTATACTCAATTATGGATTCGATTAGTTCTCATTATGAACTTATTATCTTGTTTATTATGGACCCCTATGTATATGTACCTAGTCATGCAATCAATGGAGGTGAGGGTTTGTAAAGTCCCTCACAACACTGTGATCATAAACTGAATTCACTCCAGATTAAATAGAGGCTAACTGATTTCTTCCCTCACTGAAAATCATATATATCAGTAACTTGGGATCCTTCCCAAACAAAAGGTTGATATGACACACCTACTTATCTTGAATTAGTCATAGCATTCATCTTAATGGAGTTTAACTATGTCTTATCATCATACTCCTACTTAATGTCTTATTCAAGGACTAAGTTTGTAGCTAAGGCTTTGAGTTGTGATTTTATTAGTCATGATACATATGCAATGACATGACATATAGATCCAAGGCAGGAATTAAAATCACGACAAAAACTGTGAAGTATGGCATTTACGAAAACATGACACAACATCAAAAGTGTGGCATATTCGTAAAAGTGGCATATTTATAAATCGTGAGATAAGAAGACATGCTATGAAAGTGGGCATATCTATAAAAAGTGACACAACTTAACATAACATGGCATCATAGAAATATGGCATATTCTCAAACATATATATATATAATCATGACATTCTTATAACCGTAACATGGCATATTCATAAATTCAATTCACAACATACCTAATATGTCATATGCTCAATTCATATACTAGGAAAATATTTATTATTTATATACTACAGGTAAGGTTTGTACTTATTTCATGCATAATTTTATCACTTGCTAAACTAGTTGTGATCTTAATCTTACTGCCTAAAAGACATATATGAGATGAATATTAGCTTAATACTCCTTAGATATAAACTCATCTAAATTCCTTTTATACAAAGAAAATCAGAACTTGATCTAAATTAATTCTTTACTAAGGATGGTTATATGTTTATGGTGTTTCTAAACTTTGAAATAATTTCTAACTAATTTAAGGGAAATCGGATTAGAGAATCGAATCCCATTTTCTTGACTTTGTTTCAAATTTTGATTTTGATACCTTACCTTTAAAATTCTCATTTTCTAACCATATAAAACACTCATTTTAAAAACTATTTTAAATCCTTAATTTTGAAAAAAAAAAAAACAAAAAAAAAAAAACAAACAAACAAACAAACTTTTTTTTTTTTTTTTTGAAACCGGCGCCGTGTCACTACTAGGTACAGTGTGCAATGCAGTTTTTTTTTTCCCTATTTTTTCCCTTTTCAACATCTATCGTAAAAAATCATATCTTTAAAACTGTAAATATTTTGAAAAAACTTCCTCACGAAAAATGTTTACTTTCGTCTTGTTTAAAATTTTCATGTTCATTGAAAAGTCCGGTTTTGTCTGTAAGAGTTTAGTTTTCATGAAAATTCGAAAGTCAACGTTTAAAACTGTTTTGATATTTTTTCAGAAATGACGAAATCACTATCTCGAAATCCATATTTCATAACCTTGTAAGCTTATAACACTTTAATACACCATAACACATATTTCATAGATTCTTCCTAAAATTGTTTTGGCGGTTTTTAACTTGTAAAAACCATTTTATCACAATTTTTTTAACGAACGAAATCTTGATTCTAGATCGTCGATTTTTGCTCGTTTCTAAACTTTTTCTTTTTCTTTTTCTTTTTCTTTGTTTTGAAACTTAAAATTTTTTCCTCCTAACCATAACATAACCATATCTAATCAAGAACTTAAACTTATTCATGACAATATCAGGATCACAAGAGGATCAACATAACCATAATGTTGTCAAATCACCAAACTGAAAATCATACTATAACATTTTCACAGCCAATAAAGTCGGGTCTAGAGATGTGAACACCAGCTTAAACTCTAAAATGCTCTGGAAACTAAAAACACAAAACAATATTTCTTATTCACTAAACCCATAAAACCGTGGGTTTCTAGACAGAAAAATATATATAAGAGGTTCGGTTGGATAAACTACCTCAAAGTTCGTTTAAAGGCCGGATCTACACTTAAGAGATCTTGGAGATCGATTTTTGTGAAGGAGACTTGAAGAAATTTTGAAGTATTGGAAACCAAAGAGGGTGTATGGCTAGAAGGAAAGGGAGGGAAAATAAAATAATGTTTGGGAAAAGTAGAGAGAGAAAATATGAAAAACTAGATGGAAATTGGCTTATAGCTGTAAAAATGACTAAAGGTTAAATCCTTTGGTAAGTATGACCGATTCATAGGTCTAGGGTAATAAAAATGATTAACTTAGCTAATTGTGTTCTAGCCTCACTAAATGTCACCAATAGACTTATGTAAGCTTAGTTAAGCTTAATACATTTTCAAACCTTAGTCAAAAGGTCTATACTCAAGGTTAGATCTTAACCATGGGTTGTCTTCTTCCAATCAACTTGCCATGTTCTTCATAGATGATGGAAGAAGCAAAATCCCCCCTAAGCATGGAATAGGCGCCATTTTGAGCAAGATAAGACCAAATGATCTTGCTCAATCTCAACTGTTGATCACTTGTTGTTATCCCCTCTCAACCGTTGAATCAAAAATTTTATTTTCTTAATTTAGAACATAGATATTTTACTTGATATTTGTTAAAGCAGATATAAATTTGATCTACATAAGGAACTTCACAACATTTTTTTCCTTATCTTCCACTAGCTCAAATCCCAAGGTCTTATACTGTTAAAATTTTAATTAGTATAATTTATATCTGTTACAAACTTACCCACCAAGTTTCCGGACTGAAAATTATATAAATTTGATCTGTGATCAAAACTTAATCTCTAGGTTTCCATATTGCTAAAAGTAATATGTCTAATTTTCATTTGTAAAAAAGGTAGACATTTTAAATCTTGCTTTTTCTAGAAATTTGATGTCTAAGTTTCAATACTGTATTTTTATATGCAGTATAATCCTATTTGTGTTGATCTTATAACTGCTAATTCCTACTTGCCATACTGCTTGGATTTGACAACACTATGACTTTCATCAATTGATCACAGTTACTATTTATTCTTTTCAATAAAGTAAAGTGATTTTATATCATGTGACAAATTAAATTATATAATTGTCACATGGTTGACATATTTTTCAATCATATTATATCTTATATTATTTTTTTTTATATTACTAAAAATTCCTTATCAAAAATTTGGATATTACAATCAATTAATGATTAATTAGATTGACTATTAATTTTTTAAAAAAATGATCATTTTCTTAATTGTACAAAACTTGATCATTTACCAGAAAGTTGTTAAAATAAAGGTCATTTATCCATAAATCCCCATTTAAAATAACCTGAAAATAGTGACTACGAGTACATGCCCGTGTTCGCGTGCAGTCCACGTGGCAATTCACGTAGCTGGATAGTGAATATCCACTGAGTAAATTTACGGGCATCGCAAGCCTCCTCTTCAAGTCCTCCATCTGTATAACCACACACAAAGGCTGCAACGACGGAGCACCTGGGAGGGGTGACGGCGGAGAACTACGTGGACGAGTGGCGACGTTCAGCAGAGGGGTAGGTGCACGGAGAACGCCCGTGATCTGGTCCGAATATAGTGTCAGATCTGGAGAGAGACTTGGTGGCCGACGGACTTTAAGGTAAGAAAACATTTTTATATATGTATGTATATATGTGTGTGTTATGGTTTCTATTTATATATGTGTAGTGTTATGGTGTTTATTTTGTAGTCGGGTATATATATATATATATATATATATATGTATGTATGTATGTATATGTGTGTTATGGATTTTATTTGTAGTTGGGTGTCTATATATAAATGATGGGGTTGTGAAGAAAACGTTATTTTGTTGGTGTTGTTCCGCAGGATGCATTGGCCCACGAGGTACAAAGAATATGGTTGAAATAGATACCAAGTTCTCCATTTCCACTGGTTGCGGTCAGTACTATGATGTCTTTATCAATTTAAGAGGTGACTGACACTTGTCAAAAGTTTACAAGCCATCTTTATGAAGATTTAAACCGCAAAAATATCAAAACTTACATGGATGAGAAAACTCTTGGGAAAGGAGAAGAAATTTCACCTGCTCTTTCAAAAGCAATTGAGGAATCAAGGATTTCAATAATCATTTTTTCAAAAAAAAAAATATATATATATATATATATGCTACTTCCTGCTGTTGTTAGGATGAATTAGTGCACATACTCAAGTGCAGGAAACAGAGAGGGCAGATTGTTTTGCCCGTCTTTTATAATGTAGATCCATCATTTGTACGACACCAACAAGGGAGCTATAAAAATGCTTTTGATGATCACAAAGAAAAATCAAGATGTACAACAGAAAAAATGGAGGAGTGGGGAGCTGCTTTGAGAAAGGCAGCCAATCTATACGGGTGGGACTCACGAGTATATCAGGTAATATTGAATTTAGTGTTTATAGTTGGTTGCTTTCAAAATTCACTAAGTTTAGAGTTGGAAACCAAGTATAGAATTTGATACATGTTGCTGGACTAGATAATTAAGTATAGAATTTAAAACTAAGTCCAAAAACATCATATAACAACTATTGAGAGTGTATCCCAAAGGGAGGATTCATTTAGGCAGGCGTGTGCATAATTTAAGTATTTTGTGTGATTAGTTAATAAAAAATAACAATAAAAAATAAAAATAAAAATAAACAAAGCAAAACAAAACAAAAACAAAAATAAAATAGTTTAGGTGTTACAATATTAAAATGTATTCCAACCCTGCTAGGCTAGGGAGGCGTTTAGGTATGAGCTTTGAGGTTCGAAATTGGAGATTTTTTTTTTTTCCCTTTAATAAATGGGAGTCACAACCTTAATGCCTATGGAATATATATATTTTATATTTTATATATATCTTTATGCCAGGTATATATAACAGTCATATATTGTATATTACCCTCTGTATGTAGCCTCTGCAGAAAAACTACAGTTTTGGTATTGAGTGAATAGCTAGCAGATAAAGTATTTCTCAGAAATATCTTTTAATTTCTCGCTCCTATATTTCTTCTTCTTTCACTAATTTTTATGAAATCGTATCTCTAACTAATTGTTTGTCTTCTGTACGTGATATAGGAACGATGCAGAATTAGTTAAGATGATTGTCAAAGAAGTCGATAGTGCCTTAAAGCACTTCACATCGCCTACGGCTAAAAAGTTGTCGAATCTGGTGGAAACAGACACTTTGCATTCTCTGATGCCGACTGGGCTGCAGGCTGACCCGCCAGCAGACCTTAAGGAAATTGAATCATTATTATGCTTTGGCTCATCAGACGTTCCCATGATAGGCCTTTGCGGGACGGATGGAATAAGTAAGAGCACCGTTGCTCTCGATTAGTTTTCAACAGATTGTCCTCTCAATTCGAGGGTTGTTGTTTTCTTGAAAATGCTAGGGAAGAATTGAAAAGACATGGACTGGATCATTTAGAATCCAAGCTTCTCTCAGAGCTACTGGAAGAAGAAGACATGATTGATTTGGTGAACACTTCATTAAAGAACAGAATCCGTCAACGAAAGGTGCTTATATTGTCCTAGATGATGTTAATGGTACAGAACAGCTACAACGTTTAGCCAGAGATTATACTTGGTTTGGATCTGGAAGTAGAATTACTATAACAACAAGAATCCCATGTTTACTTAAATATTATGCTGATGTGATTTACGAGGCTCGTCCATTGAATGATGATGCAGCGCTTCAAGTCCTTTTAGTGAATGCCTTTGTAGCTGGAAACTCATACAATGAATGTCATGTTGAGCTGTTGAAGTCGATGTTGAAGTATGATCCTAACGGACATCCTTGACTTCTTAAGCTTTTGGGCTCCTATCATCGAGATGGAACCATGAACAAATGGGAGAGGACGTTGAACAAACTGAGAACGGCCACTGACTATGATTTCCCTGCGGTATTGAAAGTGTGTTTTGAGGGATTAGGTGAAGCGGAGAAAGAAATTTTACTTCACCTAGCATTTCTCAAAGGAAAGGACAAGGATCGGATATATAGAAAGAAAACTAGAAGAGTCTGGTACTTTGTTTGGAAGAAAAGAAATTCAAGCCCTCGACAAAAAGTCTTTTATAAGCATTGAAGGTGATGGCAAGGTTTGGATGCATGATTTGATACAAAACATGGCGTGGAAGATTCTTGAAGAATCCACTAAAGGGCTCGGAAAGATTTGTCCGTCATTGATTACTCAATATATCTATCCTCTCCAGAGGACCAAAAGAGTCAAGTGTCAACTCTTACGATATCCTAGAAAATTTGCACTTTCAATCAACCATTAATTTCGATCATCTCTATTTACAATCTTTATTTTTCATAATTGTTATTCTTGTTTTTTGGTAATGATTTATAGGAGACTGGTGAGGCCAGGGGAAGAAACTTTCAGCTGTCTAGGGTTGAATATGAGGAGCTACAACCAATAATTCAAAAGTTAGCAAAGAGAGGTACAACTTGAGATAAGCTGAAATTCGCACTCGTTATTAGAATGCATAGTACTAGATTTTATCACTCTGTTTTGTCTTTTTGATGTCATATTTCTCATTTCAAGTAGCGAATGTAGTACTACTTTCTATTAACAAAATCTATCACTTTCAATTAAAAGTTGATGATCTGACTTATAGTATTAGAACGGTTGTACAGTCTGTGTGCCTTACATTACTCACCCTGTATTGTCTTGACGATTTCTTCCTCATTCGAATCCTGTTGGACTTGCATGCCCAGTAGCCAGCTTGAGCGATTTTGGAATGAGATTCTTTTCTTTTGTTTTTTTCAAGTTTGGGAGTGGGAAAATTCGAACTCCGGTTATGGTGAAGTCAGGTATATAATTACCATTAAGTTACGCTTACAGCCACCTGCTAAGATTAGATAGAGCCACTTCGAGCTTGTCAAATGTAATTAGATATTTGTATTGAATTATGTTGCAGGTGACGCCAATATTGAGCGTAAGCTTGTTTCTCTCACACGAAGGACAATGGAGAAGGACCTGGGGTTGCTAGAGTTTTGATGGGCTCAGGTCTAAAGGAATGGCAGTTTCATAGGACATTACTTACATCGAATTAGTGGAACACACTTTACTGAAGTTTAGTGGTTGATCGATCGCAATATCATTTGGACATGAGGTTTTCAATTAATTCAACCGTTCTAATAGCACCTGTTGAGATTATATTAAATTGTAAAGAGGTTAAATTATATATATAGTTGAAAGTTCTGAAAATACAAGCCCCTTATGGGATGTTTGGAAGAATTTTGTTGTTTTATTTTTTTTTTTTTAAAGGGGACCCATTTCAATAGTTGTTAATGGAATCTAATATAATATCTATTTGGTTGGCTAACAACTAGAGTAATATTATTTGATTGTTTTATTATTTTACAACAACTAAACTCAAATTCAAATTTAAATTTTTATTTTTTAGAAATCTATATCATAGGTATTTTTCTACTTTTACAGTGTTTAAATATTGCATTTAACAAAATCTATTCAAATATAGATTTAATTTAAATACACAAATTAAATTCTATATTTGAATATAAACATTCAGTCTGAACAAACATTCATATGTAATATATAATCCAAACGGACTACAGCATGTTTGGTGCGACATAAATCCTAATTTTCTTTGGATTATTTAGTCTAAGAAAAAACATAACTAAAGTAAAAGAAGAGAACAAATCTTGACCTTTCACTCGTGGAGAACAAGGTGTCACTATTCCAAGGATCTTACAATGAAGTTGAAAAGATAAACAAAGAACTATAAGTCACGAAATCGTTCTTTGAGGCTGTTGAAAGTATGACCAATAAATTATGTTGTTTCATGATCGACGACACTGATGGTGATGATTACTAACATATCCTTTCTTAAACCATCCTCACAATTTTTTTTTTTTTTTTTTTTTTTGTGTGCTAAATTCGATCAAATTGGGGACGTTCAATATGTAGAAAACTAAAAATAAATTTTAAAACAAGAGAAAGTTAGGATTTCTTATTTCAATCAATAAATCAAAATATTACATCAAGAGAGGTTTTATATAGGCTAACTTGAAAATTATATAAAAAAATACTAATATATCCTTAATTGCTGAAAAGAAGGACACCTTATAATAATAGAAAACAAGTAATTAACAAATATAAAACTATATAATCTAACATCCTACCTCAAATTCATGATGCTACTGCAAGTAGTATTGAGAGTTTGCTAAATAAGAAATGCAAACGTGAAGCGGAAAGTTTAGTAAACAAATCAGCAATCTGTATGGAATATAAAATGAAAGGCAATGCAATGGTGCCAAGTTATAGTGATGTCGACTGACATAATAATCAATCTCAATATGTTTGATCCGCTCATGGAACACTGAATTGCGGGTAGCACTCTGACTATCACAATATAAAATAGTAGGTTGATAAAGAAAAATACTCATATCTGCAAGCAACCGACGTAACCAAACTATCTCACAAGCAGTAAAAGCCATGTCACGATATTCTGCTTCAGTAGAGCATCGAGAAATAATGTCTCACTTTTTACTCTTCCGAGAAATAAGAGAGTCGTCTAAAAAGATATAGAAACCAAAGGTGGACTTGTAATCTGTTGGATTACTAGCCCAATCAGTATCACAGTAAGCACGTAGCTTTAAGGATGAAGTAGATGAAAGTAAAAGACTCTAAAACTGAGTGCCCCGAAGATACCTCAAAATGTAAAGAATTGCAGCCCAATGAACTGTAATAGGTGCAATAATAAACTAGCTAACTATATGAACTGCATGTGTAATATCTGGTCAAGTGATAATGAGATAAACCAAGCTGCCTACAATAGTGCGGTATAAACTAGGATCCGACAAAGGAGAACCATAAGAATGAGAGTACCGAGCATTAGTCTCAAGAAGTATATCAACAATCTTATTACCAGTAAGATGTGCACACTCAAATATATCATCTTTATACTTGGATTAGGAAAGAAGATAACCTTTCAGAGAAGAGACGAACTTAATGCCCAGAAAATAACGTAGTGTACCCGGATCTTTCATAGCAAAACAACGAGCTAACTTAATCTTCAATGCTGCAATCCCATCAACATCATCACTAGTAATAATCATATCATCAACAAATAAAGACAGTATAATACAATTTGTACCAGTACATCTGACAAATAAAGCTAAGTCATGATGACTAAAGCGAAAGCCAAGCAAAGTAATCATTGTAGAGAACTTTTCAAACCAGGCTCAAGGTGCCTGTTTAAGACCATAAAGAACTCTTCTGAGTCGGCGGACTTCACTAGATTGATGAGAAACATCAGGAGGAGGTACCATGTAAACTTCTTCATAAATATTACCATTCAGAAAGGCATTTTTAACATCCATCAAATATATGTGCCATTGATGAACAGAGACAACTACAATAAGAGTATGAATAGTAGTCATTTTTGCAACTAGGGCAAAATTCTCCTCACAATCCATACCAAACTGGTAGTATCAGGAGTCACAGTACCAAAATCAACTGAGCTATCAATGGAAACTCTACCAGAAACATTATCTGAACTAGAAAAGATGCTTGTGAAATAGTTAGTGGTACTATATCATTGTCAAGAGTGAAATGATCAATATGTATGAGATCAGACATTGTCGCATTATGAGAGCTGGTAGGAATAGAAAAGAATGGGATATGTTCAAGAAACACAACATGACGATAGACAATAACTAAATCAAAAACACAATATCCTTTTTGACCTACACTATAACCCAAAAAGACGCACATAATAGACCACGATGATAATTTACTATGCTCGACATAAGGAGAAGGACAAAACAGGTAAAACCAAAAACACGCAGGGAAGAATAATCAGGAACATATTCTTACAACTTTTCAAATGGCGATAGACCCAAATTGTGGGAAATTGGAATCCTATAAATCAAATGAACAGCAATAAGAATTGTTTCTCTCCAAAATTCACTAGGAACACTGGCAAACAACAAAAGAGAGCGAGCAATTTCAACAAGATACATCTATTTCCTTTTGGCAACATCATTTTATTCCAAAGTATCTATACAAGAAGTTTGGTGAACTGTTCCATCGGAAGCAAGTAAATTAGAAAATTCATTAGAATTATATTTTCCTCCCAAATCACAACGAAAACACTTTATGACAGTCGAATGTTGAGTTTATAAGAGCTCGAAAATATTGAAAATAGTAAGTAAATCAAAACTGTGCGTCTTAAGATAAACCCAACAATATCGAATGTAGTCATCAATAAATAAAATATAATATCGTGACCCCACTCCACTTTGTGAGCACAGGAGAAGGTTCCCACACATCAGAATGAACGAGATCAAATGGTGCAAGAGGAAAAAAAAAAGATTTATACAAAATGGTAAAGCGGAAAATTTTACCAATTTGCAAGCACTACAATCAGAAAACATCATGAGTTTTTAAATTCCCAAATGCTCCTATAGAAGCTAAAAACTATAAACGAGACTGAAACATGACCAAGACGAGAATACCATAAATAAAAATCAGAAGACGAACGACTCAGACAAAAAGTTAACAAGTCCACACTAGAAGCTACAACTTTTGATACTTTGAGCTCATCCAAAACATAGAGTCTGCATCACTTACGACCTTTCCCAATTAGGTTCTGAGATTGCGGATCATGCACAAAACAAAGGAAAAAGAAAAAGAGAGGAAAAAGAAAAAGAGACTAAGTATTCTAACTCACACAATTGAGTAACATAGACAACATTTAAAGTAAGACTAGTAATGTGATAAACATTAGAAAGAGACATATAAGGTTTAACAATCGTACCAACGCCTACTAATGACATAGGAGTACCATATGCAGCCATAACTGACACAGATCAATTAGGAGAGAAAGAAACAAAAGATGATAGATTATAAGACATATGATAAGAAGCTTCAGAGTCTAAGACCCACAAGGAGAAAGATATACCTGAATGACTAAAAGATGATAAATCTATATGAAAGAAGACAGACTTAGCTTGTGGCTATGTGGCAAGAAATTTTTGAAATTGCTCAAACATAAATGGATCTAATGATGATGCAGCTATTACAGAATTTGATTAAGATAATCTGTATGTCCACTATTGATTACCAAATTTCGATTAAGGAGGAGGCAATAATCACAAAATAAGAAAGAACAATACTGATATACGAAATCATATCAAAAAATAATCAAGGCGTGCAGAAAGGAGTAAATAGAAGCTGAAAGTGATTGTATGACGGGAAAAAAATGACACTATTGTATGAATGGCGATAATGTATGGACGTTTATACGGATGGCGGTCGTATGGACGTCGGTGACGGTTGTATGGACGTCGTACGGACGGGCAGTGCCCCTAGCAAAAATCAATGAGGAATTCGATCAACAGAAGCTTTTGCAGCTTTTGCAGGAAACAAACTTTGTTCAACAAGATTAACAAAATCTAAAAGATGATGCCTCTGATACCATATAGAAAATCAAGAACAAATTTGGGAATAAGAGAAAGTTAGAGTTTCTTATTCCAATCAATAATTCAAAATAATACTTCAAAAAAATTTATATAGACTAACTTGAAAAATATATAAAAAAGATTAATATACCCTTAACTGCTAAAAAAATGATATCTAATAATAACAGGAAATAATTAATAAATAAATTTAAAACTATGTAATCTAATACAATAAAGCAATTTTAAATAGATACATCAATTAAAAAAATAAAAGAAAATTTACATGTCATATTAGTTAAAATTAAAATAAATAAGTAATTTACTATTCATAACATAATCCTTTCTTAAAACCATCCCCACAATTTTTTTTTTGGGACGTTCAATAAAGCAATGCTTAAAAAAAAAAAAAATCATTTTCCCACGTATCCAGTATAAGAACCAGTAGTATATCTACAAATAGGGACATTTACTGAAACTATACTTCAAAAAGAGTTATATGTAAACATATCTCTTCGTATTAATTTTAAGCAAGCAATGTTTGGCAACTTCCCAATATTGATCACAAGTCCAAAAAAGGCTCAACAAATCTCTTCCCTCATGATTGGGTTCATGAAAGAGGGGGGAAATAGAGCTTCTAGTTAGCCATCTCTCTTTTTTTTTTTTGGTTTCCCAAAAAAAAAAAAAAGAAAAAGAAAAAAAGGGGGAATTTGCATTTGTGTTTGGAGCCAAGCCAACGAGAGAGTCGTACAAACTGATCAGCCAAAAAGTAGGTTCACGTGGGCTGCGCCACCTGTTTTCTAAACTTAAAAAATATCCCATCCCCATGACCTACCTACTAGACCTAATCACCAAACCTTAATTTGCCTAAACCAAAGTTCTCCTTCAAAGAAGTTTATTCACCTCCTTCCTTTTTACTTTTTTTATTTTTTTTAGTTCATATTAAGTGACTCATTATCTTCTAGATTATCTTGAAATCAATGGCAGATTCATAAATTTTTTTCATCGGAGACACAATATGAACAATAAAACATTTGATTATAAAGATTGGCAATACATATATGTCTAGTTAAAGTTCTTTATTAAGTGAGCCACAATTATACTTGTCTTAATAGAATAGTAAAATAATTAAATTCTGTCGAAAATATCAACATTTCCAAAATCTCAGTAACGACCTCCAATTTCTTAGTATTACAGGGTCTATCGCCACCTCTTCTTCTGTTTTTTCCACACTATTTTATATATACACACACACACACACACATATAAATGGTCTATTATCGCGCCTTTAGTCTTCTTTCTTCACACCTTTCATCAATATATTATCCTATTTAAAATTTTAATTATTACTTATTACACTTGTATTATATGTTGAAAAAAGTCCTTACAAGTAAATTATTGGTTTTATCTTTTTTCACCCACAAACCAACAGGTTTGTTAGTTTTGTTAAAGAAATGGAACAAACAAAAGATTTCGTCAGAAGATATCAGAAGAAACAACAAGAAAGGTCACAAAATATATCGAACACGCGGAAACGTGATGGTGCAAAGATTTTTTTTTTTTTTTTTTCAAACATCGTTTATCCTTAAAAGTAATTTTATTAGTATATCTACAAATAGAAACAACAAGAACTGGCGTCGGCTTTAGCTGAAATGAAAGAAAAAAGAAAAGAATAAATAAATAAATAAATAAAAGGGGAAATTGGAGGCTTGTGAAGTCGGCAATTGGAGGCTTATAAAAAGGAGTCTAAGGCTCCGTGAAAGGGGTCTTTTTTTTGGTTGATTGATTAATATTTTTATATTGAGTATTTTAATCTATATTTAATGTTTATGAATTTCTAGTCAATTTTTACATAATTTGGTATTTAATTTGAGACTAAGAAATGATAATTGAATAAATCTTTGTTTAATCTATCATGAGATTGTCATAAGTTAGAGATAGTTATGAATCTTATACAGCATCATGAATTTCTAGTTCTTAATAAATTATAATAAGTTGTTTGAGATCGAGAACTGATAAGGCTTGTTATAATAAATTGTTAATACTTGAGAAAGATTAATGAATATATTAGAGAGATTCGCTGGCAACATATGAAATAGACGTTGTTTATTGGATTAGAGAATTTGAATATGATTAATCCGGTAAAATTAGAAATCCTAGATTTTTAGTATTTTGAGTCATTTGTCTTTTTATAATTTTTGTTATTTTTATTTTAAAGATTTCTTTTTGGTTATTCAAATAAAATTAAGAGTTAATATAATTTTGGTAATTGATAATGATAGTTTTTGTGAGAACAATGCCTTGTTTATCACTTTATTACTTGTTAATGATATTATGCACTTGCAATTTTCAACAACAAAATTGAAAAAAAAAAAGTTGCAATTTAATTGTAGGGATTTTTTAAAGAAAAACAAGAGGATTACACAAATACAAGTAACAATTATAATTTAAAAAATTTAATTGATATATTATCTACGAAAAAGTGTGAGGAAAGTAAATTGGAGGTTTCAATAGATATTTATATAAAATTGACGTAAAATCTTTAATGATAAACACGCTAGTAGAAATAAACCAGCATGGTGAAAGTAATTTTCTATTTTCGATAGTATAGATAACCTTTCTGCAATTAGATGATCACCTTATCTTTAATTTCCATCAATATGTAACCATCTAACCCTCTAGAAACTAAAAAGTTGCTAAAAACTTTGTAGGCCATATTCACATGAAAAAATAATGTCCTTTTGGTGAAAAGCAAAGAAAACTCCTGTCCTATTTCACATTATACCCTTTGTGGTGTGGGAAAAAAACTTTTCGCTTCTACTCTAACAACAATTGTATATATATACATATATTCCTAGATAAAAAGATACCAAACTTGATTTCCCAATAATTTTAAATAAAACAAACTAATTTGGGTATTATCAATTTGCATGCTGCCTTGTGTCATTATTGATATGCCAAGAAAGGTTTTGGCCACACCTTAAAATACCAAGTGTTCAACTATCCTTTTCTTTTTCAAATTGTTGTCTTTTAAACTTTTTATTTTATTTTATTTCTCTTGGGAATATCCCCTTATGATTGGCTAATAAATTATAAATATATATATATATATATATATATATATATATAGTCCAACCTAACAACTAGAAAGTAAAGTGGTTCCAAATAGTCTCAATCATGGTATCTGTTTAATTAATCTTTTTGGTATTGGGAATTCTATATATATATATATATATATATATCTCCCAATCAATTAAAGAGGTTAGATAAAGGAGTTTATCTACTATTTTAAACGAAAGGAAAGCGTGTCCTTTGTAAAAACAACAAGAAAACCATTTTAATTGTGTCGTCCTAACCTTAAGGAGTACCTAATATATCTAATTTCATTATTATTGGGGAAATGTGAAGTTAAGAGGAGGAGATATCTTGATAGCAAAATGTTTTTAAGATTTGATGTTCTCGTATAAGAATATTACTACTCCTTTTGTTCTTGTTGTTCGTTTCTGGTTTTTCTTTTCATTACTAGATATTTCTCAAACCATTCCTAAAATGTTTTAATTAAGACTTTCTTAATCTGTAGCGTACTTTTCGCTCTCATGACAAGAACTGTTACATCCCTATACCCTTTTGAAAAAAAAAAAAAAAGAAGAGCACTTTAATCTCATATTGGACTAGCACTACAAGATATAAATAAGAGCGGATCCCACAGATATTGACGAAGAGACCCATCTCTGTGGGATCATCACCCCCCGACTCTTATAGAGCTAGCTCTGCCAAAAGACGTACGGTGTTTGGTTGGTTCACAAGTATTTCTATAAAGCTTTTGTTTTTTTCTTCAAATACAAATATAATTTTACTATTTACATATCCAAATCTCTCTTAAAAAATTTAAATTTTAAAACTCCATATATTTATTATTTTAAGTCGAAATGAAATAATTTTAAAATTGAAAAAAATAATCGCTAAAATTTCGAGAGTAACAAAACAAGATCTATTTTGTTTTGAAGTTGGTTTTTTTTTTTTTTTTTGGATAATGAGATATTCTATTTCTAATTTTGTCAAAAACTGAGATAAACATGGTTATTGATGATACTCATTTTGTAAATGTAAATAATGATAATAGTAAATAGGAAAAAGTAAATCAATAAGTAAGACTTATGCTTCTCCCTCGTACCATGCATGTTATTTACTTTTGTACCTCAAATGTTTTAGATTTTGCATAAAGGCAATAAAAATAAAGTCAATGGAATGTTCGCAAGAATAATTCTTTTAGGATATTTTCAAGACTTTGTTATACATAATGAAACTCGAAGAACTTTTAGACATGTTTTTCTTACCTTTTTTTAGGCTAAAAAAATATTTAATATTGGTGTCTTTACCCGGATCAGTTGTCATTTTAGAAATCTAGCAGGACCTTAGATGAAAAAGAAAAAGAATTGGCTGACATTCTTCATCAACTTTTTTTTATAAAACTAATTACAAATATAAAAAATAAACCATCATGAATAAAAGAGAGAGTTATAAAGGAATTGTCCCTTATAATTGTGCCACCACGACCTACAATTTCATAACTTGTCCTTAAAAATAAAATCCTTTTCGTGATGATATAATTTTCAGCAAGTGCACACACCTAAACTTTTTCACATTCAATTCAAAGCTAACTCAATTAATAAAGGAACATGAAAAAACTGAATTACTTTTTTTTTTTTTTAATCTCTAAATGCTACTTAAGAGCTATAAAAGTTCAATCTATTATTTCATTTTTTGATTGCACGAGTACAAAGATTAATGCATTAATAAATGGAACAATGCCCCCTTTAAAAAAATAATGTAACAATTAAATATATTTTTATGAATTTATTATATAACAAGCATTAAACATAATTAACATTTCAACAAAACAATGTTTTTCAATTATTCAGAGTTTACAGAGTCTCAATGTATGATACGACTAAGACTAATGTTAATTATAAGTTTTATTTTTAATTGTGTTCTTTTTTGTTTGACCAGTTAAAAATGAAATTAATTTTCTTGGTTGGGTTATTCTTTCCCATAGAAAAGACCGAGTCCAACCCAGAACTACTTGATTTCTACTCCACCCCACAATTGACTTGGCCCTAGAGATTAATAAAAAGCCATTAAAGAAAGAAGAAAAATTAAAATAAAAATTGGAGAAAAGAGAAAACAGCCTTTGGCAGGCCAAGTCAACTTGAAGGTCACTGAATTAGTCCACTGCCCCTATTATGCAATTCTTTAATGCCTCTCTGACCTTTGTCTCCAAACAGGTCATACAAGGTCTGACAACTTGGCCTACAGGATGAAAATATCTACGACACCATCAATATTTTCACAATTTTTTCATATTTTGAAATCTGAAAATGATATTTTTTTCATATCTATCAAATATTCATATTATCTAAAAATATCTATAATATATATGAATATATTAAATATACAAAATATTTTTAGATATTTTCATAAAATATCTAAAAATTTGAAAAATTAAAAAAAAATCATCACACCTTTTTTTTTAATATGAATAAAATATAACAATATACTACACAAAATGAAAATCATGTTTGTAAGATAGTAGATGAGAGCATTGGAAGATTGTAACATATAAGAAGACGTGATATAACTCAAATGAGTCAAACTGATGAGGATTCACCTTGAGTTTTGATTTCATGAGCTAAAAAATCAAGCAAAATTTATACGATTATAATTATTCTTATGGTTCTCAAATAATATCTAGTTTAGAAGCACAAAATTGAGACGGTTTTTTTGATATATTGATATATCCTCCAATATAAATTGATATCGAGATATTATTGCATACTTATTAAGATTACTTATCAAATTAAACAAATCAGCAATATCCAATTTATGGATTAATAGTTGATAGAGACCAACAAACATACATATGAGACAACAATTATCTTTAAAATCATTCAAGAGTAATATTTTGACAAATGTATTATTTATATTATATTAGAATTGACACCTACCTAATGTTTTGCAACCCACTAAAATTTTTTTTAGATTAAGTGCACTCGAAACTTATACATACTATTTTATGTTTGACATTCATTTTTTATGTACCCTATTACATTGTAGCATGTTATTTGTAATGATTAATGAGTACATAATATCATATTGAAATTACAATCAATACTTAATCATTATATTTTACTATTATATCATGCAATATAGCTTTCATATTTGATTAAAAAATATATCATTTTTGTAATAAAATTATTTATTAATTGTTTTGATATTCTGTAAAATTTTAGTAAAAATTATAAGTTTTTCTTTGAATATCCATTTTTTCCCAGAATATCCTTTGATATCGACATTTTCATCGATATTATCCGCAAATTAAAATCTCGATAACTCTATTGACATTGACGTTTTCATCCTTGCATATAACTGTTGGACTTCCTATACTCATTAGATGAAGATGAAGAAGAAGAGGGGGGAGGGGGGAGAAGCCCTTAATTCCTTACACTCAGTTTGGTAGAAAGAGAAAAAATAAATAAATAAAATAAGACGAAGAGTAAAACTAATTTAAAAAAAAAAAGAAGAAGAAAATTATAATGATAGAAAGGAACATTTATCTTATTTTAAAATGAGAAGTTATTTAAAAAAAAATGAGATAGTATTTAGATGTACAAATTTATTTGCAATTATGAAAAGGTGAAAGTTTTAAAATTGTATTTGAATAGATATTAGAAAAAGTAATTTAAAAATTAATTTTTGAACAAATCTAATAAAATCTTATCATATTTTAATAGGGTCTAGATATAAATATGTTCCTTTATTAATTATAAACCATTAAAAAAGAATCGTTTTAATCGGAGATGAAAAAAAAAATTATGTAAGTTTAAAACTTAAACTAGAGGAGAGAAATTTTTAAATATGAAAATGTTACTGAGGAAATTAAAAATAGTGGAAGGGTTGACTCTGAAAACGAAATTTCTTTTCCATCTAACTTTTTTGTCCAAACAAACATCATTTTTCATTTCATTTCTAAAATAAGATGGGCCAAAAATATGAAACGAACGGCCCCGAAACTAGTTTTTGTTTAGGCTATTTGGTAGATAGAAAGGAAAGAAAATAGTGTATTCTATACCGTTACTATATTATTTCTCTTTAAATTTGAGGATAAAAAGTAATTTAGTTATTTTTGGATGGATTTATGTTTTCCACCAACTTTTGAAAGGATTAAAAATAATGTATCATACTACAATTTTCTCTCATATTTTTCTTTCCTTTCTTTCGTTTTTTTCCCCAACCAAATAACCATCTCCGTCATTTTCCTTCTGCTTTTCCCTCATCCCACTTCCTTCCTTTCTTTTTCTATCCTACCAAACATAGTATTAAAGTTATAGGAAATTAACAAGTTAGTTTTGGAATTGTAAATTTCAGTAACTTAACCTCTAAATTCAAAAGCGATGACATTCTTATCTTTGAGTACAAGGTACAGATATTCATTGGTACCCGTCCTTAATAAAGTAGATATGAGTGTATTATATTGGGATGAAATAGGTATAGCAGACGAAATTATCGTCCCTCAAATCAGAAGCAAGATGGAAGTAGGGGAAGCTCTTCCGACCATGATATATGTGTGCTTATATATGTAATTATATAATTATTGGTTGGAAGAGTTTAGTTTGTTTTTTAGTTACTAGATTGAATTTCGTATATCGTATAATTGGATCTTAGGATTTAGTTTTGATACTTTGTTTGTTATTATTGGGGTTTGAATTTGGTTTTTGAGATATTAGTTTGTTTTATAAGACCTTATTGCTAAATTTTATATTCAATTTAGTAAAATTTGCTTTATGTTTGAAAATGTTGAAGTATTTTTCTTTTTAACTTTTAGGCTTTATTTGGTATTCAATTTTAATTCAAACTAAATTATATTTTTTTCATATTAGTTTTTGTCTTTTTCTGAAAAGTTAAAAAACTAATAACTAGATTTTAAAAAGTCAATTAATCCAACTTAAAAATTTCATTTCCAACTAGTGAACCAAACACAAACTTAATCAGTGAATGAGTGAGGCACATATGAGGATAGTCCAATTAATGGGGATTTCCATTCCCGACCCTACACTACATAAGTTTAACAAATGAAGAAAATTAAAATTTAGAAGGAAATATATCTTTTATCTCTATCTGAGATTCCATTTGACTTTCAAACGAGTTCACACTTCACATTATGTGTTTACGAGTATTTTTGTTCAAATTTCCGATAATTTTGAGACAAACTCAACTAATTTGACTTAAAAAAAAAAAAAAAAAAGTGTCCGTAGGAAACTTGTAAAATCGTGTAAAATTCATAGAGTAGAGGTACCAATTACCGGCCAAAAGAAAGAAAATTCCTATGCAGTAAATAATTATAGAAAATACTTTGTTCTGATAGTTAATCTGATTTGCGTTAATTGCATACCGGTACCTAGCAACAAAATTCCTTATGCTGTAGCACTTTTCATGGGAAATTCTCAGGCCTGATGAAGTTACTTATGATATTGGCAAATGTTTTTGAATTACCACAATTGTATACTTATCTTGATATGTTTAATAAAAGAAAATGATCGATACAGATTATGAAAGGACGGTTTAATGATGTCTTATTAAACTAAATTAAAACTTATTATGGGGAGAAAAAAAAGGACAAAACAGTAATTTCAATTTTATGAATCTATAAAATTTTGACACATTGTTAAGTTTGTGATAGTGCCTCCATTTTACTTGTTTATTTTACACAGTTCACTTCATGATGTTGACGTATATTTAGTGTTGAATGAAATTTTGCAATAATTATGATTTTATATGGACGTAATTTAAAATAAATCCTTGTGGAAGTAGTAGGATCTTAGTAGCTTTTTTTAGAAGCTTTCCTTTCAAAAAAAATATATATATATATATATATATGTATGCGTATATATACATCAGAGACACAAAAATATCTAATTCCATTTAGTAGGATCTAAATTCTGCATACAAAGATGACCTGCTCTAACAATAGACAGGAAGAGGAATTTTCCGGAGAGAAAATTTTGTCTCTTCAAAGGATATAGGCATTGAGGCTTGAAGAAGAAGAAGGAAAAAAAAAAAAAAAAAAAAGGGTAAAATCTTATGGAGGAAAATTCTTTTTAAAAAAAATGAGTAGTCGCATTAATTTTTTAGAAAAACACCACGTGTCGTGATGTACTAACTGAGAGTAGGATAGATTCTACATGTTATGGGAATCAATATGCTTTTATGAATCGAGACGCATATTGGTGGTTAACTCCTTATTGTTATTTTAAATTTCAATTTCTAAAAGTATACTAAAAGAATAAAAATTTAGAAGAATAAAACATTGGAATATGTAGTTTAGATTTACGAAAATGTAAATTGTTAAAGATTTCATTAATTTATTTTAAAATTGAGCTTTTTACGTTGATATATGTTATATTTTGTTCAAATACAAAGACAACCGTCTTGATTGAAATATTTTACATCACTCTTGATTCATGTTATATTTTGTTCAAATACAAAGACAACCGTCTTGATCGAAATATTTTACGTCACTCTTGATTCCTAAAACAACTCTAGACACGCTATTTTTGTCAGTGAAACGTAACAACAAAATATATTTTATTAAGTGTAGTGTCTTTCATCATTACATTCAGACATGTCATGTGACAATTTTAAATAAAAAATTATTTTTTAAAAATTTTTTTAAAGATTTTTAAAAATTTTAAATTTTTTTTCCCTTATTTTGTTTGTCTATTTAATGTTTACTTTGTTTTGTTTATTTATTTCACACACAAAGTGTGAATACAACTAGTATTTTATAAAATAAAAAATTATTTTTTAAAAAAAAATATTAAAGGTTTTTAAAAATTTAATTTTTTTATTTTTACTTTATTTTAATTGTCTAGTTAATGTTTACTTTGTTTTGTTTGCTTCATTTTTTGCAACAATAAAGATTAAAATTTTAAAATGGCGAAATTATCTCCTACTTAGAATTTGAAATTGCATTATTGTTACCCTTGTTAAGCCAACTTACCATTTGGACGGAAGTCAACTTTTTGTGATAAACTTCTAGTCATTTATTTATTAATTTATTTTTGAAATTTCCCCGCTAGAAAGGCCTCCACCTTTGCTCGTACATGACCAACACGCGTGGAGAAATAGTAAAAATTTATCTTTTTGTCTAATAAATTAATGCTCCGTTTCATATTTAAATTTAATTTTAATTAACTTATATATTTTTTTATTTTATTTTTTATTTTTTTAAAAAAAATTAATAAAATTTTTATTTAATTTTTAAAAAATTAATCAACTTTAATTTAAATTTTTTATTTTTAATTAACTTATCAAACAGAGACTAAATAAACATAAAAAAACAATTATATACTAATAAAAATGTTATCAAAAGTATAATATTTTGATAATTTTACACTTATTATATTATAAGGTATATAATTCAAATATTTTCTCGTCATAAAATAAATATATAAATATATGTGTATATATATAGGTAAATGGTAATTATTTTAAGTGAATCATTGTTTAAAACATTTGTGGAGACAAGCTTGAATAACCAAAAAAGAAGTCCCGAGGATATTAAGAGAGGCATTTAGATTTTTTTTCCCTTAAATAAACATGTAGGACTTTACAATAATTGTAACAACAAGATAACTACTAATAATAATGATGACATTAATAACGAAATCCCTTACTTACACTGGGCTTCCAATAATTGGACATACAAGTTGTCCAAGTAAGATAGATAGTTTTTAATTTTTATTTTTATTTTAATTTTAATTTTTTGTTTTGGGTAGAAACAAGTTGTCCAATTTGCTCCACCATTTCTGTGTCTACCATTTAATACAAACGCAACTGAATGTCGTTGAAAATATAATCAATTATTTTTTCATTTTGGGCTAAGAGGATGGTCTCCAATTTGTTTTAACTATCAAATTCTGTATATACTCGATGCGCGCGCGCGCGCGCACACACAGACATATATATATATATATATATATATCTATGTTCTTATATATAGAACAGTTGGAAAAATGCAAATCCCAGGGGGAGAGAGTTGAATCTTAAGTTTTTTATTTTTGAGAATTAATTTGGATGATTCTTAGATCTAATATGTCGTATGTTCTCAACTTTTCTCCATCAAACAAATAATGTAATTACGTACATATTTATTAAAATTTTTCATTCTCATGAAACTAATTATGATAATAACTGTATTTTTATTTTATCAATTAGTACTATTATTTTTGTCATTGTGTCAACCTTTTAACGTTCTGATTTATAAGTGTTCACATTAAAAATTTATAATGCAACACGTAAAATTACTTTCACTTATAAATTTGACCATTGAAAAATAGAGGTAAGACAAAAATATAATAAGCCCCCGTTTGGTACAATAACATCAAATGAAGTTTTGACTACTCAACTTCAAAACACTCAAATTTATATCTCACTTTATTTCTATTACATTTTCAAAAAAACTCAAACTTAAAAAGTTAAGTTTATAACTTTCTTTTTTCAAGTCTAAATGCGAAAAAAAAAATTATTTTATTTTATTTGTTTTCAAATGGTACAAAATGATGAAACGAACGAAATAAGATTTTTCATGCATATTTAAAAAAAAAAAAACCTTCAAATTTTTTACACTATCTTTTATAATATAGTTCAATTTCAATTCATATTTCAATCAAACATATATTTAAATTAACTTTTAAAATTATGATTTTAATTATCACCTCAAACGATCAAAAAATTGCTAACCTTTTGTTTTTTCTTAAAAGAAAAATAAACCGTGTAAAGATGCTAACATCATGGCTGATCGAATCCAAGTGACGCGTTGAAGAAAGTGGGGACACCTTTTCAAGAAAATGTCTGGCCAAGATGAGAAGAAGAAGAGAGAAGTTTATTTGGGTGAATTAATTTAGAGAAAATCACCGCCACTTTCACTCTCAAACTATTAGCCAATTATACTTTTATCCTCAAAATTGAAAAGGATAGGTAAAATAAATAAACAAATAAATAAAAGAAAAAATCACTATCGATCAATAAACAATAATTATCATTCCAAGTTTATATACATGTAACTACTACCTACAACTTGCACAAAACCAAAAGCCCATTAACCTTTGACGTTAATTAAGAGAGAGAGAGAAAAAAAAAAAGATGAAGAGAAACACATCCTAGCTCTTCTTTTCTTTTCTTTCTCTTTTTCTTTTATTAAAACAAAAAAAGTTATTTCTTCTGAAAGAAACATCTACTTAACTTCTAGAATAAATTATATTATTTTCCAAAAACTCAGAGAATATCATGGCTAGTCACTAGTTGGTGACACATTGCAAATAGATGAGCATAAAAAGTTTTCTTCATTTGTGATTGTCATCAACCTTGTTACAAACTAATCACAAATTTACATGTTGATTAGGACTTTAATTAATTATAATGTGTATACCCACTTATATATGAATTTTTTTGCTACTTGGCTAAAAAATCAGTAACAATAATTATCATGATGATCTCTATCATTATTTTAATCTATATAAATATATATACACATACCACTCCCAATTAGGGTTTCATTGCTAATTTACTACTTGTAATATGAATTAATAACACCGTTAAATTTATAAAAAAGAACAAAAAGAGAAACACTTACAAAAATTCTATAGTAAATATATTATCGATATGACTTTATTATTAATCATTAGATTTATATAAGTTTTTATCAGTTTTATATATAATGCATACATATAACAAATCCTACAAATAAAGATGTCCTAACATTAAAAAACTGCACAAAATTACATGAAAATTCACGATGAAATACCACATCCATATGTAACCTCCTGCTCACCTCCCACCCGCTCACACGTTTTCACTTTAAGGGGTTGATGGATATATATGTTTTTATTTAATGATCGACACGTATGTCAATCTTAGTTTATATTTAACTACTTAGGTTAACTTCGATGTTGTGAATGTTATATACATATATTTATATAATATATACATATATATTGATAACATAGCATTCGTGATGCGTCATATATGAAAGTAGATAAATAACACGTCTATAGTGTAGTTTTTTTTTTTTTTTTTTTAACATGGTATGATTAGAATTATGTACCCTTTGAGGTAGTTAAATGTTTGACTTTTGAGTTACTTTGGAATTATTTTTTAGATAACATTAATAGCTATTATGGCTCATTATCATATTTTAATAGATTTTAATTATTAGGTATTTTATGTAACCAGTAATATTATGTTTAAAGTCTATATTTATCTCAATTTGTGGGAATTAACTTCCATTAATATGTTTGTTTATTAGTTGTGGGTAGTTACTTATAGATGCTATCTATTCTTATATATATTTGTCTTTTTGATGGAAAGAAGGAATTAGAGAGAAAAATAAACAAAAATATTAAAGGGAATTATAAGGCTCCGTTTGAATCACGTGTCTATTTTCAATAAGGAAATTTTTCTTGTTTTAAAAAATAAAGTCTTTTTATTTGAAAATAAGATGGTATTTGGATATATAAAAAATTTTCTTTTTGAAGATAAAAAGCTATTTGAAATGAAAAAAATAAATAAATTTGGTATTGGGAATAGTATATTGTGAGAAATTTTAAAAAGATTCATTTTCTTTTTTAAAAAAGGTACTATACAAAGTAGGTTTAAAAATGAGAGATATATATATTTTTAAAATGAGATAATGAAGAAAAAAAGTTGAAAAACACTTTTTTACAAAAAGTTTCCAACTTCTGAAATTAGACCTCTCATCTAAACAAGGGGTAGGATTTCTTGTTTAGAGAATAATTCTCTTTTTACATGAATATTAGGTCTTGCATAATCTAACTACTTAATAAATGACTGAAGTTTTGTAAAATTAGAAAAATGACCATTTTTCAAAAAAATAGTTGATCCAATCAATCACTAATATCAATGATTGATCAATGTTAAAATGTATTTTTCATTAATTGATTGTGATCAATTACTGATTGATGATTTTACTGCTAAATAAAAAAATTTGGCTATTCATTTGAATAAGTGCTTAAAAATTATCTATTTACTTAATTTAAAAAAGAAATAAAATAGTATAGCAAAATGAAATAAATAAACAAAGGGTATATGCAAGAATGTCATCAATTTGACACTTCCTTATATTTATGCCCATTAAAATATTAAAGTTGAAACTTTTGTCATTTCATAACACTAAAATTATCAATTTTAATTTTAGAGTAAACAAAATTATAATAAGGTACTTAAAATATGACTCTCCATATTGAGAATGTACTTAAAACATGACTCTCTATCTAATTTTCTCAACAAAAAACAAATCGCTCATCTTCTTTCTTTATAAAGTTTAATCTCAATAATTACACTCTTGAAAACTTTTATTTCAAACATAGCACCATTTTTTAAGACTTTCTTTGGCAGCACTATTATGTCAGAATATTCTTTGATATATGAATCTAATGGCATAATGAAATATATGTAATACCAAAAATATCCTCATATCCTACTTGCCTGTAGTTGCCCTTTAAAGCCTAAAGCGTGAATAATTATCATAATAACCATCGATAATTATTTTAATTACCTTTTTGAGATATTCTCAATTTGACCATTATGAATGCATATTATTTAGGCTATGTTTGACATTTAAGTTTAATTCTAATTAAATTATATTTTTTCATCTTAATTTTTATATTTTTCTGAAAAATTAACAAAAATTGTAATTATTTTAAAAAATTCAGTCAACTTCAATTGTAAAATTTTATCTCCAACTAGTAAATCAAACGCAAACTTAGTTTACAATCAGTTGCATTTATGTACTTGAGGAGGGAAAGTAAAGTGTTGCTTTTGGCTGAAAATTAAAGGGCATAACACAAACATTTAGTTGGAATTGATTGTAAACAAAGTAATTACATTCACTAAGTTATCATCATCGTTTGATTGATTAAAAAAATAAAAAAACTAAAGGCTAGTAAGTGATTGTTGATGTTAATATATTTTAGTATACAATAGTGATGACATATTCACTACTTAATATATTTTATGACATGGAATCTTCTGATATGATAGTGTTATATATATATAAAAGAAATTCCTAAAATACAGTGTTATGTTTAAAATAAGAATTTTGAGGAGTTTTATTATTGATACTAACTTACACTCAACAATCTATAAAACTATCATTGTGCTTCTTGGGGACCATGCATGCCCAACATTATTTTAAACCTTTCTTATTCTTATCAAATTGTTAAAAAAAAAAAAAATCGTGTTTTTAAATTTCATACAATCTCATATTGAGAATTTTGTACACCCTTTAACACTTTGTATTTCTACGAAATTTTCGATTTTCATATTAGGAATGCCTTATAATTAGTAGTACCAAATTTTTAATATAATCACATTAATATAAAAACCGTATGTATATATATATATATATATAACAGCTATAATAAAAAGTTTAATGATGCTATACTTGTTCACAACTTACCAGTGAAATTTTCATAATTTTGATCGTTTAGTTATTGACTGTTAATTTTTTTTAAAGAGAATTCTCCACTCTAAAGTTAAAGAAAAAAAATGTTATTGATAAGTTATAGTTTTAACTTGTTCAATCACATTAAAAAAAATTGCAAAATAATTGGACAAAAATTTTAATGAAGATATTAAAATTTAAAATTATGGGGGTGTTCGATTTTGTTTTCAAGTCTTTTTGAAACGTTTTTGCACATCTGTTGAGGAATGAAAATATAAATAATTTTAGATAGCATTTATTTAACAAATGTTTTGTAAACGAAAACAAAAAAATGATGAAAATAATTTTGTAAAAAAAAAAAAAGAAAAACAGTTAAAATATTTTCTTAGTTTCTTTTTCATTTTTAAGATTATATAACTTAATACATGTTTTAAAAAATATATTTAAACATATTTAATTTTTTTTCTTATATTTAAATTAAACTTTTTAAAAATATAATCAAATACAATTTTATAGATAATATAAACATCATTTCTAAGGTACTCTGATTTTTTTTTTTTATCTATTTTGAACCACTATAAACAAATATATATATATATATTTTTTCTTATAATGTCCGATAATTTCGACCGACTAGAACTCAACTCCAGTAGACTCTGCTTTCAAAAAACTCGAGTCGACTCAAAACTATGTAATACAGTGAATTACCAGAAGATAACAGCTTTTTACAATTAAATCAATTTGTACCTTTTTAATGCCCTACACTTTCTCACTTTCACCTCCCTCTCTCTCTCTCTCTCTCTCTCTCTCTCTCTCTCATGGAGTTTTCACAACCAGACGCCTACGCCTAGGCACAAAATGCCAAAACTCACTCACAATCGCCTGGATGGATCCTCTCTCTCTCTATATATATATTTATATTTATATACTTATACATACAGTTAAATTGCACTTTATTCCTCAACTATGGTACTTTTGGCATTTTACTTCTTAAATGAAAGTTTTTTGCATGTCTTTCCCCTATGGTTTCCGTTCTTTTACATTAGGATACATTTACTAGTTGGGAGAAAGAAATAAATAATATTTTTATAATCAATAATCAAAGAAAATAGATTAAGTTTTTTAAATATTTGCAGTAAATAATAGTAACTAAATTATTTACATAGTATAATTTTTTTAATTATTATTATGTACTATTTAAGTACTTGAAAATCTTATTATCCACTGCTTTTTATTTCGTAAAAAATCCTATTTATTCCTATTTATGTAACTAGTTTATGTTAATCTTTTAACGAAATTGACTACATGAATTTCTCAGTAAGAGAAAGATGAAAGTTTTAACAGAATATTTTAATTCCTATCCCATTCTCAGAAACGAAATTTTACGAAAACAATTAAATTTATTTTATATTTTATTATTATTCTTATTATTCTTATTAGCCCACTTAGGAGTCACATGGGAAATGAAATTACGTTGCTATACTCACAAAAATTAACAAATGGCTGGTATTGCAAAAGATCTATTGTGGCTACCAACTGGACAAATTCTATTTAAAAAAAAAAACAGAAGCTAAAAAAAAAAATTTAATGGCTGGCTTTATTGCAAAAGAATGGAAAGTGTAAAGGGTAATGTATGAAATAACTGCAAAATAACGGAAAGTATAAAAGGTTAATAAGTTATCTCATAATTTATGAAAGGTACTAAAGAGCCAAAAAGTATCATAATTAAAGGGCTAAAAAGCAATTCATCCAACTATTTTATAGTAAGATATAGAAAAAAAAAAAAAAAAAATTTCCGACTCTTATATCCCATTGTCTCCTTCCTTTTTGCACCCGTTCTCTAATTTCATTCTATTAGCCAATTAGAATTTTTACTTTAATAAAAATGTTATGTCACCCAAATATCATATTTACTTTTACTAATATGACATGATATTAATAAGGGTATAAAAGGAGACATTAAAAAAAGACATTCGAGTCCAATCTTTAAATAAATAAATAAATAAAACTCCTTTAATAGGATTTAATTTTAACTCTAAATCTATTTTAAACTTTGTTATTTTTACATATCTTTTATTTTAATATAATTTTAAATAAATTTAACTCGAATTTGACATTTGAGTTTAGAGTGAAAATTTTAAATTAAAATTAATTTAATTTTTCAAAAATTTAGTATAATTTTTGTTCATTTATTATTTTTTAAAATAAAAATTGATATAGAAATTTTTTTTATTTGAAAGGAGGATCTAAACGGAAGCTTTAACGTTAAAAATATATACCATATGGATATAAATATACGATAAAATATTCTTTTCCCACAAGAATGTCGACAGTCAATAATGAATGAATTTAAAGAAAAGAAACAATGAATCAAAGTAGTTTCTCTACTACAAAACATCATGCACGTTTGCACACTCCCAAAAACAAATTAAAAAAAAAAAATTTATTAACAATAATAATAAAGGCAGCCAGACACACAGCACTCCCTCTCTCTCTCTCTCTATCTCTAAGTGGATTAGTTTCTCTCTCTAGGAACCCGCCACGTCACTTCTCCCGCTTTTATCCAACTACCGCCTGCCGTCCCCTCCAACACCCAATACTCTCTCTCTCTCTCTCTCTCTCTCTCTCTCGTCTTTCTCTCTCTAAATGAGCTGAGCTGTTGCACACTGTAGTTACTGGGTCCCACTCTCTCTTTCTCTCTCTAAAAGTCTCTTCTTATGCATTTCCTGATTTCTTCTTCCAGTTTGCTTCTTCGTATTTATTCAATCTTTCTCACATAAAATCCAAATCCCACACTTTCTCTCTCCTCAGGGCTTCTCTCCTCCATACACGCTCAAGCTCCTCATCTCTTCTGGATATAAATCGTTTTAATATTTATATATATATACACACACACACATATATATATCTATTTAGTTTTTTGAAAGGAGGAAAAAAATGCCTGCTTGGTGGGGGAGAAAATCGGGGAAGCACAAAGAGGAAAATCAAGTGTCGCAGCCAAGTTCGCCGGCGGCTCAGCAGCACGGATTCCTCAAATCGCAGGCGAGATCGTGCGACAAGAGGAAGGGCAAGGAGAAGACCAAGAGTTTCGACGAGGTGTTGACTCGCGGTTCGCCGAGGCAGAGCAGGGAATTCTCCTCCGGCGGCGGCGCGGTAGGATCGTCGTCGGCGTTCTCCGGATTCGATTCCGATGGCTGTCGGGGCCTTCCGCTGCCGCGGCCGTCGGTTTCCTCCACGCCGAGCTTGGGGAACGATCATGGCGTCGGATTGGGATCTGGCTCTGCGTCGGTGTCCAGCGTCAGCTCCTCGGGATCTTCGGAGGATCACGCGGTTGTTCACGAGAACGGCCAATTCGGTGCTTTCAGGTTGGTTTGGATTTGGATTTGAGGTTCAAATTTCCGATTTCGAAAAAAATTAGGTTTTCGGTACAGTTTGATTAGATGATATTTTCTTGTTTTTCGGGTTTTTGGGCTGGACGATTCTGAAACTTGTCTGGAATTCTGGTTAGAACTGACTGTTTTGGGGATTTGATTTCATAATTTGGAGATAAAAATCTTTCCTTCTCTCTCTAGGCTCTGCTGTCAGAATTGGCCGGCTTTGTTTATGGGGAGGATTTCTTCATTTTAGGTCGAAATTCCCACACGTGGGTCTGCCATCTGTTCTGTTTTCTCACTTCTCTCTCCTCTCTCTCTCTCTCTCTCTCTATAAATATATATATATATATTTGTTTAATTTGCGGCGTCTGTTCAGTTTTTCCCATATCTGTTTATCTGTGTTTTCGGGTTTATATACATATGTTTATCTTCTCTCCCGATTTGGTAATGGTTATGAGGATTTACTTCTATTTAGTTAACTAAACTCAATTAGAGAGCTTTTACTTAATTAGTTGAAGATTAATTAATGAACATGTCAAATTTGGTGATGATTAAGATATTGAATGTGGAATTCGATCTGGGTCTATATTTGGAGTCTGCTCAAATATAGGAGATTAAAAGATAAAAGGGTAATTAATTAAGTTATGGTTCCTCGACTGCATATCTCTGAGTGTGATCAATGTGATCGCAGAGGACATACTGATGCCAAGTTTAACATGAGGCCGAGAAGCCCGGGTCCGGGGTCTAGGGGTCCCACCAGCCCCACGTCACCTCTCCATCCCATGTTGTCTGGCATGAGTCTGGAGTCCCCAACGGGAAGGCAAGAAGATGGGAAGAGTCCATGTCACCGCCTTCCTCTTCCTCCGGGTTCGCCTACGAGCCCTTCTGCCTTGCCCAGCACTAGAACTAGTGGAGTCCTTGAAGTTCCAACTTGCACGCTCTCGAAATGGAAGAAGGGAAGGCTTTTAGGAAGGGGAAGTTTTGGTCATGTTTATACTGGATTTAACAGGTAAGTTTTCATGTTCAATCATGAATCTAATCTGGGAAAACGAAGACAGAAAGCTTTATTTTATTTTATTTTACCTGTTTTCATAAAAACTTATTTAATATGAGAATAAATGCAGTTTGTCTTGTATATTTTAATAATTTCTAATGTTGTATACTTGAATTATTTACTTCTCCAGTGAAGGTGGACAAATGTGTGCAATAAAAGAAGTCAGGCTTGTTTCCGATGATCACTCATCTAAAGAAAGTCTAAAACAATTGAACCAGGTATCTCTTTTGTCTAGTTTCCTTTGGTTAGAACATATGTAATGCTTTCTTAATTATTTTAGATGTCTTTTTAACTTGATCGCTTATTCACTGTTACCATTGTCAACAGGAAATAAATTTGCTTAGTCAACTCTCACATCCAAACATTGTGCGATACTACGGAAGTGAATTGGTAAGAGTTAAATTTTTGCTTTGAAATCCAACGACTATGCACATGAAAATTATAAATGAACGTGTTTGCACGACAGACTTGTAAATACTTGAAGTCCTTTGAGAGAGGAAGTGAGAAAGGAATTATTTCATGTTCACTTTTGGAATTAATCTTAAAGTCGGCCCATGTTTGGTAAAAATTTTAAGTTTTCATGCTCTCAGAATGATGATACACTCTCAGTTTATTTGGAATACGTGTCTGGTGGCTCAATCTACAAATTACTTCAAGAATATGGCGCCTTTAAGGAACCTGTCATACAAAACTATACCAGGCAAATTGTTTCTGGGCTTGCTTACTTACATGGAAGAAATACAGTGCATAGGTGGGTTATTAAATACCTATGGCTATAAACTTTTTTAATGTGAATTTGCAGTTAGAAATAGAAGTAATTTAGCTAATGTGTTTACACTGGCAGGGATATCAAAGGGGCAAACATTTTGGTTGAAACTACTGGTGAAATCAAGTTGGCAGACTTCGGCATGGCTAAACATGTATAATTCATTCCAGCTTCTGCTCAATGAGATTATTTTTCAGGGTAGTGAAGGAAATATTATCAAGTTATTGTTTGTAGAACCTTTGTCGATCTCTTGCAAACAAAAATGTTACTGTTTTGAGAGTGAATGCAGTGAGTCGTGTTTGTCTTGCTCCCTTGTATCCAAAACAACAGAGGGGAGGGGGTGGAATAAAATTTTGTTCAAGGAAAAACTATTTGATCTGACAATTGGCAAGAGTCCTTGTCCTATTTTCATTGTCCGTATTCACTGCAACAAACTTGAGGTTATGGGCAAAAATGTAGTGAATTGTGTTCAACTGTTACAATCCGAATTAGTATGTAGATTCATTTTCGTGCTACTATATCTTAATAAAAGTCTTGGAAGTCTAATGCTTTTGTGTTCTGGATCAGATAACAAATTGCTCGTCGATGCTCTCTTTCAAGGGAAGTCCTTACTGGATGGCCCCTGAGGTACTTCTACAATTCAACCTCTCAGGAAAAAACCAGACAAAAACAGTGCTCTACCTATTCATCCTTCTTCTTTCTTCTCTACCTTTTTTTTACTGGTTGATGCAAGTATGCCGATGTTGTTTCTTCTCATGTTTCAGGTTGTGATGAATACAAATGGCTACAGTCTTGCAGTGGATATATGGAGCTTAGGGTGTACAGTTCTTGAAATGGCAACATCGAAACCTCCCTGGAGCCAGTATGAAGGGGTGCGATATAACGTTCACGACATGTTTCTACACAACTGTTGTGTTATAACCAGCTTTTATGTGTTCATAGGACCAACATTCTTCCCTTATCTTTGGTTTTGTAGGTGGCTGCAATATTTAAAATTGGAAACAGCAAAGATATGCCAGAAATCCCTGATCATCTTTCCAATGATGCAAAGAGTTTCGTGAGGCTATGCTTGCAACGAGAGCCATCAGCACGTCCGACAGCTGCCCTACTACTAGAGCACCCTTTCATTCGAGAGCAAACAACCACAAGAATCGCAAATACCACCATAATGAAGGATGCTTTTCCCTTTGCCTTTGATGGTAGCAGGACACCGGTAAAGCCTTCAAGAAGCTTATCATATTTTTATTGGTGAAAATTCTATATTATTTTTCCTAAATGCCTTGACCTTTTACCACGTGATGGAGGAATGATGATGAAACCTATTCCGTGTGTTTGTATGGATAAGATTTCTTGTTTGTGAAACAAAGTTTTATATCATGACATTACTATATGCTAACTGCAATCGAGATCCGTATACAGTAACTGTGCTTCTTCTTGAAAAATCGAGATCCGTATCCATATATAGTGGATAAGTTGATCTGATTAGTGGATTTTGACATTGCGAAATGCACATCACGACCATCACGAACATCTTGTTATAATTATGTACCACTGGTTTTTGTGGATAATCTAATCATGCGCTTGTTTTTGTAATTCATTGTGAAAGTCGGTCGTGTTCATTACTGCAACAGTTTCCGGATGCAGTATATGTACTGGTCTTATCTTTGTGTACACCAACTTTTGTGCGAGTCTTATCTTGTGTGTACACCGACTTTTGTAGTGTCAAATTTTGTATATTCATTTACTTTCTGTTGTTACGTCTATTTTTAAGTTAATTCTCACTGCTTTTCTTGTCAAGCAGCCAAATCTCGAGTCTGTGGCCACACCTTCAAGTGGCATAAGGAGTCCCAGGTAATTAGCATCTACTGTACCATTTTTACTCATGCTTTGTACTTCTATTACCACAATTTGACATCCATAACACATGCGCAGAGACAACGCAAGAACAATAGCATCCTTACCCGTATCGCCTTGCTCAAGCCCGTTACGGCAATACGGAACAGCAAACAGGAACTTCTTTCTTTCTCCCCCTCACCCAAACATTGCAATGGTGGGACCAAACGGTTACAATATGAATGCTTACTCTTCCTATCCGCTAAGATCAAATGCATTATACCCTCTCGATCTGTTGCGCGAAGTCCCTCTACTTAAAGCGCAGACACCCGGTGGATCCCCAAGAACAAGACCCATTTGAGTGTGTAAATATCCCAACAAACTGAAACTTTTCGCCGCCTGGAACGCCTCGATGGACTGGGATCTGTTGCCCAGAAGTTGATTTTGATCCTGGAAGCTAGGTCTTGGCTTTTTCCCCTTGTAGGAACGATTGCAATTCTTAAAATGTATGGGAATGTTGTTGAAAGGGGACAAAAAATGGGGGTCACCCACAGACAGAACAAGACCCATAAATATTTTTGAGAGAAAGAGGGTTGAATTTTCTTGATCATGTAACAACAGTTAAATCTTGTTGATGATTATATTGTAAATGGAAGGTGGTCAATGTTTGTAACAACTATGGTGTACATCAGTTAAAATGGCAGAAAAGATAATTTCTTATACCAAATCAGTTTATTGTACATGGGTCTGTGCCACTCAGTTTGAGAAATGAAGACCCCTGTTGCATAATACAAATATATATATATATATGTATATTAAAGGTCTCGTGTCGGATGAATTGATCCATCCGGTAGTTCTAACTTTTTATTTAGAATTTTATAATATGATATTTGTTAGATATTAGTATAAATAATAAATATTAATAAAAAATATTACATTAAATTCACGTAGTTGTTATAATATCTCACAACTAAAGTTACAAATGTTATTTTATAAGATTGCCGTATATATTTTCTCTAAACCACCTTCTTGGGATCACTCTCTCTCTTTAGGCCGTGTTTGGTAGGAAGGAATGGAATTTTATGTAACCCAAGTGAGAAAAATGAAGAGTAAACGGAGGATATTTGTCTTATTGTGTTTGGTATTAATTTCTTCTTTTTTTATCTCCTCTGTAAATTCAGCCCAACCTATTCTTCTCTTGTTTCTCTTATCCTAAACAATTGTAGATCCTATAAGTTTTTTTACGACTATCCCACTTCTATCGTGCTTTCACTTTTCTCTCCTATCAAACATAGACCTTTTTGTCAAAATTGTTTTTCTTTTTGTTTTCCTTTTTAGAGGTGGAAAAGAACAACTTTAATGGGAAGAGGCCATGAAACTTGAGAGAGATGTATTAAAGTCTAGTTTATCCATTTAATTTCAACATCCAAACACAGGAAAAATGCACATAAACATAATATAGAAGCCAACTTACGTGGGCTGTGAGCGACTGTGAATGTGATCTGGTGACACACATGTCTACAAAACTTTCCAAGTAATTAAAACAACAACCATTTTATTTGATTGAAAGCAACATGATATCTGGCCAATGCCTTTAATGGGTGCCTAGTATTGTTGTTGACATATCGTTCTCTCTTCGAAAAGCATTTAAACTCATAAAAATATTTATTAATTAAAAACTGCAAGTCTCTTTCAACCCCAAAAAAAAAAAAAAAAAAAATCTTGATTATTTCTGCCTCACTCCGTTAAGTTTCTAAACAATTCCCATGATCAAACAAAAGGATCATTTGATAAAATCATAAAATTTATTTGTCATAACACTATTTTTTTTAAAGAGCAAATCTGAGGTTAAAAAAGAGAAAAAGAAAAGAAGCTCACAATGCTGGATATGCGGCTCTACCTTTCCGAGATGGTCAATTCACCAACTTCTCCACGAATCTCTAGTCCTTGACACTTTCTTCCTCGTCCGCTAGACAAAACTAAGCCCAAATATTCCCAAATTTCGAACTGGGAAGTGTATGAAAGCTCCCCTTATTGTGACGAGCCCTTTATCAGTTAAATGCAAATTTTAAATTCCCAACAAACTGAAACTTTTCGCCGCTGGAACGCCTCGATGGACTGGACTGTTGCCCAGAAGTTGATTTTGATCCTGGAAGCTAGGTCTTGGCTTTTTCCCTTGTAGGAACGATTGCAATTCTTAAAATGTATGGAATGTTGTTGAAAGGGACAAAAAATGGGGTCACCACAGACAGAACAAGACCCATAAATATTTTTGAGAGAAAGAGGGTTGAATTTTCTTGATCATGTAACAACAGTTAAATCTTGTTGATGATTATATTGTAAATGGAAGGTGGTCAATGTTTGTAACAACTATGGTGTACATCAGTTAAATGGCAGAAAAGATAATTTCTTATACCAAATCAGTTTATTGTACATGGGTCTGTGCCACTCAGTTTGAGAAATGAAGACCCTGTTGCATAATACAAATATATATATATATATATTAAAGGTCTCGTGTCGGATGAATTGATCCATCGGTAGTTCTAACTTTTTATTTAGAATTTTATAATATGATATTTGTTAGATATTAGTATAAATAATAAATATTAATAAAAATATTACATTAAATTCACGTAGTTGTTATAATATCTCACAACTAAAGTTACAAATGTTATTTTATAAGATTGCCGTATATATTTTCTCTAAACCACTTCTTGGGATCACTCTCTCTCTTTAGGCCGTGTTTGGTAGGAAGGAATGGAATTTTATGTAACCCAAGTGAGAAAAATGAAGAGTAAACGGAGGATATTTGTCTTATTGTGTTTGGTATTAATTTCTTCTTTTTTTATCTCCTCTGTAAATTCAGCCCAACCTATTCTTCTCTTGTTTCTCTTATCCTAAACAATTGTAGATCCTATAAGTTTTTTTACGACTATCCCACTTCTATCGTGCTTTCACTTTTCTCTCCTATCAAACATAGACCTTTTTGTCAAAATTGTTTTTCTTTTTGTTTTCCTTTTTAGAGGTGGAAAAGAACAACTTTAATGGGAAGAGGCCATGAAACTTGAGAGAGATGTATTAAAGTCTAGTTTATCCATTTAATTTCAACATCCAAACACAGGAAAAATGCACATAAACATAATATAGAAGCCAACTTACGTGGGCTGTGAGCGACTGTGAATGTGATCTGGTGACACACATGTCTACAAAACTTTCCAAGTAATTAAAACAACAACCATTTTATTTGATTGAAAGCAACATAATATCTGGCCAATGCCTTTAATGGGTGCCTAGTATTGTTGTTGACATATCGTTCTCTCTTCGAAAAGCATTTAAACTCATAAAAATATTTATTAATTAAAAACTGCAAGTCTCTTTCAACCCCAAAAAAAAAAAAAAAAAAAAATCTTGATTATTTCTGCCTCACTCCGTTAAGTTTCTAAACAATTCCCATGATCAAACAAAAAGGATCATTTTGATAAAATCATAAAATTTATTTGTCATAAACACTATTTTTTTTAAAGAGCAAATCTGAGGTTAAAAAAGAGAAAAAGAAAAAGAAGCTCAACCAATGCTGGATATGCGGCTCTACCTTTCCGAGATGGTCAAATTCACCAACTTCTCCCACGAATCTGCTCTAGTCCCTTGACACTTTTCTTCCTCGTCCGCTAGACGAAAACTAAGCCCTAATCCATTTTCCCCCAAAATTTAGAACTGGAAAGTGTAGCAAAAAACCAAGCATATTCAACAACATAACGAAGTTTTTCGAAAATCCCATTTCTTTTTTTGTGGTTAAAGGAGTAGTTTTGAGAATTGGAAAATGTGTTTCTTTTTTTTTTTTTTTCTCCCCCTTATTTTGCACTTGATTTTGAACACCCTTTATTCAGTTAAATGCAAATTCTTAAATTTTTGAACGTTATTGAAAAATAACAACATTTCTGGAAAAATCCCACCAGAGCTAGGCACGCTTCCCAAGCTTCAGACATTGGACCACTACAACAACAGATTTTCTGTTGTTGTTCCGGACTCACTGGGTCAGCTTAATGGCCTTCAATACCTGTAAGTCTTCATTGGTATATTACTTCTCTGTTTGGTAGCCAAGAAAGAGAAGGAAAATTGAACAGAAACTACTTTCCCGGGGACGGTTTTGGCGGATTTGGGGTCGATGTCTGAGAGGAGTTTGGCGGAAGCAGAAGATTGTGTCGGAGGAAGACGACGGCGACGATTGAGAGGAGGCGTGGTGGTGTAAATATCAATTTTTAAAGTTTGTAGGGTAAAATTACAAAAATATTAAAGTCTAAAAGGTTAGGGGGAGTTTGGCATAACCATCCAAACTCCCCAATTCAAACTTTTTTTTGTCTTTTTCTTAAAAAGTTTTTGTATTTTTTCTAAATTTATCTTTTCTAAAAATTCAAAAAAATTCAAAAATATTTACTATTTAAATTTAAAAATCCCAACTCAAACTACTCCACCAAACACCCCTTAAAAAAGTTTTTCTTTATTAAATTACATTTTAATTATTATCAATAATTTCTATCCTTTAATTTAATTGATGAAAGAAGTAAATATGATAATATTTCATAATCCAATGAATAGTTTTATTAATTTTAAAAATTTAAGAAGTAAAATTAAAAGAACACTAAATTGAGAGAAAAATGAATTTTGTCCTCTCTTTTTTGTCCAAAAGAAAAAGGTTAAAAAAATTTTTTTAACTAGAATCTTTGGAAAAAAAAAGGTGGTTAAAAAACAAACTTTAAACTGGAAAACGACACGTCGTTTTTAATGGCCAAGGTACTACGTGATTAACAAAACGACGATGGTTTAATGCTCCCAGCGCTCATTTTTCATCTATTTTCTCTCTCTTTTGATATCCGAATCCTCTCCATTCTCCAAGTTTCCAACCCAGTTGGAAGTCGTTGAACTCACAGAAATCAATTCAACAAAGGCCTTACTTTTACTTGACTTTTTTTTTTTTAATTAGTTAAAGTTTGTTTCGTTTTTTGCTTTTCATTATTATTTGAATTCATGGAGATTGAGAAAATGGTTTTTTTTTTTTTTTTTTTTTTTTTGTGGTTTTCTTGTTAATGAAATTCTGTGTTTTTTCTCACTTTAATTTTCCAGAACATTCTTTACTGATGCTCATAAACAAGAATCCAATTCTCGATCACCAACTCTTGCGAGTTTAAACATGAATCTGTCTACAACAATCACATCCTCTGGGCATCTTCTACCTCCTCCGCGCTCTGCTTCTTCCCCCAGGTTCTTCTTTTCGGCTCGGCCTTTCGTCGAACACCTACTGCTCGATGTGGCTATTGCTGTTTTCTTGTTTATTTTCGTTTTCTCTCACTTGGGTTGTTTTGATTTTGTCTTCTCTTTCTGTTTTTTGTGTGCAGGAGTTGTGCTGCTGAGAATGTTGCCATTGAAGGTCGAAGTTTGAGTTTCTGGGTGTCGACCAGGCAAGGGAAAATAGTACCCATTCTCAAGGATTGCTCGCTTAGCATTCCCTTGGGGCAGTTTTGGATGCTTCTTGGCCCCAATGGTTGTGGAAAATCTACTCTTCTCAAGGTACATAGATATCCCAGTATAATTCTTGTGTTTTTCACAGACATTTGTGATTTTTGTTCATAAAGATTCTGATTTTGGATGCTCCTTTGTTGCAGATTTTGGCTGGTCTTTTGAATCCAACAAGAGGAACCGTGGTTGTAAAGAGGCCTAAGAGCTATGTTTTCCAAAACCCGGACCATCAGGTTCTTGATTCGATATCTTTTACAGGATTTATACTTTCCGTTCCTTTTTTCCTAGTTCTATAACCATCAGGTTTTTTTTTTTTTGTTATGGAAAGTGGTTTACTGAAATAAATTATAACAGATTTTAGATTGGCCTTTTTTTTTTTTTTTAAATCACGACAAGGTATGATTTTGACTCACATCTTGCTTGCAAGGTCAAACTTCACAGAATTATTACAATTTGTGTTTTTCTGCCGATGTTTAAAAATTAGTAATTAAATAGATGGATTGGGAATTTAGTCCTTCTGCTGAAATGGATTAGACCTTTGTATGGTTTCGACTGAAATAGAGTATAAAAACATGTCTTTTAGCTTATCATCATGTAAGTTTTTATCAGAAACTACCTACGAGAAGTCGTGAATCAAACATTCATCTGTCCTGCAGGTGGTGATGCCTACGGCGGAAGCCGATGTTGCATTTGGCCTTGGTAAGTTTAACCTTACCCACCACGAAGTCAAATTGAGAGTGTCAAAAGCTTTGGATGCTGTTGGCATGCTTAGTTACCAGCAGGTAGTTTAATAACCACTATCTAATCAATATTAATCTAGGAATAATTGTTAGCACTAGTTTTCATGTTAACCTTCCGTTGAGTTTTTTCAGCGTTCAGTTCAAACTCTCAGTGGGGGTCAGAAGCAAAGGGTTGCTATTGCCGGTGCTTTAGCTGAAGCATGTAAAGTTCTCTTGTTGGACGAACTTACAACATTTTTGGATGAAAGTGATCAGGTAATTTTTCCTACCATAGGAAGGATTTATAATGTTTTTATGGTATTAAGAAGCACGAGAAGTTTTATCCAATATTGCCTCAGTCGTAAACCAAGGTAAACAACCTACTCCGATGCCCCTTAAAGATATTAAAGGGTGAAGTGAAAAGTATGAGGTTATGATCTTGGAAGGCTATACTTCGATGATAGGCCCTAAGTTAATTGTTATTTTCAATGGCTTTCTTCCTTGTGCAGTCAAATCATTCTAGACTGGATAAGAAATTTTTGTGAAGGTCTAATTATCTTCCTGTTTTTCTTTTTTCTGAAGAGAGTCTAAATATGTTGTGTTTTCTTTGTCTTTGTCGTGGGCTGTTTATTTAATGACTAGCTGGGGGTGATCAAAGCAGTGAGGAATTCTTTAGATAGTTCAGGAGATGTTACAGCCTTGTGGGTGACGCATCGATTGGAAGAGCTCGAGTATGCAGATGGTGCTGTCTACATGGAAGATGGGAGAGTTGTCATGCATGGTGATGTGGCGGGAGTTTTGGATTTCATTAAAGCTAGACAAGCAGCTTATATCAAGCAAATCAACTCTTGATTGAAAAACACATGAAACAACAACATTCTTGTAGAGATAGAAGCAAATCAAATCAGCCTATGTGGCGGGGGGTTATGGATTTCAGAGCCACCTATACTACAATGTTTGACATTACATGATACATCAACATTCTTTTAAACATATAATCAAGGAATGCATAAACACATGCTGCATCTCACTGTAGACTTGGTTGTTTTAGCAAACTCTTATTTTTCACCATGAAGTCGGCACAAGATCCTCTTATTGTTCTTCATGTCCCAATTTAACTGAGAGTCTGAAAAGCACCATATATATATATAGTTGTTTCCATTTCCAGTATTCTTTTCAAATGGACGCTCAGTTCTCTTCGCCTTTGATGGTAGCAGGACACCGGTAATGCCTTCGAGAAGCTGATATTTTAACTGGTGGAAATTTTTATGTCATTTTGCTCAAATGCCTCCTATGTGATAGAGGAATGATGATGAAACCTATTCTATATGTGCAATACTTGTGGATAAAATTTCTTGTGAAACTAAAATAAAATTTACGTAAGACGTTATGGAAGAATTTTGGAAACTCGGGCCATGGTAAGGCAGGTCACATTTGTATCAAATTGCTGTTTGTTTTTTCTTTTATCTGAGGAAGTGAAAGGTTAAGAATCTGCATGGAATTTGAATGTAGAATGTAGGCATCCACCTATTGAGTAAGTTGATCTGCTTATTGGATCTTGACATTGCTAAATGCACATCTTCAACGTTCCAACTAGGTTGGCATCTGTAAAAGTGTAATCCACACAGATCCCATTTAAATGATGAGAAGGAGCAACCAGTTATAGGAGGAACTAGGACATCCTAACTAGGTTGGCAGCTCAACCCCCAAACACCTCCTTCTTTTTTTTTTTTTTTTTTTTTTTTTTTGAATGGAAGGAAAAATAAATTAGATGAACTAACCTCGTACAAAGTAGTGGAGCATTAGACTTGATATGGAGTCCAATATCTGTTTTGGTGCAGGAGGTAGTCAGCCAATGCGTCCACTAGTATGCCAGTGCCACAAGGCTTGCCATTAACATACTTAAAAGATGGGAGGCTGCCTATCCCATTAGGAATCAATGTCAACCTCTCAAAATTAGAAATTGAAAAAGACTGCCTATCCCATTAGGAATCGATGTCAACCTCTCAAAATTAGAAATTGAAAGATGCGTAAGCGATGGGAGACTGCCTATCTCTTCTAGAAGTGAGGTCGAACTATAGCAAAAACAAATTGTAATAGTTAAATCCCTTCTGAAGAGATTTGAGATTGGTTATCCCTTCTGGAAGTGGTTCCAAATAAGGAACCCATGTAATAGTTAAATCCTTCAATTTGGAGAGAGCGGAAGGGGTGGAGGAGGATGAAGATGCTGGTGAGGTTGAAAAGATACTACAACAATACCATCAGTCTTCATTGTCTTCACTTTCATCATAATCGTCTGTTGTAGTGGCTTGGAGCTTGTTTCAAATAGATCCAGCTTTTTGAGATTCGGAAACAGGGGCATGGAAGTTAGAAGCAAGCGAACAACAGGATATATCCCAGGTGAGTAAGACTAGGGAAAGAAAGCTGCTTGTTGTTGATTTTCTGTTAGTGATCCCAAGGCTTCCCCAAACTCCTCTCTTTCATTCCCCCACCATCCCTTCAGTTTATGGCAATATCTAATCTGAAGTGTCATGAAGGATGGGAAGAAAGACTTGGATGAGTGATCATCTACCTGTTCCAATCACTATTCCTTCTCCAATCTACTCAAGAAGCACAGCTTTGATTTTGTCAATAGTGTTGTTGAGTTTGCGGAGCTCATCCTTAACCCCCCCCCCGAATGGCAGACTGATTTTTTTGAGAGGTTCAGAAGCCAAATTTGCAATGATTCCTTCAACGATGGCGAGGAGTACTACTTCAGCCATTAGTATTAGGCATCAAATGCAAATTAAGGTTTGCTGAAAAAAAAGAGAGAAGGAAAAAAAGGCTTAAAGATTAGAGTTGCAGAGTGAGAAAGAAGGTGTAAAGAGATTCTGGAATGCTGAGAGAACAGAAAAAGGAAAGTGAAAAAAAATGGAGTTGTTTTAGAACTATCAAAGTCTAAAGGCAAGATTACTATGGAATTGCAGTGTGACTGTGTGAGAAGTGAATTGGAGATCTATCATTTCCACTATTTACAACAAGTTAATGAAGCCATGTGACTTCACCGGAGAAAGATCGAATAAACCAATAAACAAATAAATAAATTGTGTAGTCACACGCTAACAACCAATAACACCGTTTAACTTTATAATTTTTATTACTAATTTGTTTATGTTTCATAGCCGTTGTCCACTTCTATTGTATCTTGAAAGTAGTGACTAGCCGTTAGCTTCTTTAGCCATCCTTGAAAATTTTTTTTTAATAAATAATAATAAATTAAAATAAATAAATAAAGGGAGTAGCCGTTGCATCTCCAACTATATTTTAATCTGACAATGTTAATTATTTGGGAAAAACATCAACCCATATCTTCAATATTATTTACAAGTAAGCACAAAAACCTATCCGTTATGAAATATCCCGTATCCGTTACGAAAGTTTTCTAATTCTAAGCAGCCTTATCAATCAAATATTCCCTTGCAGTTTCTATAATTCTGGTTCCGGATTTGAAAGTTAACCTAGCTTTCAATGAATTCAGAACCATCTATACCAAAAATGCTTATACTTGCATCAACATTCTTGTGGAGATATAATCAAACAATGCATAAACATATGTTACTTAGTCACTCTAGTACCTTGGTTCTTATCATTCCAGTTGTGTTCGAAACCGTGTTAATAAGGAATCAATGGGCATTTTCCGATATATTACTCAAAAAAATCGACATAATACGCCTAGTCGATTGGAATTAAGAAATTCTGTCCTCCAGTACTTGTTCTTATTGAACCTCTAAAAGTCTGGCTCATTTTTTTTCACTTCGAAGTAGGCAGAAAATCGACTTCTAATTTATTCATGTTTCAATTTTAACCCAATCTTCTTCAGCCATTGAAAAGCATTCTAGAACAAAACATGATTATTTGTTCTTGTTGCATAAAGTCTAAGCAATGAACTGGAATTTTATCTCTCTTCTCTTTTTTTTTTTTTTTTTTTCCAATGTAATAACAAAAGATGTTGGAACGCATGAAAAGCACCAAATAGATATTCACCACCTGCAATTTCACATGCAGCCTACATGTGTGTGTGTGTGTATATGTTCTCCTTTTCAACTATTCTATTCAAATGGACACTCACTAAACTTTGTAGTCAAACTTGGACCAAGATTTTGTGCATATTTTGTGTATACATTTACCTTTTTGTGCCAATAATGTGAGTGAGTTTTTTGGTAAGTTAACTTACAGCTTACTTTTGTTCAGACTTGCTAGTGATGGATTGCCCACTTGCTAGAATCACTTTTTAAGTAACAAAAAGCATTGCAACACCAACTCTTACCCAAAAAAAAAAAAAAAGTCATGCCATATCATAATTCTATATTTATTATTTCTAAAATAACGATTATACCCTTAAATGTCTAGTAACCAATCGCTCACCACCATGACCGGCCGGCTGGTTATCAACTAGTTACTGGTCGGAAACTACTATTGTGCGGTAACCATAGCTGCCAGTTGATTACAGTTGATTATCGGTAGATAACCACAACCGCCAGCGAGTTATTGGCTAGTAACTGCTTTCAGGAAACTCAGTCAAAAAAGATCCTAGATCATAGGCTTAAAGTGTTGCAACTCGTGAAAGATGAAATCAGAGCATCACCCCATGCTCTAACTTGGGTATAAGTGATTTATCAAAGAAAACTGTGTTGAAGTGTTCTCCCCAAACCAAAACCCACCCCCCGACCACCCCCACCCACCCACCCCCCTCTCCTCCTCCTCCTCCTCCTCCTCAAATGAAAGTTCAAAACAAACTTATTTCTAATTTTAGTGAAAGACTAGCACTTTTTAACTATGGTAGAAGCTTAGTTGAGCCTTGCGGTTAGGTGGTTAAGTGATGTTACAATTTAAGCATTAGTAGAAGAATCTTGTTGAGCATATTCTTTCCGTTGCTTGTACTGAGCAAGATGCTTGTGACAATCTTCTAGCTCTTTCTCCAACTTTTCGATGAATTGGCTTGTATGCTCAAGTGACTGCAAGTACTTGTACTTTTCCAAGGCCTGAAAAAAATTTTTTTATTTTTTTTTATTTTAGCACAGAAAAGCAAAGAATTAGTCATTGCTTAGAGAGATTAGAGCTTGCAAAAACCTTAGAATCATCAAGTTAAAAGAAACTTAAACAGAAAAGATAAGTTAATCCAAAAACAGTAGAAAGCTTAGAGCTTCCAAAACCATCAATAGCAGTGAATTTTTCAACCTTAAAAAATGAAAGGTAGTCAAACACGTTGGTAAATAACAACTCAAACGGGGAGATGAATTTTACCTTGTCTTTAGAGGGTGTATCTGGAGGTGACATCACATTTGGCTGAACATAATTCTTTCCCCGATAAAAAATTATAGTGTTGTTATGTTTTATGTCGATGACAATGCCTTTGCTCAGACGAGCGAGCTCTTCAGCATATTCTTGAAGCTGCCCTGGTTTACAAGGACGACAAATAACCTTTACTGTCTCATGCTTCTTCCAATGTAGATGCATATTGAGAACAACCCCTCCAAACACTCCGCGTCTCCCAACGGGAACATAATGCTTCTTTTTCTCACCGGTACGTTTAAGGTAATGCTTCTCTTCCTCGGTTAGAATTTCAGGATCGTATAACTCAGCTGGGGTTTTGGGAACCTCAAATTTTCTCAACTTCTCAATCAACCATGCTTCTTTGCGTTTTGCCTGAAAAGTTTTGGAAACAAGCAGAAGAAAAGGCATGGATAAATTGGTTGTATAGCAGTAAATAAAAAACTTTAAAGAGAAATAAAAACATCTTAAACAAGATAAGTGAATGCATCTATACACAAATGTGTTTGTATGTGTTTGTGTTACCTACATAGAACTTTCATAATTGACAAGCTATCATACCTTCTCAAGTTTATATCGAATCCGAACTTCTGGATTTGGAGAATTCATCTTCTTTCTCGCCATCAAACGATAGAATTTTAACTCATTGACTTTGGCCTTCTTGGACATTTTAGACCTTTTGGTTTTATCCTTCTTCACTTCTCGCAACGAGCCTTCAAGCGACTTGCCAACAGAAAACCTGACAACATCATTATGCGTCTCGAGCTCGATGGATGCTTTACTCATGTACCTAGCAAGCATCCCTCTTCTATAAACAACACCCCGGCATGTAAAGAGATCTGATCCCCGCACAAAAGGGAGTCCAAATAAAGCATGCGTACATGGCACATCTAAGAGTGGCCTTGATACTCCGTTGTTGTGCTTTCGCATAGAGATAAGGTTGGTGAGAGATCGGGTATAGCAAGTGTTCGTCAATAACGATGGCTCTGAAACTGTATTAGCCAGACAACGCCGTAAAAATATAGAGTCTCTGCATAAAAAAAAGATGCATAAATTTATCACTAGTGGCCTTCAAAACGAAAAGGCAGCATCATAACCAAAGTCTGCTCAAGGGCATGGGCATAAATTAAACAAGAAAAATCAAAATGGAATAAAAAAGAGCCAAGTCTTCTTTTTTATTCAGATTCCGGATCTCTTTAGCACTCGTTTAGATCCCTATCTGTATATAAAAAGCTTTCTACAATGTTTTCTTTCATAAAAATTCAAATTTACTTTTTAAACCTAGAGACGGACCATTAGATTCATAAGTTCACCTAAATTGTCAAAATGCGAATGAGACCATAAGGAAAACAAACAAAAAACAAAACCAAAAACAAAAACGAAAACAAAAACAAAAAAAGAGAGAGAGAGAGAGAGAGAGAAAACTCTTGTAAGAAAAATGTTGAATCATTGGAATCATTCTTAAATAAACTGGATTGTGGCTGCAATATCTATAGGCTCTCTTCACAATCACATGATTCAAGCTCAACCTACTACAATACTAACACGTTTAAAGAAAAAAGGAAAAAGAAAAAAAAATCGACAACCAACAGAAAGAAACGGTACCTTCTGGAGATGTAGGAGAAGCAACGAGCAAAGGCTTTGAAGGAAATTGGAGGAAACATATTTGTTGGAAGAAAAATCAGATTGAATATGTCCCTCTTTAACAATTCTCCGATTCAAGTTTCAGCTCAACGTTACCGAACCCCCAACGCCACCTCGGGACCAGACCCACCATAGCCACCGACATTGTTGATTTGAGCTCGCGTTTGACAAGTTCGCGTAAACGGCCGCTTCCGCCAAAGGCGAGGAAGGTTATTTTGGGATTGGGTGGTGGCTGGGAGTGCGGGGATATCGTCGGAAGAAGGGAAGACTCGATGGGTGGCGCGACGCCGCGACGGCGATCTGCGGTCGTGCTGGTGGCGGCAGCTTTCTCAGGCCCAGTAAGTAAATCCACTTTGGGTGAGGGATTCTTTTTGCCTTTTTGGTTGATGTTTGTCTTTTAGCTCGTTTTTTTTTTTTTTTTTTTTTTTTTTTTTTTTTTTTTTTTTTTTTTTTATGAATCTGTCGTTTTTGATCTCTATCAGTAAAATTATTTTTTACGCCGTTGAGATTTAATTGAACGGTTGAAATGTTGATGGTGTACGATACTTATCATATACTTTACCTCACATAATCCTTCACACACAAAGTCTTCTCTATCGCCGGCGATCTTTCTGCCGTCAGTGATTCACCACTGACGCCGGCAACCCACCTCTGGCCCCCCAGCCTCGGACACCGACCGCTGGCGACCCATTTTCTCTCTCTTCCCCTTTCTCTCTCTTCTATTCTCTCTCTTCCGCTCTCTCTTCCCCTTTCTATCTCTTCTCCTCTCTCCCGCGGTGACCCACCTCCGGCCCCCTAGCCTCTGTTGGCCGGCCGCCGGTGACCTCCCTTTCTCTCTTCCCCTTTCTCTCTCTTCTCTTCTCTCTCTCTTCCCCTATCTCTCTCTTCCCTATCTCTCTTCTCCTCCTTCCTGCCGCCCCTACACCCACCCCCAGCCCCCAGTAAGCCCCCCGGTGCGTCCCCCACCCCAGGCCCCCCTCCCCTGGCATCCCCCACCCCCCTGACAACACCTCCCCCCCCCCCCCCGGCCCCTTCTTTCTCTTCCCCTTTCTCTTTCGTTTCCTCTCTTCTCTCTCTCTTCCCTCTTTTCTCTTTTCATGGGACCGACCCACCCCCGACCCTCGGCCCCACACCCCAGGCCGCCCGACGCCCCCCCATCCCACCCTACCCGCGGGTGTGGTGGGATGGGGGGCGCACGCGGGCGACCAGGTGTGGGTCGGCCCCATGAAGAGAGAAAAGAGGGAAGAGAGAGAGAAAGGGGAAGAGAAAGAGGGGCCGGGGGGGTCGTCAGGGGGGGTGCTGGGGGGTGGGGCGGTGGGGGAGGCCGAGGGAGGGGGCCTGGGGTTGGGGGTGGGGGGCAGCGGGAGAAAGGAGAAGAGAGGGAAAGGGGAAGAAAGAGAGAAGAGAATAGAGAGAGGATAAGAGAGAGAGGGAGGTTGCCGACAACCGACCGGGGCTGGGGTCGGTGGTGGGGGGGTCGGAGGTGGGTCGCCGCAGGAGAGAGGAGAAGAGAGAGAAAATAGATCGCCGGCGGTCGGCGTCCGGGCTTAAAGGGCTGGAAGTGGGTCGTTGGCATCGGGGATGAGTCGCCGGTGTGCGTCACCGGTGGTAAGAAGATCGCCAGCGACGGAGAAGACTTTGGGTGGTAAGGATTATGTGAGGTAAGATGTATGATAAGTATCATACACCATCAATATTTTTACCATTAGATTAAATCTCAATAGTCTTAAAAAGGACTTTACCGGCACAGAACCCTTTTTGTTTAAGGGTTTGTTTGTTTTTCTTATTTAATGGCATTTCGGTCTTTTTCTAAAAAAAATCACATGATGAGTCACTCGCCTCATTCAGCCTTAAACATAATAGAAATAGATGGAAACTGTCAATTTATCTCTTTAATTTACTTGACTTTTTCAAGGCTTATAACTTTATATTTAACATGTATTTGAACCACGGGTTTCAATTGAGATTTTTATTTAAATTTATATTAAATTATTATATATTTAGTGTGTGGGTTTAAATGATGGGAACTAAAAATAATAATAAAATGTGTTAAAAAAATTTATATTAATTTGGAACTTGTTTTATTCGTCTTAAAATTTTATATAATTTTTAAAAAAATTCATCTTATTTGGACTCATATATGAAAAGTTATGAACTTTTAAAGTTTGAGTTAGAAAATTATAATAGGAATTTGTGATAGTTGAAACTGAAAAAAAAAATTATAATTACAGACATAGCCTAATGGTAATATCACACTTGAATCCATCTGAAGGTGTAGAGTTTGAATCTCCACTTTTAAATTAAAAAAAAAAGTATTTAAGTGCAATTGATGCACCAAATATAAAATTAGATTGGGATTGTTTTTCCTTTTATTTTTTATTTTTTGTAGTAAATTCTATCAACTCATTCCTTCCTTCTATTCATTTTTATATAATTTATCTTTTCTTTTTTATTTTATTTTAATTTTAGTTTATTATCATTTTTTTTTTAAATTTGATGGTAGGGGATTCCAACTCTGTATTTTTAAGTGAAGTTAAATATAGTAATACTGTTAGGCTATACTTGTAAGTATTTTTCTTTTTAATTTTTGGTTCCATATAATTCCTTATTTTGACACATATCAATTATATCATTATTACTTACTTTATGATATTCTTTTTGGACCCCTCAATTTTTTTATTGTAAATTATGCCCCACAATTGTTAGATATTTATAATTTATCCTCACTCAAAAAATTTTTCTTAAATGTGCCCCACATAATTTAAATTATTCTTATGTTTTAATACAAAACCTAACATCTCTTTCCAATCTTTTATTACAACTGTACTTTGTTTTTAAATTTAAAGATTGGTAATTTAGGTATAAGAAAGGATAATTGTGTTTTGATGTGTTTAAAAAAAATATGAATTAAGTAATGAGATTTTTAAGTTTGAATAGTAATTTTTGTTGACTTTTTCAGAAAAGATAAAAAACTTTTTCAGAAAAAGACAAAAAAAAGTACAGTTCAATTTAAATTGAAAGGGTGTGCCAAACACCCCTTTATTCACTTTAAGATTATCAACAATTGGAACATTGATGCTTGCAAATTTCATTCATTAATAAAATGATTCACCTTCAAAAGGAAAAAATGATGGTGTAGAATAAATAAAGTGAAGCTTAATTTTTACTTTTTAAAAAAATACAAACAGCAACAAATCATGGACTAATAAAAACTTCTAAATTAAGACTAACATTTGAAATATAAAAGTTCAAGAAAATAGTTTACAATATCTTTTATATATAAATACAAATGTGATAACTATTACATGTTAATAAAATATTTTTAAGAAATTTTTTTTATCCATATAGTGATTGCAGTATAGTTCATCAATAATTACATACTAATTCTATTAAAATGTGTAAAGTTCAAATCTCTACTTCTATTAATTCAAAAGAATCTTGTATCCCGTATAGAATTACTATTTTCATTTAAAAATCTTATCCTCATATTTGCTCTCACTAAGATAAAATTTCAGATCCGTCACTGTTTACGTAGAGAGTCAAAAATGAAAATTTTCAAAGCAGCCTTATCATTGACAGGCATCCATACTTAAAATGCTGATGTTTACATCAACGTTCTTGCAGAAATATAATCAAACGAGGCAAACACACATGTTACATATCACTCTAGTACATTGGTTGTGTTTATCAAAACTTGTACAAGTCTGGTTCATTTTTTTCACTTCAAAGCCGGCGCGAAATCGGCTTCTTGTTCTTCATTTAAGTCGACCTTCTTCCACCATGGAAAAGCATTCAAGAAGAAAACATGACTGATCTTCTTGTTCTTGTTGTTGCATAAAGACAAGTAATGAACTGGAATTTTAGCTTCTTCTTTTTTTTTTTTTTTTTTTTTTTTTTTTTTTTCATGGGGGCACACAAAAGATATTTGAAGGCATGAAAAGCACCAAATAGATATTCACTTTCTGCAATTTCACATGCAGCCTCTGTGTGTGTGTGTGTATCTTATAAGAATGCAGCCTATATGTATTTACTTTATATACACACACACACACACACATAAATGTTCCCATTTTCCACTTTTTTTGTTTTGGCTGCTAAAGCATTTTCCACCATTCTATTCAAATGTACACTAACCAATCTTTGGAGTCATATTTTGGCTATATTTTGAAGGCTGGGCAAGTGGGTTGGGGGAGAAACCATATTTCAAATGCTGGCAATTAGGTTATATTACTTTTTGCCTTTTGTGCCACTTTTTGTGAGTGGGTTTTTTTAGGTAAGTTAACTTATTCTTTACTTTTTGTTCAGACTTGCTCGAGAAGGATTGCTATAATCACTTTTTAGTACCAAAAAAGCATTGCAACACCAACTATTCCAATATGATGGAACTATGGTGGAAATAATTGTTATCTTTATGCCTCTTAATATATATACACACACACACACAATAAGACCAAGATAGTATGTTACTTCACAATGACATTCACATTCGGTTTGACACTCAAAAGGCAAAATGAGGGCTCTGATATTTGATCTTACCTTCGTTAGGAAGATATGACCTCAAATTAAGGTCAAACGTTTTACCAATTTTACCATCCCAAGGGGCTCACTTAATGGGAGTTTGTTATTCTTTAAAGAATTGTTGAAACCACTTTTACATAGATGCAGTTTTTTTCTTTCAAGGTCTTTACTTCTCTCCTTTGCCTTTCAATACCTTTTCCCCCCTGATTATCTTCTGTTACTGGCTAGTTATTTTTTAAGGGTTAACGCTAAATTTTTTTTAAAAATAAATTATACAGATTTGCAAGTAATTCGGGATTCAACAATTAACTACTACTATTGTTATCAGCCACTAAAGTAGATTTAGGGCTTGTTTGATATAATTTTTGTTTTTGTTTCTAGCCACTAGAAGAAGAGAAGTAAAATATGTGGCTTCTCAATAAGTATTTGGAACTAAAGAACATTTGAGGTCAAAATAATCTCTAAATTATTCTAATAAATACTAAAAATATTAAATGAAGTTTATAATAATATCTAACTTAAATTTTGCTACAAGTTTTAAAGCCTATTTAAGAGAGTTTTTGTAAGAAGCCAAATATTTTTAATTTGGACAGAAAACACTTTTATAAATTGAAAGCTTTTATGACAAATTATCCAAACCAAAAGCAGAAGTTGCATTTGGACCTGGGAAGTCAAAAACAGCTTTTAAGAAGCTCTATTAAATAAGTTCTTAATCTTTTTTTAGGAGAAAATAGTATAATTTAAATTATTATTGGCTCAACAATCTTGCCAAAGTCTAAGCTACATGCTTGTAACTTTGCTTAGTTCTTACTGGGTGTCGACCACATTCAGTTGCCTTTTTAAGTTTTAGTTAATTAGTAACTTCCAAGTAAGGCTCATTTCAAATCATTTTAAATATTTTTAGTCACCCACCCAATAATTGTGCTGATTATCCAGAAAGCTAAAATAATTGGTATATTTCAACCAAAATAATAATAATAAACTATTGATGGTTTGATACCTCTCCATCTCTCTCTCTATTTCATTGAAAAATACGGCAAATGGGGACGTATTGACATAAAATAATCCATTACCTTGTTGGGAAGTAAGAAATTCCTAACACTTTTATCAAGATATATTACACCAAAACAATGTTGAATAAGTCAAACAACTTACAACGGAGCCCAAAACAAAGTCAAACAACTTAAAAAATCTTATCTTCAAAAGCCAAAATAAAAAAAATAAAAAAAATAAAAAAAGAAAAAGAAAAGAACCCTCTAAGCTCTATCAAAGTAGCTTCTCGTTCGGAATTGTCAAAATAATTGTGGTGTCAACGTTGATATTGAAAAGTCGGTCCTCATAGACGGCTTTTCCAAACTCTCCCTCTTTCTTATTTCCTCTCTTTTTCTTGGGTCATTATTTTTCCAATTTTATTAATCGTAAAAAATAAAAATCTACTCATTTTCTTAAATATTTGGAACAAGATTAAATGGCTTATAAGAGACTTTCTTTTGTATTTTATGTAACATAGTAGATTAAAGAAGTTATTTTTGTTTGACCCACACAAATGAATCAAATTTGCCAAAACATAAAAAGCAAGTAATTAAGATTTGTTTTTGGAAGGTTAATTAACTAAAGTTAAATACAATGGTAGTTTGGAATTTGGATCACCATTTAGAGTATGTTTTTAAGCATTATTTTAAGCCTTCATAGGTATTATTTAAGTTTAACTCCAATTAAATTGTATTTTTTTAATCTCAAATTTTATCTTTTTATGAAAAATTAATAAAATTTATAATTAATTTTTAAAAAATTAATCACTTCTAACTTAAAAATTTTATCTCCAATTAACTTACCAAATGAATGTTAAATATTTTTTTTCAATCTTTTCTCACATAAAAAATTTAAATTCACTATTAAAATTTATTTTTCAAGTTTATAATCCAAAAGGATCGTCATGTCTACCTTAATAATAGTAATTAAAAGGAATATAACATTCCAAAATTAAAAAAAAAAAAATGCTAGCGTGCGCCAAATGAACAGCGGCGCATTTTAGAAAATGACTGGAGAAGAATTGTGAAACATAACGAACTTAAAAAAAAAAAAAAAAAAAATTGTAGTACAATTAAACACGACAGCCCAGGCTTAACCTTTTCGCCTTCCCTCCTTCCTTCCTCTCTCCTCCATTTTCTTTCGCTTGAGACCCCCCAAAAAGAACTTTTTAATTTTTTTTTTTAACTTGAAATCTCAAAAAGATTCTCATATTTTTCTGACCACTTTCCTCTGATTTTTTCCAAATCAATTTCTCTGACCATTGTTGGTTTTTGCTGTTTTTGATTCGAATCACAAAAAAACACATCTTTTTTTTCTTCTGGGTCTTCCTTTAATTATGTGAAGCTGTTCAAGTTTAGGCGAAGAGTTCAAGGTGATTACTCTCTCACTTTTGCTATCTTTCCTGTATTAAAATTATTAAGATCTTAAATATTGCTTTTCAAACTAATTCTTCTCTGATGAAAATCATATGGGTGTTTTTTTTTTTTTTTTTTTCTCTCTCTAAGTTGGTCATTTTGTGCGAGAAAAATTTTTTTTTTCTCCAAAGTTGTTACATTTGGAGGGCCAAAATTTTTAACTTGGACAAAAAAGGAAATATTTTAAATATTTGTAAGAGATTCTGTAGTTGGAACTGATCTAGAGTTGTTAAATTTTCCCTTTTACATGAATCTCTGCTACTACATTTGTACTAAACGTAAAAATAAAATATAATTATATTTTCCCACTAATGGTTGCTCATGTAATTAGTTTCTAATTTTGAAGTTATACTGTCTTTGGGAATTTTTTTTAGTCCTCTGAAATGGGTGTGAATATGTCAGAATTTAAAGTCAAACGGCTTGCTAGATCGGGTTTTTCGACCGAGTAAGAAGATAGGTGGGTAATCTTGTAAAGGAAAAATTTGTTAAAACAGAAATAAAAGAAGAAAGGAATGGTGTGGTTGTGAAGTTGGTTTGATCATTAAATTTTGTTTACATTCATGTAGTTCGAATACTTACGTTGCGATGAAGCCAAATGGCGGAACTGACTTGGAAGTTGGTAAGTTGGAGAAAGATCGAGATAAAGCTACTATGCGGAGTAGTAGTAATAAAGGAGTTAAATTGCAAAACCAGGCATTATTGTCTGGCCTCGCCTACTGCATCTCTTCTTGCAGCATGATACTAGTCAACAAGTTTGTGCTTTCGAGCTATGATTTCAATGCCGGGATTTCTTTGATGTTGTACCAGGTAATAAGCTATTGCCAATGTTGTTCGTATTTTTATTCTTCATTATTATCAACGAAAGAGAAATGATTTTCGATGACGGGCTTTGGTGCTTAACTAGTTAATTGTGCTTCTGTGGGTGCAGAATTTTATTTCAGTGATTCTTGTGTCAATATTAAGTCTTCTGGGTTTAGTAACAACGGAACCACTAACGTGGAGATTGATTAAAGTCTGGTTGCCAGTAAACGTCATATTCGTTGGGATGCTTGTCACAAGCATGTTCAGGTATGTAGGTATGAAGTTTGAATTTTTGAACTGGTTGTTCTAGCATAATTTGCCCATGACTTGACCTTAATGTTGTTATGACAGTCATTTTTTTTATTAACATCTTTCTCCTAGTTCTGATTCTTGAAGTTAGTTTTAGATTTATATATATATATATATATATATGTACTTTTTCTTGAGAGAGTATTACCAATCATGAAAATACTTCTAATTAAGCATTTAGTTTAACTCTAGTTTGACAAAGTACTAATCAGTATAATTATGAGGCATAATGGATTTCTATTCAATAAGGTTGGAAATCGTCCCAAAGCTTAAGGGCCCGTTTGAACATAGGTTGGAGTTGGAGTTTTTGAGATGTGTGTTGGAAATATCTGTTTGATTGAAATGTGAATTGAAATCAAACTATGATATTTGAATAGGGTAAAAATTTGAATGTGTTTGCTTAAAAATAGGCAATAGATCTTGTTTTGTTCCTCTTGTCATTGTGAGCGTTTAGAGACAAGAATCATCTCATTTTGACTTGAAATAAGATAGTCATGGACTTTTAAAGTTTAGGTCTTATAGAAATGGAAGAGAGTGAAAGAGAGATGTGGGATTTGTACTGTTGCAAACTGGAGTTGGAGTTTTTGGAAGCGAACCTTCAAAAAATAGGTTGGAACTGTTCCAAACGGAAGATTTTAGAGCTGCCTAGTCAGTCCGTCAGTGGGGTGAAACTCGTTTAGTCGTTGGTGCGTATAATAGATCACTGATTTGCCATGTGTTCAGCTTGAAGTTGAAGTTCGATTTTACTTTAAATTCTTTTTTCCTTCTCACAAAATCTGTTGCTCGAATGCTAATAATCTCGTTTGCAGCTTGAAGTACATTAATGTAGCCATGGTCACGGTCCTGAAGAATGTAACTAATGTGATAACTGCTGTTGGCGAAATGTATTTATTTAACAAGCATCATGACAGCAGAGTGTGGACTGCTCTGTTCCTAATGGTATGGTCGATGACTCAACTGTGATCTAGAATTTAGGGCTCACTATTTTGATAAGTGTTTTTATTTGTTCCTCTATGTGAGTGAAACTGTTCGAGGGGACCTAAAAGGCTAAAACTGAATCACTGGTTTAAGGGTTCGGGTTTTTGGTGTGGAAAGGGGCTATTCCACGGTTATAACACATATTACCTTGTTAGTTAATAGTAAAATAAAAAATCCCGTAGATCCGTTTGCCAATTAGAGCCAAAATGTTGAAACAGACACCAAAACCTTGCTCGTTTAAAAGTGTCCACATATATCACAAAAGTAGTATTTAGAAAGCATCACTACTTTGAACATCGATTCAATTAAATACTTGTGGTTTTGCATTGTGCAGATAATTTCAGCAATTACAGGAGGAATTACTGACCTAACATTTCATGCAGTCGGCTATGCATGGCAGATTGTTAACTGTTTCTTAACTGCATCATATTCCGTAAGTGCATTGCAAATTTATGTTTAAGTTGAATTTGTACCAAAAATGACTTTGAACATGATGCGGCAAAGTCTTAAGATTCTTACACAAGTCAATCACCCCGTTTCCTTCTGAAATGTTAAGTGAGTTTTTTTCTTTTTAGTTTGCTTTCTTAGTATTATTGATTTACAATACTTTTGATGTATTTGTGATATTTTACCTGTGCAGCTGACTCTTCGCCGGGTTATGGACACAGCAAAGCAATTCACAAAATCTGGGAACTTGAACGAATTTTCAATGGTCTTGCTAAACAACACCCTTTCTTTGCCTATGGGGATTATTCTTATATTCATTTTTAATGAGGTTGATTATCTTTTGAAAACGTGAGTTTTTTTCGCTTCGTCTCTTTACTGATGTTAAAATTCTTGTCAATGGTAGAGACAATTTTTTGATATATAAAAATACATGTTTTTGCTCTATTTTCTGATGTATTATTTGTTTTAAGTATTGGTTACCTCTAAACATAATATCTTATCTCATTAATGTGATAAAATGTATTTGAAGGTGGACCGTGTTTGACATTAATGCATTTCTCTTTGAAGTTGTGAAATATTTGTTTTCTCATTGTTTGACTAAATCTAATGGTTCTTGACCTAAAATGCAGGCCACTTTTGAGGATGCTGGATTTCTGGCTGGTGATGACACTGAGCGGATTTTTGGGTCTGGCAATCAGCTTCACTTCTATGTGGTTTCTTCATCAAACAGGTGCTACCACATACAGGTAACATCAAGATTACTTGATGATGGATACATTATTTCTCGCTGTGCAACTTATCTCATTTATGAGCCGTTCGATTTTAATTTCACATGAACTGTTTCCTAGCTTTACCGTTGATTGCGTGACCATTTATTTGTTTTCGCACATTGACGTTTTGGCTTGAGACGCTTATTTTGGGAATTCCTAATCACTTATCAGTTGTGCAGCCTTGTTGGGTCACTGAATAAGATCCCCCTGTCCGTTGCCGGTATCTTACTTTTTAAAGTCCCAACCAGTTTAGAGAATTCCACGAGCATTTTCTTTGGTAAGTTATTTCCATTCAATATCGGAAAAGATTGAAACCTTGAGTTGCTTTTTCTAGTGTTAACCAAATCTGAAATTTTGCAGGGCTTTTGGCTGGAGTATTTTTTGCCAGAGCCAAAATGCGGGAGCGATCTCAATCCTGAAATGTTGCACCTTTGGTGAATCTTTGCACGAAACCGCGAGTTCAGGGCAATAAGCATACTGAAATATTTAACTTCCTCGGCTGTTGTATCTCATTGATTCGCGGAAAAACAGCTTTCTCCGAAGGCCTGGAAGGTGGAGATGGAAAAATCTTGCCATTTTGGATTGCTGTTCTACGGAGTCAGCTATGGTGCCAAGAAGATTAAGTTATTTAGAAGTGCATTGGGCATTTTTATTTGTTGTATTCTGCGTTAGAAAAACTTTAGATCTAATCCTTTTTTTTCTTTTTCTTTTTTTTTGGGGTTTTTGGCTCGTTTAACATTTCCGAATTCCCAATCTGAATTTTTTGGCCAGTAAAAAAAAAAATAGTATCATTTAGTTGAATAGTATGTACTATAATTTCTGAAAGTCATGTTCTACTAGGAAGGATAACAATTGAGCCTGATTTGAGCAAGATAAGGTCAAGAAGATTGTTTCTTTTTTCTTTTTCCTTTCTTTGGAAGTGAAAATGTCCACCGTAAATATATTATAATTGTTAAGTTTGGTTCCAAAGCAATAGGGTACGAGCTTGGACATCACCCCAAAATGAAAGGGGCAATTTCGTAGTTCTTGATCTATGAAGATATGTTGTTAGGTGCTCTGTTTAATTTTCCTATTGAGGCTAAACCTAAACATGTGCTCGAGAATTAGTTGTTCAATTAGTGATAAGGAAAGTATGGATTCTCAAAAAGAGAGGAGCTGTGGTCCCTTCCGAATCGTCCGGATCTCACGAGTGAATAGAAAGTTGGATATAAATTAAATCTACATTGGATTTCACCTAAATCATAGAAAGGGTATGTTTCTAATATTGTACCTCACATATTAGTTGATACCTCAAGTGAAAGAACAAAAAAAAAAAAAAAAGATTCATTAAGGTTTAATTTTTGAATAACTTCCCAATGGTATTAGCAATTAGGTGATTTTATCAATTTTAACATTCACTGAGGTGTTCAAGATTCACTGTCGATTCTTTTAAATTGAGTCAAAGTTTCAGTTTCTTAACTCAATTTGAAATCAAAGGGATTCATGGATCAGTTCGATCCAGTCTAGTTAAACCATTTGCACCGTCAATAATACCAATTTGATGATTTTTGGTAAATAGAGGGCACATTTACATTGGTTTCATAAGCATTTTTGACTCGGATGTCTTAATTTTTTAGAATCTTTGGTCCAACGGCCAACTTGGTCCTTACTCCATGCTCTTCTAAAATCCCATTAGTGTGTGTGTGTTGCGGGGGGATGATCTAATGTAAGATTTTTCAGGTCAAAATGTGTTATTGTAATTAAAGTTCTGTCACAAGGTGTGACTGGATATCGATACAAACCCAGGGGGTGAAATGCAAAATTTTCATTTTCCCTTTTATTTTAAGTTTTTTAGAATCCTTTTTATTTTATTTTATTTAAAAAAAAAAAAAAAAAAAAACGTTACTTCAAGAAGAAAGAGGGAAGAGACGTCGTCGTTTGAAAGTTTTCGCAGTTGGAGTTTCAGCATCCATGGAAGCTTCACAAGCTACCACCACCACCGAAGACCCTAACCCTAGCCCTAACCTTAGGCGGCGAGATCTGAATCTGAACTCGATATCGTCGTCTTCGCCGGTGTGGCCCACCATAGACGGGCCGTTGGGTCTTTCGGAGGAAGAGGCTCTCAGTTACGCCCGCCGATTTTACAACTTCGGATTCCTCCTTCTTCCTCTGCTCTGGGCCGTCAATTGCTTCTACTTCTGGCCTGTTCTCCGTCACTCCCGATCTTTCCCTCGCATTCACTACTGTATGTTTCTTTCCCTATTCTCTTCATTTTCCCTTTCTTTTTCGCGTTGTTTTTCTCGCCAAACAAACACCGTTTAACTTTGTGATTAGGTTGTTTAATTGTTGATATTGATGGTGTCGTAATGTAGTTTTTAGTTGGAATTAAGATATTTTCAGGAACAGGATGAAGAAAAATTGTGCAAATCATGAAACTAAAATATTGGGTGTTATTAAGGCCAAAAGAAAGTTGGGAATTAGATTAAAAATATTAGTATCAATTTCATTTTCCGTGATGTGTATAGATGATTTTTTTCAAATCTGATAAGAAAAATTTCACTTTTGTGCCTTTTGTGTTTGGTTATTTTTTGTTCTTCATTTTTGGTTGTAATCTCGTCTTTGTTTGGTCTTTTTTTTTTTTTTTTTTTTGTTTAGATTCATGTATATATATATTTGAGAACATAATATTTGGACGTTTGATAATGTTAGTATCTAACATTAAATGCACACACACGCACACACACACACACACACGCTAGTATAAGGGAACGTGCCTCAAATCATAACAAAAAAAAATGCTTTTATATAAAGCTAGTTGATACATATGATAAAAAATGTGTCAATGCAACTAATTCTTCTTTTTATTGTTTCTGATTTTAAAGATACACAAATCAGTATATATGCTAATATAACTTTTAGTTAGACTAATATTGAACAATTATGATATTTACGTCTTCAAATATGAAACATGAAATTGTTTCAATTGCCTTGTTAAAGTGGCCTAATAGTTATATTTTAAGCGAAAGAGTAGATCGAATTTGGTTTGTTGGTACATTTTAGTGATGTGATCTCATTTTCTCGTTGATAGAGACACAAGTTGTTAAATGCATAAAGTTTCAAGTTGGCACATCTTTTGGCAGCCACATTAGTTATTTTTTATTTTTTTATTTTTTGGTTGAGTTGTGATCATTATTTTGAGCGCTACAGGGCGTTCTTTGCGTTGTTTATTGTGTTTGTTTTCACATTGTTTAAGGTTTTAAGCATTTCATGCTATCAAATGTATTTTAACTTTATTCCTTAGTTACTGAGAATATTCAGAGAGCTTTTCAGTTGGTTTAGATTGGAATCAGTGGTATCATGAGAGGCAAGGCATTACTGGAGGACAGTAGTATCCGTGGGAGGTTGTTTTCAAGGTCATTAGATGTGAATCAGAAAATGTATTATGGAATGGACGAAAATGCAGTAATCTCAAATGATAGAAACAACAAAAAATAAATAAAGAGTTGGAGAGAGGATGAGTGCTAGGAAAGGAACGAAATTGGTTTAGTGAAGTCCGATTTAACGTGATTTTTTGTCAAATAATAGGAAAAAGGAACAACAAAGTAGGACATGACTGTTTATATCTTGTATTCTTGCTCTTTTTGCAAAAAGAGGAGCTTTAATATTTTATGAGAGAGATATTGCAGCTATATTATTCTTCTTGTTATGCTTTGAATAATTCCCTTACATTGGTGAAGATGCTAATCTTGCAGCACACCTTGACTCTGTGTTCCCCATGCTTGCAGTCGTATGATAGTTACTGCTAGAGGTGGCACTCGGCCTTTTGTATTAGGTGTTCTGAAATCTGAAAGTGTATTAGCGATGAAGTCAAATTTACTGACCTAACTTTCCAAATGTTAGTTTTGAATGTATCACATTATCTCTAGTAGTCATAGCACAATGCCAGCATTTTGCATTTACATCATGTAAATGTCTTTTATCGTTAAGGTTTGAGGAGGCCAAATTTGATTCCTATAGGCCTTTTGGATTTTGAATTCATAGAACTTTTGAAGTGTGCTTTAAACTGCCGATTGGGACCTCTCATTGTTTCACGTGATATACTGGCTTTAGAACTTGACACTGTTGACCATTTGCATGAATATTGAATCAGTCATGTGGCAAAACAAGATTTCCTTAGTTGAGCGATACTCTTCTAATAAAAACTTGCTTTCGCAGATGTTGTGAGATCTGCAGTTGGGTTCACGGTATTCACAGCTCTCCTCTCTTCATGGGCCCTTACGTTCGCCGTTGGGGGGGAGCGCCTTTTCGGCCCTGTGTGGGATCAGTTGGTAATGTACAACGTTGCTGACAAAATGGGATTGACAGGTTGGAGCTAGCCTAGGCATACATATATGCTCTCTCTTCTGCCCATCATTTTTTTTTTTTTTTGTTCATCGGGGTGGTTGGGAATATTGGAAGGGCTTAGTTTGTGTTTTGGCTTATTACCTTGAACAATCTTGTATATCCTGCTGCTATAGAAGATTATGGTGTATTACTTATTGAATATTCGAACTTTCTATCTTCATCAAGCGTTCAAACAACCGGTACGCCGAATTTGACAAGTCTGAAAGGGGAAAAAAAAAAAGCAAAAAAAAAAAAAAAAAGGATGGATTGGTGCACCTTAGTCGGGAAGTCGGGAAAATGGAGAGGAATTTTCTTTTTTTTTTTTTCATTTAAAAAAAAAAAAATCTCTCGCCCAATGCATTCCCTGATCTTCCTCTGTCTGCTAATCTTTCGATCTCTCTCATTCCTTTCATCATTCCTTCCTACCGGACAAAGCCTTAGCCTCATGATTATGTTTGTTAATCCGAAAAGCCAATGTGTAGTTACATCCTTAACCTTGACATTAACAATTATATCTCAAATAATCTTATTGAGATATTTTCTTATATATAAAAAAACAAGTTCAATGACTTAATTGTATTTAAATCTTTATTATAATTAATCCCTGTCATAGTAGTTCGTGACTTCCTCATTGTAGATTATGTACCATATTTATATTTTATAGAATTTCTTTCCCTAGTCTTAAAAATCTTGATCTAGAACCTACCAACATAGAGACGTATAATAACCACGCGAACTCTGTGCCACAACACGACAAGACTCAAGACTAATTTGATATTTCCCAATACTCTAGGATGGATATAAATATTGTACAAAAAATTGTAACAATGGCAATTTTAAGAAAATAATTAATCTACATCATTAAATAATTAACTAATATTAATCAATGATTTATTATCCATCAGATACATACTATCAAATCTATTTATTAACGATTCATTAGTCGTTAAACCTAATAAAAAAGGAAAAAAAACCTTCTAAGTAATTAAATGAAAGTGACTATTTTTAAAAGTGATCGTTAAAACAATCTATATCATCTACTTTCTAAATTAAAAAAAAAAAACATATTTCGCTGTAAGCATAATTCAATTGTAAATTTATTTTCTATTATAAAATATAGATTCAAACCCTTACAAATTCCAAAAAACCGGTAATTGAGGAATTAAATTATATATATATATATATATATACGCATCAATTCTTGTGCTGACAATTCCTCACGTATGATAGATCATTTGAGAGCTATTGAATGGAAAAATAAATGGTATTAATGAGAGAGAAGGTATAGAGATAAACAAATTTTCAGATTGTATGATGTCTCTCTTATCGGATCTCTTATCGGACATCCGGTTGCGGGACAAAAGAATCATTTTATATATATTGACATGGATAAGTGGATCTTTGGGGGACCTAGAATAGAAACTAGAGCACTAGAGCTAGAACCTCTAGGCGGAAAGGAAGTGGATCCCTGGGGACCATTATAGAGACATATTATAACCATGCAACAACACAAGAATATTACATATCCCTACACTAAACACTGTAGAATATTATTATATACACAGATTCAAAGATATGATATTCTTGCATAATCGATCATATTATATGGTTTTCGTTAATTGCATAAGTGATGAATCTCATTTTGGTTGGGCAAACGAATTATGTCTGGGAGATCTGGAAAAAAAAAAAAGTCATTTTTAATAAAAAAGAGTAAATTGTTTGTTATGATTTGGTCTCCATTTTTTTTTTCGTCAAACCATTTTTTTCCATAAAAAACTCCTTAAACTCTTTAAAAGGCTATAAAATATTATGTTTTTTTCTTAACAAACATTAAAAAATAAAAGAAAATATCGAGTGAATCATATGTTATTTATTATTTAAGGATAATCAAGAAAATGGGAAATTATAGTCGATATCATATTTTATAAATACTTTTAAAATTTATAACAGGTTTTTTAAAAGATGGTAAATTATAATATATATTTTTTGATAAATTATTATATTTTCAGGAAAATTCTTGGATTTTCTAAAAAATAACAGATTTATGATTAATTTTTTAATAGAGAGAGAGAGAAAGAGAGTGGGGATGAAGGAGAATGGGTTTTCTGGTATTGTATGGTCATAATATTGATTATGTTTACTATTATTATGTTTAAAATTTTATGTTTTAATATACTATTCCCCTTTTTTAAAATGTTATTTTGTTTTTCTCCCCAAATAAATTTATATGATCCAACTTACATATGTCATTTCAGCCAATTTTTAACTTTTGTTAAGGCAGTTTGGCGCGATATCTCCAAATGACAAAACGCCATATGAATTTCAAATTTCCAACTTTACATCAAACTTTTTTTTTCTTTCATTTAAAAAAAAAAACTCAAATTTTAAAAGTACATAACTTTCTTATTTCAAATCGAAATGACATGATTTTTATATCAAAATGCTTATAACGACGAGACGAACAAGAGATTCATTTTGTATTTTTTTTCCTGAAAACATATCAAATTTTGTGCTATTTAATATATCATAGAATTTTTTTTCAAAAGTTTTTCCTCCAAATCTACATTTTCAACCTAACATCTAAAGCACTGTCTCTAGATGTCCCCCCAAACTTTTTCAAAAGTAATTTTTTTTGTACCCTATTAAATAATTTAGGGTGATTTTAGTCATAAATAAAATTAAAGTCTAAATTACAATTTTGTAAAATATTTAGGGATCAAACGAATAATTTACCCAATTAAAAGAAGGTATTCAAGGAACTTTTCTAAAAATTTTCCTTTCCAACCCAACATCCAAAGCACTATCTATAGATGTCCTCCCAAACTTTTCCAAAAATATATATTTTTTTGCACCCTAATAAATAGTTTAGAGAGCTTTTAGACATAAACAAAATTGAAGTCTAAATTATAATTTTTATAAAAAATTTAGGGACCAAATGAATAATTTACCGTATTCAAAAAAGGTATTTTGAAATACCTCATTTATATATTTCTCTTTTTCCCTTCCATTATACAGTCTCGAACCTCTTACCTCGTAGTAGAAGGATGAAAACACACCCGATCGCCTAGGCTGCAGAGATGGCTCTGCTAAATTTGATAATACATATAGCAATAATATATCTCTAAGCAACGTGAGAGAATTTTGGCAACAAATTAATTATGTATATTTTCGGGTTTTTCCTTATAGTTGATGTTTTTAATTTTGTAAATATTATACTCTCTTACATGATTGTTGTTTTTGAAATTTCAATTTAGTTTCAATCTTTTAGTTTTCTTACTACAAGGTTATGTTTTAAGGGAAAAAAAAAAAGAAAAGAAAAGAAAAGGACATTACAAGGTTATTTTTAAGGAAAAAAAAAAAGAAGAAAAGGACATTAAATTGGAATAGGGACTTAATCATATATAATTTATTAAATAATTATTTTTAATTTAATCTAGTATGACGATGCAAGTCTTTCTAGACAGTTAATCCAGCAATTAGAAAACACAAGATAAAATTCATCAAATCTTGTTCAATACTATTCAATTAAGAATTTGTCTAATCTTTTCAGTACTATTCAAATGAATTTTCGTTACACAATCTTATTCAGTCCAACGTGTTAAACATGAGAGAAATGTATTGTGCATTGAAAAAGATAATGCACTGGTACAGTAATAATTGTATGACTCTTAAAGGTGTTTGTTTGGTGTTTAAATTATTTTTGGGGGCAAAAGTTCACATAAATTTGTTGTTGGTCAAAGTATTTCCAAATCCAAAAGAATGCCAAAAAGGCGTGAAATTCAATTTGTTCCCAAGGAAAACGAAGGCATATTATTGTTCCATTGTTAATTGTTTGACCCACCCACCCTGTTCTTGTATTGCTCATTTTCATGAATTACAGACTACTCATATTCGGCATGGTCTTTTTTTTTGTCTTGTCTGCTGAAGAGAGCGGGTAGCTATAGTGTTTCCTTGATTGAGAGTGATTCCTACAACGCAGACTAAAAGCTACAACAAGGATTTACTTTTTCAACGACTTCATTATTTCTGATTGATTTGCGATGCCAGTGCCAAGTGGTGGTGACATGATCCCATACACAATACACTTGCTCAGCGTCCATAATATAATCCTCTCCTGAGGACTCCTTTTGATTGGAACGAGTCCCTATTTGTATTTTGCATATTGTAAGGGCCGAAAATAACCTTGATTAATTATTGCAATTTCATAGCATTACTATATATATATATATATATATATATATATATATTAAGTTGCAGAGAGATCTACAACATAAATATTTAATATCTTAAATTGTATTTTGCATATAAGTTGTCGAGAAATCTCCTCTCAAAATTCAAAAAAACTACTGACCATGGATTGTGTTCTTAAAACATACGAGACCTTAGGAGGGGCCGGGGGGAATCTAGTGTATACAGAAGACCGGGAAAAATATATTGACATAGATACATAATTTAGGAAATGTTTTTATAGGAATACAAGTTTTTGTAAATGTCCCAACTTTTCCAAATTGAGAAAAACAATTTTCTTTAGAAAAAGTTTAGATGGACTCACTGATATACTGATATCAATTATTGATTAATCAATATATCAATTAATGATTTACATGCCCATTAGTTATATGCCATCAAGCCTATTAACAATAGAGCGATCTATCAATGATTGATTAATGATAATCCAGTTAAAAAAAAAAAAGAAAAAATAACCTTTTAACTAAACAAACCAAAGTTCGTTATTTTTAATTAGGAGTTAAAATTGGTCATCTCACATAAAATTTTTTTATTGAACTTCAGGAAAGGTAAGGTAGATTCAAACTCTATACTTTTTTGATAAAATTAGATGTGATATTATCACTAGACTATATTTACATCCACAACAAATTAAGAACATAATTTCTCAAAAACTATTTATAATTATAAACATAATTTAACAATAAATATAAACTCTAACATAAAATAAATAATTCAAATCACTCACTTACAAATTCAAACTCTAGCATAAATACAATCCATAATTGTATTTTGCATATTGGAGGTGTCGAAATAATCTCAGTTTAATCTCAGTTTAGATTTCCTGTCAAAATAAAAACGAAAAATACTAACCGGGGAATGAGTTCTAAAAAGCATGATGTTATGAACGGGAAAAAAAAAATTGTGTGTAGATGGGGATTATTATTATTATTATTGTTTACATAATTTATGAAATGTATATATAGGGATACAATTCCTTTATTATCTAGATCTAATATCTGTACTTGAGGATTTACTCCAAAAAAAAAAAAAAAAAAAAAAAAAATCTGTAGTTGAGGGTGTCGTTAAGGAGGATTGGAATGGTCGACCAAAGTAACGTCGATCTCTTCCTTCTATTTACACGTGGCACCATCTAAAATGATTCATATACAATTTCTACCCAAAAAATAAAAAGTCCAAAATACCAAACAGACAAAACAAAACGCAAATATCTCTCCTTCCAAGAAAACAAAAACAAAAAAAAAAACAAAAAAAGAAACAAAACAAAACGCCAAATAGGTCTGTCTTCTTCATCTATTCTCTGTTACAGCTCACATAATTTCTGTAAAATTTATCCAGTAGAACGCTTCCACGTGTACATCCCCAATAGGCAGAAACTCCGTTAGCTTAGCAGACTGTACAAGACACACTTGCGCGCACCAGATAAATGCTCATCCTCACCGAACAAACCGGATCCAAATTTTCGCTAACTTTCGGATCCGGACCCAAAAAACAAAAACTTGTCCGGAAAAAAAAAAAATAATAATAAAACAAAACAAAACAAAAAGATTCTAAAATACGCCGGTAAGCGGAATGCGCACATCTCCATCTTGGACCTTCCATCACGCCTTCATCTCCGCTTTCTTCGCACTTTCTTCCTCAGAAGCGCCAATACATACAACCTCCACAGCTCCACCTATATATATATTTTAAAATATATATGCATATATTGATATATATATGTTCACGACTTCACGCCATATTCCTTTATCGTGCGCCGCTCTGTTACAGCTGTGCGCGTTACACGACACACACTGTTCCATTCAACAGAATAATCATCGAAATCTCGGAATTCATTTTTTTTTTAAATTTTTTTCCAAATTTTTGCCGGAGAAATTCATGCATGTCGGCGAAAATGGATTCCGAGAGGTCAATCTACGGCGCCATCGCCGGAACCTTCGGCAGACCACAGACGGCGTCGGCGTCGACGGCGACGGTCCTCCTCCTCTTCGCCTTCGTCGCCGTCGCGTCGCTGCAAATCGCGACGTGGACGCCGTTCCCGAGGTGGACTTCGGTCACCGGTAATCGGCCACCGGAGGTGTCGGAGTCCGCGGCTGCGCCGGAGGATCCGAGGAGCTGCGGCGGATTCTTTGAGGGAGGAGCGGCGAGGAGGAAGGCGGTGAAGTCGATAAGGGAGTTCGGGGGAGTGGGGGACGGGAAGACGTCGGAGACGGAGGCGTTTCGGAGGGCGGTTCGGCACTTGAGGCGTTTCGGAGAGAGTGGCGGTTCTCAGCTAAACGTGCCTCGTGGGCGGTGGCTGACGGGCAGCTTTAATCTCACCAGTAATTTCACGCTTTTTCTCGAGGACGGTGCAGTCCTTCTGGGATCTCAGGTGCGTCCAAAACAAAACAAGCTTCTCTTTTTCATTTTTTTATTTAATTTTTGAAGAATTTAATTTTTATTGGCAGTTTTAGTACTTGTGTGGAAGAAACCAAATTAAAACTGTGTGGATAGTTTGAAGAGAAAAATAAAAAAAATAAATAAATAAATAAACAAAATGGATTTAGTTTCTGTTTGAATTATAGGTTTATAGGTTTGTCTTTAAACTGAAAAATTTTTAATGGCTCATTTTTTTTCAAATAAATATACGAATCCAAATGTGAAATTTGAATTATGTATTAAATTTTGAATTATGTATTTAAATTAAATGTGTGTTTGAATAATCTTAAAATGTAATATTTAAATAATATATAGGTTAAAAAATTGATGTGCACTAATTTTCTAAAAAGTAAAAAAATTGGTTTTAATTTGAGTTGAATTGTTATGATATAATAAATATGTCTAAATGCACGTGAATATTTGATTACCAATCAAATATACATTATATGTTTAAATGATAGCTTGTGGAGATGAATATCAAATACTGGTACTTAACTTTCGTACAGACAAATTGTACTTATAAAAAGCAATTATTTATTTTTTTTAAGTTTCTAAAGTGGCAATATTTCTCTTTTCCTTGTAATATTCCTGAAAAAAAAAAAGAAAGAAAAAATAACCCGAAAGCCCAAGAAAAAGATGATGTATCAAGAAAAAATTCAATGAGTTGGCAGGCAAGTAGACATCAGTCATTGTGGAGTTCACGTGTTGGCAAGGTGTTGTTTCCTTTAGGAGAAATCTAATTTCTAATACACAAAAAAGAGTGAGCCAGAAAGTGGCCGTTTGCTCTAATTAAAGAGATGCCCACCAAACAAATTTGTGTTAAACTAGGGGATTCTTTTTATGCTTTTGGAAGATTATAATAAGTGGATGCAACTTTTCTCTTTTCTTTCAAAGATTACAATTATAGTGACTATTACATGTTTGACTTGGGTTTTGTGTTGGATTATTACTTGAATGGTTAGGAATTATTAGCATAGGAATATGATGCAAAAGCATCTAAATTAAGGGCCCGTTTGGGGTGACATTTGAAAATGATATTTTGAAGGTTGAGTTAGAAATACGTGTTGAGAAAACTTTTTAAAAAGTTCTATGATATAAAAAATAATGTAAAAATTTGAAATGTGATCGGAAAAAATATATAAAATAGATATTGTCTTGTTCATCTCGTCGATAAAGGTTTTTTGATATAAAAAACATCTCATTTCGATTGAAATGAGAAAGTTATAGATTTTTAAAGTTTGAGGTTTTTGAAAATGAAAGAGAGAAAATTTGAGCAATGCCCCAAACGGGTCCTTAAAAGAGAGATAGAACATTGGTGTCATCTCACCCTCGTAATAAATCCGAGGGGTCCCTCTATGCAAAAGCATTGAATTGAAGAATCTAACTTTAAATGATTCATGTTGATTTTTGTTTTAAAGGAATAAATTTGTGATGATTTTAATCTTCTCTTCAATTAATAATAGGACCCAGAGGAATGGCCTATAATAGAGCCATTGCCATCCTATGGAAGAGGGAGAGAGAGATTAGGAGGGAGACATATAAGCCTTATTCATGGTGATGGTCTCACTAATGTTGTCATTACAGGTACCACTCTTCGATCACGATTTTCTTAATTATTATAGTTCTGTTTTCTTTTTGAATGGTAGACAAAGTTACGCAATTACTTTGAAGACCATGAAGGGTGATCTTATATCTCACATAAACAGCCACCAATAAAAATATGATTTCTTTTAAGTGTGACAAAGAATGATCTTTATTAATAGTAGATGGTCCGAAGGAGGTCACCAAGCTGTATCCTTGTCATGATGTTTGTTTTTTGTTGTGTTATTATTATTATTTTTTTTGAAAGTATCCTTGTGTGGGTAAAGACGTGATAATCTTAGGTTCATAATGTTAAAGCCGAGTACTACGGCACAAGCACAATTGTTTATTTTGATGGAATGTGATGTAAATGAACAAATAACTTGCAGGCGGTGTTGCACAATTGGTTAGATGTAAAGTCTACAAATTAAAAATGCGTTTAAAATAGCGACAAGAATACTGTATGTCTCCATTAATTTACTTAAATATGGTCAGTGTATGTATAGCCAACTTATGTTTTGTTTATTTATTTGAGAGTCGATGTCTTGGTTTGGTAATTTGTGGCATTTTTGCAGGGCAGAATGGGACAATTGATGGTCAAGGGAAAATGTGGTGGGAACTATGGTGGAATAGAACATTGAATCACACCAGAGGTCATCTTCTTGAGATTATGAACTCTCGGAACATTCTCATTTCCAACCTCACTTTCCGAAACTCCCCCTTTTGGACCATCCACCCTGTTTACTGCAGGTCTGTCATCCCATGCCTTGTGTCCCTATTTTCCGTTCTTTTTCGTGTATATGCAAAATGTGTCCAAACTAAATTGCATTAGTTAAAACCATTTTTTTTTTGCAAATGTTTCTCAGTGAATTTTTTTTTGTTGAACTTTTTCATGAAAAGTTTAGTACAGGAAATTGAAAAGAATGTCCAACTTATGTTGAAACAATTTTTAGAGTAGAGTCTTCAATTGTGTCCCCATCGTGTGGCCCATTATTGTTTGCATCAATGAATCCTAATTCTTTCTTTGTTGGTTTCAGTAACGTAGTCATAAAAAATATGACAATTTTGGCCCCCCTTAATGCTCCAAATACCGATGGTATAGATCCAGGTACATGCTATTCCATATTCCTGTCTTAGAGTTGACAGGCTTTGTCGATGCTGAACTAAGTAGAAAGTTTGTCTCATGGCTATATATGATATTTCAGATTCAAGCACCAATGTTTGCATTGAAGACTGTTACATAGAGAGCGGGGATGATCTTGTAGCAGTGAAGAGTGGCTGGGACCAGTATGGAATCAACATGGCCCGTCCTAGCTCAAACATTATTGTTAGGAAAGTATCGGGTACTACTCCGACCTGCTCCGGGGTTGGAATAGGTAGTGAGATGTCTGGTGGGATTTCAAATGTTACTATTGAAGATATGCACATATGGGATTCAGCAGCTGGGGTGCGTATAAAATCGGACAAGGGTAGAGGGGGTTACGTGGCTAACATTAGTATAAGCAACATAAAAATGGAAAGAGTCAAGATACCAATAAGATTCAGTAGAGGTTCTAATGACCACCCCGACAACGGATGGGATCCCAATGCCGTTCCCACAGTAAAAGGGATTTTTATCAGCAATGTGCTGAGCTTAAATTCAACGAAAGCCCCAGAATTGAAGGGCATTGAGGGTGCATCATTTGAAGAAATTTGCTTTAAAAACTTCACGGTACTTGGTTTAGCCCAATCCGCGGCATGGCATTGTGAGTTAGTTTCAGGTTATGCCAACGGGGTATTTCCGATCCCCTGTCCCGAGGTGCAAAAAGGTGGCTTTTCACTCCGGTGTCCATAGCATTGAACATTTGAGCCTGTTGGATTGATTCAGAGAGGTCTTGATTTTTGCTGCAGCAACCTGGTTGGCTCCGAGCACTTCTGTCAATGCGCAAAAATGAGCATGATTGGAGTTGACTTGCATCTATTGAACTATCAAAAGCTCGTTTCATGGTTTCGGAGGAGAGAGATGCAATTCTCATGTGCACTTGGACTGGTTTCAACATGTCTATATGCTGATTTCTGGAGTTTATGGCGGGATACGTATTTCTTCTATGTTCATTCATTCATTCTTTTCATACATAGTTTCTGTTAAACAGTGAACTACAAATGGCGGGTTCGTTTCCGAGCCCCAACCGGAAGAGTGAAACGATCATGTACAGATGCTTCACAGAAAAGATATACAAGACTGAATCGAACTTGTTCATTTGTTGTCACTTCGAAGGAATTTTGTATGGCTTCCGAGAGACCACATACAGTTATTAGAAACTTGCTAATTCCTTTGTTTATGTTAGAGTTTCTGACTATATAATAGAGGTTGAAAAGACCTAGAATGTTGCATGAAAATCCCATTTTGATTTCATTTAATTCAACTAAATTTTTGTTAACTTTAGATCAACTGGGAAGCCAACAACGATTGATGTTAACTTGGCTGGGATGCTTTGTGAGAGTATTCAAGTGAACCTGTTGGATCATGCTCGTTCTCGAAGAAAGTAGACGCAAATAATTCCTTTTTTTTTTTTCCCCCCTCCTCCCAATCTTTAGTATTAAATTAGTAAACACCATAGTTCAGTCTATAACATGCGTGTAGAGACAAAATTAGGGACAAGCTCAAGTACTAACTTTTTTCCTTTTTGGATAATTAAGTACTAAATTCTTTGTCTGTCCAATCGATACACAGTAAGATCTAAGAACTCAAAATAAAATAATTTGGAACGGGAAAAAAAAAAAAAAAAAAGGAAAACAGAATCGAAAAGAAGATTACAAGAGAAGGGGATATAAAGTTTGTTTCATAGGAAATTTAAATAGATACATTTGGATGAGAGGTGAAATTATCTTCACCATTTCCAGAATACATTAGATCCACACTTGAATTTGTCCTTACCTTCACACTCCAATTCCAAATCATCACTTATAAATGGCACTTTCTGCATCCACCAAAACACAAAATATTCACTCAAAATCAGTTTATGTGTGTGTGTGTGTGTGTGTATATACAAAGTAAAAATTCTAATATATACACGTGTGTGTGTGTGTGTGTGTGTGTGTTACCTTTTGCTTGGCAAGATCTTGGCAGCCAGTAAAGTTCTCAGGGAACTTGCAAGTGCCAAACTCAACAGTGTAAGCTCTGGCAAAGTTTGCACCACTAGTTGCCAATCTCTTCTTGTCATTCAATTCCTAATTCCACAAAAAAAAAAAAAAAAAAAAAAAAAGGAAAAGAAAAAGAAAAGAAAAGAAAACACCAATTTTGTTATGTGGAAATTTTCATGGACATTTTCAAGGACTAGTTATACAAAACAAAGTGTGAACCTTGTTAGCCTTGCTCTTCTCAAGGTACTCCTCAATGACACCGGCATTGGCGGCGGAGTTGGAGGAAGCGGCCGCGGTGAAGAGGGTGGCTGCAAGGTAGAGCATCGCAGCCCGTCGGCCCTCGCTCTTTCGGTCCAACACCTTGGCGGCCTGCTGAGCCCTGATCACAGGCATCTTTTGTACAGCCACGGCTGGTGGTGGGCATGCGGAGGTGACCTTGGAGGTGAGGTCAGACATCCCGGCCCCTGAGATGGCATAGTTACAAGCCAAAACACTTGAGTTCATGGCTGCCATTATTGTGTTGTTAATTTGTTGTTTGGCTGGTGAGAAAAGCAAGAGAAAATCCCAAAGGGTTAATAGTTTTGTTATGTTGGGTAGGGGGATGTGTTTTGATAAAGCGGGTAGTGATTGGGATAATGAAAGTAAGGGAAAGATTGTGGTGGGAGTGTGGATAAGGTGAGATTTGCCGCACTTCCTATTGGGCAAATCAACTTTTCCCCTCTTCATTGCAGCTAGTGTTGTTACGACACTTGCAGTTTCTGTGGTTCGTTTTTCTTTTGGACCCACTTTGGAATCTATAATTTTGTGCTTCGTATCTCTTCTTCTGAGTCTCCAATTTCCAAGTGTGCAATTCATTTTTTTTTTAAAAAAAAAAAGCGAAAAATTTTCATGTGCGGAAACCATCATGTTACCGTGGTGACATATTGGCAAACATCACTTGCCTTGGATATAAGGAACACTAAAATTTACAGGAAACTATATTATTGCCACAAAAAAAAAAAAAAAAAAAAGAATGTAGGTTCAAAGGTTAAATTTAATGCTCTTTGAAAAAAAAAAAAAAGGAATTAAAAAAAAAAAGAAGAAGAAGAAGAAAGAGAGATATTTATTAGGGAATACTTAATTATTAAATATCAATTATTCACATGACAATAAGTTGTTATATTTTTATTTATATATGTGATCAATTGATATAATAATTTTTTAAACACGTATTATTATCAATTGAAAAATTACAACTCATCTTATTTATAAATTAATATTTAAAATTGGGATTAGAATTGATATTAGTAGAATTTTTAATATTAGAAAGTGGAATATCAAACCGTTGTACTCTCTTAGTATTGGTTTCCAATTAAAGAAAATGAATGTTAAACTTAGCTATATGTTAAATTTGCACTCCCTCATCAGTTCTTTATTTTTGAAGTACAAGTATTCGTTTTAGTACGTAAATTAGTTTAAGAAAAAAAAAAAAAAGTGTTAACAAACATACGCTACGTAACAAAATTTTTGGAGTTATCAAGGCTAGAACCTCCGTCTACCACTTAATGCCACACACAGGACAATAATCTCTCTAATTTGAATGCGAAAATTATTTATTATTTGCATTGGTGTTTTAAACTCAAAATTCTAATTTTGAGAACTCCCACATCGGAAAGAAACTATAAACGTGTCACTCAATACACCGATACAAAAAAAACTCCCAAGAAATATTATTCAATCACATAAAGATAGCTGTAATTTTTGCATGAATCAAATGCTACAACCCTAAACCCTAATTTCTGCACAAACCCAAGAAAAACAATTTAATTCATAAATCATATGCTTGGAACTTTTCTCCTAAGAAAAATGATTTAATCTGACAAACATTTGTCGTAATCATATTCCTTTTTTCAGTCACAATATTTTTATTCTTGTACTGACACAATATATATATATATATATATATATTTGCATAAATCATAAGACACAAACCTTAAATTCTCAAATATCTGACATTTTAATTTCAGAAAATAAATCTCGTAAGTAGATATTACTTTCTATAACAAGACAAAAATTTACATGAAATTACATATTTTTGTGCCAAGGAAAAACAAAAAAATAAAGAAAAAGAAAAAGAAAAAAATAATTTTATTGGAGAATGCTTTAGAGGCGTGTGTTTACTTTAATGAAAGTATAATTGTGTGTTTACTTATAAATTTAATAATAATTTAGTGAGTTCTAAGAAATAAGAAAGTAAAATGTTACCCTGTACTTTCTTAGTATTGATTTCTGATTAAAGAGTAAGAAAATTGAATTTGACAATATGTTAAATTTTTGCACTCCTTTATTACTGCTTTCTAATTTTATAAGACAAGTATTCCTTTTGGTACGCTAATTCGTTTAACAAAATATTTTAGAAAAACATTATACCAAAATGTGAAAGTGAATAAGCACTCTTTATAAAAAGTTTAACGGCTATGTTAAGATTGTTTAGTCACTCTTAAAAGAAATTTATGACTAGCAGGAGATAACAAAATGAGCTAAGGTAGACCTAAATGAAAAAATAGTCACAAATGGTAATTACATGGATTATTTATATAGATCAAGTTTATTTATGAAAGTAGTGTTTTCTTGAGAAAAATTCTGTTAAAATATTTTAAACATTTAAAAAACATAAATTCAATAATTATTTTCTAAATTTTATTTTTTTTATTATTTTTTAAAATTCTTTTAATATGAAAATTTTTTTTTCATAAATTATTCAAGATATTCACGTTGTTTTGTGTAATTTTTTCCACTATATATGGGGAAATTTTGAAATAATGTTTCAAATTCCAAAGCTATATTTATAGTTTCTAGATATAAAAAGAAAAAAAATGAGATTTGATTAAAACTTTTAGGTATAATTATATCAATAGCCCTTAAAAAAAAAATGAAAGGGGCCCATATGAGAAAATATATATGTCGTATTGGGCCACATCACGAAAACGAAAAGATTGTGGGTCAAAACAGAAGTTGAAACAAATTGAATTCCCCGTTTGCTTCATAGTGATCCTAGTATTTCTCCCGCCTTATTTCTCCTCTCTATCAAGCAAACAAAACTTGAGAATCAAGTTTCCCCAAATAAAAAAATTAAAAAAAAAATACAGCGGAATTCTAGCACCGCCTCTCGACCACCGTCGCTGTCGCTCCTCGTACGTGTTTGAAATTGTACTTTTTTTCATTAATTTCCTTTAACTTTTTTTTTTCCTGTGTTTTATTTGATAATGTGATGTTAATTTTGTCTATTTCTGGGTTGTTGTTTTTTTTAGTTCTTTTATAAATTTCTGTGATTTTTTTTTTTTGTGATATTTTTAGAGATTTTACTGAAAAAATAGAGATACTCTCATTGATCGAAAACTGGGAAATAACCAGAGAGTATATTAAGGCTAGAAACAGACAAAATTGGTTATAACCCCATTCTAGCTCTCTAAACAATAATGGTAAAAATAAAAAAAAACAAATATTTCTTCATTTGCACCAAACTTAGACAAATAACCAAATGACCCCTATACTTCTGATACTCCCCCTCAAGATGGAGAGTGAATGTTGTGAACTCCCATCTGTTGAGCAAGAAGAAAACTGAGTTGGGAACAAGGGCTTGGTCAGAATGTCTGCAATCTGATGCTGAGAAGTCGCATGAAGAGTTTTAGGCTGCCATTCAAAATTTTCTCCCTTACTAGATGACATCTATTTTTATGTGTTTTGTTCTTTCATGGAACACGGGGTTGGCTGCTATGTGCAACGCAGCTTGATTATCACAAAATAGTAGAGCTAGTCCTGTGTGAGTAATATGCAGATCCTTTAGCAAGGAGAGAAGCCACATTAATTCGCACGTAGCATTTGCCATGGAGCGATATTCCGCTTCAGCAGAGGATCTAGAAATAGTTTGTTGTTTCTTTGACTTCCATGAAACCAGTGAGTCACCAAAAAACACACAAAAACCACTAATAGAACGCCTTGTATCAGGGCATGAAGCCCAATCCGAGTCAGCAAAGGCTTTGAGCTGAATAGTGGAAGAAGAAGAGAAGAAAAGTCCCTGCCCAGCTGTACCTTTGATATATTGTAAGACATGACAAGCAGCCTGCAAGTGTGGAGCTCTTGGTGCAGTCATGAATTGACTCAATCGGTTCACGGAATATGCCAAATCAGGTCTCGTAATGGTTAAATACAAAAGCTTGCCTATTATTCTTCTGTAAACCAGAGGATCTTCAAGCAACTCCCCTTCTGTTTGAGACAACTTCACATTGGGATCCATTGGACTATTTCTAGTCTTGCAACCAAGAACACCTGCATCAGATAAAAGTTCCAGGGCATAGTGTCTTTGACTAACAGAGATTCCTTTGTTAGATCTAGCAACCTCCAAGCCCAAGAAGTACTTTAATTGTCCAAGATCCTTGAGTTTGAAACGTTTGTCAAGCAATACTTTGAGATTTGCCACAGATTTGCATTGTTACTAGCTATCACAATATCGTCAACATAAACTAGAAAGGCAATGAAATTCTCACCATTAGTCTTGATAAAAAGTGAGTGATCAGCATTGGATTGAGTGAAACCTTCACGGATGATGACTTGTGAAAACTTGAAGAACCATTGTCTTGAGGCCTGCTTCAAGCCATAAATGGATTTATGAAGTTTGCAAACAGTGTCAGCAGATAAGGTCTCCCCCTCACGGTGAAAACCTGGTGGAAGAGTCATATACACTTCTTCATTTAAATCACCGTGTAAAAAAGCATTATTAACATCTAATTGTGTGAGGCTCCAACCATTAATTGCAGCTAAAGCAAGCAAAACCTTCACCGTGGCAAGTTTAGCAACAGGGGAAAAAGTATTGAGGTAATCTATTCCCTCTTGTTGAGTGTACCCCTTGGCTACAAGCCTCACTTTGTACCTATGAATGGTCCCATCAGCCCGATATTTAATTTTGTATACCCATTTACAACCAACTGGGTGTTTTCCTGGCGGAAGAGAAACTAAGGACCATGTATTGTTACTCTCCAAAGCACACAATTTAGCAGCCATTGCTTCTTGCCAAGCTGGATCACTAGCAGCTTGGGAATAGGTGGAAGGTTTAGTGTGAGAAGAAAGAGAGCACACAAAGGAGCGGTAAGAAGAAGATAATCTATTATAATTAAGAACTTGTGAAAGAGGATGATTGGTGGAGTGTTTTGTGCCAACAGCAAAACAATGAAAATCCTTGAGATAGGAAGGAGGTTTGATGATACGAGTTAGACGAGAAGAGATGGACGAATCAAGGACAGGAGAGACAGGAGAAGCATTGGACCTTGAAGAATCAAGCACAAGGGGAACAGAGTTATCAACACATGGAGGAGGAGGAATGGGAAGAACTGTTTCAGAAAAAATTTGTCATAGGCGATTCATCTGAATTGTGTTTAAAGGGAAAAATTTGTTCATGGAAAACAATATCTCTTGAGATGTAAACATTGTTTGTGGACAAATCCAGCAACTTGTAACCCTTGTAACCAGGGGGATAGCCAAGAAAAACTGATGGGATAGCCCGAGGTGAGAATTTTGTGCGAAAACGTGGCAAAGTAGAACCATAGCATAAACACCCAAAGACACATAAATGAGTAAAACTTGATTTTGTTTTTAAAAGAAGTTCAAAAGGAGTTTTATTGGACAAGAGAGGTGTGGGAGTTCTATTAATTAGATATACGGAAGTCAAGACACAATCACCCCAATATGCTAATGGAATGTTTGACTGGAAATGCAAGGCACGAGCAACATTAAGAATGTGCTGATGTTTTCTCTCAACAACAGAGTTTTGTTGTGGCCTATCAACATAGGAATGAAAAGGAACAACACCATGTTTGTGAAAAAAATCAGAAAAAGCTAATTCAGGAGCATTATCAGAACGTACAGACTTAATATTGACTCTAAATTGAGTGTTAATGAGTTTAAAAGAATTCTAGAAAAATAACACCCACATCTGATTTTGCACGTAAAAATTAAACCTAGGTAAAACGGGTACAATCGTCAACAATGGTTAAAAAATATTTGTACCCTTCAGGTATAAGTGTGTGATATGGTCCCCAAATGTCACAATGTATCAATGTAAAAGGTAGATTTGACAAAGAATTGGTAGAGATAAAAGGTAAGCGTCATTGTTTGGATAAATGGCAAATAGAATAATGAACTGAATCATTAGGAAATTGAGAGATTTGTAATTCATGACTGAGATTATGTATCTTTACATAAGATGGATGACCTAAACGGTAATGCCAAAGTTCCTTTTTAGAAAGAGTGACTTGATTACATTTAATGGAAGGTGTAGAAAATTTAGATACAATTGGAAAATTGGTATTGAGTGTATTGAGATCCAATACATAGAGGTTTCCAACCCGCCTACCCATCCCAATCGTTTTGGCCTGAGTATGGTCCTGAATAACACAAAAATCAGCTGTGAATGTAATGGAAAATTGATTGGTTTGAGTAAGACTACTAACAGACAATAGATTGAATTTGAATTGAGGCACAAACAACACATTTTGGAGAACAATTGCAGGGGATAATTTTACTGAGCCAATTTGAGAGACAGAAGCAGATTGACCATTTGGAAGGACAACAGAAGAGTTTGTTGCTGGAAAGGACTGTGCAAAGAAGGATGTTGAACAACATACATGATGTGTGGCACCACTATCTAAAATCCAAGAAGCTAAATTAATGAGAAATGAAGTTAGGACAGAGGAAAGTGAAAAAATACCACTGAAGCTTGCCACTGTCCCACCAGGCTGCTGCAATTCAGAGGCTGAAGCAATAGATTTGCCTTGAAGCTGTGAGTTCAAGAGAGCAATCAGCTGCTGGCATTGATCCGTTGTTAGTGTATCTAAAGGTGAAGAAGCAGACCTAGCATTGTGTCCGGCAGTAGTGCTTGTGTTCACAGATATTTGATTAGCTTGTATCTTCATCTCAGAGTTCTTGGATCGAGGCTTATACCCAGGTGGATAACCATGAAGTTTGTAACATTTATCCACAGTATGACCCTGGATTCCACAATGAGTGCAGAGTGGCCTGTCGCGTTTGGCCTTTTGAGTGAAATTGACAACGGAAATTGAAGCAGGAGAACTTGAGTCTACAACAGCAATAGACCCAGGCAAGAGAGAAGATCTAGAATTAATCTGGCATTGCCTTTCCTCTTGTACAACAAGTGAGAAAACTTTAGAAATTGAAGGCAATGGCTCCATCATCAAGATTTGACTACGTGTTTGAGATTATGACTCATTGAGCCCCATGAGAAATTGCATTACATATTCCTTCTGCTGAAATTCCATCCAAGCTCTTATTCCCCCACAATTACATACAGGAATGGGCTGGAAATTGCTCAATTCATCCCAAAGGATTTTGAGCTTGGTATAGTAAGTGCTCACATCCATGGACACCCTTGATTAAGAGCAACTAAGTGGTCTTAATCTGAAAATCCGTGGTCCATTACTTTGGTGAAATCGATCACGAAGATCAGACCAAACATTGGATGCAGTATCAAAGTAGAGAAGACTATCTGCTATGTCTCGTGAAACAGAATTTAAGAGCCAAGAAATTACCATCGAGTTGCAGCGAACCCAAACACCGTGAAGAAGATCGCCGACGGGAGGACGAGGAAGGCTTCCGTCAATAAAAGCGAGCTTGTTCTTGGCTGTGAGAGCCATCTCCATAGATCGACTCCAAGTGTTATAATTAGATCCGGTGAGATGATGAGAAACTAGAATCAGACCTGGATGATCTCCATTATGAAGAAAATATGGGCTGCTTGAATCTTCCATTGCTGAGGCGGAATGGGTGTTAACCACCGCACGATTACCAGTACTGGAGTTACCACCGTGAGCCATCAAGCAAGAAAATGGAAGGAAAGATGATCAGATGCAGCAAGGAAAAAATCTTTCTGATACCATTTCAGAGATTTTGCTGAAAAAATGGAGATATTCTCATTGATCGAAAACTGGGAAACAACCAGAGAGTATATTAAGGCTAGAAACAGACAAAATTGGTTATAACCCCATTCTAGCTCTCTAAACAATAATGGTAAAAATAAAAAAAAAAACAAATATTTCTTTATTTGCACCAAACTTAGACAAATAACCAAATGGCCCCTATACTTCTGATAGATACATATGTGGAATTTGATTGACCCAAAGAAAATAATCGACTTATGTATATATGGATATACGTGATTGTATATATATATTCTTTGATCTGTGATTTTAATTTTGTATCTGTTTCTGGATTATATTTTAGTCCTTTAGTGAATTTCTTTGTTTTTCTTTGTTTCTCTCTCTCTCTTTTTTGGGTGATATTTATGTTGAATTTGATTGAACCAGAGAAAATAATGAACTGATATGTGTGTGTATGTGTATGTGTATATATATATGTAAATGCATACCAAATTTTCGGTTTATTTTTTTTCGGAAACGACTTCAGCAAGGTCTCGGGCCTTGCAAGTTTGGTGATGCTTAAAATACTCGCTCAAAGTGCTGGTTTTTCTCCAGTTTTGATTTTTTGATTTTTTGATTTATTTTTTATTTTTTTGTGTGCAGTGGAATTTGCTTTGTTTTCTTTACCATCTATAGGAAGACCGTCACCTTGACGTCCAATTAGAGCTTTGTAATTTTGAGGGATAGTGTTTAGTTTTCCTTCAAATTTTCAAGAGATTTCTGACATATTTGAATATATTTTGTTGCCAAAGCCAAAGCCAAAGATAAATTTCAAATTTCTGATTATATTTGTCTACTAATGGAAGCTCACAAGCCCCTTATGTATTGACGAGCATAAGACTACGACCATGTTTATTATGTGAAGGTATATTTCATTTTAAAAGGAAAGAAAAAATAATAGAAAGAAATCTACGTTTGCTAGTGTTTTGTAATTGAATCTTTTTGGGTTTGAGAATAGAAATGATTTTTTTTTTTTTTTGAGAGAGAGTGTTTAAGGTTTGGATAATTAAAAAAAAAAAAAAAACAGTTTTGGCATATTTATAGTAAATAGCAAGTTTTTAAAATATTTGGAGTTTAAATAGAAAATTTATTATGTAAATAATCTATTAAATTAAGTATTTATTTAATGAATTTTTTACTTACCTAATAAATTTTATTATTTACTCTAAATATTTTAAAAACATGCTATTTATTTCAATTATTCACTAAAAATTGTTATTTACTACAATTTCTGTTACTCGGAGTAACCGGAAAAGTGTAGGTTTTGGTTTTCCCAGCTAAGAAGAAAAGGACTTTATTGTTTTTTTTTTAAGCTTTTCTTTTTCTTTTTCTTTTTTTTTTTTTTTAATTCTTTGCTTCAGTTTTCTATTTTTACTCTCTAAATTAGAGTGCAAGAACATTTATATATGTGTAACTGACATATGTGACAATATTAGATAGTATACAAATTTTTTATTGACAATTTATTTGGCAAATTAGTTTTGTAGAGAGAGTTAAGATCAATAAGAAAATTTCAATTTAATGAATTTTTTTTAGGAAAGAATTAATTTGCTTTTATGTTCTTGAAATTAGTAATTATTGTTTGCTCGTGATTGCACGGCAATTACGATATTCTGCCATTTGCAATGCTTTCTTTTTTATTTGCAACCAGATATCTATATTGTAATCCTTCCTTTTCCTTTTCCTTTTCTTTTTTTTTTTAAAGATAACTTACAATTTATTTATTTTTTGAAGAGATAACTTACAATTTACTTCCCACTTTATTTTTATATTTAATTTTTAAGAATGTAATTATAGGCTTTCCCACATAACAATGAAACTGTGATATTCAGCTTTATGATGTCAAATATAGTGTATGTTTAAATTATAGGTTTGAACTAAAAATTTTTAGTTGTGTATCTAAATTGAAGTGGTGTGTAGGAGAGAGAGAGAGAAAAAAAAAAAAAAAAGAGTGTGGTATGAATTTTTAAAAAATGAAAACTTGAATTTAAATTTGGACTTGAACTTGGACTTGAGTTGAATTGAAATTTTTAGATCCAAATATATGAGCCAAACACAATAATAATGTATTATTTCTATGTCCTTTTCTTTTGAGAAAAATTTATTCCGTCATTCACATTTAATTCCTTTTTTTGCAAGCTCCTCTTGAAGAAACAATGATATTTTTCTTGTGTATCAAGTAAATATAGGGTAACCTATTATTCTAATACTTTCTTTCCTTTCCCAGCTTGTTTATTCTCCTCTCACGAATTCCTCTTTACTCATAGAAAATAAGTAAATTTTATATGTATAATAAGGAAAGAAAAATTTTCATTTTCAAAAACTTTTTTTTTCTTTTTTAATAATAAAGTTTGATTCCCCAGTGAGGAACGCCGTGCAATTATTTCAAATATTATATGTATAACAAAGAAAGAATAATTACAGTGCTCAAACACTTTTTTTTTTTTTTTTTTAAATTATATACTTTGTTTCCCCAGTGAGCAATACCATGCAATTTCACTACTACGATAATAGTTTCATCATAAATTGTATAGAATATTATATTTTCTGCAATTGATAACCTGGCACTTAATAATATTTCAGATCTTTATTAATTTAGATATCTGACATTGGATTGGTAATTGCTTTGGTCATTGATCTCTTTCGGTGCTTGGTACAATGTTTCAGTCGGACTGCAATGGTACGAGTCTAAAAAAGGTTAAGCATTATATATATATATTAAAGAAATGTCTCTAAGTTTTATTAAATTAAAAAAAAAACCTATTTTTTAAATGACCAATCAATCCACTTGTTGGATGGTCAATTACAGTAATTTGACTGATACCAATATCTGTTTTTACCGATCATCACTAATGGACCCGATAGGATAATCAATATTTTTAGGATCAATGGTTATTTAAAAAAAAAAAAAAGTTTGGCCATTTTTTTCTATTAAGTGTTCAAAACTTATCCATCTACCTAAAACTTAAGAGTTTCAAATTTTAAAACTCTGAGAAAATCATGAGATTACAAGTTTATCAAATCTCACAAATATGAGACTGTAAGATTCACAGCAAAATGAGATTGAAACTTATTGAGTCTTACAAAAAAAAAAAAAAAAAGTATCAATCTTATAGAACCCAAATGTCAAAAAATATCTACTTCAAAAAAGGCAGAAAGGAAATTAATTCATTTCCCTTTCCACAACCTTTAGTGTGTGTGAGGCTAAAGGAAATATAAAATTAGCTATTTTGGTTGATATGTCCAGAATCTAAGTTTTTCGATTTTTTTTTTCTAAAAAGTCAATAAAAATTATGATTAATTTTTGAAAAGTTAATCAACTTCAATATAAAAATTTCATCTCAAATGCATGCTTATTTATACTAAGTTGAAGAGCCTCCCAATGCCAAGCCATAAAGAAAGTATAGTTCAGATTTCATACCTCGACTCTCATCATACACCCGTCCCCGAACATGTCATCGAAGAGTAATAGATGACTAGTAGACGGACAACTCATAGGACTAAGGAACAAGTCTCGGCAACAGCAGAACGATTAGCAGGCAATTGACGAATCACTAAAGGCCAAATAACGAAAGTAAACTTTGTGAGCAGTAATAAGGAAACTAAATCCAGTGTATTAGGCAAGAAAATCAGCTAACAAGCAAAGATCTCATTAGAAAAAAGCAGTTTTCCGATATCTTTTAGTTATTCCCAAATTGGAAAGTCAATCAACACAGAAAAATACAACTTCCCATCAGCATTCAAGGAATATCCTATTAGAATCAGGCGACTCAAGACAGCCAATCAACCCTCATAAAATAGAGGCTTGCTCCATAAGCCTCGGGATGATCTCTAAACACATCTACAGAGTGCAATTGATACCCTACTCAGCATATTCAGCACTAAACACATAATATTCCCTTATTCTTCTCTGTATCATATTATTCTCCTTCTCAATCTATCCGTTTTTTTACTGAAGATCGTTTATATGTTGTGGAAGTTCCCAGAAACACTATAAAGGACATAACATAGAGATTACAGGTGAACCTTTATAAATTAGTTGTCTTTGTCTCTATTTACTTTTTCTGTCAGTTATTTTATTTCTTACGCCTCACTAACGACATGTCGATGATTGGTTACTGACTTGCCTGTCATCCTATTTCGATCATTGACCATATTTTTCTTTGATTGTATATTCATCCAAAAGTAGGGGCGGGAACAAAATCTAAGGGATAATTAGAGTAGATGCCATCGAATATAGATGTGAATTGATTTTTGCCCCAATAAAAAAACTACTATAGAAAGTGTCATAACGATGACATCAACTATTTAAAAATTTTAAATTAGAAATAGCAAAATGTTCCTTACCCCCACACATTTTTTTCTCGCTCTTTCTATTTTCCCCCTTTCTCATTCTCTCTGATTCTCTCTCTCTCTCTTTCCACACCGGACAAAACCATTTCTTCCACCAGACCGGACCTCCGTCGAACTTCTTTGCCCGATCTCCAACGTGGTGAAGGCAACGATTGGCAAATCTCCTCCACGCGATCCGTACCGGACCTCCGTTGAAATTCCTTGCTCAATATCCAGCACGGTGAAGGCGACAATTGGCGGATCTCCTCCACGCGAGCCAATACCAGCCACGGCGATTACGAAGACTCTGACACTGTGAGATCGGAGATTGCAGTGGAGAAGATCAGGTGGCTGCGACACGAGGAGCGAGATCTGGTTACTATCCACGACGACGGCAACGATTCTGATACTGCAGTCCCCTCCACAGCAACCTTCACTCAAATCATCGTGAAACTCAGCACGCGGAAAGATTTCCTTCCCGGCACAAGGAAGAGATTTGTGAGACTCCAACGGAGGAAGATCTCCCATGTGTAGAGGAGATCGTAGTGGATCTCCTCTCCACAGCCGCGACGAGAGAACGTAGGCGACCTTTTTTTATGTGAAAAATATTTGGTAGAAATTTTCTTTGAAATTGAACTTGATTCTGAAATTTTTTTAATGGAATTCTGATAATATTTGATAAAATCTGGTTTTTTTTTTTTTTCTTTTAATATTCAGTGATGGAATCTCGAAAATATGACAGAATCAAAAGTTTTCAATTAGTAATTAGATGGTTATCAATTGGTAACTCGACGGTTGCCGACCGTTAACGAATCACCTACTAGTATTAGTTGGTAACTAAGTAGTTACCTACTGGTCACCGATTGCACTTGATTACCAGTCGATAACAACTTGACTATTGGGCTGGTTATCAATCAGTAACTAAGTAGTTGTTGATCGATAACCAACCGGCAGACGACATTATCAGTCGGTAACTAGTTGGAATCAAAATGGATACTAATTTATGCTGGTTGGTAACTTAAGGGTGATTGATATTTTTAAAATTTATTTATATTGATGTCATTTTTTGACATTTTCTGCAAAAAAAAAAATTTCCTGGGATAAAAATCAATCTATGGCATGATTTTGTGAAATTTCTCCAAAGTTTCCAAGATCTAGTCATTCAATACATCCAACTGAATCAATTCAATAATAATAATTAAAAAAAAAAACGGATATCCAAACACAATTGAATTGGATATGGATGATAATTTTACTCATCCAATTAAATTGGAATGGATATTGCATGCAAGTTTTGAAAATCCAATAAATCCAATCCGATTCATGTACTTATAATTTGTATGAAATAGTAATAAACTACGTATCATACAAAATACTTTCTTCCATAGCACTAGACATTTTGGCTATTTTTTGTATACATTGATGTCTCAGGTAGACTCTTTTTTTACCCGTGGTCCTCTCTTGGATCCATTTAGGAGTTGTTTATCTTCTAAGACGGTGCAAGCACTTATTTGTACACAAAATGGATTCGTGATTATGAGCCAATTGATGTCTGTGAGTCATTTGAAGAAACTGAATCGTTAGAGTCATGTAATATAAATGATTACTGATTTCTACTGTGCTTTGGTTCTTGCATGTTTTTATCTTTATATCTTCTTACTCTTTTTTTTCCCCCCTTCTAATTTTTGTAGAAATCTTAGCTGGAATTGAAGAACCTAAAATAGATTGAAATATTGGAAAAGGCTTCTATTTGGAGGGCTTGTCATGCCAATCGTGCGAATATGATATTTGTTTTTGTATATTTTTTCTTAGTATTTTGTTTTTTAATTTGGACAAGGATTATGATTTTGGTTTGATGTTGCATGACAAATGGATGTTAGGAGAATGAAATTGATGTTACGAAATGTGATTTCTCTTTTTAAGTAGGTTTTAATAAGTTCTTATGAAAATATTAGTATAATTCAATCCAATTCAATGAATTTTGGATTGGATTGAATGAAAAAAAAAAAAAAAAAAAGGATTTGAAATGATTTTTTTTCCCAATCGTGGCTCACAAACGGGCCACAGAAAGTAGCAAAATTGGGCTCAAAGACATTGTGGATCTCTATCAAAAAGCCCATAAGAAAACTTGGCCTCTGTCAACAGCTAGGTATCCGGCCGGAAAACACAGACAAGCCAATTGACCATGCATTAACAACGTAAATCAGGTGCGGGTTAAAACTCAAAACAAATGAGTGAAAGTTCTCAAAAGTTAAAATTAGAATGTTCACCTCAAAATTTTAAAATCCAATCAAAAGCTAAATTAAGTCATTCACCTCAAAATCTATCCCAAAATCCAAAGAGGTCATAATCAGAAATCCCAAAAGAATAAGAACAACAAATGTCTTGATCCCTCAACAATCATGTAAGCAGCTCAGTCAATTCTTTTCTAAATGCAGTCGTAAATCCAAACAATCCAAATTCCCCTTAAACGACACAAGTAAACTCATGTTTTTATAATTGGAATCAAAATGTTTTCTCTTGTACCAAGGGATTGTTATTAAGAAGTTATTTTTATAATCTTGAATAGGTCAAACTTAAAAACATAAATTCTTATACAATTATAAAATCCTATTATAAGTGAAGTTATGCTGTGTGTAAAATATTTTTCAAAATTTAATATTTTTGCCTAACAATAATGTAATGTTATCTTTTCTCAGAGTGTTTGTCATATATTTCTATTTTGTACGATAAAATGATGATCATAATGATAAGTTGGTCAATGAATTTGCATGGTAATTAGATCCTTAGTATTTCTGATAGGGGAAACTCTCTTTATTATTGAAGCAGGAAAAGGTTTTGTATGTATATATATATATATATATATATATATATATCCTTCCTTGTTTGTTATACATGTAAATTTTAATTTATTTTCAAGTGTGTGAGAGGAGAATAAATGAGTTAGGAAAGAAAAAATATATATATTAGAATAAAAGATTCTATTCAATGTTTACTTTGTTTTATTTTTTTATTTTAACACGATATGTTATTGAACGTTCGCCCTTCTAGTAACCCAAGACTTGCCTGCCTCATGCCGAATAATCTAGTGGTCATGGGTATATCCAATGTTCACTTGCTATACATGTAAGCTATCTATATATATATATATATATATATATATATATATTCCCTTAAGGAGCTTGGTCGTAAAAAAAAAAAAAAAGAAAGGGGAATGAAATGTGACGGAAGAAATAAACGAAAAGGAAGCATTACAATAAAGATCATCGTCCATATGTTAGACTTCAAAAATAGTAAGAGAGGAATATTTTGGAGAAAGAATAAAGAAAGGAATTAGACCGGAGCTTTATTTAATTTAGTTTTCTTTTCGTCTCTGTGGTAGAATATATTTTACAATAAGGAATAACATATTGTTGGAGACCTCAAATTTTATTCCATTTTAATACCACTATTAGGTATATGAGATGTAATTATTTCTGAAAGAAAAAAAAAAGGAATAATATAATATTTGCCTTTAGTTTTTAAAAAGTCCTTTAAAAGAGTAAAAAAAAAAAAAAAAAAATTCCTATCCTACTGAAGATTTTTCAAGATTAATAAGTTAATTGGTATTAAAAAAAATGACATATACTATTAATAGAATAATGATAAATCTTTTTTTCATTTTTCTTTTTTAATTAAATGGGGGAAGGCAGGTTTCAAAAGGAGAAAAGAGTATTGTAGTTAAATTGGCACCCTCTATGAGGGTTTAAACCACCTCCACCAAATTTATTAAATGAAAAATAAAAATTTCAATTGAGTCTCAGAAACCAAAAACCCACAATTCAAATTCTAGTAAGAAATAAAACAAGTATTAGAAAAACAAAAACAAAACCAAAAACAAAAACAAAAAAACAAAAAAAATTAACAAACAAACAAACAAAAACAAAACAAAACAAAGCCTATAAGCTTCCTAAAAAGAGAGTTGAAATTCACACCTTACAAAACTTATCCGTCATATATTTGATAATAACAAAAAGTATACTATCGGACATGGTACATAATATGACAATGTACTTCTTTTGCTATATATATGTTTAATTCTTTAATAAAACTTTTTCATCCATAAAACTTTTTTATAGGCTTTTGCAACTGCAATGTATTCGACTTCTGTATTAGATAAAACAATATATTTTTACAACTTGGATTACTAATTAGAGGCTACAATCCCCTTACAAAAGTCATCAAGAACCTTGAAGTGAACTCCTTGAACCAACATCACCTCGCAAACGAGAGAGTTTTTGCACATGAAGTCTAATTCGAGTTAAAAAAAAAAAAAAAAAAAAAAAAAAAAAAGGCCTGAACTGCGCTTCTTAATAGTGGGTGATCATGTACGAGTGATTTGTCAAACACATAACGTTTAGGGGACATACAAGCAAATAAGTCGAACATTACCCTTTTCTTTTTGTAATTGACATGACCATCTTGATAACAATTCAGTAAAACTACATTAATACATCATTTTACTTTTTACTTTTTTATTTTTTTCTTTTAACGTATATATAAATTCCTTATTTTGCGTCATGACGCTTTTGTAGCTTTTTTTTTTTTAGCGGTAGTTAACATAATTTTTTCAACAGTTCGTATTGATTTTTCTTTTAATTATTGAATGGCTGAAAAATAGTGTATATATATATACACACACAAATATGTATATGTATATATCTCAAAATATATTACTTCTACCAATAACATTTTTCAATGTTATATATTGGGCAACAGTAAAAGGCTGCCGATTAAGAATAAGTACCTAGAGAGGTTTTGAAAGTCCACAGCTTCTAGCTACTTTGTAGCATCTAGAATGATCTTTTTAATTAAAATTAGTTACGCAACTTAATTATAGGTGAGGTTGTCAAGTCATGTTCCATCACTTTTAATGTTTTATTTAAAATCTTACTATTATTTAAAAAGTTTAAAATATTTTAATGATATTAATTAAAATTATTAGTACAAAAAATAAATATTTAAAAATATTATAACGAAATCAATTGATTTTTATAATAACACCCAAAAGAGTTATAAGTACCAATTTATAAACGTTTCGGATAGATAACCCTATGTGTGTGTATATATATGTGTTCTTATAATACGCTCAATATCGGACTCAAGGACAACCCCTTTTGACTTGTAATGTATGTCCAATATAATAAGTCTTAAGTTCATCATTAAACATTGAATTTTATGTAAGCACTTGAAGAAAAAGAAGAAAAAGAATATGCGGCAGAAGAAGAAGAATATTTAGAACGATATGAATCGACTTTTGTATTATCATTCAAAGCACGTTTTTCACCTAATTCTATTATAACTCATCTGATTTGGATAATGAAATCCTTTTTTTTTTTTTAATCCAACTATAACTGTTACACAAGCCACCTCAATATAATTTCAAAACGTTGTGAAAAATTTGTTTGGCACAAAAGAAGATTTTGCCTACTAATTATTGCCACCAAGTTTGAAACTTTTTTCGTTGCCTGTTATTTTGTTAGTCAACAATGATTTGGACTTTCAATTCCCCTTAAGATTCAAAAAAACTAATTTGATAAACCAGGTGTATCATGTTTTCGTGATTACATATTACATTTGTTTAATAAATAATTAATATTAAGTGATATGTAAATGTTCTCTATCCAAATCACCTAAACAAGTTATAATTTATTTTAAAAGAGAGTGGTGATTAAGAATTTATGATAGAGCATGACATTGGAAAATGACCTAAAAATCAATTGTTTATTGGACATATACTACTTAGGTATGATAATTATGATTTAATGTTGCTAAAACAATAAAATGTGAAATTAAAATATATATCTGAGTTATTACTACATAATATACTTTTCACCAGATACACAACAAGTTGAGAATTATTAATTATATATTTTAAGCACTAGAGGAGGTAGTTCAAATGTCATTTTCGTGTAACTCTAATTCTTTTAAGCTTTGTATCCTAATAACTCAAGAAACAATGATATTTTGAGGCATATTGTTTGTTACTAAATGCGACTAAACAAATTGAAAAAGACATCCCATTTTAAAGCCATACCAACTGTATTTTGTCCCATCAAAGGGCCATAATATATATATATATATATATATATTCATATATACATATATACACACACACACACATACATGTAATGGGGTTAGTTTTAATAGCTTCTGAAATAAGCAAATAAAATAGACACCAAACAGATTGGTTAGGCCTATTTCGGATTATGATCAGGCATTGGATCCTACGTGAGATTGTCAAAGAGAACAAATTTGGACATTGTTTATACACACACACACACACACACACATGCATGTATTTGGAAATTTATTACTTGAAATCGTCCTTGATATATAATTTATTTTGTTAAAGTTGAAACCTCTAATTTCAAATCCTGCATAATCTTTTGAGTAATTAAGTGTCTCTTATCAGCTTAACCACTGATATATATCTGATGCAATTTTTTTAAAATTATTTTTCTAAACATGGATAGGAATTCTCACTAATTTATATGGCCAACAAGTTTTTGAGCAATTTCTTTCACAAAAATCCTTTTCTTTAATTAATTTCATATTTCCCACTAAAACGACTGTTGAAGATAATTAATAGTGCCCAGCTGGCACTTAATTAAAGCAACTAAACTGTGCAACAAATTGCATTGAATTTATGTTGGATTAATTTTGGAAAATTAAGGTTTTAGCAAGAAAAAGCTTAAAAATGGACCCTACATGTATCCAAATATGGGGCTTCACAAATCACACACCAAATATTAGTACAAAAATACATGGAATTTTTATTTAAAAGGGGTTAAGTGGGTTTTGATGTGTAATTAGTCAACAAAATTTTATCTTGATCAAATTTTCATTAATTTCATTAACGTTTCTCTATTTGGGATAATATATGTACATGTGTATTTATTTATTTATTTATGGGGCATGTTAGAGATTAAGGGAAAATGGGAAATGTGTGATGCTTAAGTGGGCTTCTTTTGGTCATGCAAGAAGCAAAGAAAAGGGCACTTAACTTTATGGCTAGAAGTATCTCTTAAAATACACGTCTCAAGATTTGTTATCTCAATTATATTCAATTATTTTAACCTCCAATTAGATAAATATAGAAGATCAAAATTCCAAGCAAGCATATTAAAAAGGGTAAAATATATATATATATATATATATATATATATAAAGCTAAACATATCTATTGAATGGGTTGGCCTTCCACAACTTTTTTTTTTAAATAACATTAATGCATGATATCACCAAGAAATGGCACCAATAACAATTATTTATTTTTTTATTTTTATTTTTGCTAAAATGGCACTATTGACATTGTTTGTATTCCAGCATCGCATGTACTTTGATCAGTTTCATGACTCATTTTATATACATGATATGGAAAATAGAATATATATATATATATATATATATGTTATGTATAATTACCAAATCTTCACCAATATATAGTAATTAGTATCTGTGCTTTATTTGGCTAATTTTGGATAAAATAATCGGCTCCAACAGTAAGTAATATTTTTTCTTTTTTTTTTGGGCTGATCACCGTAATTGAACCATGAAAACTTACAAATATCAATACAACTCAATGTGATATATATCTGGAATAAATTTAGTTGAATTTCTTCAGTATATAATTATCTCATTATAAGGATATAAATTATTTACTCATAAATAAAGAAAAAAATTAGTAAAAATAGGCAAACTAATAACTGAAAGTTCATGCATGATAAATATATGTAATATAATAACTCACGAGCTATCAAGCAATTAATGCATCACATGATAACATTAATTTACTTTTGATAATTTGTTTTAAGGTTTCATGGCCACTCATATATGCCATTTATATATAATATAAATACACCCACACATATACATACATATTTTGGCAATAAACCTCATGTTTAGTGGGGTTTGTTGGGTTAAAAGACCCAAAAATGGAATGTTCTTACATAGGTACTAATGGAAAAATGGAGGATCTGAATCAATGCATTTTTGGTGGCCATGTGAAACATCACACACACACACATCTATATATACCGTATATGTATGTATATGTATGTGTTGAAATGCATGTGTAAATCAGTTACGGGGAAGTTTTAACAAAATGATAAGAATTTTCAGTTAAAGGGTCAAAAATCAAGAAACTTTCAATATGAACTTGAGAAGAAAAGAAGTCCCTTTTTTTTATTTTTTGTTTCACATCGCAAGAAATGAGAAAACGTGTGTTAATTAGGTATTATCATGCATATGGGGCAATCCATTTTTTTCATGTCGATTGCGTACGGACTACATTTACAACAACATACGAATATTATATTGCAAATTTATTTTAGTTTAATTATAGCCACTATATTTATATGTTTTGCGAGAAATATTAATTTGTAAATAACTTTAAACATTATTATAAGAGGAATTAGGTGCTTGTAATTTTTCCATAATTTGAATTTAAACCGGTCGTATATAAATGGTCGTTGCGTATAAACCTTCTAACCATAATTTTACATTTGTTATATTCAATTGCTTAGATATAATTTCTGAAAAGCAAAACATTCACACGTGACTATCAAATTCCACAAGTTAAACTATAAATTGTTTACGGAGACGTAGTTAAAAATTTGATCCACCTTTTTTTTTTTTAATGTAAGTTAATAACATAATAATATCTTTTAGTTTTGATTTTTTTTTTCTAATTTAATCTTTTTGTTTTTTGAAAACTACGTACCAAGCTATCATTTAGATTTTGTGAAAAAAAAAAAGTTTATTTCAACTCCGTCCCTTACATATTTTGTGAGCATAAAAAAAAATGAATAAAACGACATGAATATCCTTAAATAATTTATGAAAAATATTTCATATATCTCAAAAAAGAACTTGAATGCTTTTTTTTTTTTTTCAAAGGGGAAGAACTTGAATTCTATGATTTCTACACTTCAATTTTTTAAAATTTTTTCTCAGGAAAAAAATATTTCTCCAAAATAAATTCAGTATAATTAAGGATGTCCTTGCTTTTTCATCCACAAAATTTGCCGTGGTGTAAATTGAAACAAGTAATATTTCAAATTCAAGAGATCCCTTAATAGTTTCTAAAAATAGAAGCGTAAGTTGCATTATCAAGTTAATCATGTTAATTTATATTACTTATTAATTAACTAATATACAAAATGACAGCTAATTTAATCACTAGGTAGCTAGGCATATGGTACACTCATTGATTTGTATTAATTATGCAAATTAAGTTTATTCTTGAACAGGTGAACTTATGATTCAAATCCTCTGTTTATTTTTTGGTCTCTAAAATGATGTCTAACCAATAATATTATGTTATGTTATCTCATATTAAAAAATTTAAAATATTTTATAACTGATTTTTATACTTTAAAGTCTAACTTCTTTTAATGATTTGTCAAGATATTATTGTTTAGATACTATTTAAGACACCAAAATTAAACAGAAAATATCTATCCACATTAATTAACAACACTATCAATTAATCCTTTTTAATATAAAAACAGTAATATTTTGTATGTTCCTGCATTTGTTCCATGTCATTTTTGACACGTGTCAGTACAAAACCAAGAGGTTATTGAAGACATGATGAGCCAAAAACAAGTAGTAGTTTTTTTTTTTCCCCTTTTTCTTTTCTTTTCTTTTCTTCCTTCCTTCTCTCTCTGAATTAAAAAAAAAAGGAAAAGAAAAATACTAGAGATATCAATTTTAATATCAATTTTTGAATACCAACATATATAACATATAAGTTGTCGTTCTTTTATTAGTAAGTATTTAAAATATTATCATATCAATTAATTATATCTATTAATGAAAATATGAATATTAGTTGATACTTAAAAAGTTGGGATTAGAGTTGGTATTTCTAACTTTACTTAAAAAACAAAAAAAAAAACAAAAACATGGATGCCCTGAAAATTATTTTTTACCACGGATCAAGACGAATACCAACCTACACATATATTAAACCTCACAAGAATCATTGCAAATTAAGGAGCTCCTGAAAATTTTAGAGAAACACTTTCTATTTTTGGTTTTTCTTTCTAGAGATATCTTTCTTTTCGTCTCTTATTTCTGCCTTCTAATTAAAGGAGTACTGATAATCCCATTTTTAATTTATTTCAATTTTTTAATTCAAATTACAAATTTCTTTTATCATTGATTATATTATTACACACCTAAAAAAAATTAATTATATCATAATTAACATTGCACACAAATAATCTTCTGGCCTATAAAATAATTAACATAATACAAGATTAGATATTAATGATTAATTAAGGCCTAAATTCTCCTGAAAAAAGGGCCTGATTAATTAGACTAATCAACTTCGAGAACTAACAAAACTATAATGGTATTAGTTAACGTATCAAGATGAACAAAACGAAAATATGACGAATTTTGCCTTTTGGTTTGAAAAGAGTTATTTAACCTAGATATATTTAATATTTATGCTTGTATGATTTTGACCTAAGACTTCCTGGCCTTCTATTTCAGAAGCAATATTAATTGACTATAAATGTTATATATTATTACACAGATTGGAACTCATTGTCAGGTCAACACTGATATTTGAGTTTCAACGACAATGAGTAGTTTTATCTTCAAACAAACATTTATGGTTATTCTGCATTTGATATATATATATATATATATATATATATGTTTATGTCCATATTGCCTGCAAAGAAAGACAGATGAAATCCCATCAAAATGTGTCTGATCTGATGCTGATGCTGATTCAAGCAACAATATATATAAATATGTTTATATCTATATTGCCTGCAAAGAAAGACAGATGAAATCCCTTCAAAATGTGTCTGATCTGATGCTGATGCTGATTCAAGCTACTGTATATATATCATTATAGCAAGTTTTGCCAAGATGAAATTAACGTTTCTTCTAAAGACTGCATACGGTCGTTGCACCACATTTGGATGCTGATATATATTTATATGTAAATAAACGTATATATATATATATATATGTTTTTTTTTTAAATGAAATTGTACATATGAAGTAATAACTACAATTACCTCAAACAAGTTTTGACAGCAATGGATTCACCGACTCACCCTCTAACAGAAATCAATGTACTTTTCCTATTTTAATATCCCTTAATAAACTGCAACACAACAAAAATACTTCTAAAACTTGCATAATTATCACCTCTAAATAAATGATATCAATGTCAATTTAATATTCATTGCAGTTGGTTTTACCCCCATCACATACAATTAGCCAGCCAAATTGCTTGTATATATATATATACACACACGCACACACACTCAATTTAAAGTAAAAGTTTTTATAGAATGCAAATAAACTTTATATCTCTAATAGCATAGATTTGTTTAAATTCTGAATATTGTTAGTCAAATTACAACTAATTAAAACTAACAGCTAGCCAATAATATTTTAACAGCTCTTTGGTCTACTTAATATTTTATTTAATTTTATTTTAAACGAAGCAAAACGTAAAAAATTTTATGTACTATTAATGATTAATCAATACAGCTAGTAATTATCCCATACTATTAAAATATGTTTACTATTACTGAAAAACTTTAATCAGATGACAATTTTTACCTCGTAAGGACTAGCTTACCAAGTGGAAATGAGCAGTTTGGATAGGAGCTTTCAGATTCAAAATCTAAAAATGTTTTTGTTTTTATTTAATAAGTGGAAGTCATAGATTGTAAATAAAAATAAATAAATAAATAAATAAACAATTTCTAACTACCAAGCCAGCTAATTGAAAATTAATGTTTAATAGTGACCATTATCACAGACACACACATATATAAGTGTGTATGTATTTCTGAAATTGTTAAATTGAGAAAAAGTTAGAGATCAGAGTCAGCAGACCAATATGCTAATGGCATAAAAGAGACAATAACCAATCTCATGACTGGCTGTGTATATAATACACACACATATGTGTGTGTGTGTGTACGTATATACGCAGAGCTAACCTTATATATCGTGTGAATACAACAAAAGTGACATCCCATCCATAACCCTAGCCATATAGCTCTCTCCTATGTATATACACATACATATATTTCTCCTTTTTCTCCAACTAAACTCCTCATCTTACTTACTAATTTTCTCTTGAGATCATATATGGTTGGTGCAAAATAAACACAGTTTATTTGGTTTCATTACATGTCTGCAAAAGGGTTTCTTCAGGAGATGGGAAAATCTTCGAGTATTATCAGTGATGGTGGGAAAAACTGCTACAGAGGCCATTGGAGACCTGCTGAAGATGAGAAACTCCGCGAACTCGTTGAACGCTACGGTCCTCAGAACTGGAATTTCATCGCCGAGCATCTTGAAGGAAGATCAGGTAAATACTTAACAATATTTTGATATCTAATAGCAAAATTATTAACCTATAATCAATACTTAATATTCTCTACTAATTTAATTTTTGGCCAAAATAAATCCTTTTTCATTTTCTAAAAATTTGTAGCTAAAAATTGATTATTTTCCCACACAATAATTGATAGAAAAAAGGGACAGTTATTCATCATGGATCAGCTTCTTAATGTCTCTCTCTAGATTTTAGATTTTAGACTTTAGATTTTAGATTTTCTCTCTCAATAATTATATGTTTATTACATAATATTATTGCTGAAGTATTAAGAAATGGGGTTTTCACAAGGGGTTGTTTGGTTTTGCAGGGAAAAGTTGCCGATTGAGATGGTACAACCAACTAGATCCAAACATCAACAAGAAGCCATTCACGGAAGAAGAGGAAGAGAGGCTACTTTCTGCTCACCAGATCTACGGCAACAAATGGGCTTGCATCGCCAAGTACTTCCATGGAAGAACCGATAACGCCGTCAAGAATCACTACCACGTCGTCATGGCCAGACGGAAGCGAGAGTGCTTCACAGCGCAGTACCATCATCATAGCAAGCCTAGTACTACTACTACTACCACCACTCCTACCCCTAATTATAAGCATCAGGGTTTCTCTAGTGGGATTAATGTCAATCCTCCAAAATTAGGGTTTGTTCCATTCCAATCATCTCATCATCAGAAGATCGGGGTTAATCTAGGAATCTTGTCGCCGAATTCTTCATCTAGTACTACTTTGAACGAATCGAGCACTCTTACTAGGGATTCGACTGGTATTCTTGATGTTCACCAGGGAAGATTAAAAGATTTAAATAGTAAGATTTTTATCGCGTCAAAATCTCCATCAAAAGATGTTGTGAGATCATTTGGGTTGTTGAATTCCGGGATTCGTAGTTTTGGAAATCATGAAGAGATCAAAGACAAGAAGAGCAATTTTGTGAGACCAAAAGTAGATCAAAGTAACATAAATTCGGCTACATTTATGAAGTCTCAAGGACACCAAGAAGTGCCTTTCATAGACTTTCTTGGTGTGGGGATTGTCTCTAATTAGTTCAGAAAAGCTTGTCATGATGATCATCTCAATCGGCCAGTCTCTCTCTTGCTAGCTTGTTACTTAATAGGTGAGATCTAATTTCAGTTTTTAATTGCAATTTTAATTAGCCAGGTCTTTATTCTAGTAATTATATGTATCCTATTTATGTTATATATATTAGTCCCCAAAAAAAGAAATGTATTTCGAAGTAAAATCAGACATGGATATTTAGATTGATCGATCTCTATGGGGAATTTAATATTGTCAATTAGATGTCTTAGTTGCAGTATATTTTATTTTGTTTGTTTGTTAACAGATATTGATATTAATGAATTGCAATGGCAATTTTTCAATTTTTTTTTAGCTCAAATATCCCTCTCTAGCTAATTATTATTATTATTATTATTATTTCTTTTTGTGGCATGTCATTTGACAATTCAGGCAATATTTGGAGGACAATATTTTGTTCAATCTCTCTCTCTCTCTCTCTCTCTCTCTCTCTCTCTCTTCTCTCTCTCTCTCTCTCTCTCTCTCTCTCTCTGATTGCAATGTCGTATTAATCCTACATGTTTATTAGTGTCTATATTTTTACTTATAATTTGTAATGTCGACTGAAACTTGTCAGCTTAGTTATATACTTACTTGTTAACATTGTAAAATGTGATAAATTTCCAAAGCATATTTATATATACATTTAGGTGAGAGAAGTTTACGATATCAGGATGAGTGATAAAATAACTTAATTATTTTTATAAAAAAAAAAAGAACTTAATTGGTTTTAACAGATATGAGCAATTTCTTTCAATTATTAAGGAAAAAAAAAAAGTCAATATGCGGATATGCACAAATTGGCTAGTTACTGTTGTATATTCCCAAGCTTTTTACTAATATTATTTTTTTAAGGATAGTACTTTCCCAAGCTTAATTAATCAGAAGTAACATGAAACAGGATTTTCCTTTTTACAGAGGGATATAGATTTCAATGATAAAGATATATCCTTTTTTTTTTTTTTTTTTTGGTTCCTTTCTTTTGACCCCTCATTGCATTAACCACCATGAGATCGCATTTTATATGTGTGTGTACATAGATATGTACGTATTTTCCTCGTTTTCGTTTTCTCAAATTTTTTTACTTGTTGTGAGGCGCAAAAATGTAAAAGAATAAAAAAAAAAATTATTAGACCAAGTCAAAAAGGTGATAAACCAAACCAAATTTAGGAGAATATAAGTCAAAGTCATATATACATTACCTAAACACACACGTTCATGCATATATACGATAGTAATAATATAAGGTGGTGGGGGGGGGGGGGGGGGGGGGGGGGGGAAGCATTATGCGTAAATGAATTCATATCATAGTACCAAAACAGATGCATGAACATTGGAAATTAACCCTAGCTAGCTCAAAATTCTTTGTTGGAAATGTTTTCAAACTAGTGTCAGTAGTCATGTTACATGCATGCTTAGTACCAGTAACATACGTTTAAATATTTTTAGGCTTTCTAATTTAAATTCACACCCGCGAGGTCAATCCTAGGACTCGCAGATCGCATGCATGCCTCTATGGCCTTGGACCAGCTAGCACTCATGAAGGCGGTTTCTCCGGTGCTTGCAAGGCTGAAGGCCCCCCGCACCAGCAATGACACCGTTGTCATCACTAATCTCATATATGATGATCTACATCCTTGGTTGTATGTTATTTTGGTTCTCAATCCATAATTATGAGATCAACTTTTAGATCCAAACAAACTTCATTTTCATTTTATTTCTAAAATGAGATGTACCAAGCATGCGAACCAACCGTCCCCAGGTTTGATGTAGTTCAGTTGTTGGGCTTATTAATCCAATGTTTTGACACTCTCTATCAGTCAGAAGTCATTTGATATGGTTAATCTTTAGTTTTAATGCAGAAAAATAGAGAATCTTGTCCCTTTCTACTCACTTTTTTAGTTTTGTGTCTTCTTTTAAAATTCTACATTCCATTCTTAAGCTTATATTTGATAGAAGAGAGTGAAAGCAAAAATCTTGTAGTGTTCAGAAAGGATATAAAATCCTTATGCTCCTCTAACGAGAGAGTATTCCTCAAGATTTCTTTGAAAAAATATATCATCGGTGCTAAGTATGACTACTACTAATTATAAAATAAAATATGAGATTCATATGTGAATCTTATATCGTAAGACTCACATTTTATTAACAGGTATTGTTTAATACCGTTAGTGTGTTATGGGACATTTAGATTTCTCTACTTTTATGTGGGTCATGCTTTTTAAGTTGCCAACATCGCGAGAGATAGAAAGGGAGAGAAAGGAAAGAGAATGTGAGAGAAGGAGATGGGAGTGGCCGAGGGACGGGAAAAAAGAGTTAACCATTCGTTTACTACCTAGACACAATTGGTTTACCTTTTTTTTTTTTTTTTTTTTTTTTTGGGTTCTCTTGAAGCTAAAGGTGGAGATGATAAAAAGGGGCAAAAAATGGAGGGCATCAGTGATGTTATCAAGTCTTCATTCAACATCACTTTAAAAATTTACTAGTATCACATGTAAAATAGAAAAAGGATTAGTCTATATTTTTATTACTAATCTCAAAAAGTCATAAACGTTAATCACAATACAACTTCATAATTAATAGGACAAGTAGCAACATAAATAATAACCTTTGATAGATGGGGGAGAGAGTTTATGAAACAATCGTTCGCTTGCTATTATGCCACTACGTAATATTGGTGGTACACTTGTTGGGAACCTTAAGCAATTAAGTTGTGATATGGTAGGCTAAAAATATTTTAAAAATTGAACGTGCCTATTTTGTGTGGCCCACATAGTTCCTGGTTTGAAAATAAATGCGATTGCAACAGAATTTAGGGTCCAATTCATGTGGCTATTTAAAAAATATTGTTCATAATAACCAACCTTCTTTCTTTCGTACCTAGCTATTTGGCAAACTCTGGCCAATGATTAAGGGCTTCTCAACCACTCCATCTTACTTGAAATTCTCCTTTCGATCGATCTTACTTGATATTCATTCTCACATGTTGAATTCTCAACCATGTTGATATTCTCCTTTCGATCTTACTTTATATTCTCCTTTCCTGTAATTAACTGTAGTTGTGAAGGAACATATATGTTGAATTTTCACCTACTTTTCAATCCTCCTCGACCTTGTTTGCACTAAAAGTTAGAGTTTAGAAAACCTAGACGGAGGCCAGAAGTAAAAACAAACAAACAAACAAACAAACCAAAAAAAAAAAAAAAAAAAACTAACCAACCGGCCTAACAATATTATACACCTACTAAGTTATATTTATGCTCAATTTAATTCCCATATGTGTGAATTTAAGGTTTTTATCTCAATTTTTAAAAAAAAAAAATTAATAAAAATTATAACTAATTTTTAAAAAATCAATCAATTTTAATGCACTTTTTTTTTTTTTTTTTTTTTTTGTGAAATTTAATGCACTTTGTATGTTCCCCCAACACAATTCAATATTTCGACTATCAAGATTAATTTGAAAATATAGATGACTTTTATCAATTTTATTATTTTAGTTAAAGTTAATATCTTTTTATACTTAAATATTGTACAGTTTTTATCTGTATTTGGAATAAATAATTTATGTACAATTGATATCCTTGAGTCTATCTGTGAAAGTATCTTAAATTATCTGTCAAAAGAACTTATATAGCTTTTAAAAAAGCTTTTTGTCAAAATCAAAATATATGATTTCCAAAAATACTCTTTTAAATGAACTTTAAACTTGTATTAGATATCAAGTTAGACATTATAAACTATATTTTAATAATTTTATTATTTATTAGAAATGTTTAAATTATTTTGACTTCAAAAACTTTTTTGAAAATATATTTGTTAAATATTTACTAAAAAGTCATATATTTTGCTTATCTTCTATTATTTATTAAAGATAAAATTTAAAAAAATTAAAAACTCTGTTAAATAAATCCTAATTGTCACGTAAACATGTGACACATTAAAAATATTGTATAAAATTATATCAGTTAGTGTCTAGAGGTTATCAGTTGGTACAAAGATTTTTGCACAAGGAGGATCGGAAAATGTCTAAAATCTATATTTGATTTTACATTATTAGTTGATTTTTATTTATTCTAATAAGTAAAATAATTTTTTTTGATATAAAATAAGCCTTTTTTTTTTATAAGACCTCCTCAAAAAATTTGTAAGACCTCCAAAAAAAAAAATTAAAATGAAAAAAAAAAATTTTTTGCCTAAGGGGGAAAAAATCGCCTAAGGACGTGTTTGTGGCGGTGGAAACTATGAAGATAATAACCTGGGGTTTATCCTTGTGTCCTAAAGCCAAATTGTCGCACGCCATGTATTTGCGTTATTGCCCCAAAGCCCCCAAACCCTTCCTTTCTCCTAAAACCCTTGGGTTCTCTCTCTCTCTCTCTCTCTCTCTCTCTCTCGCTCTCTCTAAGGTGCTGGAACGCTCTAGAATGGTAACACCACGCAGCCCTTTTTTTCTTTTCCCTTTCTTTTGTTTATTTGCTTTCATTTTCTCCTATATATTTACTTTTCCGTTTCAATTTTAGTTGATAAAGATGACAGATGAAAGATTTTTTCCGTTCTGTTTCTCTGTTGTGGGGAAGGGTGAATTGGGTTTTCTTTGTGCCATCCGAATTCAATGAAAAGTAGTGATTTTTTTTTTTTTTTAATTTTTGTGAGGCTCTTCTCCATCTTAGCACTTTATGCCCTGTGACTGCCAGGTCTAGACTTTCTATCTTAGTTTTGGGAAACAGGAAACTGGGTTCCAAATTGATTTTGAAATTGTTATTGTGAAGCCTCTGTTTTTCTATAATTTGGAGTGTGCATTTCACTCTGCTATTGAAATAACTGGTTCCTTTGCCTTTTCGTTTTTAGGTTGGTTTAAATTGTCTTCTGGTTCGTTCTTTTCCTATTCTTTATCTTTCTTGAAACAGTGATTATCTAGGATAATTTGAAATGACCTGGTTTGTGCTTATGCTAATTGTTGTAAACCAAATTTGAAGAGAACTCTTCAGCTTTAAAAGAAGAAAATATGCATTGCATAGATTGAGTAGAACAAGAGGGGTAGGAAAAAAGGATACCCATTTCCGAAGGCTTACGCTTGTTAACTTTAGACCCCATAGCCCGTAGGTTTTAGAATACAACTTGATTTATCTGTTTATTTTATTGCTTAATTTCAAACTATAATTTGATCTATGAGCCAAGATTTTCTGTCGTCGACGTTGTCACTTTGGCAAAGAAAATTGTTACATAAACAAATAGTAGCTTAAATGAGGATTAATCAACTATGTTAAGGTGGTATGTGGACAAAGTTTCATGTATGATTTGCAATTTGACATCATAAATAAAAAAGAAAATAACTAATGTCTGCCAATCATGTCAGCCAAGCTTGATCTTCTTCAAACATATTGTGCTCACGTGAATGAAGTTTATCTAAATATTTTCCCAAGATAAATGAGCTAGCATGAAAATCAACTTTAAAGCATGACTACTTCTGCAGCTTGAACACGTTCTAAAATATGCCTTGACCATGCCCGATAAGGATTGAGAAGAGATGTCGAATACAAGACTTTTTGTAGTAATATAAATGTCCAACAACATAACTCCCTAGATTAACCCTTAGCAGCTAAGAAGAAGGCGTAGGCATGGATAGCTAGGGTAGAAAATTCAAATTGTTTATTAAGATTTTCAATGATATTACGTTGGTGCTTCATAACATTGTTTCCTCTTCTCCCTTATTGACTAAATTTTCTCTTTGTTTTCCTCTTCAACAAATTATATTCTTGCTTATGTTCATCTTGCATTCCTTTATTTCGGCAAGTTTTGTATGTGTTAAATTATCTTGACCTTTCTTCTATATTTTTTGCAGATATGCTGATAAACCCTTTTGTTGGTTCAGTACTTTATGAATCGGCAGGTTAAGATCCACAGCCAATGGCTATCGTTGAATCCATACTTGATATTCCAGTTCAAGATCCATCGGAGGAGGAATTCTCTTCTGCTGATTTGACTTGGCACAAGTTTGGCACTTCTGACCACCATGAAGATGTAGCCCTCATTCCTTACGAACGAGTTGATGAATTTATAATCGGTGAATGCTCTAACGTGGAATGCCCAACGCGCTTTCATATAGAAAGGGGTAGAAAACGGTCTATTGGCAGCTTGAAGGAATGCAAGGACGATGAGTATTTGGAATATAGATTGTGAGTTCTTTCAGAAAGTTTTTATAGTTTTTTGAACTTCATCTCTTTTTTGTTCGTTTGTTTTATTTATTTTTATTTATTTTTATATATTTTTATTTAGTCCAATGATTAATCGGTGCAATCACCTCTTCTAAAAAACCAGATTATTATCTCGATAACAGGCCACATTGGCACATATGTGCACAATGCCACGTTTTACTTATTTGTGTCTTCTTGTCATGGCAACCATTTGCAGAAGTGCTAAGTGGATTGTTCTTTTTTCAATGTGAAGGTATTGGTGTTCTTTTGGTCCTGAGAATTATGGAGAAGGTGGGGGTATATTACCTAGCAGAAGATACCGACTTAACACCAGAAATCGTGCTGCTAGACCTCAATCCATGCGAGGCTGCACATGCAACTTTGTAGTGAAGCGGCTTTATGCTCGCCCATCACTTGCACTAATCATATATCACGAGAGACGCCATGTGAACAAATCTGGTTTTGTTTGCCATGGACCACTCGATAGAGATGCCCTTGGGCCTGGGGCCAAGAAAATTCCCTATATTTGTAATGAGATTCAACAGCAAACTATGTCTATGATCTATCTTGGAATTCCTGAAGAGAATGTGCTAGAGAAACACATCGAGGGGATTCAAAGATATTGTGGTTCAAATGCAAAAGTCAATACCCTTGCTTCCCAGTATGTCCACAAACTTGGGATGATTATCAAACGGTCAACCCATGAATTGGATCTTGATGATCAAGCTAGCATCCGCTTGTGGGTCGAACGCAATAGAAAATCCATTTTCTTTTATCAGGATTCCTCTGAAACAGATTCCTTCATTCTGGGGATTCAAACTGAATGGCAGTTGCAACAAATGATTCGCTTCAGCCATCATAGTCTCATTGCAGCTGATTCGACATTTGGCATAAAGACACTTAAGGTATTTACTTCATTTATGTTGTTTCTCCAAGCTCTAATTCTAATTGGAAAAGGGTATTTTATTTATCTGTTTTGTGTGCAGTATCCTTTGTGCACACTTCTTGCGTTTGATTCAAGACAACATGCACTGCCTATTGCATGGATCATCACACGTAGCTTCGCGAAGCCAGATGTATCCAAATGGATGAAAGCTCTACTCGATCGAGCTCGTAGTGTTGAGCCTGGATGGAAGATCAGTGGCTTTTTAATTGACGATGCAGCCGCAGAGATTGATCCCATCAGGCATGAATTTTTTTTTTTTTTTTGGTTTTGGGGGGGGGGGGGCAATTCCGCATAAACCTTATATAGCTGTAGAGTGTATTGTTTTCTTACTTCTTGTTATGGAATTTCAGGGCTATATTTTGTTGCCCCATCTTATTTTCGCTCTGGCGAATTCGTCGATCATGGCTGAGGAATGTTGTAAAGAGATGCAGTAATATTGAAGTCCAAAGGGAAATTTTCAAACGTCTGGGAAAAATAGTTTACAGCATTTGGGAAGGAGTTGATGCCTTTGGTGCCTTGGAAGAATTTGCACAAGATTTCGTCGATCAAACTGCTTTCATGGAATATTTCAAAGGATCTTGGGTGCCTAAGATTGGTTAGATCTCTCTTTCTCTATATATATGTATATATATATATATATATATTTACATGTGTATATATGTATACATTTGTCATGAAAACAAATCCAAGATAGACAATAGTAACTTGTCGCTTCTTATGTATAGAAATGTGGCTTTCAACGATAAAAACTCTTCCGCTTGCAAGCCAGGAAGCATCTGGGGCAATTGAAGCCTATCATGTGAAGCTGAAGATGAAATTATTCGACGATTCGCATCTCGGAGCACTCCAGAGAGTTGATTGGTTAGTACATAAGCTTACGACTGAGTTGCATTCGAGCTACTGGCTTGACCGCTATGCAGATGAGTCCGACTCTTTTCAAAATGTTAAGGAAGAGTATGTTGCTTCTACTTCTTGGCACAGGGCGTTGCAAATCCCTAATTCTGCTGTTACCTTGGATGAAAATGACCGTCTCTTTGCCAAGGTTCTGAGCCAAAAGGACAGTAGCATCACACGTCTAGTCTGGAATCCTGGGTCGGAATTCGCTTTTTGTGATTGCGTATGGTCGATGCAAGGAAACCTTTGCAAGCATGTTATAAAGGTCAATATGATGTGTGAAAACAAACAAGATTATCAACCTTCCATGTCTTTCCGGTCATTCAAAGAGATACTAATGAATCTGTGGAAGAAACCGGCCGATGATTCTGTTGGAATGGACCAGGCCATGGCCTGGACTCATCAGATGCTTGATCAAGTTCAAAAACTTGTTGAACTCAACGGTTCGAAAGATATTGGCACCATTGTTGATGATATGCCGTTGAAATGGGTTTCTAAGAAAGGCAGAACACATGTTGGCAAGCCGTTAACTATTGCATCTCCTTCATCCGGTTCTAATGCTGCAAGGAATGCTGCACCAAGGAAGAACAGAAAGCGGAAAAGATTGTCACGGTTACGATGAATCTGTTATCCTGACCCTGCAAACTGCAATTGAACTTGTCACAATTTTCTCTTTCAAATGGTTCATTAAGATCATCCCAACTCCAATGGTGGTGGTGATCAACACATTAACAAGGATTAGAACAGAACCCGATGTTGAAAACGTAATTTGTTGAATGATGATGATCCGGAAGTGATGGAATTTTGGAAGATGCAACTGAGTTGAACCATATGGCAATCCGATTATTTGACCATCATTCAATCTCCGACCCTTGAGGTAACGTGAAGTTAGTTATTTATTTGATATGTTGTTATTTTGATGTTACTGTATTTTCTTGAGGCCTCTTCTACATATATTATTCATTTAGAAAGAAATATGATAGCAAGATGATTCTGTGATCTTCATGTTCTTGAGAAATGTAAATGAACTTTAGATGTTAACATGATTAGTGAATTATTCCAAACAAGTCTGAACTAAGCGAATATTGGTTCTTAAAATTCCCAAAATTTGTCTTCGGTTTAAAGAATCCTTGTCTTATAATGGTACGGGAGATAAAAAGTTGCTCTAAATCTGTGGTAGGCCAATTTCTTCCGATCAATAGTAGCATGCCACGTGTCACCCCGTGCGTCAACACAGAATAAACGTCATTGGACCGTTGAGGTGGTGTAACCTAGCATTGAGATGGTTTTGGTTGACACTCATGAATGCATCGCAACCCCATGCTCGAGTTAAAGACCGGCCTAGGGTCGATGTGCCTTCGTCCTTAGTTGGAATGGCAACGCACAAGTCTAAGTTAAAGCCACTTCTATCCGACGCTTTAGGTAGATGCCTTAGTGACAATCTATCTAGTGTGCCTCTTTTCCCTACCTTGCCCCTTGTGCCTTGAGGTCGAGGTATGAGTATATGAGCAAGGGCCTTGCTACAATCCCATGAACATATCCAATCACAAACTAATGTCACTTGAATCGATATACATCCCAAAATTTTGAAAATACATCTTTAGAACGTCTCCAATTTCACCCCCGATCACCCCCCCACTCCAAAAAATATATATATATAATAAAATAAAACCCTTTTTTGTGTTTTTTTTTTTTTTGGGAACGAAATTACCTAGGTGGTGCGTTTCATCACTGTAGGTGTATTATCTAATGCCCTTCCCTCTAAGTAAATTAGTGGGGTCACAAAATTTGGATACATTATAATGGAGATATGGAGCAAACGTAAATTTTTGACTTCGTTGTAGCATTTTAATCAGCTGTTACTGAAAAATTGCTCAAAAGTATTTTAGCTTCTATAAAACAAATACATGCATTTCTATTGAGAAATTTTCTGGTCGTGATATATTTTTAAAATTGAATTTTGCCCTTGAATTTTAAAAAAAAAAAATTTACAAATTGTTCCCAAGTGATGCTTTCACGTTTTAACCATTTCTCTCTCTCTCTCTCTCTCTCTCTCTCTTACTAGAAAGGGAAAAAAAAAAAAAAAAAAACTCTTTGAAACTCTATGACTACAGGTATAAAAATACTATTAGATTATACTTATGACTAGAGGTATTTCTTTAGTGTTGATGTAGTTTGAAGTATAAACAAGGCTCCTTAGCTTGAAAAATGGGTACTCGATTTCCACTCCCCAAATAAACAAAGAAGAAAGTCGTTTTGAGCTCAAAAAAACACGGATTGACTACTGATATCTTCATCCCAGGAAGACTAGTACGCATGGACAAAGGCACGAACGAGGAAATTCTTCTATTTGGTATTACAAGTATTGGTCATTAGTATTACATAACTATATAGTTCCAACGGTAGACCCCACTTTTCAAACAAGAAATGCGATGTCCTTGTGATGTAGATACGTGAGGATCTGATCTATTAATTTAGTATTAGGTTAATTACAACAAATCTTCACATTTAAGGCTTTCAAAAAATTTCTTCAATACTTAAATCGTAGACCACAAATCTTATCACAATAATTCTTTATTAGAGGTTATCACAATTGATGGTAAATCTTATTATTATTTTTATACATAAAGAAGTATTTAATATAATAGGACGAAAACGATAAACCTTCTAGTTTGTGTAATAGGAAGGGAAAATGATGGGTAAAATTTCTTTTTATTTGGTGTAGGTGAAATCGAAATTAGTTTTGTGCAATTATTATATGAAGGAGAGTTGACGTATTTGAAGTTAACCGGAAGGGGAAACAAGTCTTTTTGCCCTTCTTTTTTAGAACAGATAATATGAAGGTTAATCCTATCATTTTGTATTTAAAAAATAAGTAAACAATAATTTTATAATAAATAATTAAAATAAAAAGTAGATTTTAAAAATTATTTTTGTGCAACAATTATACGAAGGAGAGTTAAAGCATTGGTGGTCAAGGATTTTTAGTTTTATTTTTTTTTTTGAAAAATCTTATGCGGCCTTTGTTTTGTCAACAAAGAAGTCATCCTTGTCAATTTCCCCTTCCTTACCTGCAAAGCTGCCTGTCTTCGCCATTCGAACTACTACCTCTGCCTTCCTTTTTTATAACATACTTACTTAAGTATCTTCCTTTCCGATCACTAAAGACTCATTTGATGAATGAATTTAAACTCAAAATTTTCATTTTAGTTTTAATTTTTTTTTTTTGAAAAGTCAACAAAAATTATAATTAATTTTTAAAAAATCAACCAACTCAAATTTAAAAATTTCAACTCAAACTTAAAATTTTCAACTCAAACCGTTTCACCAAGCGGATTCTAAGAAAAAAGAAATTCCAATCAAATCAAATTTCTATCTAAGTAAAGCTTTGTCTATTATTATTTTTTTTTTAAATCTCAGGGGAGTTATGAGAAACGCAAATTTATCAATTCTTTAAATTCTTAATTAATCAAATTTAATTAAGATTCATTATTTATTAACTTGAGACTGATAAGTTTAAAAAGTAGTTGTCATAGGAGTTTGTAATGAAAGACTTGGGTGCTGCAAAACAAATCATCGAGATTTCACTTATGATTTCGGTTGTCTTATTATTATTAGGGATAATGATGTCTTGAAAATGTCGCCAGAAGAATATGTGAAGAAGGTGCTTAGAAGATTCAACGTGGATGATACAAAGCCGATGAATACTCCGTTTGTCTGGTCACTTCAAATTAACTATCCAAACAGCAATCACCTTCCGCAGAGAACATGCCATCATGGCCAAGGCGCCGTATGCTTTTGCTATTGGCAGTCTCATGTATGCTTTTGTTATGCTGAGTTGTTTCATTAAGAATATTTTTGGAGATTTTACTTATGATTTCGGTTGTCTTATTATTATTATTTTTTTTTAATGAATAGGGGATATCATCATTAAGGATTAACATATAAGATGTTAGAGAAAGGGTAGAGAGTATTAATGTGTAAATTTCTCTTATAAACTTCTTGATTGTTATTATGAATTACTCTAATGGATGAAATATGATGTAATCTCACATTAAGATGAACCAATATAAACATTTTACGTGTTATGTGATCGTTCATTTTCCTTTACGAATTTTATTGTTTTCGATGATATAGAAATAGAATGTTGATTCTTAACATGTTCTACTCTTTTTTCACCCCTTTATTTCTTCCTTCTAAGCAGCTACTATGATAAAAGAATATATCCAAGATTTGGAGGCCACCGAATTTATTTTCAAGTGAAGGAATTCATTAACCACTAATTATAATGTGTTACTTTATATCAATTGATAACTTTGACAATTCCGTCCAAAAAATAATAGAATTCAAAGTTCATGAGATTAAATTTATAAATATGTTATCGTTTAGTAGGTATAACAAATACGTTTTAAATTAAAGGGATATGATGACACTAATGATATAAATGATAGAGAATTTGTAAAAAATTCCCCCCTCCCCCCTTTTTAGAAGAGATAGTGTTCACTTCTTAAAAAAAAAAAAAAAAGAGTAAATAATTAAAATAAAACAGGATGCTTTTCTGTGCTGTATCTGTACGAATGATAGTTCCAATTTTTATTTTTTTGGATAAATAATTCTAACTTTTTTTTGATACATTATGTAATAATCAATTAATTAAAATGTAATAATTTTCAGTAATATCTACCATTTATATTAATAATTTAAATAATATATATTATGAAAATTTTAAATAAAAATTTACATAAAAATCAATTAATAATAATTTCATAAAAATAATGTTTACTCTAATTTTTGTTTTTTTTTTCTTTTTTTTTCCATAAAAAAAAAAACCTTTACCTCTTTTTTTCCGTCTTGTACTCATCGACCAGCAGTAGTTTCATAAAATATTGTTTACTTTAATTTTATTTTATTTTTCTCTTTTTTTCCCGTCAAAAACACCTCTTTTTTATTTTATTTTATTTTATTTTTTCCGTCGTGTATTTTTTGTGTGTAATTGGTGGAAATTCCATTCCAATTAAAAAAAAAAAAAAAAAAAAGGTGTCTGCGACACGGGAAGGAACAACGGCACTCTGAAATTACATAATTGTCCTCACGTCTCTTTCTCCCACAAAATTTGACTCCCTGATCCTGACTTGGATGCCACGTCACGAATACTCGGCTTTTTCGCGTGGACCACCTGTAAATCCAACCAAACACCAAGGCCATTTGAGACAATTCAACAGTCCAACTCTTGCTCAAATAGAGTAGAGTACCAACCATCTCTGCAACTCCCAAGAAGAAATAGAAGAAGAAGAACAAGAAGAACAAGAAGACCGCCATGGACAGAGAACAGCACGAGCTCCAATTTCTTGGCTTCTGTGGAACCTTCAAGCAAAGCTTCCACCTAATCCTCTCATGGCGGAAGATATTCAGCCAGATAACCCTCGCCCTCATCCTCCCTCTCTCCTTCATCTTCCTCGCCCACTTCCAGATCTCCCAACTCATCTTCTTCAAAATCCTCTCCAACGAAGACCGCCTCTCCTACTCCGACCTCACCCCCGGCGACGCCGCCTCCCTCCGCCGCGCCGTCTCCTCCGAGTGGACCTACTTCTGGCTCTTCAAGGCTGCCTACTTCACCTTCCTCCTCATCTTCTCCCTCCTCTCCACCGCCGCCGTCGTCTACACCATCGCCTGCATCTTCACCGCCAAGCCGATCTCCTTCCGCAAGGTCATGAAAATCGTCCCCAAGGTCTGGAAGCGCCTCGCCGTCACCTTCCTCTGGAGCTTCGCCGTCGTTTTGGTCTACAACGTCCTCGCGATCGGACTCCTCGTGCTGTGGATCATCCTGTTGGGAAGCTCCCCCGCCGGATTCGCCGTCGCGATCGTCTTCCTGCTCGCCTACCTCGCCGGATTCGTCTATATTGGAATCATCTGGCACCTGGCGAGCGTGGTTTCGGTTCTGGAAGATTCGTACGGAATCAAGGCCATGAAGAAGAGTATTGACTTGATTAAAGGGAAATTGGGGCTGGCGGTGGCGTATTTCGTTCTGATCGGGATCTGCTTCGGAGCGATCGAGGTGATCTTCGAGAATTTCGTCGTGATCGGAGTTGTTGGCGGTTTTCCGGTGAGGATTGGGGTCGGAATCGTCTGCTTCTTGTTGCTGTTCAAGGTGATTCTATTTGAGCTTGTCATCCAAACAGTAATCTACTTCGTTTGCAAATCTTATCACCATGAGAATATCGATAAGTCTTCGCTGTCTGATCATCTTGAGGTTTATCTTGGTGATTATGTTCCTCTTAAGTCTAAAGATGTCCAATTAGGAGAAGTTAATCAGGTTTAGTTCAAAACGTTATAGATAATTACAGAACTGTATAAGCAAATTGCAAAGTGTTGTTCGGTAATTATTTAGTGTGGTTTGATGGACAAATTGTATGTGATTTTCATGCCTTAATGATTATATATTACCTTGGGTGACATTGAGTTTTGGTGGGTAAGATATTAGTATTAAATAGTAATAATTATATCTATATGTTAAATGTATTTGGAGACAGTTATGATGTCAAGTTATAGGTAAACTGCTTCATATAAATATTATCTACTAAAGTTATCTGCCAAACATCAAACCTGGCATCTTAAAAGTTTTTGGAAAAAAACAAAACAAAACTTGTATGACAAATTTGTATTTTTATAAAAATAAAAAAATAATTCTTGGAGAAACATTAAGATAAATCTTCAATACAAGAAAGGGTAAAGCAGTAAAGTCTTTTTTATATATCATATTAATATAATTCATTTTTAAATAATCTCGATTTAATCGAACGATAAGCATGTTCCTTGGACATGATAATTATTATATATTTTAACTCGTAATAATATTATATACTAAAAATAAAAAAAAATTAAAATTAAAAAAAACTAAAAAAAAATTTTGGTTTCTCAACCAATCAACCGGCGGACCCCCCAACATCGGTGAAGATGTTGAGGAGTCCCCCTCCCCCGACGCTAACACCATGCCCCCTCCCAAACGTCGACCAAATATATATGGCTTCGGGAGGGGGGTTTACTTAGGCTCGAACGCGGGGTTGGTGGGGTGGGCTCATTGGCGTCAGGGGAGGGGGGCGAGGGGGTGCCTGGGCTCGAGCATCGGGGGGGGTGAGGGGGAATCGTCTATGTCGGGGGGGGGGGGGGGTAGTTTGTCAGTGGGGGGTCATCGGCCGGGGAGGGAACGGGTATTTTATCCATATATTTATTAGTTTATACTAATATGAGATAAGATGTATTATAATTATCATATATAAATAATATGTCAGTTATTTGATTATATATTAACGGTTTAAAAATGAGTTATGGTATATAAATGAGACTTTATCACAGATTCAAAAAAAAAAAAAAAAGATTTTTTGCAAGAAGTAATAAGATTGTGGCGAAACCTGTGATAAAAAATGGACTGTTATTCTATAGTGATAATGCTATTTTACTTATTACTTCTTTTTTTTAACAGATTGATTTATAATTAAAAGTGATTTGATATGTTATATTGATAATAGGATAATACAAATATTTACTGATCAGATTATTAAAAAAATTAATTCAATCACTAATATTAAAATACAGTTTTTTTTTCCAGCCCCGCGACGCCCACAATATATCTGGGCTTAATTATCGGATGAAAATAATAGAGCTTATGAACATAAATAGTGCTGTCTTTTTCTTTGTAAAAAAACTTTAAAAGGATGGGGACAAATCTTCAATACGGTAGAAAACAGGAGAACAAATAGCTGTTGATTTTTATTATTATTATTATTATTATTTTTTTTTTTTTTTTTTTTTTTTTGTGGGCAAAGTCCTCTAATTCTTCGCTTCAAGAGGTCAACAGACAAAATAGTCTCTAGTGGTTCCTACGATTGGGCTGCTACGTCAAAAAGAGTCAAGCACTAACGACTACTTTTATTATTTTGGACATTTCTACGACACCAGTTTTCTTTGTGAGACGAAAGGCTCCAATTATTAATTATGTTTTTCTTTTTTCTTTAATTTGCTGAATTATTTATGTTTTTCTTTTGATGGTAAAGAGAAAGATATTGTTCTCACTCCCGGGCCACAACCTCATCGTCTATGAATGAAATTTGTAGATTCATCTCAACATAATGGAAAGAGCTTGATTCCATTTGTACTTAAAATTAAATTAAAAAAAAAAAAAAGAAATAGATATTGTTGTATGGATCCCTTTCTCATGGTCTAAAAATGAAATGTCGGGATTCATCAACAGAATGATAAAAAATATGATCCAATTTTACTCATTCGACGTTGCTGACTGCACAACTTATTAGATGGGTAGACTTGTGATTTATACTATCAAGTATTAAATTTGGAGACATTCTAAAAGACGTAAAACAATCATATTGTACGATGAACAGTTTATGTCATTTGATAATAGCAACTCTCTATAGTTTTTTTAATAATATATATATATATATATATTTTAATCAGAGCACGAATTATTTTATGGTGTTTTTCAGCCTAGAAGACAAATGACCTTTGTCTTTGTCTAAACGACAAAAAAATGTTAGCAGGTAACAAAGAACATGTTTCTCCAAAATATTAATTAGAAACGACAGATCGTTTATCTCATATATGATGCTATGGCACATATAAGCTTTTGCTTAGTAAATACAAATTATATCTCACAAAATATTTTTATAGATCATATCATCATACGTTACAATATTAATATTCAAAAATATATGTGATCTATGTGTGTTCAATTATGCTTTATTATATACATTTTTTATCTACTTAAGGGCCCTTGTATTGTACTCATATGCGTGTAACCAATGGGGAGTTAGGGGGAGCGACTATCCAATAACCTCTAAGGTCATAACTTATAATTTTTGTTTTTATCATATCCTCTTACTAATTGGAGGTTGGTACGATACTTAATTCTAATTTTCGTTAGCCTCATTTTTATTACTTGTAATAATGTGTAGATTTACATAACACTATACATCTATCATTATAACATAAATATATATGAGGCATACTGATCATATTAGTGCAAGTGAAATTATGCACATCAAATATTTAATCAAAGCAATTCATATCACCTATATATTTATCACATCATCAAGACAATCCATAGCAAAGATAGAACATCAACAAAGAAAATATTTTGTTCCATGCTGTAGGTGAGGTTTGTACTTACTTGCCTTACGTGCTTAAACTTTCAAAATTGTAGCTCTTGTTATATAAATTCACGGAATTATCTTGATTTAACAATACCTCATCGTTAAAGCGATCATGGTTATATATATTCTTTTTTTTTTTAATTAAGGTGAGTTTAGTTTATTTGTATCATAACTAACCTTAATAATTAATTCCTGTTAATTATTAAGTATTAAACAAATTTATACTAATTATTAATTATTAATTTAATTGATTAATTAATTATCAATTAATTAACTAATTAATTAATTAATTAGGTAGTACTTAATTATTAAATTATTTAGTCGAGTATTATAAATAAATTACATAAGTTTTTTGTTCACTAATTAATAATTATATCATTACTAATTATGTTACTTAAATGTTTTTTCTCATATAATAATTATCATTTATTAATTCTTATATTAATAATTAATAATTAAATTAAACTAATAATTAATATTTAATTAATCTATAATTATATTAATAATTATATCAATAATTTATGATTAATTAATCTCTAATTAATCACGCATTTTAATAATGTAGTTACTTAATATAATAATTTTGAATACATAACTAATAATCATTTATTAGTTTTTATAACTAATTAATTAATAATTAATTAATTACTAATTAACTTTCTTAACATAATTATATTTTGTTATAAATTTATTATTTTATCAATTTATTTCTTAATTAATTAATTAATCTTCATTACTTTGGTGACAATGAATTACCTAAGTGTATGCCTCTAATTGGGTTGTCTTCCATTTAGTACTGGGCTTGTAAGACCTATTCTCATTAGTTATGATCATTAAATTGTGCTAAAGTAGTCTTTTGGTGTATATCTAGTAATCATAGTTTACTTTATCTTGGCTCATCTAAAAACTTGTGATTCAACGTTATAAAATTAGGATTTTTTATATTTAGTTGATCATACATTTAATACCAATAAATTTCATCAATAATTATATCTCTATGTTATTAGTCAAATTAAGGCTGACAATTTGGGTCATGACACGAAACCTGCACGAAGTTAGTGGGTTTGGGTTTTCTTTAAATGAGTTTGGATCAACATAGGTTTAACCTGCTAGACACAATTAAATAAAAAGGTCAAAACAGGTTGAACCCTCCAACCTGCAATTAACGCACAATAACCCGATTAATAGATGGGTCATATATGGGTTGACATGAACATAACCCATTATTCACCCATACTAACATTTTAGTTTTACATTTTATGATTTTTAGAAATATATTTTTAATACTATTTTGACGCTTTAACAAAATTTGATTTGAGGGAAAATAAGGGAAAATATAAAAGGAAAAAAGATGGGTTTTTTTTTTTTTCAAATATTATAGCTATCCCACCTCACCCTCTCTGCTAGGGTTTTTTTTCTCCCTACTAGCATACCCTATCCTCTTTCTCGATCATATTCACACTATCCCAGCCACCCTCATATCTCTTCATCTCTCATAATCTCTCACTTTCTCCTTCTCATAGTTCCATCTTTCTCATTCACTCGTTCTCTCCATGCCTCGCATTCAAACTTGGCCTTTTTATGAGCATGTTTTGGATTTGTGGACTTTTAACTAATGTTGTTTCACTTATGTGAACTGATGTTAATAGTTGAAACTTTAGTTATAGGTGGATGAACTTGCTAATTAGGTATTTAATCATCATTCACATCTTTTTATTTATTTTTTAGTAGTAAGTTTCAATTTTAATTAGATTGGTTCAATGGATTGTAAACATGTTAAAATGACACATTAACCCATTAGTAAATAAGTTTGTAAGTTGACATAATGCGTTTGTGACTTGTATATTAAACAAGTTAGATGGGTTATATCCGTGTTAACCCTTCAATTAAAAGGATGGGTTTGGGTTAAGCATTCTGCGACGATTATTTAATAGGTTAGGTTTAAGTCAAGAGTTAAAGTGTCAACTGAGGGCTTAAATACGATATGAACACGACCTACCAACATGAATTGTCAACCCTAAGTCAAATTATGTCACATTTTAGAGTTCAATTATTTTGTTTGGTGTGAGTTCTTGACTTGTAAGATTTATTTAAATTTGTATATAATTCTGTTTTAGATATTTGATAACTTATCGGAAAGATTGAAGTATTTAGTTTCTATTTTAATAATTTATTTTTCAAAATTTTAAGGGTTTCCAATCATAATATGGACATTCTGCATAGTATCTTATAATAAAATCTCAGTTTACCAGATTGAAATCTAATTTTTACAATTTATTTAAAATTATATACATATATATTTTAAACATATGATAATTCATTTCAAAGCTTCATATATATACATTACAACATAAAGTTATTTTCTTAATTTTTGGAGATTTACATGCTGTATAATAATGTTTAGTTATTTTTAGTCTCACGTAAGTACTATATATCCTAGATTTGTAGTTAAATTTAGAAAAATCATAATAATTCACTCACAAGTTCAAATAAGGCAAAATATATGTCATTGAAAAGTTTATAATGTCTAGTTTAAATATAAAAAATAGTTATATAAAATATTAAGGTTTACTGACCCAACAAAGACAAAACGCATTGCTGGTACAGGGTTCCAGTTATACCTCTTAGCTCGTAGTCCTAATTTGTAAAATTCACCAAAAATTACTTATATATCCGTTTGAGGTGTAAATACATTTTTGGAAAGCTTAAAGAATCTAGTCTTTACATGTATAATTTAATCTAAAATTTTAGGTGTAATGGGTTCGGATTTCATAAAACCAGTGGCTATACTAAACCTAGGGCTTTTTTTTTTTTTTTTTTTTTTTTTTTTTTTTCTAGTTTTGTATCACAACTTCAAATGCATATAACTTTAGACATACATAAGCAAACCATTCGGATTTCATTAAACTAGTGGCTACACTAAACCTAGGGTTTTTTTTTTTCTAGTTTGTATCACAACTTCAAATGCATATAACTTTAGACATACATAAGTAAACCATGTGATTCCATGGCTTGAAATGAAGCTTTCCTTTTGTAGAATCTTATTATATAATTTATTTTTCACACAAAAGATTTTAACTCATACCATGTTATCACAACAACCATAAGTTCTAACAAAGTTTGTGGGTCTTACCAAAATGCACCATGGATCCATTAAGACTTCAGAATTCCAAAGTTATTCTCAAAACCTTTTCCTAAGTAAGAACAAGTCTAACATTTAAGATTCTAACTGCATAACATGCTTTAGTTATCTAAAAATGACCAAAACATAATCGAACTTGGTAATGAGGTTACTTGAGCTTGAAAATAGAGAGAGGAGGGTGTTAGAGTGGTGTTGGAGATAGAGAGTAGTGTTGGTAGTTTTTTTAAGCTTGGTAGTGGCTAAAGGAGCTAGGTTTTTGAGCTTAACTTGTGTGAGGATGGAATGGGATGTCAGAATTTATTTTCAGCCAATATGTTTCTTAAATAGGGCTGTCTTTTAAGGGGTAAAAATGAAAAATATTTATAAATTTCCAACTTGAAATGGTCCCACTTTGAGGGCAGGGTTGGTATGAAAATTTTGGTTTATAAAGTGTAAGACGAGTAGTCATTTTCACTTGTACCTTGTTTGTGTTAGATTGCCAAAACAACCAACACAATTTCTTACTTGGTCTTGCATGCATGCATGCATTCCTTTTTCATCTTGATTCAAACCTCCCATTGCTTTGTTGACTAGAGAATTCGATCCTCCCTCTTACTCTCCCATTTTTTTTTTCTTCCAATTTTCCAACAATTGATGAAGGATTATCATATTTGATATCACCTATTTGATCATTCACCAGACCAATGCCTGACCTAATCTCTCATTGATTACTTAGTATCCAAAATTTGATCATTGATTTGCCTAAGATTTTTTTCACATTAAATCTACACCATTGATTCCCAATCTAATCATAATTCTTAATCAATCTTTCACTTTTGGATTTACTCCTAATTAATCTTAACCATTCATCTCATATATATGTGGCACATTAATTTTTCTAATCATACTCTCAATATTTAAATATTGATATGACCAAAATAAATACTAAGGTCGTCAAATTGACATACTAATAATGATTGAGGTTCCTTCTAAAAAATGAACATTTATTTATCTAATACAACATAATAAATTTTTTGTATAAATTTATATGTCGTTCGACCCGTACTCTATGTATCTATAATTTCTCATTTAAATAGAGAAATTCAAGTTAGAGCATCAACATCATCGTATGAATGATACATATAAAATCCTTTATAATTCAGAATTTGATCCCCATAATTCATTATAAGTCTATTATGAAGAAAATCTACAATTAAATGATAATAATTTATAAAATCAAATTTATGAACTTTTAGGATATCACACATTAAATATGTTTATTAGTAGACGTAACATTATTTTTAGACAGCTATCGACATCACATTCTATTGGATTTTAAACTAATAATAATTAAAAATTTTAGTATGAAATTGGATTTTAAATTAGACGGTATAATGTCTACTATTTTTTATTTTTTATTTTATTTTTGATGTCAATACAAAGGCATAAAATTTCATCTGCCCTTGGAAATGGCAACAATAACGATTGGCTCCTTCTCAATTGGAGTATTTGCATATATGCCCCTAATGTTAAGCTCATTCATATTTTGCCTTTGGCTTTTAGAAACTCTATATCACTACCTTAAAACTTTAAATTATTCTCAATAAACACCATCTATTGTAATTCTTATTATAAGGAAACTATGTATATTTTTGTTCAAAAAAACGTGAATTTTAATTGGATATATAAATGAGCTTTCACCAATGGCTCAAAAAAAAAAAAAAAAAAAGAGAGAGAGAGAGAGAGAAAGAAAGAAAGAAAGAAGAAAAAAAACAAAGTAACCGAATCAATCCAAACAAAATCATTACAGTGCAACAAAACAAAAGAAGTCAAGTAGTGAGTTATAAAATTCTCTTGACATGAATATAACAAATACTTTCAACTAATATTACAAGGAAACTATTATATTAGTAGAAGAATCTCAATAGGAAATTTGAGATCTTATCTCCTTAGAAGTTAATTCGTGGTAACGGATCGTGCTTTGTGTCAGCCTACCTATTTATTGATACTGATAGTGTCAGAAACATCCTCAAAAGTTTAGGGTAGTGAAACAAGAGTTTTTAAGGATGGGGATAAAAGTGAAAAAAATGTAAAGTTTGAGCAGGTTAAAAATAGAAATCGTCCTTTTTCTCAATCTCTACTCATCTTTACAGTTCATCAATGACAATCAAAATCACCAGTGGTTACCATTTCCGATGATCATCATCCCCTAATCTTTTCCATTTCCATTCTCCTTCCTCTCTCCATTTTTTTTTTCCAGGTATTTTTATAATAATAATTTTTTTGTGGGATAATTATTATTACCAATTTTCTCTCTTTCAAATCTATTTCTCTGATCTGCTTTTTTCCTTTCCTTCAAATCACATCTCGTAATCGAGAAGAGAAGATTGGAGATTTTTTTTTTTTTTTGGGACCTAATTTGAGCAAAGAAAGAACCTTCCCTTAATTTCATCAAAAAAAAAAAAAAAAAAAAAAACAGAAAAAGATAAAAAATGGAAACCTCGTCGAATCAAGCGGACTTCGATTACTTGTTCAAGCTGCTGATGATCGGCGATTCCGGCGTCGGTAAGAGCAGCCTCCTCCTCAGCTTCACCTCCGACACCTTCGAGGATCTCTCGCCCACCATCGGTATTCTAATTAGGGTTTTCATCCAATTTTCTTCCCCCCACCCCAAATTTTCACTTTCTGATTTATACATATATGTATATATTGTCTCTATGTTTTGGATAGGTGTTGATTTCAAGGTTAAATACGTTAACGTTGGTGGGAAAAAGCTCAAGCTTGCTATTTGGGATACAGGTAAATTTAACTAATTGTGTTAATTGCTTATTTATTTATTTATTTATTTATTTATTTTTATGGATCATGAATCACGATCAATATCTATATATATGTACATTATATATATATATGTGTGTGTATATATATTCAGGTTTTCTAGTGCTTATTTTGTGATTATGAGCTGTTGATTGATATAACCAAATTTTATTTCGATTCACTCGAGATCATTTTTCAGAATTGCGATGTTACGTGTCAGTTCGTGTTGTCTGTTGAAGCTTCTTATATGTAATAAAGTATGATTATTTGTTTCATATTAATTTGGTATAATGGCAAAAACCTGCTTATGTTTACTCAAGATTCTGCTGTTAATTTTTAAGAACAATCTTTTCGGCAAGTAATGGCAATGATTAAATTTCCTAGGAGAATTGAAGTTGATTATTCTCGAATGCGTGAAGAATTGAAGATCAAAGTTACTCCCTTTGGGATTTCTCTCGTATTGTATTGCCATTTCTTTCATGAGGGATGATTGTGTCATTTCGCACAACTAATCTTGCTTAAATACGATATCAAGGATGAACTTTTGTGCGAGTATAAAATCGAGGGATAGTCTCAGTGGTTTTGAAAACACGCTATAGATTCTACCTTAGCATGTTGGGTTATCTTCAGCCATGGAGGAAAGCCACTTGAACTGCATGGGTTTTGCTTTTTATTAGACTAGTTCCTTTCACATTAATTTGTTTTTGTTTTTTTTTTTGTTTCCTTTTTTTCTTTTAACATGACGGTTAACTTTATTGAGAATCACAGTTCTGTAGTGAAGACAATTCTTGATAAGTGTAGTTCCTAATCTTAATTTTTTGCTCCATGATACCAGCATCCACAGATCCACTTGTTTCAGGTCTCAGCCTATGACATACCGATATAAGACCAGCAAGCGCGTTTTCTAATTTAATTTTAATTCCCCCTGACCTCGTTTAGTTCATACTTCTTCCTATAGGAATTATATCCATTGATTTTTTCTCCTTTTTTCTTTTATTTTCTTGAACTCTGCCGTAATTAGTTTCTTATATGTTGCAAATGACATAATGTACCTCCAATAACAATGGAAAATGAGTCTTCTGCTTTTATTTCCTTGTTCAACTTAGTTGCTATTAAAATCTTCCTATCTGGCAAGTTGAGCCCTACTAGATGTTGCAAAAGAATTGAAATAAACATTAACCAGTTCGTTTCTTATAAAGTGGAGATTTTGGTTTTTTTATTTTTTGAATTTTAACTGGTGCTACATGTTCAAAATGCAGCCGGTCAGGAGCGATTTAGAACATTAACTAGTTCGTATTACAGAGGTGCACAAGGAATCATTATGGGTAAGTATCACCTCGCTGGCTAAATATGTCATGGGTATTTTATCTAGCGTCAATTAAGGAATATATATATATATATATATATATATATATATTGTCGAACTCTCTACAAGCCTTGAACCTCTACCCTAGAAGAAGGATCATAACACACTCAATCAATTAGGCTACAGAGAAGGCTGTATGATTTGATTAAATCATTTTGTTCTCCTCTGAATAGTATCTCATGGTTTCATCTTTAGTTCAGTTGTTCGAATCTTAATGTGGAACAGCCAATGGTGTTTTCAACTTTCCATGTTTTCATTTATCAATTGCCTTGTATTACGAAATATTACATTGTTGAAGTGACCGTCCTTTTCCTCTTTCCTACCTTTTAAAGACCAGTCATGAACAAAACTAGAGACCCCTGGTACCAAATTGTATCAGCTATTGACTCTTTTTTTGAGCAGGAGTGGAAACTACCTAGCATGTCAATGTTATTTCACTCTTAAGTTGCTGTGGCTCCATAGGCCCTGTATCTCAGTAAAAATTTGTTTTTTTGGTTACTATTACTGTTTCTACGCTGCTACCTCTGTGGAACTGAGTCTGGTTTCTGTAATTTGTCAGTTTATGATGTAACACGTCGAGAGACATTTACAAATCTCTCTGAAATATGGGCGAAGGAAATAGAACTCTACTCGACAAATCAAGACTGCATCAAGATGCTTGTTGGCAACAAAGTTGATAAGGTATGTTTAAAGTAGATCTATAAATTCAAGTTTTTCTCTCCCGTCCCATCCCTTGTAAGGATGAAATGCCTTAAGGATTTAGTTATGACATTTAGGTTCATCCATTTATGTGTAGTGTCCTAACGAATCAGGTTCAGCGACATTTCTACATTGTTTTTGATATGCTGTCCTGTTATGTAACTAGAAGACTTGATGAGAAAGGAAAGAAATAAATTACTTGGTTCTATCCTATAGAAACATTTAATGGTAGAGCATAAGAAACTTACCTTGTCATCCTCTTTTATTCCTTTATTTGTTTTGTGAAACTAATCATTCCAGCTCACATAGTAATTTTTCCCTTTCTACTTCATGCTATAAGGGGATCTTTATGCCACCTTCTTAAAAGCATTTGTTTGTCTTAGTTATTAGCATCTATATTAAATGAACGGACTTGGGTTGTATTATTTAGTGGTTTTGATGGGTGGTTCTCATTCTACTTCTACCTGATCAAAATACACTGATTTCGGTTACCAGATAATTTCAAATCATACTGCCGTTGTCAACATGCGGAATTTAAGTTTACTAGGATTTTTACTTTTTTCAGGAAAGTGACAGGGTTGTGACAAAGAAAGAGGGAATAAACTTTGCTCGAGAGTGTGGATGCCTCTTCATCGAGTGCAGTGCTAAAACTCGAGTTAATGTACAACAGTGCTTTGAAGAGCTCGTTTTAAAGGTAGGAAATGTTTTAACCGTATATTCTTTAATAGTTTGGTCAATTTGTTCGCCGTCAGTATATCTTAATAATACTTGGAAGACTGGAATGTGATTAGTTAGTGAGAGAAGATACATTGTGGACTTGATGCAAATTTTGAAAAAGTATAGTGCCTAAAAGAGAAGTTCATGTTAAATGAAGGCAACACTTGTACTCATTTATGTTTAGGGAATTATGTTGTTAACTCAATAAGAGCATGAATATAACAAATATATGATGATTTTCAACGATGTCCAGATTTTAGATACTCCGAGCCTCTTAGCTGATGGCTCTAGAGGGGTGAAAAAGAACATCTTCAAAGAAAGGCCGCCACAATCTGATATCGCATCCACAAGCAGTTGTTGCTGATGCCAATCTCCGTCTCAAATTTCTGGCATTTTGCATCTCCATCTAACTGGGTTTCGTTTTCTGTCCAAATTTCTTGAAACGAATTATCTTCAGTTTCAATTACATTTCTGTTTCACATGAATTGCAAAAAATTTCTTGTGCACTGGCGAAATGTGATTCAGCCTTTTCTTTCAAAATCATCTTCATGTACAAACATAAGTTTCAGATAATTTCCAGGCTTGTAAGAATATAGCTGACAAATATTGAAAGTTCATTTAAGACTGATTGTGAATGTGATTTATATAAAGAATGTATTGCCACAATTTCTTATGGTATTTTAATTTTCATTGCTGGTAAAAGCACGTGAACAAAAAAGATGTTTCTTTAAGAATACATTTTTCATCATCAGCACGAGGGGGCATTGCTATTTTCCTAATGCAAATTAGTGCCAGGTAAAACTCAAATTCCTTTATTTATTATTTTTTGAAGAATATTTTTTGGTGGAGTCAAATGTAGAATTATTGTTAAACTATGCTTACAACTACAATTATTATTTTATTTTTGGTACTAAATCATATAGCAAATGAGTTGTTGATTTTCAATTTGTTAAGTACGAATTTTCTAATCAACAACAAATTTTGATAAACATCGTTACAATAGCTCTCTATCATTATCCTTAATCCTACTCCTACTAGTCAAAAAGAAACTAATTGAATAATTCAATCATTCCTAATACTACTTGGACGGTTTACTTTTTCTTTTTCTTTCTCGTGAACGAATACAAAATTTGTTTCAACGGACCTATTAAAAATCGAATTTACTTTCTTTTTTTTTAATTGAAAGAGAGAGAGCAACTAGCATCAATGAATTTCAGTATATCTCAATTAGGTTGACACTCACTAAAGTTTCTCTCCCACACCAAGCTCACAACTCAAATTTATTGATGATGAAAAATGGATATAAACAGTTTAGGAAAATAAGACACATGCCACAAAGGCTTACAAATCCAAAATAATAAGAAACAGGAAAATATCACCAAAACACCTAAGTCAACAAAAAGATACTATGACATGAGAGGTCACGGGATCTAATCCTTATTAAAGGATGCCTCGTTAAAACTTTGAATGAAAAGAAAAAACCACCTAAAGGGAAAAAAAAAAATCCCAACTAGGAAGACGAGTGCATGATCCCGAGCCAAAACTTCTCACAAGACTTGAAATTCCTATTGAAACAAGGATTCGCATAGAACAATCCGCAGAAGCAAAGGACAATGGCAGCAATAACCAAAACTTGCACAAGCTGCAAACCTGCAGTCGGCATTGAATAACATCAGAATCATCAAAAACAAAAATTGAGTATTGAATAACATCAGAATCATCAAAAACAAAAATTGAGCGTAGCAAACAAGTCTTGAGAAAGCAGAAAGGCACAAAAACTTGACGAAGAGTACCGCCAGTACTAGTGAGATGACGAGTGGATTGAAAAATCCGTAATTTATCTGCAACTGAAATCTGATTACCTATATGAAACTTGAAGAAGAAAAATGTCACTTGTTTCAAAAAGAAAAATATCGATTTGTTAATGGAATGATAGCTAATAGAAGCCCAAAATGATATGGCAAAAAAATTAAATTCTAAAACCGTTTGACGTGAGAAAAGAAAAAGAAAAAAGACATCTTTAAATGTTCAGGAACTACAAAGCTCAAAATAAATTAGGAAGAAGATGACGAGTTTAATCCAAATATTTTAATTTGGAAATACTTCACGTTCCTCAAATATTCTAAAGTGATACTTTTCAATACCAGGTGGTAAATACTAATCTCAGTGGAGCTATAGACAATGACAATCAAGCGGCAGAATGTTACAGCGATTCAGCATCTTCGGAGGAGTAATTTTGCTGCAGGAGGTAGTCAGCTAATCCGTCCATTGGTATTTCAGAGCAAGGCTTCTAGTTAACAAGCTTCAAAGAGGGGAGGCCACCTATTCCTTGTGAAAGTGAGGTCAAATTACTACATTCTTTAATCACAAGATGTGTAAGTGATGAACGGTTACCTATCCTCTCTGGAAGTGAGGTCAAATTGCTACACCTCATAATTTTAAGATCTGTAATTGAAGAGAGACGGCTATGTTTTGTGAAAATGAGGTCAAATTGCTACATCCATTAATTTCAAAATTTGTAAGAGATGGGAGGCAGCCTATCCCTTATGGAAGTGAAGCCAAATTGCTATAACCTTTAATTGTATGATATTCAAGTGAAGAGAGGTTGTCTATCCCTTTTGAAAGTGAGGTCAAATTGGTACAATCTTTAATGGTAAGAGAATCAAGTAAAGAGAGGTTGCCTATCCCTTCTGAAAGTGAGGTCAAATTGCTACATCTATCAATTGTAAGATATGTAAGTGACGAGATGTTATCTATTCCTTATGGAAGTGAGGTCAGATTGCTACATTTTCTAATTGTAAGATATGTAAATGATGAGAGGTTGCCTATCTCTTCTGGAAGTAAGGTCAAATTGCTGCATCCCTCCAATGTAAAGATTATTAAGTGATGAGAGGATTCCTATCCCTTTTGAATGTGAGATCAAATTGCTATATATATCAATTGTAAGTTCTATAAGTGATGAGAGATTGTCTATTTCCTCTGGCAAGGATTCCAAATCGCCAACATTCTGAATAGTTAAATCCTTAAATTTGGAAAGAGGGGAAGAGGAGTAGGAAGAAGATGTAGATGATAATGCTGTAACACTATCACTGTTCAATCTCATCTTGATCATCTGTTCTAGTGGCTTGGAGCTTGTGTTGATTAAACTATGGGATTCGAGATTTGGAAACAGGGGCATGGAAGTTAGAACAGGGCAATTTTTAATTTGCAGGTTAGTAAGATTAGGAAAAGAAGCTTGTTGTTGTTGTTGATTCTCTGTTAGTGCTCCCTCCACTTCCCACCATCCCTTCAGATTATTGCTAAAAGTATCATCAACGATGGGAAGACAATTTTGGATGAAGTAGATAAGTGGTCACCTCGGTCCCACTCCTCGTTCCTCTCTGAAACATACTCCAGTACTGACGAGTAGGGAAGCTTAAGTTCCTTAAAGGGTGCAGTGGGGGAAAATATTTGCATTTTCTACAATCTTCTAGTTTCAGTTGAACTAGATTAGTGAGCAGAGAAAGCCAAGTTGGAAATGTCTCACCGAAATATCCGTCCACTTGTATGGATTTTATATTTTGTGGTGGCTCTATGCTTTCAAATGCTTCTTTAGCGTTCTCCATCGTTTCTTCTTCTGCATAATACATACTGAAGCATGAAGACTCGAGATATTTCTTGTCCTTTAAATATTGTGCAGCCGCAACCCCTGATTCGCCACACCTCTTTATTGAAATATGTAAACCTCCACACAAGTTGTTAAGCTCACCAAATCCAGCACTTTCACTTGATTGGTCGTCTGGCATTATGAAACAATCTAATGTTCGAAGTGACGTTAACTCACCAATTCCACGAGGTATACGAGGCCAACTTCCAACAGCCTTCAATCTCAAAGGTGCCTTATACTGATTAGATTTGGTATATCTACTGGCAAACTTACAAGATTGATACAAGAAATAAGGATTAATGTTTCCAGATTATACAATCCAGTAATGGAATTTGGAAGCTCCTCGATACTATCATTTTCTTGGAGATCAAGATACCTAAGATGCTTTAGTTTACCCAAGCTATTTGGCAAAGTCCACCTACTACTTTCACTTTTGAGACTTAATGCTCGTAGGAGCTTAAAGTTTGACACAATGTCATGAAAGTATGACGAACTCAAACTTCTTAACTCAGGGTAAAATAAATGTGCGCATCTTTTTGTTTTTTTTGTTCCAACAACAGTGTTGGAACTTGGCAGGAGCTATCATATTCAAAGTCAATATAATATGACAAAACTTTTTCAAAAGCATTTTCTAGTAACCCGGTACTATCAATTTTCCTTTCAAGTTCATCTAGAATATTTTCATCTAATATTTTGATGCTCTTATCTGCCACTGAACTTGCAATATCATGCATGAGGTCGTGCATTTTACAGTACTCTAATAGTTATTGAAGACAGTTCATCTGTTTCAGCTTCTTGGAAAAAAAACCCGAAAACAAAATTTAAAAAAAAAAAAAAAAAAAAAAAAAAAAACTCATAACCAATTTCTTCTAGCTGGCTAGTATTCCCAATAATAAACCCTTGTGCTATCCGAAGTTTAATTAGTTAGATTACTAGTAACTTAACTATCATTTTGACAATCTACTTTCGCAATAAGTTCAATGTCCCAAAAGTTAATCCACTCACTATCTCTCGAGTAATATTTCTTCGATAATAGAAGTCCCCCTACTGTCTTTTTTATAGCAAGAGGAACTCCTCCACACTCTATTACAATATCCTTTCCTATTTCTACAAGGCGATGGTAACGAGCGGTTGGCTCAGAATTTGTTTCCCCAAAAACCACTCTCTCAAACAAAGCCCGCCCAAGACTTCTTCAGTCCATCTAAACCATCTTACATATGTGTTTCGGTAGAATGAACGACATCTGCAACCGTTTTACTCCTAGTAGTTGTTAATACTTTACTGCCCTTTAAGAATGTTTTTAGCCCCATCCCATTAATTTCTATCCTCATTCCATACATCATCTGATCTTAAGGAGGTATCTCTGTTCCCAAACCTTTTTTTTTTTTTTTTTTTTTAATTATTCCAAATTAGGATTATGATCTAGGCCTATTTCGGATACGAGCTAAATAATTTTACCAAAAAGTGATCTCAGATTAAAAAAAAAAAAAAAAAAAAAAAAAAAAAAAAAAAATCAGAAACACACACCCAGTACATTTGCTTCTCAAAATGCCTTTTGACTAACTCTGTCATTGAACACAAACTGAGCTAGCGTGGTTTTCGCTAATCCTCCAAAACCAACCAAGGAAACAACGGACACACTTCCTTCGGTTTCATTACTGTTATCTAACAAAAGCTATATCATCTTGTTTTTAACATCGTCTTCATTTACAAGTGAGTGAGTTCTCCCTCACGCCCCATCGTAGAGGAGACACGCGTTTCTTGATGATCGCGCTTAACTAATTGAAGAAAGACCTGATCGGCTTTAATTTCATCTAACATCATATCTTTCTAATATTTTTAATTTTCTTAGCCATTATGTCTCCAAAAACAAGCTGGTTTGAAGATCTCGGGAAGAAAATGCGTACCTTCCATTCAGCTTTTTCTTTACCGAAAAGCACTGTGCGCCGTAGTCGTTGGTAACGAAGCTAGCTCGTCAACCATTGTTATCAGCATCGTACACAACATCTCCAGCCACTCTTTTACTTGGTTGTTGGTCACTACACTAGCCGTTGGCTTCTTTACCCAATTATTTCATTTTGTCTTCCACTCTTTTTATCGGATTAGCCGTTGGCTTTTCTTATTATATTAATCTAATTACCTTTATTAGTGAACACCATCATCATCATCATGTGACTTGCCCCAATCCTATCCGTTATATTGGCTAATCCTCATTTATTTAATTATTTATTATGGATAATTACAAAAGTGACATCTGACATTCTAATTAGTTTAGTGGGGAGGAGCTAGCTAGCCGTCATCTAAATATAAAATTTCATTAACCATTTATTCTATATTTTAATTACACCGTTAACTTTTAGTTTTTTTTTTTTCTTTTAATTTTCTATACCTCATTGATACCCCCTCTCTCATGAGTGCAATAAATCCAATGGCACTTAAGCATCGAAAAAATAAATTAAGGTTTTTTTTAGATTAATGTGCTATTGTGCTTCAAAAAAAAAAAAAAAAAAAAAAAAAAAAGAGGAGTTATGTGATGACAAGAAAGGATAAGACAAAACTTTAAAAAACTGAAAGGAAAAATAAAAAGGTGTCCAGCACATGGCCCGCATATAATTCAACAATGGTTTTGATTTTGTTTTCTATTCATATTAGAAAAAATTAGATAAATAAATAACAGAAATTCTTATTAGTTAAAAAAATAGTGGCGTGAGTGAATATAATTGATCAATGATTAATTATGATCAATTAATGATTGTCAGTTGTGATCAATCAATGAACAATATATATTAACATTAGCTGATCATTAATTGACATAAGAATGATCATTTTGCTAATTTTACTAAACTTCGGTTAATTATTAAAAAACTTTTTAAAAAAGGATCATTATCTCACATATCACTTAATATTGTTGGTATCAATTTTTTTGTTTTGTTTTTGAAAACCTTATTATTATCATTATTATACACACTAATGTACGGACTTAATAATTTGAAAGAAAGTATATTACTTCACATAGTATTAGGAAACCATTTATTTTTGGATGGATGCTACCGACAATCTGTGACCATTATCCATGCAATCGTTAGCTTTAGAAACTAGATATTCCAAAATAGGAGCATTAGTTTGGAATTTGGAGAGATGCAAACTCAAGTTCTTAGACTAAATAAGACCATCCTTGTTTGAGGTTGGTATTCTGTTTGGACATGTTTGATATGGCTTTCTGAAAATTATTTTTAACTTTTTAAAGTTTAAAAATTACTTTTAGAAGTGTTTAAATGATTTGTAAAAGAATTTTGACTCTATAAAATAGCTTATACTTGAAAACTTCAAAATATGACTTATCAAATAAGTTCTTATGAAAAAAATTTTAAAACTTGTGAAAGAGTTTTAATAAGTACATTAATATATAAAATTCTAACATTCTGATTGCTCATTAGAAAATTTAGGAAACAAATTTTTACTGCCTATCAAGAGTTGAATAAAAGAAAATGATCATTGGTGCCATCATCTCGCCCTCTGTCCGCTTGGTCATCCTGAAAACCCGAAGACTCAACCATAGAATATTATAAAATATTGGGCCACGTTTGGCATGATCTCAGTAAGCCTTGATAGGAAGGAAGGAAGGAAGGAAAAAAAAAAAAAAAAAAAAAAGTCATACAGGCGACAGTCCAAAATCAAATGGGCTACAGACTTCAGTGTGTGATCACGTACGCTCTCTCTTTCCCTCTCTTCAACAGTTTTGTAAAGTGAATTTTTCACGTTGACGATGTAGAGTCTCCGATTGGTGTTATATAAATAAATTTAAAAAAAAAGAAAAAAAACAAACAAACAAACAAACAAACCAATATTTTTAGATAAACTGAACTTAACCAAACCATTGATATTTTTTTGTTATTGTTGATTGGTGATTTGTATATATAGAGTAGTATCAAACTTGAGCTTTGATTCTATATAAGCTGGAGTACCACCCATGTTTGGTGGTCTAATACATGTGTCTAAAGCTCTCCACCAAATTTTTATTATCAATTTTTTATTATTTCTGGTGGTGGAACCAGCCTTTTAATTCAATGGAAAGGGACCAATAAATTTTTATAATAATTGGATAAAGATTGAAGAGGAAAGATTATATCGGGGCTTATAAGGGGATAACCAATTTTTGAGAATAGACAAAATAGAAAAATCTTAAAGTTTCTACATTTATATTAATTAAAAAAAAAAATTTTAAGATCCGCCCCCACTTGGCCCCATATGCCTCCGCCCCTGTTTTTGCCCCTTGAGATTGCATGACTTATCTCTCATGTGATCTCTTCATCCAAATCAACAATTACGATAATTTTAATAGAACACATGACGAATCAATTTACGTCGTTAAAAATAAAAAAAATAAAAATATTTTTATTATTATTGGTGATGCAATTATTACAAATATAATAGTGTATTAAAACCGCAATATAACAGATACAGCACTAAATATGATGAATAACTTGCTTAAAAAACACATGCCCATTTTCATCAAAATTTTAAAACTATGCTTATGGTAGTGTCACGTACTACCTTCTATGTTAATTATTGTTAGAAAGGAAAAAAAAAAAAAAAAAAAAAAAAAAGAAATTCGGCATGCCTTTATGCATTAAACACTCTCTTATAGTACGCATGCTGGTATTTCATTCTAAGTAACCACTTTTTTCTACCAACTTTATAAAAGAAAACAAATTGTTTTTTTGTTTTTGTTTTTTTTTTTTTTCTAGTGTTGTGTGCTATTGAACTTGGCTCTTTTCACGTGTACCCACTCGGATATCAATATATGATGATGCTGTTTGGAATGCCAGAAAATGGAAGCAATCCACTTTTGACCTACTATACATCGAGATTCTGTTGGTTCGCAGTTTGAATCACAATTCAAGTATTCTTATTCTCTCGTAAAAATTTAACTTTTATGTTCGGAACTATAAAACAAAGGGGCTCTAAAAGTAAAACAGACAAATTTTGGTATTGCAGCACCCCAAAGCTATTTATAATGGGAGTGCTACTGAAAAAAAATAACAATAAAAATAAAAATAAAAATTAAAACAAAAGAAAGAAAGGGTATTAATAAAGTGCCAATTTTAACTTATCTTAACCCTGTTCACGGGCAAGAAAGTGCTCTATGTTGAAATATTTGGTGCACTTTTTGGGGGCCGAAAACATGGACCCTCACAATGGAGTGTTTGCTTGCAAGTTTTCTTGTTAAAAGTAAAATGCCCACAACTGTCTCTTTGACTTGTGCTTTCCTTTTCTTGGGGTCCTCAGTAGAAAAGTATAATCTCTCTCTCTCTCTCTCTCTCTCTCTCTCTCTCTCTATCTATACTTTCTCTGTCCCCAAACACAGTATCGTGAAATATCAAGGACAACTAATGACGAATATCCATGAGGCGGCTATGCCCCCGTCAATGGATAAATACTTCTAGATTGCAGTCAAATGCAGAAAGATGCTTTTACCAGTACATGGTTTTCTACAGAGAATTCCATATCCTTAATTAATAGACAAAACCAATATCTAGCCAGTTGGCATGGACTTGTGACCTTGGCATGTGCTTGGCCTCCTTGATCATACATCGATCATTTTCATCGTTGAACAACGTTGTTATCGTCGGAGACCGGTGACCGGTGACCGGTGACCGGTGACCGGTGATGATGCCACAAATCACGTGCGATAGCATGTGATTAGCTTGTAAGTGTGCGCGACCATTCTATATATAAGTGTAATTTGTCAAGTACTGAATCATGAAAAAATTGATATGGACCGGACCATCCAAATTTGAGCAATGATAAAAAGCGTTCTGATTCTTGAAAAAGCGTTGGAAGTTAGGATCAAATTTGACCGGTTATACTTTTATCGGTGTCCTTGATCATCATAATTACAAAAACCTAAAGGATAACATCTAAGCTTGGAAAAACATTCCTAGCTAATAAATATATGTTCTTGCGTGTGTCTGAGTCAGGTCATGTCCTCCTGTGGAATATTTTGTTTTCTGTGAAAGAAATTTATGTGGATTAGTTAGTTAAAATTGTGTTTGATTTTTTAATCAAATTTGTATTTTCCAATCCAATATATATTGATGGGACAGGCATTATTGTTCCATGTGGTGTTCTTCTATGGTGAGAGCATTCCATATTTCTTGTCGTGACGGCATGATGGAACAGCTAGCGCTATCAGGACCATATCATACTAGTACAACTTTGTAATTACCTCCCAAGCAAGGTTTTGGAATTCCCTCATGCAACTTTACTACCCAATCAACCCAATCAACGAACAATGTCCCCCAAATATCATATCCTAGATGCATTATATATTTTTTGAACCGTCATATCTTTATCTTATTATATCTATTAGTTTTGTGTATTTTTCTATTTCAATATACGTATTATTTTGAACCGTCAGATCTTTATCTTGTTATATCTATTAGTTTTGCATATTTTTCTATTTAAATTTGATTTTGACTAATTTAATGTGCATAAACACACATTGTAAACACAAATTACTAGTAGGATTGAAATGCCCTCGTTCAAGCTTAACTGAACTATGGATAGGCAATGTTCCAAATATCCTAATGGCAGGGCATCATTGTGAACTGTCGGATGTTTATCGTGCTCATTCTCTTAGTTTTGCTTATTTTTTTCCATTTCAATATGATTTCTACTAAATTTAATATTCACAAACATGCTAGGATTGAAATGCCCTCTCCAAGCTTGACTTTAACAATGGATGGACAATGTTCCAAATATCCTATTGACTGGGTATCCTTGTGAACTGTCGTATCTTTTTCATATTAGTTCTATTAGTTTTGTTTAAGTTTTTTTTTTTTTAATTTTAATATGATTTTAATCAGATCTAATATTTATAATAACGTACACAGTAAAAGATAACGAAATTAGGGTGCAGTGAGCACTCCACTTGGCCACAATTTTTCCTTCCATTACTTCCAGTGGCTTTGGGCCCCACAAGGGCAGCTTTCTAGATGCAATCCAATCAAAGAAGGTTTAGGTTGTAATCTAATCAACTGAGCTCCTAATTTCATATGGAAATAAGCAGAAAACTAAGAAGGAATTTTTTTTTTTTTTTTCATTTATTAGATACATTTGGTGGGATCTTAAGAGAGTAACATACAACATTTTTTTTTTTTTTTTATAAACCTATACAGATTATTATATATGTATATATTGGAGAGAAGAGAATCAACAAAACAGACAAATTACACATGATTTGGATCTTCAACCCATTTGGATCTGAGAAGCTTGAGAAGCAGTCTTGCCTTTGTTTTGGTCGTTGCATTGCACTGGCTCTGGAGAAGCAACAGCAACTGAGTCAATACCCCAGCTCCAATGGCTTCTTCCCTTGCCTGCAAGGAACCATAACAAGCCACCGTAAGCGCTCCGACGGCGCTTTCGCTGCCCTCGTGATCCGACACCCTGAAAACCTTATTAACAAGAGCGCTTATCCCGTTCTGGTTAGTCATCAGTGCCTCTTTTGCACTGTCAAGTGACAAAAGCTTCTCGAGTGTGGCCATCGCCAATGGCGCCAAGCTTCTTTCCCTCCTTTCGCTGCGTGAAATGTATGAGATTAGTCCATCTACAATGCCTTCTCTTACCAAAAGTTCCCGATTCGAATCGGTGGTGGAAAGTACCCACAAGGCTTTGATTCCTGCATCCGAGGATTCGGAATTGTTGTGAACAAACTGAATCATTTCATGCAATAGTTCTCGGTTTTTACCGAGCTTGGAGCAAAGTTTTTTTGTCTCTGAAGACGATGATGTGCTCTCTATTAGTTGACACAAATTCATCCTTGTTAAGGAAGTTCCATGCTTGAACAAGGCCAATAAAGATGCTATTTTTGACTCTTCTATGAGAACATTCAGCGACTCCAATTCGCAGAAAGGCAATAATTTCAGGACACAAAACATTGCTTGTTCCACAAACTTCGTGTTGTCCTCGGAGAGCTTGTTCTCTTCAATTCTCCCAAAAACTTGTTCTAGAAGCAAAGGCAAGAATCCTAACTGGATCAAGCAAGATCTTGATGATAAGTCCTCGATCAGAACTCGAATGCCATCGAGTGCTTGAACCTTCGCCTCCAAGGTGGTCTCTTGGGATTCCAGGGTGTGTTTGAGTGCAGCCAAGGAATCAATCCTTGCCAAGTACTCAGGATCAAAGTGGCGGCCCATTTGAAGCCACTGCTCGATCAGATGGCGGAGAGTGTGGTTCGGGACAACGGTCGGATCATGGAGCTGCTGCATTGTGACCGGACATGTGAGGTTACCTGCAGCCAGCCATTGCTCAATGCTTGATCTGTCATATGTTTGGCCTGTACACAGAGTCACCGGATCTTTAAACAAGTCTAGACTAATCGGACATCTAAACAAGTGAGGAACACTCATTTCTGCGTCTTTCATGGAACAAAGAAACAAATTACAAAACAAAGTTTGATCAAAAACTATATCTGCATCAAATTTTTTCTGAAATTGACAACAAAAGAACGTGAAACACTAAATATGAGTAGAGACCATTTAGGACATGATAAACAATATTGGAAGAGTTTTTGTGATAGAAAGTATAGAATATTTAAACTAATTAAGGCTGGGATTCATAGCGACATAATGTATAGAGAGAGATAGAGAGAGAGAGAGAGAGAGAGAGAGTTTTGGTTTGGAAGACAGGCCATGGGGTAGTTGGAGAAGACCAACATAAAAACACTAGAGAGGGGCCAAAGATAGAGTCTTATCATAGAGAAGATTGCAACTAGTAAATATAGAATAGTTGGGGGCTGGTCCCTCCACCTCACTTCCTTGTTTTTTTTTTTTTTTTTTTTTTTTTTAAATTCAGTCAAACTGACCCACCACAAAAAAAAATTAGTACTTGTTATTGTCTTTGAAGTTTGAATCCACCAACATTAGTTTGAAACAAATAATCTAGAGAGAGAAAGACATATATATACGTATATATATTTATAGAGAGAGAGAGAGGGGTAATGGATGTCACAAGGCTCGTGAGAATAATCCATTGGGTGGGATCAAATCGATGTAGTTTTGTCTTTTTTTTTTTTTTTAATAGAACTTGTATATTATAAATGTGGAATAGACAAACAAACAAAAATATCGTGTGATAATTTATGATTCCCATATGATGAGTGACGAAACTGTTACGTAACAATTACAGAGTAACGATGAAATAGCTATAGATGAATCATATTTTTAATATAGAGTATTAATTACCTGTTATTTTTTCACCTCATGCCATTGGTCAAGACAAAAACAATCCGACTTACACTATCACAACAAATAAAACAAAATGAAATGAAAAAGTGATTTTTTTTTATAGGATACGAAAAATATATTCTACCGATAGAATTTTTATTTAAAACTATTAAATCTGTATTAAAAATTATCAATTTTACATATTTTTTAATGTACCAAATTTATTATTAAAAATCAGGCACTATTAATAAAATACTGCCATATAAAAAGCTCCAAAGTGAAGTAGGTTTTTTTATTTTTTATTTTTTATTTTTTGGATCCATAGAGTTAAATTCTACTCTCTGATTTTAATAAGCTTACACATATATATAGCAGCTCATTCAACTTTAGCTCTTTCCGTTGTCTTTTTCTCTGCAGAAGATACTCAATTAAGTTAAATATGATACTTTATAACAAGGTTAAAGAATGCACAAGACACTGATGAATTAAACTCATTTGCTAGCCAGTTACTTTTTCCTTTTCCTTTTTTTTCCCCCCCTTTAAATTCACAAAATTATTTTAGATTTTAAACTCAACATATAAACAGAAAATCTTATACACTTAACATAGAAGAAATGAATTCACTAGATCACTTTATACACCTCCTTTTTTTATTTTTTATTTAACAAAAAGGAAAGCAATTAGCATCAGGGAACTTTAATAAAATTCAACCATTTCATTTTCTTGTCACACTTATTTTCCGTCATGATTAGAGAAATTAAATTCTTCGAGGACACGGTTTCACATATCAGAAAAAAGGTAGCAAAATTTTCCTACTTCATTCCACATTTTCGTTCAAATATGAACAGAGAATTAATTGAATTTTGTATGGGAATATTTCTAATTTTTCAAGATATTGTGGTAGCTCTAAAGAAATACTTGGTGGGGGCGGAGATTCATCAAGTAAGGATAGAAATAGAACCCATGTCTAGTGTGACTACGTGCTTGTTGATCTTTGACTGGCCAAACTTTCACACAATTAATAGTCTAAATTAGTCAATAAATACCAACTAGTTAGGCCCCAAATTCTCATCCCCTTGATCTTTATCCAATGGTCAACAAGACTTTTATGCATGATGTTACTTGTGACCCTAGATATCATCCAAAGATTAGAAATAACTTTAATACATTTTTCATTTTGAACTTCTAGAAAATGGAAAGTTTTTGTTTTGAATTGTGTCATTTAACGACATTATACATAAATATTTGAAAAAAAAAAAAAAAGATACAATTATTTTTCTTTTTACATAATACCATACGTTCTTTCAAACTCAAATAATATTTCACATTATCTTATGTAAGTCGTTTTGATAAAAGTATTATTGGTCATATCATATTAAAATACTAAAATGTAAAATAACTTATCATGTGACATGGTACCAAACACTAGTTTTTTTATATTTTATATTTTTATTTTGTCTTTCATTTTAAGTTTTATTACCATCGAAGGTGGTTTGTGCTTGCTTACGTAGCAGAAAAGTAGGAGTAACATTGTTGCTAAAAATGAGGTTAAGAAAAGCATACAAAAAAATGCTTAAATTAGGGGGAAAAAAAGACAGCGCACTTTTTTCTTTTCCCTCAAGTCTAATAAACCCATTATGTTCTTCTTTCAATTTTCTAGTGGGTCGCAACAAGACAAACGCACAAATTATGCCCTTTATTACAAGTAAGTTTGGCCGAAAGAAAGAGGAAGTTTTGGAAGAGCGAGAGAGAGAGGGAGAGAGAGAGGGAGAGAATCAACAAATAGACAAAAGGAGAGGCCATAAATGTGGCTATAAAATTAGGAATAATTTGGAGAAAACAATAAAGGCCTTTGAACGCTATCTTGTCTGCCATTTGAACGCACCAAATTTATTAAAACTAATAGAGATATGGGAGTACATGGTTTTTATTCTAATTTAAGTGTTTGGTCAATCATAACTCACATGGAGGGAAAAAAAAATAAAAAAAAAAAATCAAAGTTAGAATTTGCCGTTCAGTAGCTTAGCGGCACACGCAATCTCTTGAATTAGGCATGCATTATGCTATTTTGACTACACCACCCAACACAATTAATTAGAGGAATATGAGTTTCAACCTAAAAATGCTGGTCATAAAATAGAAATTGGGACAACGTAGTAATTTTAGTTTTACAAAGTTTTGCAGAATTTCGCCTCATAGTCATAATTGTCAAGGAACAAAATAATGATATATATATATATATATATATATATCATCGAACGACTACATGTTAGTTAATTAAAACTTTCACATAATAGTGTAAGATTTAGCAATTTTAGTTTCCACCGTGTAAAACTTTTATGAATAATTCTTATTTAAGTCTCTTGAATTTTAAAATTATTCTCACTTTATTTCTTGAAGTTTAAAACAATCACTTTATCCTTTAAATTTTAAATTAGTCTCACTTAATTTCTTTTACTAAAATTTTGATTAACATAAATAGAAAAATAAAGTAATTAATCTTACTAAATTTATTATGTTAGGATATCTATTAAACCAATAAGAAAAAGACCATACGCTCATACTTAACTCCTTTTTTGTCCAGTTGTTTTAATAGAAATTCTGTAGGACTCACTTAAAGTTAAGAGAATAAAGTGAAAGTCTTTGAAATTTTAAAAATTAAATGAAAATTATTTTAAAGTTCAGAAATATAAAGTGGAATACATTTACCAAAAAAAGAAATATAAATTAGAATAATCCTAGTTTTATTTTATTATTACATGTCACCTATAATGATGAAAAACAGTGCAAAATAATAAGGGCTCTTTTGGGGTTCATTCTTAATGATGGATAAGTTTATGGTTTGTTTGATGGAATAATTTGAGTTGGTATTTTTAAGTTTTAATAATAAATTTTTTTAAATTTTCAGAAAAGATAAACTTTTTGAAAAAAAGATAAAAAAATTTTTAAAAAAAGAAAAAAAAATTTAAATTAAATGATTTGAACGATTGTGTCAAACAAATCCTTAGTTTTCGATCATCGGTAGGTGGGGTTTGAATTGTAATCATAAAGCACGTGATAGGACAAGTTCATGAAATCATGGCACTAGCATGAACAATATTATAATTATTAGGGCAATTCTTACATGGTGTAAGGTACTTTTGCCTCATGGATGGGCTTAAAAATCTTGACCGTCGGATTTCCGTTCACGGTTTTAGATGGTGTGACACACAAAATTTATTGTGCGCCCTACTACACCTAATTATTTTAATAATTGAGTACGAAAAAGCCAAAAATAAATAAATAAAGGAAAAAAAAAATCATACTCCTTCCGAATCCCCGCCCGGCGATGGAAGAAAGGAATCGTCGGAGGTGGCAGAGGAGGTCGCCGGTGTTTAGGTGGAGGAGAGCCCGTTGTGTTCTCTCCACCATGAAATTCGGAGGCCATAGAGTCCGCAATTGTCTTATCGGTGGTTGCCGCGACCGTGGATCGCCGGATCGGTCTGTATTCCTAGATAGGTCGAGTTGCAAAAATGGAGATCCTGACTAGCAACCTCCCCACCGCAGCCCCCTCCAACAACCTCACCACCAACAACCCCCTCCAGCAATCTCCCCACCACATCTTTCACCTCCGACTGAGGCCGGGAGGAAATCACTAAGGATGCCGTGGCGAGAATAGCGACGGTGGGCGGGACGAAACCGCGACTGAGCCGGACGAGAATCACAACGGTGGCTAAGACGAAATTGCGACTGAACCGGGACGAGAAACGCGAGGTGGCTCGGCCTCCCCCACACCGTCGATGCCATCTCAAGCTCGGCCTCTCCACGCCGTCGACGCCATCCGACGGTTGTTGGTCCCATTGCCCTCGTCGCCGTCGGAGACTTGCTCTTCGCCACGCTCATCGCCGATAGTCGTTCTCACTTGCTTTCCACTGTTGTTGGCTACTGTGGCCTGTGGGCGATGGGTCTCTCTGAAGTTCCAACAGCTATTTTTATTTATTTATTTTGTTTTTTTTTTTTTTTTTTCACTTCTGGGATAGCTGGAGCTAATACTTTATGTGGAAGGTCCTATTTTAACTAGGTGATCTTCAGACCTTTTTAACACTTTGGATTTTAATCGGAAGGTGTAGTATTTTACCCTATGATGGGGAAAAGTAGGCAGGTCTCATGCTAAAAGTCTCCTTATTATTATTATTATTATTATTATTATTGAATAGGCTGAGAATTCAGTAGAAAAACTTGATATAAAGAAGATCCATTAAAATTTGCTTCAAGACATAATTGAGGACAACGACAATTTTGTCACATGCAAAAGAAAATTCAAGTATGTTGTCCATTTGGTATTGGTAGGCTTGGTAATTAAAGAGGTTTGATCAAAATTATCACTTTCTTGACGTTTTTCCAAAAGCCTTTTTCAGGAATCATATTTTATAATTTAACAAAATATTCTCATAGAGACAGGCCCGTAGTCAAAGAATGACTAATAAGCCCCCCTCAATGTTTTTTTATTTAAAAAATAATTATAATTTGAAATAAAATTTCATAATAACCCCCTCAAAAATGAAATTTTATCGTCTTTCGTTATATAGTTCTAATCCCTGGTAAAAAAGTCTATCTTCTTCACTATTTAGGCTCTGTTTCGTGAAACGGTTTGAGTTGAAAATTTTTAATTTGAATTGATTGACTTTTTAAAACTAATTATAATTTTTATTAACTTTTTAGAAAAAGATAAAAACTGACATAAAAATTTGAGTTTAAGATATTTCACCAAATGAAACATTAGAGATATAATTGATCACTCAAATATTTTTAAAAATATCTTTTGTGAACTCAAAAAGCTAAAATAATATCTAAAAAGCTATGTGAAATAGGTTCTTCGTGTTTAGAAGATTTATGAGACGTAACTAAAGGAGAAATATTATAGAAAGTTACATCAACCCATAAAATGGAGAGAGAAGATGATAGGTTTAAGCTATAGGATGAAAGGTTGAAATTCTATTCTGTTGTTGTTTTTCTTATTCTATAGCCTTCAATTTTTTTATTAATCTTTTTGGTGGACTTGACCTTTTTTTTTTCCCCTCTCAATTATTAGGACTTTTAACTTATTATGGTCTTCGAACTATTAGGATTATGACAATTTTGTTCTCAGTCGTTCTTAATAATTAGGATTATGACAGATTGCCCCTTAGTCCTTACAATGATTTTTTGCAATACTGATAGCTAAACAGAAAAATAAAATTCATGGTAATTTTTAAAACTTCATAGGAATGAGTATATACCTAAAACGTGTGAGTTGTAAAAAGTAGTTTGATAAGAAATAAAATACCATCTTCAATGCTCCTAAATATTAATCTTGAAAACTACAATATTCATCATATCCATACATATATATGTACACATACTTTTATATTGCACTTTAAAAAAGTTAATGACTATTTTCATTTCCATCCTCTACTTATCAAATCAATATCACATAATAGTCACATCAGTTTCACGTAGATTTTTTTTTGCTTTGCTTTTATTTTAATTTTTGGTTTGTTTGTCTATTTTGTATGACTAGTATATATATGTGATTGTTTATATCAAATCCTAAATTTCAAATACTTAATACGCTCTGAACATATGATAATTACCTCAGTAAATTTTAATAATATATGACTAATATGAGTTTTGGAGGCAATTTAAAAAAAATTAATTAACAGACAAATCGATCGAAAAAGTATTTAGAAACAAACACAAAAAAACGATGATGGTATAAAAAATCCTCTTTTGTAATGCACATTTAAAAGGGATATTAAAAGCATGATCTTTTATGTATTTTTAATTTTAATCAATCAAATGAAGTCGAAGCGATTATCACTTCGACTTTGTTGGATTATTTGGATTATAATGAAGTTCACTTATATATATATATATATATATATATACATATACATATGTATATGTATATTTATGTTGAGTTGATGATACAATAATCAAATATAACGTTTCTTAGGTAAACCCTACACATGAGAAACATTACTGTTATGTGATCTTATAGGTAAGTTATAATTTTTTTTATATTAATAAATGTTTAAAATATTATCACGTTAATAAATAAAAAGAGATTATATCTATCAATAAAAAATAACAATTTATTATTAAATAAGTCAATATCAATCGAGAAAAACTAAAATTGATGTCTTTAAATTTTTAGAAATACTCATTACATAAATATCTCAGCATTAAATTCATGACCCTTTTAAATTTCATTAAATTCTTTAGGAGATTTGCAGTGTGTACCCTTCACCGTAGGATCCTATAAGACTATAATTCAAACCGTATCCAACTACGAGAAAATCTCATGAGTTGCACTGTTATGCTCATTTTGTTAGCGTACCATAAAATTATCCTAAATTCTCATCGTGAAAATTTTATCCATTTTCAATGCTTACAATATTTTTGTTATGATAATTAAGAAAATCACATGAGAAAATCACATCTCTCTTGGACTATTAATTTTTCATTTGAGGCAACAAATAGAAAATTTAAGTTAACAACGCCCACCTTCATTTAAGAAAAAATACAATCAAATTATAAATATAAAGTCATATATCAACAGGAAGTGGGGATATTGAATGATACATAAAAGTTTAAGAGTTATTTTTTAATCATTAATTACTTAAAAATTATGATTTAACGGGATTTATTTATAGATTCACTTCCTAAAATCCTTTGTGGTCAATTTGCCACGTAGATTGGGAGACGAAAAAAAAAAAAAAAAAAAGAAGCTAAAATTAAGAAAGAACTTATAAAAGGGAGAGGCTGTGGTAGAGCCTCTCCCAGAGACCCTATCGGTAGAGCTATTTTTTTAACCGTTAGATTTAATCGAACGGTTGATATAATATAGGTATACCATTGTTATCATAGACCTTACCTTATATAAACTTTTCCATCCCATGTCTTCTCCGTCGCCGGTGACACACCCCGACGCCGGCGACTCATCACGATACCGACAACCCACTTCCGGCACTTATTCGGCCGCCGACGAGCCAATTTCTCTCTCTTCCCCTCTCTCTCTTCCCCACCCCGCCCCCCCCCCCCCCACCAGCCCTGACGGCCCCGACCACCCCAGCCCTGGTGACCCACCTTCGGCCCCAACTCCGGCCGCCGGCAACACCCTTTTCTCTCTCTCTTCCCCTTTCTCTCTCTTCTCTTCTCTCTCTTCCCCACCCCAGCCCCCCCAGTTCCTGCTGCCCCCAGTCCCCCCCCTCCCGTCAGCCCCCAGGCCCCCAACAAGCCCGGCGTGCCCACTGACGGACCCTCCCACCCCCACTCTCTCTTCCCTTCTCTGTCTTCTCCTCTCTCTCTCTTCCCCTCTCTCCCAACCCTGACGGCTCGCGGCCCTCCCCTCACAACCCCGACGAGAGAAGAGAGAGGCAGAGGGGGATGGGGGCGCCGGTGTTGTGAGGGGGATGGGGCCACCGGGGGTGGGAGAGAGGGGAAGAGAGAGAGAGAGAAGGGAAGAGAGAGGGGGTGGGAGGGTCCGTCGGCGGGGGCACCGGGCTGACTGGGGGCTCGGGGGCCGACAGGGAGGGGGGGACTGGGGGGCCGGGGTGGGAAGAGAGAGGGGAAGAGAGAGAAAGGGGAAGAGAGAGAGAAATGGGTGTTGCCGGCGGCCGGAGGTGGGTCGGCGGGGCTAGGGTGGTCGGGGCCGTCCAGGCTTTGGGGGGGGGGGGTTGGGGTGGGGAAGAGAGAGAGAGAGGGGAAGAGAGAAAACAGAAGAGAGAGAAATTGGGTCGCCGGCGGTCGGAATAAGTGCTGGAGGTGGGTCGTCGGCGTCGGGGTGTGTCACAAGCGTCGGTCGCCGACGGCGGAAAGATCGTCGGCGACGGAGAAGATTTAGGGTGAAAAAGTTTATATAAGGTAAGATCTATGATAATAATGGTATACCTATAATATATCAACCGTTCGATTAAATCTAACGGTTAAAAAAAGAACTCAACCAATAAATTATGTGAGAGAGACTCTGTCACAGCCACTCCCCTTATAAAATTTGTCTCAAGAAAAATACGAGAATTTTCTTTTCTTTTTTTATTTTTTCTTTTTAAACTACCCGTTAGCCGTTAGTTTCAAAAATCAATATTCCAGACTCTTAAATCTCTGCTCATTGACACAGCAGAAAACAGAGCAATAAAAACCCTCTCTTTCAGACACTCAGTTTGGCGTTCCTTGCGTCCCGAGCTTAAATGGCAGTGCAAGACATCTGGGTTTTCAATTTTCAATCGGTAATTATGGCCATTTAATGGAGCTTTAAGCTATCTTTTCTTACAATTTATGCTTCTAGAATTTGTATATTAGAGAATGTTGTTGAAAAACTCAACTGGGTATTTAAGAATGATATATATAAATCCTTCATTACTGAAAATTTTTCTGATGATTATTACATTAGACCCTTAAATGGATTGAAAATGAGCGTACTAAGGAAATAGGAAATGAACTTTAGTTTCCAAAACAAGTTTTGGATTCTGTTGTGAAGTTTACTAATGAACCTGTGAGGTATTACTTGGTAGTCTCTTTGATGCCCATAAGCTGTTTGAGAAAATGCTTGTTCCGCTGTGCATGATGGTAAAGGATTCTATTTGCTTCCGAATGGTGCTTGGTGGAATTCTCTTTCGAGTGCGAAAAGTTGTTAGTTGGTCGATGTCAATTAGCTATTGAATCTTTTTGTTGGATTTGAAACAAAGTTGCATCTAATGATTTCATTAACACACGCACGCATACACACCCCATGTTAGTGGAAAGGAATGTTTAGGTATTCCATGACAAGTTCAAGCTCCATGGCTTTTTAATTTTCAGATGGTGTGCTGTGATTGAGTGGCTACCACCTTTCTAAGACTGTGAAGTGTGTTTTCTAGGCACATGCTCCATAGACAACCTGGTAACCATAATTTTACATGTCCAGACCCATAACAGTATACGCTATCAATATGAAAAAAATCTTATTTATGTAGTTTAATCTGATCACATAATTTCGGTCTTCTTTTCCCGGTAGGAGCTATTTGATGTGCATTTTATTGTTTGGGAAATCACATATATGAGACATGTTCCATGGATATTTGCTTATTTCTGTTCGTTAGTGTGAGTTTTGTATAGCTCTCATCTAATAGTTTGATGTTAACCTTTTTTCTGAAGGTATGCTAAATTTTTTTCAAGTCTATGCACGTTGAAGTGCATAGTGGGTGACAAGAATAATGCGGTTTGCAATTTTCCCCATTCTTTACAGAGTAAAGTTGCAAAAAAGCGTCATAGTGCAACACATAAACTATATTAGCTTCAGTTCATCGTTTGCGATTAATAGAGGTATTATCTTCTTCCATCGATTGCCTAAACAAAGCACAAAGTCTACAATTCTGTTAATAATTTTAGTGTTATTGTGTGCTCATTGAACTCCTATTTATGGATAGGTGCATCTATAAGGACATTTTTTCCCGTAACAGGTAAATTCTTGGAAAGAATACAAGAACGTCCAAAATTTTCCACAGTTGCAGCAGCTGATGATATCAGTATAGGCTCTGGAAAAAAGACATTGGCTACAAACTTGGCCTCTCTTTTAGAAGAATCTTTTGAAGTAGATGAGAGAAAATCCAGGAGTCGAATGGAACTGAAGAGGTCTCTTGAATTCCGGGTAAAGAAGAGGGTAAAGGAGCATTACGTGAATGGGAAGTTTCAAAACCTCTTGGGAAAAGTGATTGCCAATCCAGAAACTCTTCAAGATGCTTACAACTGCATTAGGCTAAATTCAAATGTCGATATGACATTAAATAATGACACAATATCTTTTGAATCAGTGGCTGAAGAGCTATTTTATGGCAACTTTGATGTAAATGCCAATACGATCTCAATCTCGACAAGGGGTATGAAAAAAGAAGTCTTAGTCTTGCCCAATCTCAAGTTGAAGGTCATTCAGGAAGCTATCAGAATAGTGTTGGAAGTTGTGTATAGGCCGCACTTCTCTAAGATATCACATGGTTGTCGAAGTGGAAGAGGACACTTCACGGCTTTGAAATTCATCAAAAAAGATATACGTGCTCCCAATTGGTGGTTTACAGTGCTTGTGAAGAAAAAGCTAGATACTAGAGTTCTTGATAAACTCATATCGGTTATGGAGGAGAAGATAGAAGACCCGGGGTTATTTTCTATTTTCCGAAGCATGTTTGAGTCTCAGGTTCTTAATTTGGAGTTTGGTGGTTTTCCTAAAGGCCATGGTCTTCCACAGGAGGGAATTTTGTCACCTATATTGATGAATATATATCTTGATCTTTTTGACCGTGAATTTTGCAGATTGTCGATGAAATACGAAGCTCTAAATTTAGATTCCCAGTCTAATCCAAAGTCCCAGTCCAAGCTACGCAGTTGGTTTAGGAGAAACCTGAAGGCCAATGATTCCAGCTGCAAAGATGAAGATAATTTCGGCTCAAGGGTTCATTCTTGTCGCTTCATGGATGAAATATTTTTAGCAGCTTCCGGTTCCAAAGATGTTGCTCTTAGTTTCAAGTCCGAGATTCTGAGTTACGTACGTAATTATTTGCTCTTGGATGTTGATGATGAATCAGAGCTTTTACCATGTGATGGTCCGCATGGGATCCAGTTTTTGGGCACTTTGGTCAGAAGAACGGTGAAAGACACTCCTGCCACAAAAGCTATCCACAAGTTGAAGGAAAAAGTTGAGTTATTTGCTGTACAGAAACAAGAGGCTTGGAATGTCGGGACAGTTCACATTGGGAAGAAGTGGTTAGCGTATGGTCTGAAAAAGGTGAAAGAGTCAGAAATTAAGCATTTGGCTGATCCTGAATCTGTTCTGAGCCAAATTTCACATTTCCGTAAAGCTGGCATGGAAACCGATCATTGGTACAAGCACTTGCTGAAGATATGGATGCAAGATATTAAAGCAAAAGCAGCAGAGTGTGAGGATACCATCCTTTCAAAGTATGTTGCAGAACCGGCATTACCGCAAGAACTAAGAAACTCCTTTTATGAATTTCAAAGGCGTGCAGAAGAGTATGTTTCCTGGGAGACAGCTTCAATTAGTGCCCTTTTGCGAAGTTCTGAATCTTCCACTGAACCTATCATTGTCACTCAGATTATTGCACCAGTTAATGCTATAAGAAAGTGCCTTTTACGATATGGATTGGCCACAACGAAAGGTTATCCCCGTGCATCTTCTTGTCTCATTTTGCAAGATGACACCCAGATTATCGACTGGTTTTCTGGCATTGTCCGCCGCTGGTTTAGATGGTATAGTGAGTTTGATAATTTCTGCGATATTAAGTTCTTAATTTGTGATCATGTTAGGGAATCTTGCATCCGAACTTTGGCATCTAAGTATCAAATACATGAAAGTGAGATAGGAAAAAAATTTGATGCCGAACTGAGCTGTATCCCATCTTCCGAGGATGTAGAGCAAGAGATGGTGAATGATGAGAACTCGAATGTTTTCGAAAATGATGAAGCATTGATGTACGGGATCTCTTACAGTGGTTTGTGTTCGCTATCCCTAGCACGAATGGTGAGTCAATCACGGCCTTGTACTTGTTTTGTTACAGGCTGCTTAGCTCCAGCGCAAAGTGTGTATACTCTTCATGTGATGGAAAGGCAGAAGTTCCCAGGCTGGAGAACGGGGTTCTCTATCTCCATTCATCCCAGCTTGAATAGACGGAGATTTGGGTTATGCAAGCAACACTTAAAAGATTTATATCTCGGTCAGATATCACTTCAGTCTATCGACTTCGGTTCATGGAATTGAGCATAATTAGCATATTATGTCCTTAGCTCGGGAAGTTGAAAACAAAATGCATGAACTTGGTATTTTTCTTGTTAAAATCTGTATGCAAACCCTTCTGCAAGTGTTTCTGGTTCTCACTATTTATTCACTTTGCTCGATCGTTTGTCATAATAATGATGGAATCAAAGCCTGATGAACAAAAGTACGTTTTAGCAAACACAACTGGTACTGAACAAAATTAAGAGGTTTCATATGTCGGCATCTAAAATCTGAATATTTCTGTTACAAATTAGATTACAAAATACAGCTGAAGCAAAAAGCAAAAGAGAAAAGAAAGTACAAAAAAAGAGAGAGAAATCCTATATTTGGCTTTAATTAGTTTCAGATGAAAAGGATGCTAGCTTAGGAATGTATGATTTGAATTTTTACTTCGAAATAAAGTCACTTGCAAAAGAAACTTGCATGTTCAGATTGCATTGTCTGATTTTCTTTCTTTTGCAGGACTCAACTATAATCTGTTATGGGTTAAATACATTTTGTCCCCTTGGTTGTGGCCGGCGGCTTATATTCTGCATATTGCTAAACTGTTCATCCGGTTGTCCAGGGCTATCAGGTTGTCCAATTCCCTCATTTGGCCCAACTCCCACATACTGTTGTACGACCAACACCGACACTGTTGCTGCAAAATCCGACGATGCTAGCAAATCCCCGATTGCTCCAAGTTCAGGGCATTCACTCCAGTCCGTAAGTCCTGCTGTGAGAGGTGATATCATCCCTTGTCCTCTCCCAACTATAAACAAGTCATGGAGGTTGTCCATTGACCTTATCGCTGCCACGGTCTCTTCTCCATTATGCACTACCTTCTCAGTGTACACAATTGTCTCGTCGTTTATCGTCCTCGTCCTGAAGTCATTTACGAGCTCATCATCCAGCTGCCTTTCCATTGTATCATCCGTTTCCACCATTAGCATCCTCGGGTCATTTGGATTGTCACGAGACTGCTCTGCAGGATCAGTTGCATCATCATCAGAAATGAAGCGTAGTACTGTAAGGCTCGTCCCTGGATGATCAGACATCCTCCATGCATACGATAGTGCCTCTCTGTCATCTGGCCCGCCAAAGAATATCACGGCGATATGATGTGACACTTGGTTTGCAGCCAACCGCGTGGAGCCATTAAGGCCCCGGTCAACAAGGATACCAACCGAGCACGGTGCGTTGGATAGCACATTCTGGTTAACCATCCGGAACGCTGGGTTTGTGGCTTCCATTCCACCGTCAACCGTTTGCTGTTTGTGGAAGGGAATGATGATGAAAGCAACACGTTTGTCTTCGGCCAAGTTGCAGATGTCTTCATGCATGGTGGAGTAAGGGGAGATGGCGGTGAGAGGCTGGACGGTGACATTACCTGCATGCTGCTCGTAATTCTCGAACGCATTGATGATGTGGTCGGATTGCGCCTGGGTTCTGTTGAGGGCGGGGTGGCCGGATTTTCTGGTGTTGTGGACAATGAGCATTGCAGATGCACGACCAGTGAGCTCGACCAAATGGAGAATGTAAACACATATGGGAGATCTTTTTGTGGGGTTGGAAGCTTCGAGGAGGTTGATGATCGTTGGCACGTTTCGAGGTGTGTGGATGCACACCAGTACTCGCAACTCAGTATCTGGTTTCGACCTCTCAATTGTTCGCCGCTTGTAAGGTACGAACTTCCTCGCCGGCTTGTAAATTGTAGTTACAACGGGTGTGATAATTCCGGTCATAACCACTACTACAATTACCATAATTGCAAAGGACTCGTCATCTAAAACCTGCAAAGACAGTAGTTTTGTTTTAATCCATTTTCATCTTTCATGATCACATAGTTAGAGAAAGAGTAACTTTAGTACTGCTTTTCCATACCTTCTGATCCCTTCCGACGTTAAGGACTATCATTTCGACGAGGCCTTTCGTGTTCATCAGTAAACCGAGAGTAATTCCTTCATGAACTGGCATCTGGTAATAGATGCAAACAAGGAGAGTTCCCGCAACTTTTCCAGCGCAGGCAAGAAGTACGATAAGCATCAAAAATCCCCACGTCCTGATGGATGTGATAGATGATACATCGGTTTTAAGCCCACTTATTGCAAAGAAGAGAGGAAGCAAAAGCCCCGAAACAAAATCCTCCAGCTTATCTATGAGAGTAACCCCAATAGGCCCATTTGGTATAACCAAACCGAACACAAAGGCTCCAAAAACAGAATGCGTTCCAATGGCATCTGTGATGAACCCGGACAACATAACCCCGGTGAGAATGATACATATATGGAACTCACTGAAGCTTTCTCCTTCTGGAGTCCTTCGGACCATCCACGACACTGCTGGTCGGACAATCAAAACGCAGAAGGCAACAAAGGCTGCGCTTGATAGAATCACCCAGAGGGAGGCCAAGGAAGTGGTGTGGTTCTCAGCCAGGGCAATCGCCAAAGCTAGGAGAATCCAGGCACTCATGTCGTTGACCAAAGCAGAGGACAAGGCAATCCTGCCGATCTCGGTGTTGATGAGCTTGAGCTCCGCGAGGATTCTGGCGAGCACAGGGAAAGCGGTAACAGAAAGTGCAACACCGAGGAAGAGGATGAAAGTGCCTTGCGTCATGTTCTCGTCTGTTTTGTGGAGAATGAAGGAGAAGCAGGCACCAATGATGAAAGGCAACACCATCCCGGCGATTGCAATGGCCAACGCCTTTTTCCCCGTGCGCCTAACCACGGAAATGTCCATCTCTACTCCAACTAGGAAGAGGAAATAGAGGAGACCTACATTTGCCATTGTCTCAAGAACCATCACACTTCTTAGAGGGAAAATTACGTTAGAGAATCTGAGGTTGCGTCCCAGTACCGATGGACCCAGTATTACGCCGCCCTGTTAAGGCATTAACAGCGACATAAAACAGTTTAACATCAATACATACCAAAGGAGGGGGGAAAAAAAAAAAAAGAAATACAAGAACATCATAACATATGTACCAAGATTTCAGCGATAACACGAGGTTGGCGAAAGGGTTTGAGGACGAAAACCAAAAACCGAGTGGTGATAACGACCAAGGTGAGCTGCAGGATGAAAAGAGGGAGGGAATAGTCCAGAGGGTTATCGCCCTGCCATACACCGTTCGTCGTTATCATGTTCGGTGCATAACAAACGATTGTATCTTCCGTTTCATTCCCCATCGCTGCCATTGACGACACCGTCTTGGCAAAAAAAACTTCCAATCTCCACCGCCTAGACCCGCTACAATAGAGCAGTCAATTCCTTAACAAAAATGGCATGTAACCATAATAGCTATGTGAGATTTTTACGTGAAAATGATATTATTATGTTTCTTTACGTGCAATGCCGGCTAAAGAGTAAGGCCATTGAAACAACTTCCTAACGATCCTTTTAAGTCAAAACTCCTTGTTATAAGGAAATTCTTAACCAATTATCTTTTCACCTCTAGGCCCCCTTATTTCTAGGAAACTTTAATTTTTTTTTTAAATTTAAAAAAATCATGTTTTTTAGGCCTCAATTTAATTATGCAAATCTCAAAAAAAAAAAAAAAAAGGAACTAGTGTTAAAGGATGTTTGTTTGCCAATATTAATTTTTAAGGTTTATTTTAAATTTTTTGAACTGAACAATTGACTATTTGTCTTTCCAACAAAAGTTTTATTTTATTTTTTAACTGAACAATTGATTATTTATCTTTCCAACGTCTTTTGTAAAATATATATAATATTTGAATTTAAGTTGGGATTAAAACTTTGCATGATAAGTGTGGAATTATTTCTACATTACGTATGCAACTACTCTTTTGCAACATATATAGTATTTCTTTTCAAACATCTCGTAGTCTTTTTCTTTTTCTTTTTCTTTTTTCACTAATTGTTTAGTTAAAAAACCAAGAAGAAAAGAAAAGAAAAAAATCACTTAATTATTGTTTATAATTACTGAACATATTGCCCCTCAAATGCACATCTTTGAATTATTGTCCCACTTATAATAGTTTCAGTTTTTTTTTTTCCCTCACCTCCAGCTATATAAGTATGGATAATAAAAAATCCAAACAATCAAAAAATGAAAAAAAAAAAAAAAAAAACATATACTTATATATTTGAGAGGCTATTTTTTTTTTTAATTTTCTCTTCAAATAAACTTTTTATCCTTACATCCTTAATCATAATCTTCCCTCATTTTCAAGGGTTTGGAAAACTTGAGAGAATAGTAGGTCATCATTAAAGGGAAATTGGTGGTGGAGCGTTCCATTGGGAGCTCTCTCCTCTATTTTGTGGCCTATTTGCATGGTTTATAAATCATAAATATATATTTTAAGACACTTTTTTTTTCCCTCTCTCTCTCTCTTACTTCCACAATTTTAGGATTTACATTTTGTTTTTAACTACTACGCGCAGCTTTTTTTTTTTTTTTACTTTATATATATATATATTATGCCATTTGATATATTTACCAATATAATCTTGTTGCACACTTTTTATTTGCTTATTTCTTTTAGTAGTATTCACTCTTTAATAAAGAGTTGTTATTGGAAGAATACATACATGTGTGTATATATATATATATATAGATATGAAAGAGTATACATATATATATACATTACTCCTAATATAGAAATTCGCTTTTCACTATTAAAAAAACTACTTTTTCTTTCTTTCTTCACTTTTTTGTTTCTAAAATCTTACATCTTTAATGTGTTTCAGAATTATACTTTTTTTTAAGGTTCCACTTTGTTTTTTTTTTTCATTTATTTTTTAATTATATTTCTTTTTGGAAGGTTCAACTTTGGATTCCATTAAAATAAAAAAAATAAAAAAAACAACAACAACATGATAAGTGCACAGTAATGCATTTTTGTTCATATAATTAATTAAATAATTTAAGTTTTGATTGAGTATTTCAATGGAATTAATTCAAAATATTTTAGTTTGCAAATAGTTAATTTTAATATAATTTATTTAATATTCTATTTATTTTGGTTTATTTTATTTTCCTTTTCCTTTTCCTCTTTTCTTTCTTTTCTTTTTCCTTCCTTTTCTTCCACGGGTCTGTTTCACCACGTGCGCCAAACCAGCTCGCGTGACTTGGGCGACAGTCTCTTCTCGGAGCTGGGCCGCACAGCTATTGGGCCCACATTCCAGCCTTTGTCTCCAGCAGCTGCCAGGTTTGCAGCCCGTTTCTCCAGCTTTCCAACCACGCGTAGGCAGTTGATTTACCAGCTGGGAGGATGATTTCGTGGGCAAAAAATCTCTCAAACTTGTTGGACCTCATGCCTATATAAACCCAGTTCTTCAGCAACTTTGGGGACGTTTTTCCCTCGGCATTTGGCTGAGAGTTTAGAGTGTGTTTTTCTTGTATTTTCTTTTTGTTCTTAGTATTTTTATCTCATGTTTTCTTTTTAGAATTTTATGAAATGAATTAAAAGTTAGATTAGACACTTTGGTAAGGTTAGTGATGACATTATCTTTATTTTTTTTTGTGGTGGAGGTGGAAAAACAAGTAAGTAAGAAAGCGGTGACATTGAAACATAATGTCTTTGTATGACGATAATGACATTAAAATATCTAATGTTTTTCCAACTTTAATTTTTCCTGCTTCGTTTAGTTTTGCAATGAAGTTGACTTGACGACGTGATTCTCTGAACTGTCTTTTAAGCGAAACAAATCATCAAATTACCTCAAATATTGTTAAAAAATATTTCATTATTGTCCCTCAATCTATTTAGATAGTTATTTATGGCTCTAAAAATAAACTACAAGCACGGTCGAATTACTTTGGGAGTGTTTTCAGCCATCGCCGGCTTGATCTTCTTGTCCAAGAGCTCCTTCTTTGACACAATACAATTCGGCGATACTAAACGCTCAGAAATCTTTGTTTTCGCTATTCTTTCGGCTCTCCTCGTTCTCCTTGTGTTCGCGACTCGGAGCTGGAATGACATCCCGCAAAAGGTGCGTGATCTAAACTTCTCTGTAAAAGCCACGGTTGATTCTCTTTTCTTAGGGATTGTTTTGGCTGCTTGCGTTTTTTTATCAATTTCGACGTTCATTCAAGATACATAAAATCTTGTACTAGGGATGATCAAGGTAAGAAAGTGTCACATGGAAGTGAGTATACTCTGTGTTCTTTTGGAGCTTTTGCACTCTTGTCCCTGCTCTTATCATTGGAGAGACAACAAAGTATGGAGCTCGGATTTTTTGGCATTCTCATTGGCTTGATTATGGACACATCAATGGAAATTCCAAGAAGTGATGATGAGCCAAATCTATGGTATATTTTTTGGGTCTATTCTCTATTGTATTGGGTTAATTTTCTATAAGCGTTTTATGCAATCCTTGAGGGACAATGGAAAGGACTATTTGGTCTTAACCCATAGATTAAAACAGCATAAAGGCGAGAGTTTAAGAGAGATGTTTAGAAACAGTTTGGTATACTTTTCGGCCACTGTTGGCCTAGTATGCCTATTTTTGTCCCCCTTTTCCGAGCAGCAATTCGAAGGTTCTGCGAATTTGAAAGGCATTTGTTTTATCGCTTTCTCTCTTATGTTCGGTTCTTTTTTGCCACAGGCACCGAAATTTATTGACACTTGGGTAACGAAATGTGAGGGGCGGTTTTTTGTTAAGGCCATCGTGAAATCTTTCTTGTTCATGATTGTTTTGGGTTGATTATTTTTGTGACGAAGTATCCCAGGTTTAAAATACAGTCGCACTACCGTGAATCTTGCACAGGGGGAGGAGAAAAGAAAGTTTATCAAGGGAATGAATTTCACGTGTATTCTACGGGATCGTTCTCTCTTTTTTGCCTTGACCATGTCATCGGAAAGAGAGCAGCCTGTGAGGCTTGGCATTTTCAGCTTTCTTCTCGAATTGACCGTGGACACTTCGATTGATATCTTGGGAAATGATCAACCCAATTTTTTGGTACATGCTTGGTGCTGCTCTGTATTGTGCTTTGTTAATTCTTGTGAAGAGTTATTTGGATTCCTCGACGACCAACGGAGACCCTTCTGGCGGGCTGCATGGACAACCAGAGATCGCAGTGGTTTCTAATGTTAGAGACAAGTCCTCATCAGATGAGCAGCCATTGATTTCAATAAGATCCGAAGAAGCGAAAGCACCTTATGAGACCGGAGGCGATGAATTAAATAATATTGGGAATATCAATATATAACTACTGCATCAGAGGGAGAAGACTGTGACATCATTGGAGAAGAGACAGAAATTGGCGATGAACAGTCAATTGGTGTTGTGTATGGTCTCTCGTCCCAAATCGAAAATGAAACCCACTTGCTTAATCGTAGAGAGAGACAAATCGCAAAAAGGAGAGAGAAAACAAGGCGGGGGAAAGAAAGAAAAAGAGAGAAAATTGACTCAGAAAGAATATCAAAAAGTGGTTCTTTCTAGTGTATTTAGGGGTGTCAATTCGTATCTCGTGTCGTGTTCGTGTCGTGTTTGAGTCGTGTCGAATTTTTTCTACCCCAACCCGAACACGACCCGTGACACGAACACGACACGAAACTACGACACGAACACGACACGAAAAAGGGACAGGTTGACACGACACGACACGAACTGGACCCGCGACACGAACTTGACACGCGACACGAACTTGACACGCGACACGAATTTGACCCATGACACGAACTTGACCCGCGACACGAAACTGACCCGCGACACGAACTTGACCCGAGACACGAATTTGACCCGCGACACGACCTTGACGCGACACGAACTTGACCCGACACGAACTTGGTTCAAATTAAACAGAAAAATATATGACATCACGAGAATTAACAAGTTCAATTACTACCGAACCAGCAATAAATAAAAACAAAATATATATATATATATAGACATATATATGGCACATATTAAGTTACCAATTATTATCAAAAATACTGAATTAATGACAAGGATGTAATAATTAAATGGAAATGTTTTAAAAAACTGATAATAACTATAATGAAAATGCAGGTGCAGGAACTAATGTGGGCCATGAAGAATGCGTAAGGGTGAAGAGAGAAATATAAGCATCAGGGACAACTGGAAATTGGCCAACTTTTTCGCCCCTCTCTTCTGAAATGTCGTATCGCCAAACTTCATTATCTCAGAATACGAAAACGACATTGCCATTGCTCGGGTGGAGAGCCAACACATATATCTAGCTGTCCTTAATTTCCCAGGCCACATTATATATGCACCAATGACCATGAAGTTGAAGCATTTTTGTTGCAATACCTCAGTTCCCAAACTTTCAAAACTAAGCGGGAATCGACATCGGTAAATAACTGAGACATCCGGAGCTTCCCCTTGCAAGTTCCGAGACGTACAAAGGCCATGGAATGAAGTTCATGTACCAATGTCTCTAGTTTCCATTCTTGGACAAGTTTTAATATGCTTTAACATATTTCCTGTCCCATACTTGCTAGAGGCAAGATAATGGCGTCCACATTTCTTGCAAGCACTCTTCAACTTCTTATCTGGACCTAGAGGAAGAACGTCGAAGAATTCCCAAACTTTCGACTTCAACCTTTTCTTTTTTAATGGTTGATTGGGATCACTACCCTCAAGTTCGATCACATCTTCGTTAAGGTTAATGTCCACATTACTTGCTTTCTCTAAATCAATATTTTCACTTTGCGACTCAAGATCAACGTGGTCCATCTGTAAATTAAATAAAAAAAATACATAAGAACCAAAAGATATGATGCCTCTTTATTTAGCCACGAATTATTCCAAAGAAAGTGCACAAGTGCATAAAGATAATTAGCCATGCGAGTCAAATTGCAACCAAACACAAAAAACCTTAATCCAAAAGATGCGGAAAAGATAGCCTCAAGCGACACCCCACAAGTTCCCACCAAAACAAATGTACTCATAAGCACAAGATAGACGTGATAAACGGTTAAAATTCCGATAATGAATAAGCTGTTTAACTTCCAAGTGCATATCTTTCGCCCTTGTAGTATATTCCACAACACATTGCTTAGTCTTTCTAACTCTAAGCAGTAAAAAAAAACCAAAATCATCCCTTTAATGATGATTGCCGTAAATGTCATTGAAAAATACACCGAACATCACTAGCCCTACAAGTTGCAGTCAGATTTTCTTATTTTTCTCCCCATTTTTTTCTACTAATCTAATCTGCTCTTTTCCCTTTGCTGTAATCAGATGTATATCTTTCAACTCAAACATGATATCTAATCTGGTGAAATCCTTAATCACATAGAAACCCAGTCACACGACACAAGTACTTACAGTTCATTCCTTTTCAGCAAAAAATACACACACACACACTTGTGTATATATATAATATATCAATACACACAGACACACACATCATACAGTTCATTCCCAAAACACTAGTATGACAAGGGAAAATTAAAAAGAAAAAAAAAAAAAAAAAGAACAGAGACAACCCCATAAACCAACGAGATTACCATTACGCCGGCCATCAAAGCTGGCAAAAAGAAGACGAAAAAAACAAAAAGAAATGGAAAAGGAAAAAGAAAAGAGTCCAATTTCTTTTCCATACGCCAGCTGACCATTTTTCTCTTCTCCTCCTTTCTCTCCTTCGTTTTCCACAGTTTCAAATCTATGTTTTGACCTCTAGATGGTTTGAAAAATTACATACCAGTTCTGGCAGATTCTGAATCGAATGTTCCGGCAGGTCGCTGGCTTGGAGGAGGTGAGGGCGTGACCGCGTGAGGCACGAGAATCTCGACAGCCAGAGCCGAGGGGAGACGGCAGAGGCAGATTTGGAAGTTCCAGCTGTTGGTTTCCAGCAGAGGCAAGATGGTAGACGGCTAGAGGGGAGAAAGGGTAGAGGCAGCAGAGGCAGATCTAAAGGGCAACCGGGTTATGAGCAGAGGCAAATGGGCTGCTTTTGTCTTAGGGTTTTTTATTTTTGTTTTTTAAACATTTAAATTTTCGACAATGATTTTGTGTGAGAACCGGGTTATGTTCGGGTTGACCCGAATAAGACCCGAATATGATCCGAAATTGACACGAAAAATTAACCCGAAATTGATCCGAAATCGACACGAAAAAGTGACCCGAAATTGATCCGAAATTGACCCGAAATTTGACACGAAATTTGACACGAACTTGACCCGAAATTGATCCGAACTTGACACGAAATTGACACGAATTTTTGCGAGTCTACACGAACACGACACGAATTTTTTCGTGTCAAAAATTCCCAACCCGAACACGACCCGCCCAGAATTTTCCTAAACCTAAACCCGTGAAATTCGTATCGTTTTCGAGTCGTGTCGTCGTTTCGCGACCCGTATTGCCACCCCTAAGTGTATTAATGGAACTTCAATATTTGTGTTGCTTGTCTTGGATGAGAGCCAAAAACATTTTTGGTTCATGAATGTTATTAGTATTCAATATATTGGGTCCTATTATTATTGATTCCTCTGTTGTGTTGCTTGTCTTGCATGAGAGCTAAAAACATTTTTGGTTCATGAATGTTATTAATTAGTATCGAATTCACTCTAGTGCAAAATTTCATATCATAATCCATACAACTGTTAAAACATTTATATGTCAACTGTTTCAAATATCTATTCATGTATATAATAATTTTTTTTCCTTCTATATGATGCGTGCATAAAAACAACAAAGCAAATATATCCATATTATAATATACTATTACTGCTAATACACAAACAAAATGTTACACATGAGCGCATTCTGTTTTGTGATAGATAATGAATTTAAAAAACAACGTGTCAAAGAGTTTTTAAAAAAAAAATTGGAAAAAACAAGTTGTAATTTTACAGAACTTACAAAGTTTTGACGCATACACATTCGTGATAGTATAAGAAACGTTAATATTCATTAGAGCTTAAACATATTATAAACTCAGATTCCATCAATATTATATGGTTGGTTTTAAATTTTTATATGGCATTAATCAAAAGAGAAACATTTATATAGTACGGATTTTTATTATTTTTTTAAAGTCCCGCCATGTCATTAATTGCCACAGGTAATTATAGCAAGAACAACTATGATTATTGATAATTGTGTTATTAGTAGTAGAATATTAATATAACATGGTAGTTAAACAAAACAATGTCAAATTTAGAAAAACAGAAAAATTCTAATGAATTAACTTGTATTTCTCCTAAATAAAAGGACAAATTGAAGAATAAAAATCAAAACTAAGTGGTATTATTTTGCAATTACCCAAAAAGAATTAACCCTTTATTTGCTATATAATTAGGTCACCATTCCTATTTTCAACAACCCAACCTGATTTCGTACGCAAGTGCAAACGAGTAGTACATTTTATTAAAAGCAAATGATGACTCATCCATATTCAAAGACCAGTTCACAGCGTTGAACTTTTCCAAGCACTCCAGTTGACTAAAGTTGACTATTGCATATATGGTATATATTTCATATATGAAAATACTCTTATATTCAATAACCAAATAAATCCGAAGGTTATAATTTTTTAATAAAATAACTTCTTATAATTAATTGATTTATTTATAATTTTTTATAAAATTAGAGATAACATAATATTATTTAATTAGTAACTATGGATGTAAAACATAAATATAACTTAAATTATAATAAAATTAATTATTTGTTATAATAATAAGGTGCTTACAAATCCGAGAGCTGAATAAGAAAATATAACTATATAACTATATTATATATATATATATATATATTAGACTGAAGCGTATAGTTTATTCATAATTTAGTATCTAATTGACTTCTCAGAAGACTTTTCTAACTCGGCTACAAGCACACGCTTTCTATTCTTCTATGTTGAAATTTTCTTTTTTCACTGCCAAACACCATATTAATTTGAGCACCTTTTTTTCATTTTGTGACTACTCTTTTCTCCTCTATCCCTCCATTGATGCTCAATATGTACTCCACAGTTGATAGCTTTAGATTTTTCTTGACACACTTTGTCTTAATTCCGGAAATTGTTCGCCTCAACATCCGATACTATCTTCGAATATCTTTGGGAGTGTTTTCGGCCATCGCCGGCTTGATCTTTCTGTCCAAAAGCTCCTTCTTCGCTGTGCAGTTGGAGGATACTAAAAGCTCGGAGATCTTCGCTTTCGCCGTTCTTTCTGCTCTCCTCATTTTTCTGGTCCTCGCAGCTCGAAGCTTGAACGACATCTTGCGGAAGGTGTGGAATATAAATGTCTTCATAAAAGCCATGGTTCACTGTCTTTTTCTTGGAATGGTTTGGTTGCTCGCCTTCTTGATCAAGTATCCGCGGTTTAATGTTCACTCGAAGTACAGAAAATCTTGCCTTGTGGAACAAGGAAACAAGGACATTTCATATGGTAGTGAGTTTAATTTGTATGCGGTTGGAGCATTTGCTCTTTTGGCCTTGCTCTTATCATGGAAAAGGCACAAACGTATGGAGCTCGGTTTCTTTGGCATCCTCATCGGCTTGATCATGGATGCTTCTATGGAAATTCCGGTAGATAATGATACACCTAATCTCTGGTATTTGTTTGGAGCTTTTCTATTTTGTATCGGGTTAATTTTCATTAGGCGTTACATCAATCACGCTAAAGAGGAAGGCCGTGCAGGAGGAGGCCATCGGAGGTTGAGCAACGTGTTACGAAATAGTTTGGAATTCTTTTCGGCTATTGTTGGAGTTGTATGTTTGTTTCTATCCCCCTTCTGTAAGCTGCAATTTGAAGATGCTGAAAATGTGAAAGCTGTTTGTTTTATCACTTTTTCTCTTGTTCTTGGTGCCTTGTTGCTCAAGGCACCTACATTTATCGATATCTTGGCCGACAAATGTCACAGACACTTTGCGGTGAAAACGATTGTGAACTTCTTTTTCTTGATGGTCGTTTCCGGGGTGATCTTCATGACAAAGTATCCAAGGTTTAAGATAAACTCGAAGTACTTTGGAGAATCTTGTGAAGATGTAAAGGGAAAGAAATTAGCTTCCCTTCATGGGAATGAATTCGACATGTATTCCGCGGGAGCGTTTTCCCTTTTTGCCTTGACCATATCATCCGAAAGGCGACAACCCATGAAGCTCGATGTTTTCGCCTTTCTCCTTGAATTGACCATGGACACTTCAATTGAGGTCCTCGGAAAAGGTGGGCAGAATTTCTTCTTCATGCCTTGTGCTGCCATATATTGTGTCTTGTTAATTCTAGTTCGGAGTCTTATGGATTCCTCGATCGAGAGGAGAGGTGGTTCTGACAATCAACTACACGAGATTGTAATCGGTACTCTAGATGGTGGAGAAACTAGAGCCATTGGAGATGACCAATCATTGATTGTAAGGACGAGTACTAATCAGGAAGAGAAAGACCACGGATTAAGCGGAGACGGGGAAATCGAAGGTGAAGAAGGTGACGATCCGATCATTAGCGAAGACACACATATTGATTATGAGTCACCATTAGGGGTTGTGAGTGGCGTCCGATTGTTCCACTTGGAGGATGGATTAGCCCAGGCGTTCAGGAGGTCCAAACCAAACAAGAGAGAGAAAGCAAAAAGAGAGAGGGAAAGAAGAAGAGAGAGAAGAAAAGAAAAGGAGAGTCTCTGGATTTCGTAACTTGGAGTTGGAGAAAAAAATCTAACTACGATTATTCTACCAATTGTCATGAAATGCAGAAATTCGTTCAAATTAACAACACAAACTACTCTCTTGTATTTGTGTAGTTTATTGATTTTTTATTTTTATTTTTATTATTTTTTTTTTTGTATTTGTTAGAGCCACATTTGGGATGGTTTTTAATTTTCGTCACGCTGTCCTCTTCTTATCATGTGTTCTTCTCTAATCGCTTGAGTTTTTATCTTCTATGATTTTGTTTCTGCATTCTCTGATCATTCAAGATCTTGTGGAGGGTAAAGACTATGATCAACTTGTATTGGGATTAACAACTAAGTTAAAAAGTCAACTGTCAGGTTGATTTGATAATTGTCTTGATCATATAAATCAGAAAATAAAGTGTAGGAAAACAAAAAACAAAAAATAAAACACAGATGTGTAGTAGTTTACCCTCAATATGAGAGTAATATTGCTATAGAGTCTGGGGGGGGGGGGGGGGGATTCACTATTGTCGAGAAAATAGTACAAGAATTAGTTGAGAAAGAGACTACGAAGAAAGAAAGAAAGTGAGAATATTAGAGGAAAATGAAATCTTAGGTCGTTTGATGAGGTGGAAAATTAGAAAGAAGAAAGTTGTAAATTTATAAGGTCTATAATATTTTTATCCTTTCAAATTTTGAAAGAAAATAAGGGGAAATTTTTTATAAAAAGGTGATATGCAAAATAACTATTTTGATATTACTTTATTATTTTCTAATTTGTATGAAATTTAAAATAATGAAACATATTATATTAATTTATTTCCTCTTTTCTTTCTCTTTTGTCAAACAACATGAGAGAAAATCTCATTTTTTTTTTACTTTCCTCACTTAGGTATTTTAATTTTTCTTTCTTTTTTATTTTCCATGTCTTCACTAAACATAACTTTAAAGTAAATATAAAATTATTGATAGACTAGATCTGTAAATCGGGAAAGGTTACGGTAGAGACCCTCTGAGGATCTCTACCGGTAAATACCTTTTTTGGACCGTTAAGATTTAATCGAACGGTTCAAATGTTGATTATGTACGATATTTATCATGCACCTAACCTCACACAATCATTCCCACCTAAACTCTTTTCCGTCGCCGGCGATCTTTCCGCCGCCGGCGACGGACGCCGGCTACTCATCCCCGACGCCGGCGACCCAACTCCGGCCACCTCCGGCCCCAGCCCCGGCCACCGGCCGCCGGCGACCCTATTTTCTCTCTCTTCCCCTTTCTCCTCTCTCTCTCTCTCTTCCCCTCTCTCTCTTCCCCTCCCTCCCGCCGGCCCCCACCCCGGCCGGCCCCCACCCCGGCCTCCCCCACCCCCGGCCGCCTCCCTCCCCCGGCCGCCACCCTCCCCCGGCACCCCCCCGACGACCCCCTCTCTCTTCCCCTTTCTCTCTCTTCTCTCTCTCTCTTCCCCTCTCTCTCTCTTCCCCTCCTTCCCGCCGGCCCCCACCCCCGGCCCCCAGCCAGCCCCCCGGCCTCCCCCCACCCCCGACGACCCCCCCTCCCCCCGGCCGCCACCCTCCCCGGCCCCCCCCTGTCGCGATTTCGCAAAATCGCGATCGATCGCGAGGGGGGGGGGCCGGGGAGGGTGGCGGCCGGGGGAGGGGGGTCGTCGGGGGTGGGGGAGGCCGGGGGAGGGGGGCGTGGTCGGGGGGCTGGCTGGGGGGCCGGGGGTGGGGGCCGGCGGGAGGGAGGGGAAGAGAGAGAGAGGGGAAGAGAGAGAGAGAAGAGAAGAGAGAGAAAGGGAAAGAGAGAGGGGGGTCGTCGGGGGGTGCCGGGGGAGGGTGGCGGCCGGGGGAGGGAGGCGGCCGGGGGTGGGGGAGGCCGGGGGTGGGGGCCGGCCGGGGTGGGGGCCGGCGGGAGGGAGGGGAAGAGAGAGAGGGGAAGAGAGAGAGAGAAGAGGAGAAAGGGGAAGAGAGAGAAAATAGGGTCGCCGGTGGCGACGGCCGGTGGCCGGGGCTGGGGCCGGAGGTGGCCGGAGTTGGGTCGCCGGCGTCGGGGATGAGTCGCCGGCGTCCGTTGCCGGCGGCAGAAAGATCGCCGACGACGGAAAAGAGTTTAGGTGGGAATGATTGTGTGAGGTTAGGTGCATGATAAATATCGTACACAATCAACATTTGAACCGTTCAATTAAATCTTAACGGTTCAAAAAAGGTATTTACCGGTACCGTAATCTTTCCCCTGTGAATCATGTTGCAACTACTACTCTATATCATAAGTTTTTTTATCCTAAAATAAATTATAGCATTAAATTCATTGTCTTTATTTATTTGTTCCGTTTGTACTGTCGAGCTTTTTTCCTAGAGGGAGGGCCACTCCTTTGCAACTGCTACGTGTTGACCATCCTATCGTTTAAGACCATTAAAAGTTAAAATACGTTATAAGTGATGAGGACCTCATTTTTTTTCCACCAAAAACAACAAGGACGTCATTTTTTTGCATCTTGGACTAACACCTCAAAAGAGTCAATGTTCATGGTTAATTTGTCAAAAGCAAGAAAAGAAAAGAAAAGAAAAGAAAAAAAAAAGAAAAAAGAAAAGAAGAAGACAATAAAATAACATAAAGCGTGGAAATGTTCATTGTTTAGTAACTAAATGCTAATATCCAAAAATAAAATAAAGCTATATTTTCTAATCTATTTGTCATGACTATGCAAAATCAATTATTATTTTTTTCAATGTAACAATATGTGGGAATATAGTCTTTTTAAAGCTTTTCCAAATAAAATATCCCAATTTTTTTTTTTAAATTAGGAAAGTATTCATTTTCGTAAAAACAATGATCGTGATTAACCGATAAGCCATATTTAATATGTATGTTACTGTTCAATCTCCAATTGAGTATCAGATGGGTGAATAAACAATTTTATGATCACTGATTATTTGTCTAAACACTCATTCATTTTTTCCTTCCAAATAAATAAATAAATAACCTGTTCATTTACTTAGCATATGTTTGGTTTATCCACTCAAGTTATTCAACTTCAAATTTTTTTTTTATCTTTGTTTTTTAAGTCAAGTTAATTCAGTTTCATTATTCACAGCTTCAACTATAATTTAAAAACTTAAATTTTAAAAATCTATAACTTTGTTATTTCAAACCTATAATTTTACTTGCATATAATTTTAAAATGAACAAAATAAAATTTCTATTGATTTTTTTTCTAATTATATTTTAAGATTTTACCATTTTTAATTACAATCAACTAAACAAACAATTTCAAAACTTAACTCAACTACAATCAAAATAACTCTATTAATTAAACCAACTAAACTCATGCTTATTTTTCCCAATGCAAAAGCATGGAGTAGATTATCATTTTTATTTTTTTCAAAGCTTTGCAGAATGGTCCAAACATACCCCTTGGGTCACCAAAACCCACCATGACCAACTATTTTTAACATTGGGGGGGTCCCAACTCCAACCTTTGAACAAAGTGACAGAGAGAGAGAATGTAAAATAAGAATGGGGTTGCCTATTAGTAAATCTATAGTTTACTAAACTTATAAAATATAGAGTTCAAGATACCAGACATCACTTTATCTAAAAGTACAAGTTTAAATCTTTCATTTTCAAATTCAAAATTATGATGATGGTGATGATGATGATGATGTTACCACTACTATTCAACACCATAACCCTTTTTTTTTTTTTTTTTTTCTAAAACAAATTAGAGCACTTAATTTATTGTCTTTTATTTATTTATCTGTTTGAACTGTTGTGCTTTTTTCCTAGAGGGAGGGCCACTCTTTTGCAACTGCTACGGGCTGATCACCATCCTATCGTTTAAGACCATCGAAAGTTAAAATACGTTGCTTTTACTTAAAATTTACAATAATTAAAAAAAAAAAACGTTAGAAGTGAAAAAGCAAAATCAAATGCAAAAAGAAAATGTTGAAATGCTCATAATTTAGGAGCTAAGTGCTAACATCCCCAAAATAAAATAAAGCTCTAATTTTTAGTCTATTTGTCATGAATATGTGGTAATATATTCCAAATTATGTTAAATTAAAAAAATCAACATTTATTATTAACATTTTTGTTAATAATAAATAAATAAATAAGATCGTGAATGACTGATATTAATATGTATTTTGTGGCTCAATTTCTGAATGAGTATCCAATGGATCAATGGATATTTTTATGATCATTTATCATTTGTCAAAAAACCCATCTATTTTTTCTTTAAAAAAAAAAAACATATCCAATATTTAGGGTGTGTACTAGTTATAAATGAATATTTTTTTATTGAAGTTGATTTATTTTTTAAAAATTATTATAATTTGTGTACTAATCATGTATTTTTTTTTTTTTTTAAAGCATTGCAGAATAGTCCAACACACTCCTTGTATCACCAAAATCCATCATGCCCAAATATTTTTCGCATATGGGCATAGAGATGGCTATAAATTGCTTGAGAGGAGGAGGAATAGGAATAGGAACCGGAGTGCCCAAATTTCCATTTCCCTCAAAACGCAAATCCAATAACTCCCATTTCAGAATCTTCTTCTTCTCCCCAAAAACACCCATTTCTGCATTTTCCTCCATGTCCACCACCTCCTACGACAATGAGCTTTCTGCTGCCAAGAAAGCCGCCTCTCTCGCGGCTAGTCTCTGCCAGGCATGCCCTTCCTCTCTCTCTCTCTCTCTCTCTCTCTCTCTCTCAGTTGTTTAATTTCTTGACATCAGAAATTGTTGTTTCAGCGAAAACCCAGAACCCAGATTGTGAAATTTAACATGATTTTGGGAGTGTGATTGAGTACTTTTGAAAATCCGATACTTGGATTCAGATTCATATTGTGTTATATACCAATATTTGTATACATATACACTCGCACCTACACACATACAAACACTTCGTTGAGAGAACTGTCTTGTATCTTTAAAGAACCTGGATCTCAAATTTTTCAATTTGCATAAAGAGTTCTTGCCAAAGGTAAAACCATGTTCAAAACATCTTGCAAAAATTAAGGGTCCGTTGGCTTATGCTTTTAGGCGTTAGGCATTGGAAGAAGAGAAGCGAAAGTTGTAGCCTTTCGGGTAGTGTTCAAGCTGCTTTTGTGAAAGTGCTTAATGAGATAAAAATGGTATTTTGACTTACAATAAGCAAACAAAATGTTAAGTATGTAAAATCTTATTGAAGATGTGGTATAAGTTTCAAAGTTTTTTTGGAAGATCTTTTTTGAGAAGTCGCATTTTCTCGCTTTGATTGGAAGATCTTCTCAAGGGCCAAAGCCTTTTGAAAAGTTATTCAATCAATTCCACAAGTAATAATGGACTCGAGTTAATAGCAGCTTCTAGAAAGCAATGCCAAGCAGACCCTAAGTCCTTTTCCCCAAGTTTTACGGTTTCACTTGGTAATATTTGCTTGAGGGTTGTGATTTTTGACTTTCATGGTATCAAAGTGGATGTATATATATATATATGTGTGTGTGTGTACACACGCTAACCTGAGTTCAAGTATCATTGCTCTACAGAAGGTGCAAAAGGCATTGTTGCAATCAGATGTTCATTCAAAATCGGATAAAAGTCCTGTTACTGTAGCTGATTATGGTACGTTTTCAAATTCTAGTGTGCCATCTCTGTTGAGCATAGGTGATGAATTGTTTTTCTTTTGCGATTTTGATGATTCGTTATGCATGAGGGGAACTTTTAGTTAGAGCTTCATTTTGTCCCTATTTCCTGCCCTGGATCCAGGTTCACAGGCCATTGTTAGTTTTGTATTGGAGAAGGAATTTTCTACCGAGCCATTCTCGCTAGTGGCTGAGGAGGTGAATTTTTCGACTTCTTTAGGGTTTTCAGCAATATTCGTACGTCATTTTCTTTTTTCACTTAAATTGTGAATCGAGCTTGTAACTTATTGAACTTCCCAGGATTCAGGAGATCTTCGCAAAGAAAGCGGCCAGGAAACATTACAACGCATTACAAAGCTTGTAAATGATACTCTTGTCGTTGAGGAATCTTATACGGTTGCTGCTTTGAGCACAGAAGATGTGCTTAGAGCCATTGACGGTGGCAAATCTGAAGGTGGTTCATCTGGCCGACACTGGGTCTTAGATCCCATAGATGGTACCAAAGGGTAAGCTCCAGAGTCCAGAACTTGAATTTTGATAGTATTTTTTTCCGTAGTTTCTTTTTTCTTTTATTTTTTTATTTTTTTTGGGTTAAAAAACTAGTTTATGATATTTTTACAACTGTTGTTTTTATTTTGGAAATTGTGGCTTTTGATAGTCCTCTTATGATTGTTCCGCCCTTCCCCTTCTTAATTTGAAATAGAAAAGACGAGGGGCTCCGCGAGCCCCCATCATTGTAGGCTATTAGAGAGCGAGTCTGGTGGTTCATGCAATACTCTTTTCAAATTGAAGTTCATATAAAATATGATAACATCTTTTATCTTTGTGGTTTCTATGACGGAGGCCTATTTCTAACATTTCTTGTAAGAGTATAATCTTCTGATAGCTCTCTCTCTTTCATTCGTAGACGTTCAATTCTTTACATTAGAGCTTCAACATGCGATTCTTCTAGACTTCAAAAGTGAAGTTATGTGCTTGGGCGAAGCCACATGCATGTGCTCCCCCTCACATTTTGAAAATTTTTATTTTTTTCTTAAATTTTTTTGGATAAATATTCAGTACCCTCATTAACATTGTAGCCGTGCGCTCCCACTTAAAATTCGGAATTTGGGCTTTCAAATTCCTTTCTGCCTCTACCTTGTGTTATTTTGTTTGGTACCGTGATAAAATGTCATGTACTTGTGAAACTGCATCATAGGTTTCTTAGAGGAGACCAATACGCCATAGCACTTGCTTTGCTGGATGAAGGGAAAGTAGTCTTGGGAGTCTTGGCTTGTCCAAATCTTACCCTAGCATCCATTGGTGCAAATAATAAGCTTTCTTCAGTATCATCAAATGAAAAAGTCGGTTGTCTTTTCTTCGCAAAAGTTGGTGAAGGAACATTTATGCAGTCGCTTGATGGTGGTTCACCGATAAAGGTCAGCCGTAAAAGCTAAACTTATTTCACTGGACATTAATTTTAATTAAATCAGGCACTTAACATTGTTACTTAATATATCTCGGGTGGCCCCATAGGTTCACGTCAGCGATGTTGAAAACCCTGAAGAAGCATCGTTCTTTGAATCTTTTGAAGCTGCTCACTCCTTGCATGACCTTTCTAGTGCCATTGCTAAGGTGGTACATGCTCATCAGTGAACTTCTATGCTGGTTTTTGTTTCTTGAATATTCTCATTAATGCTGTTGATAATCGACAGAAACTTGGTGTCAAAGCACCACCGATTAGAATTGACAGCCAGGCAAAATACGGGGCGCTTTCCAGAGGAGACGGAGCCATATACCTTCGCTTCCCTCATGAAGGATATCGTGAGAAGATATGGGATCATGCTGCAGGATCTATTGTTGTCACCGGTAAACAAACTGTACTTTTCATGAATCATTCTCATATTGGCAATACTCGTTTTCTGCTTATCTGACATTTATGCTTTTCGATCAAATTTACAGAAGCCGGTGGTGTGGTCACGGATGCTGCAGGGAACCCATTGGATTTTTCGAAAGGGAAATATCTCGATCTCGACACGGGTATTATTGTCGCTAACCGGAAATTGATGCCATCACTACTGAAGGCAGTTAGAGAATCAATTCAAGAGAAAGTTTCGGCCTTGTGATTATTTTTGGAACCCCGAGTTGACTCGGATAATCCCATTACACAACTTAATTTAAAGTGCTGAGTCTCATACTACCCCACTGACAATGAAATGTGCATTCTGTGCCACTTTTGGACAATCAGGGAACCGTCGTGAGGTAGATGGTTTTTTTTTTTTTTTTGTTAAGTCAAGTGCTGCCCAAACTCATGTATTTGAATTCAATAACAATCCGCATCCTTTTTCCCTTTACTTTTGAAAATCTATTCAAATTTTCCCTTTATTAAATGCAAAATAAAACGGGGTTGCCTAGCAGTACATCTATGGTTTACTAAACTTAAAATAAAACGTAGAGTTCAAAACATTAGCCATTAATATATATATATATATATATATATATATAAACATGCCAACTCTCGTACGACAGCTCGTTTGGAGACCATTGGATACAAAAATAGATAGTTCTGATTAGATGGTAGATAAAAATACAAACTTCTTGGATTGTTCCATCTCTCTCTTACTAGACGTCTGGCTGTTGGGAAAAATACCTATCCTATATATATATGATAAACTTTTAAAAAAAAATCTAGATTCTAGAGTTATAATAAATAATATTACCAGATGTCCTGTTGGACAAAATACCTATCCGATATATATATGATAAACTTAAAAAAAAAAATCTAGAATCTAGAGTTATAATAAATATTCTTGTGCAATAACTAGAAATTTTAATTGTTCGCCACAGTTTAATTTGAGGGGGATTATGGAAAAGAAAAATAACAAAAAAAATTAAACGTGATTTTTTTATTTATTAATACATACTTTTGTTGAGTTAATGTTGCACTATGATGGCTGGCTATACAACAGAGCTAATCATCTTAATCCCCATCCCTTTACAGCCTTTTCTTGGGGTTTTAGCTCCAATAATAAAAGGACCTACTTACGTTTTGCAACACGGAAATGGTATTACTAGACAGGAACATCTGACGGGTAATCCCGAGGGTGTCTTTTGATTGTTTTCCTCAGCAACTTCTCCTGCTCTCGAAGGTTTTCTGGTGGAACGTCATACACATCTGTGAACAGGTCTGTAACTGCAGGTTTCTCAACTTTCTCCGCCACTTGAATTGCATGCAACAGCTACAACCAAAGACCACGTCCGTCATAAACTGTGAAAATCTTGTGTTTCAGTTACCCATTCTAAATAAATTGATAGTTGTCCGTTTTTCTCGACTTTCACAAACCGTGAGTCGACTAAGGTCCATCTAGTAGTGAAAGAATTAGTTAGACTAGTTTTTTGAGATTGTTATCTTGGAAGTTACTTCCGAACACATCTTGAGATTTACCTGTTTCCTCGTATCATTTCTGAGTTCCGACTCGACCTCACCATTCCACCAACCATTGCTTTCAATCCATTTTCTAAATCGAGTTACAGGGTCTCGTGCTAATCTCCACCATTCAATCTCTTTGACAGGTCGATACTTGGTCGAATCATCAGATGTGGAGTGGTGTCCCACTCGGTAGGTCAATGCCTGTAAAAGGGCAAGTGAAATGAGAATTTCAGAAACTCAGTTTCAAGAATTTGCTGATAAAAGGCCAAAAAGTTGTAACCACTGTTCTGCCTTACCTCAATTAAGACCGATCTGTGTTGACTAATTGCCATGTCCCTCGCGGCATGAACTGCACTGTACATTGCAAGTGCATCATTGCCATCAACGCGAATACTTCGGACTCCATACGCCTGACCCCTTACAACAACACCATCAGCTTCAACAAAAAGAAAAGATGTCAGTGAGCAGAAAACATAACACCATCAACCAAAGACTTCAATAAAAATAAATTCTCAAAATAGTAAAGGGGGTAAAAATACATCGAAACTGGTCTGAAGTTGGTGTACTGATAGCCCATCCATTGTTCCGGCAAATAAATAGAACCGGTGCTTCCCTAACTGCCGCAAAGTTGAGAGCAGCATGAAAGTCACCCTACAGAACAAAATACGTCCAACCATGACTACAAGAGCAGCATGGAAATCAAGGTTTGACAAAACCCTTGAATTTTTACTTTATTTGTTTTATTTAAGATCTAATATGCAAAAATAAGTGCACTATGATGAAGCTCTAACAGAAGTAATCTGTAAATGGAGACTTGGCTACTACAGTTAAGAAACTTCCATTCAAGCCTTTCAGTGGGAATGTGATGGGGATTAAAAGAAACAGAAAAGTGGTTTCGTATGTCCAAGGACAGTAGTATGTCACCTCGCTTGTGCCGCCATCACCAAAGTAAGTGACCACGCAGGCATTCTTGTTGTCCATCTTCAAAGAATAAGCAGCACCAACGGCATGAGGAATTTGTGTTCTGGAAGAGTATGGAAGTACGTGATATAAATTATAATACCGAAAGAGTTAAAAATACAACTAACTTTTAAAGACTAATTCAAGATCTTACGCTATCGTTGATGATACGGTGAAGTAGTTGTGCTTGTTAGATCCGTAATGTATGGGCATCTGTCTCCCTTTCCCATAATCAGCTTTGTTTCCAAAACACTGGTTCGCAAATTCTTGCAGGGTGAAACCGCGCCATAACAGTACTCCCGGTTCCCGGTACTGCTTACAACAAAAGAAAGCTTACTAGTATCATTCTCAAAACAGTAATCCAGAGGATGGAATCTGGTGTGCACATTCTGCTCGAAGGAAGATAAGAAAGTGCATATGAGAATTTGCGTGTTTATAACCTGAGGAAAGATGAGATCATCAAGTGTTAGCGCTGCTGCAGATGCAACACTGATGGCCTCTTCTCCGATCGAGGTAACGTAAAAGGAAATTCTCCCTTGCCTTTGTGCTTCATAGAAGATGGTGTCCATGACTTGTAGTGTAACCATGTCGCTGTACATTTTGAGAGCTTTTTCTTCATCGACCTATTTAGATCAACTAGTTCATAAGTCATAGTTTGCAAGACTCTTCCATGTTGTCTCATTGTTTAACGAATAGGATCAAAGTTCCGTTACTCGGAAGTTGGGTTGCGGGATTCAATCAGGGAAGATATACCTGTACATAGTTGCTTCCTGTAATGATCAGCCCATCGTCATCGAGGACCCTGTAGCAGTGTGCCCTCTCCTCATGGGATTCAGATATGAAACTCAATTCAGGGGAGAATCTGACCTTCCCTCCCGGAAAATCCAAGACCTGTAACGCAATGAAAGCTTCAGAAAGCAAATAAACACGAACATTGCTCACCTTGTTGCAATCATCCGTGTGCATGGGTGCGAAGTGATACAATGTTCATGTTCTGAGAATCTTCTTTTTTTTATTAACCTATCTTTTATACCAGAGGAAACTTGTAATTTTCTTCACATTCATCGGAAGGAAAAAAAAAAAGTTGCATTCACCAGAAAGAAGACAAATCTACAAAAGTTGATAAGCTAAAAGAAACACTGTGCAGACAATCAACCTAGTTTGACGAAAGCGTGGACTAGTTCCGTTTCCATTCCACCTACGGTCCGAGTAGATTCCAAAAGTGACGCTGAGTGGGGGCATAAGGACATCTCTGATCTTTTTTTTTTTTTTCCATAGTTTAAAAACAACCTAATTTTCTTCTTAAATGCTTAAAGCTTGTGGTATAAACAAGGTAAAATTGAGCGAAACTCTGATTTACTATTAAGAAAACAAAGAGGCTAAATTACTCTAAAGAATCACAAATTGCATAATCTCTAATACCAAGTGGTCCACCTCCAACAGAGAATCAAGAAGATGAAAAAGAGCGCATCTCTTCGTGCAAACTGGTCAACAATCAAATTGAAATGAATTGAAAAAGAAGCAGACTATTTTTGCCAGTTTGACTTGAATAAACCAAAAATAAATAAATAAAAATAAAAATTTGAATTCTCAAAATTCACCGTCTGGAACAAAGTCAATCACGGCAAAATCCAATAAGAATACGCAATTCATTATATTGAACACCTCGTTTGGCCAACCAACTATGCTTATCTCCTTCTCTTCTCTTTTATTTTATTTTATTTTTCTCCTGACTAAAAAGCTCTTGCCAAACTTTTATAAGCCTTATCCATTTATCCAAAAATTCTCATGTTACATATAATATATTATAATATATCAGATTCCCAGCAACAAAGAGAATAAATAAAATAAAAACTTGAATTGAAAAACACTAGTAGTTGCTGGTATAACTTCCTGACTACTAAAAAAAGTGCATGAATCTCCCACCGCAAGTTTAAAAAAAAATTAAGAATTAAATAACATGATATTAGATTCTTATATTACAATATATTTATATGTAAACTTTTCCAATCAACGATTCATATGACACAATGAAAACAATATCAAAAAGGAAGATGAATACCTGACTATTTACATGGAAATCATGCAGAGAATCGGAGCGGAGTTTCTCTGCTTTGGTGGACTCAAAACGACGAGAAGAGAAATTGTGAATTGGGTTTCTGAGATTTGGACCAGAACAAGTCATTTGATGGGGATAATATGAAGAACAAGAAGAGCTTCGGCTGAAAATGCCCAGAAAACCCATTTTCTGGAAAAACTGGTTGAACCCAATAACATTCACAGATTTTCTCGTCCAAACAGCCATGTTTATGTTTGTGAAGAGGAAATGATGATTTCAAGAGAACCCCAACTAGTGAAATGAAAATGGGTGTGTCGTCTTTTTGTAATCCTATATGAGATGAGACTGAGACGGTAGAGAGAGAGAGAGAGAGAGAGAGAGGAGAGGAAGTAGAGAGATAAAGCGTGGCATCTGATTGCTTAAAATCCTTGTCCTGAGTATCTAGAAATGCTTTTATTTTATTTCATTTTATTTTCTTGTTTCTTGCGTATTTGATTAATTTAATTTTTTTGGTAAGTTAATTAAAGATAAAATTTTTAAATTAAAATTAATTAATTTTTTAAAAATTAATTATAAATTTTCATAATTTTTTTAAAAAATATATAATTTAATTAGAATTAAATTAATTTAACAAACAGAACTTTAACATAACTTGGTAATTAGTATGAGATTAGAGCGCCAAGTCATTGGTACAAGGAGAGAGTGGTGATTCGCTGGAAAGTCTTACGTGTAACCAAATTTCATCTCCATCTCACTTCTCTTCTTTCTTTATTCCTATTATTATTATTATTATAATGTATAAATATAAATATAAATATATATATATATATATATAATTTTTTAAGGTGAATGTCCAGGTTTTTCTGGATTAGGAAGAATCAGCAGTATCCCTGACACAACACGGGTTTGGAAGTGTAGAGGAATCACATGCGGAAGCGCTAATGTAAAGAATTGAGCATGGTTAGGAATGAAAGAGCTATATATGCAATGATTGTCCTTTTGTACCATTTAATCATCATCATCATCATCAGTGATAATTAAAATGGCTCATATATATATATATATATATATATATAGTGGAAGTTCTAGTGTAAATGAGGGAGAGAGAGATACATATGCAATGGTTGTCTCTTACCATCATCGTGCTAATCTTCGTGAGGTGATAAGTGTGTCATGTTCGGATATATCAGATAAGATGCTTTTAAAGAACCCAATTTAAAGAAGGGGAAAGGATGTTGCTGCACTCCAAAGAAAAATTAAAATAAAAATAAAACAATTTGTTATTGTTTTTTATGGAACAAAATCTCTGTTAATTAGAAAGGAAGGACAAGCAAAATATCAAGGCAGACAAATTAGAAGGAGTTGAGTTTTTTTTTTTTTAGTTTAATTTGTGTTTGATTTGTTAATTGGAGATGAAATTTTTAAGTTACAGTTGATTGATTTTTTAAAAATTAATTATAATTTTTATTGATTTTTTAAAAAAATATAAAAATTGATATGAAAATATATAATTTAGTTAGAATTAAACTTAAATACCAAATAAAATCTTATCTAATATACTATTTGTACTATTAAAATATTTTTTTCATTTTTCTTTACAAAGTTAAAACAATGAAAAAATATATAAAATTCTATATATTTATAATTTCTTTTCTTCTCAATTTTCTCATTTGCCAAACAATACAAAATTCAAATTTTCTTTTTCAAAATCCCTCTGATTACTTTCCTCTCGCTTTCTCACCCAATCAACTCGCTTTCTCACCCAATCAAATGAAGGCTAGAATTAGGATGTATTGAGGAGAGCAAGTGATGAAAAAGGCCTAGCTATGGGACGTGAACGAATCCATATATGATGATGACAAAATTGGTGGGGTTTTAGAGAGTGGACAACAACACTTACATAGTAATAATAATTATTCTTATTTTGATTAGGAACTTACATTATTAATTAGCCAATGTACTATTGCGATTTAAACATATATTCTTAATAAAAATAAAATAAATACAATAAAGAAAAAGAAATTGATTGATACATACACCCCGGAAAGAAACAGCCACAATTAATGTTTGTGTAATTTTGAAGACAGGTCATATCATGAGGTGTGTTTTGGGTGATGTTTGGAAAAGTGTTTTCTACATATTTGTTTATCCTTTTTTGTAATTTTACTCTCTATTTTTTTTAAATATTTTTAAAAAATTTAGAATTTTTTTATTTCAAATCAAAATAAAATGATTTTTTTTAAACTGCATAGAATTTTGAGAGAAATAGAATAAGATCAATATTGTTATTTTTTTTTCGAACATGTTTTAAATTTTTTTTTTTTTTTTTTTTGCATTTTTTCACACTAAATAATTCATTTTTATCAAAAAAATATTTTTAAAACTTAAATTATCTTCAATCTCCAATTATAAAGCATTAAGGTTGCTGAATCGAATGGAAGTATAGCACACCTATCATTTTTTTTTTTTTTTGGAAAGGAGAATTATGTTCGATAAAACATACAACACCTGTTTATATTATATCACTGAGTTTTTTTTTTAAGAGAATTATAGTAAATTAAAGAGAATACTTTCAGTTCTAAAGTTTATCTAATGTAAACATGTACATAATTTGTATTTTTAAACAATCACGTTAAATTAGAACTAAAAATAAAATAGGGGTATAATTACGGTATATAATACATAATTTTACTAGGAATTACTTTAACAACATTTATTCTTCCTTCAAATAATACGAGTAAATAGTTTCTTACTCTTCATCTTTTCATCTATAGTCATACAGAATTCTCATTTTTCTTTATAGGCTTGAAAATAGAAAGTTTTGTTTGTTTTTAATTTTGTTTTGTTTTTGTCTTTTGCCGTAAGGAATTTTAGTGGGGTTTGAGAGTCAAATACTGCAGATTTTTTTAAAAAAAATTATTTTTACTTTTTAGCTGTAAGGAGTTTAGTTTGGTGGGGGCTTTGAGAGAGTGACAAACAACGATAATGACATAATTAAAATTTTGTCATGTGAAGTAACTAAAGCTTTAAAGTGATTTGATTCATATCATATCACCAACGAATGAGACGACAACATTTGTGCTTGGAAGCATTCTTGAAAGTTACTTCGAGTCGGGGTTCGTTTTTGTTTGGGCTTTGCCATTTTGATATATGGATATCTCAAGGCTCCAATTAGGCTGCGTTTGCCATTTCATGAATGTTGAATTATTGGAGTACTTCTTTCTTGGATCCTTAGAAATTAGTAGTCCTATATGCCACATTCAATGCAAAATCAAACTAAAAATTAGGGAGAAATTAATTCTTTACCTAATTCCGACCTAGTGAGTTTCTTGTTTCTGGCTGTTCAAAGTGGTTGATGATCAAAATCCAAACAGTATACTAGTTCTTGGTTGATTTTTATTTATTTACTTATTTATTTTTGGAACTTAAAGATGGAGTCAGGTTTGGGTTCTATACCTTATTATCGAGTCAGTGTAGATTTATCATTTGATTTTACTTAAAATCATGGTTTATGTTGGTTTTATCTATAGGTTGATGTGGGTGTGCTTTTAGATGAGATGCTTATGGCGACCACTGAGATTATGAGCGATGGAGATTCATTGCTAAGAAGTAGGGATGAGATCCTGCCTCACGCAGGTGCATCTCCCCAAAATGATGGTTTATCCCCATCTTAAAGATGGACGGGCAAGAAAATTATAATAATAATCAGGAATGGGTTATAGATATTATTAGTTATGCTATTTCAAAAAATTGTTATTCATAATAACATTACTAATTTATGAAAAACTTAAAAAAAAAAAAAAAAAAAAAAAAAGGGGGTGAAAATTGAGTGAGGTTTTATAGAGTAGGATTAGTAATTTAGTTGTTACCCCTTCAAAGAATTGTGCTGGCCTTATCCACCTCATCTTAGGCCGCATATGGTAGCTAGAAAGGCATTACCATTGAGGGCTGAGGTTTTGAGGTCTGTTTGTTTTGTAGGTTTGATTTTGGTTCAACATGAGAAAGTGGCTTTGTTTTGAAAAGTCATTTTTGTTTGGTATTCTGACACGGCGATTGGATATGTTTTGAAACTGAAAGAAAAATACTCTAAATGATATTTGCATAGAAGTTGGAAAAGGTAATCTCAAATCTGGAAAAAAGCTTAGTGGGCATTTGGATTGCATACAAAGCCCTATTTGGCAGAGTTTCTAGAAGTTATTTTTTATTTTTCAAATTCAAAAATAGTTTATAGAAGTGTTTAAATGATATGTCAAAAGAGTTTTAAGTCGTCAGAAGTATTTCCTGTCAAAATTAAAAAAATATAACTTCTAGTAAAAACTCTTATAAGTAAATTTCAAAACTTATAACAAAATTTAAATTATACATTATAAACTTTATTTAATATTTTTAATACTTATTATAATACTTTAAAGATTATTTTGACCTTAAAAGCTCTTTAGTTGTAAATACTTACTGAGAAATCACCGTTTTTATTTCTTTTCTTCTACTAATTAGAAGTAAAAACTCTCCCAAACAAACCCAAAGTACAAACTATTCAACTTCAAGTTAAAAAATAATAATAATTAGTTAAAAATAGGTTGAAAACTAAAAAAGAAAACATAGAAAGAAATTAATATCAGAATCAATAACAATGTAAGATTAAAAAGTAATACTAACAAATAATTAAAAATCTGTTGAAAATTAACATTAAAAAACATTAAAAGAAATTAATAAAACAATTAATATTCAAAATTGATGACAACAAAAAAAAGGGTAAAAAACAATAGAAAATGAATTAAAAATAGGTTGAAAAATTACAACTAAAAAATAGGAAGGAAATAATAAAACAACTACTATTAGAAATTAATAACAGTAATTACGGAAAAAAAATTATATAACAAAGAAAAAAGAAGAGGGGAGAATGAGCCAAATAAATGAATTAACAAAATAGCATATTTTTTAAAAGGTGAAAATTATAGCATATTTAATTTGTAATATTTTTAAAATTCCAATTTTACCCCCACCACCTTCTTCTCCAGCTCATCTAAATCTGCAGATCTGTCCAAGCCCCGCCGTCGACCTACTCAACTTCCCCTATTGGACAACTCGTCGTCAACCCACTCACCTCCCCTACTGGAGAACTCGCCGTCACTGAGCATGGACCTCGCCGCAGTGGGAAGCGCGATACCTGGCCTCATGCCATGACCGGAATCGCCTTGCGATCGATCAGACCTCCATCGCAAGATCGCCGACCAATGTCTTCCACCGCGATCTAGCTCTTCTTCATCGCGAGATCGCAGTTCACAGTTGCAACTCGCTTCACCGATGATCTCAGCGCGAATAACGAGTCTCGAAGGATCCTCCGGCAGATCTTTGCCATCGCCCACTCGCCTGCTCGTTCGACATCATCGGCACAGTCTCGAGGTCGAGACTTGGTCTTCTTTTGAAACGACTCCTGCACTGGCGGCGGCGGCGGCGACTGTGGCTTTAGATATGAAAACAAATCTTAGTTGGGGTAGATTTAGGATTTTTGTAAACTTTGGGGTAGTTTTTGAAAATGAAATAAATAATGCATTGAAAGGAATAATTTCCTTTTCTTAATAAGTAAATACATTTTTTCACTAACGAAAATGAGAAAGATTTTTCAAAAAAAAAAAAAAAAAAAAAGAGAAAAGACAAATATTTACTCTTATTTTATTGTGTAAATATTTTTGTTTACCTAAACCAAAAATACGTTTAAATATTTGGGTATTTGCTAAGTGTAAATAAAAAAAAAAAAAAAAATAGCACTAACTGTTTCGTCCGTTAGAGTAACTCTACCACTCTATTTTTAATTTGGGACAATTGCAAAAAGAAAATCATTTAAATTGGTAAATATTAGTAAATATTTTTATATTCTAATATTGTAACAATAAACGTGTAGATGAATTTATTTACTAAGTCTAAAATCACAAAAAAAAAGGTAAATAAATATTATTTTTTAAATAATTACTTTCATTTACCTAACCTATAAACACATTTACAATTTTGTGAATATAAATAATCTATTTACTAATAAAAACATTTTTTTAATTAAGAATAAATTATTTACATAGTAAATAAATTTATTTACTGACAAATACTTTATTTATTTGTAAATATAGTATTTACTCGAAAAATCTTTTGATCTCATAATTTTGTTTGGTATTTAAAGTAATAAGATTTATTTGTAAATATTTGTTAAAAATTATCAATTAAATTAAATATTTATATGTAAATATTAATATTTATCGAAAATCTAGTATTTATGTTGTTTTTAAAATTATATATTAATCAAGTATATCAAATATTTACTTGTAAATTTTAGTATTTATTAATAAATATTAGTATTTATCAGTAAATATCATAAAAATTATTAATTTATATTTATTAGTAAATCTTAATATTTATTAATTCACTTAGTGTAAATTAAGTATTTAAATTATTTTAAAATGATTAATATATCAAATAAATAAAATATTTATTGGTAAATATTAATATTTACCAATAAATATTTATATTTTCCTATTTATTTATTAATAAATTAAGCATTTAAGTAAACAGTTCTTAGTAATCTTGGTATTTATTAATAAATCTTAGCATTTTATAGATATTTAATTTTCAAGTATTTCCAAATTTATAATTTTATTGTTGCTAAAAACCAATTTTTGGTTATTTTTAGAAAACCCTAAATTTTATAGGAATTGAAAAAGCAACCCCACCTCCCCCAAATTTTGAAAACCGCGGCAACAGACATGACGCCACCGCCGTCATTCGTCGTTGCCGAAGAGAAGTCCCCAGAAAAGGAATGCGATGGAAGTCGCGATCTACTTGGAATGGTCGCGACATCCTCTGGCCAGCAAGGAGGGCTCTACACGCCGGTTCAACCTGCAAAAGAAAAATAAATCTAACTATCCCAGACAAAGAACAACAATCTAGATAAAGAAGGACGCGATGGAAAACTGTAGATCGAGATTCCTAGCCGCCATTGAAGCCTCGTCGCCGGAGAAACATCGCGACCTAGATTCGTTGCAGGACGAACATCGCGATCAAGATTCGTTGTGGCTATTGCAGCCCCGCCGCCGGAGGAAAATCTCAACCTCGGTTCTCGTCGCCGTCGCAATCCAGTCGCCATGCTGTCGTGATCTCCGATTGACGACAAGAGAAAGAGCAAGGCACACCGGGGAAGAGGGAGAGATAGAGAGGAGAACGAGGGACAACGGTCTCATTGCCGTCGGGATCCCGTCGCCGGCGCACGCGTCCTCTTTGATCGATGGAGAGAGAGAAACACAGGGGGTTTAGAGAGAGACGCACAACAGGGCAAATGAGAGAGAGGAGCGGAAAATGAGAAAAGGGTAAAATGGGAAAGAATTAACTTATTTTTAGAAGAAAATCTAAGATATGCTATAATTTATTATGTTTTAAAAATTATACTATATATTTCATTAGTTCTTTAAAATATGTTATATGGTGTAATTTTGGGGGGAAAAAAATGGTGAAAATATAAGTAAATGCAGTAAAATATATATATATATATATATATATATATATATTAGAACACTGTAAATTCAGAGCTTTTGGTAGAAAGTAATACCAAAATCCAATGTTGTGGTGGATGGGGAGTTCATTTTTCAAAATCAGACACTTTTTCCAAAATCAAGAAGATGTTTCATCTTGTAAACAGGTAACCGAACACTATTTTAAGCTCATTTCAAAACAAGATGATCCAAACCCACGAACCAACAAGTCTCTAGTTGTCGAAAATTTGAAATTGTCTCTCTCTTTTTTTGTTTTTTTTTTTTTTTTTGTGTAGTAACACATACAATTCAATATGAGATCCAATCTAATTCAATGCAAATAAAAATAATTTAACCATAACTTATACTTGTCTTCAATACTTCATTGTTAAATGCATGTAGCGTGATAAGATAAGGCCTTCAATAAGTTCCTCGAAAACTAATATGAATTATAGGGAAGAAAAAAAATAGTATTTTAGTTTTGGATTTTTCTACACCCAACATTATATAAGTTTTCCCTTTAAAAAAAAAATTTAATAAAACATTTTATAATCTTTGTACAGTGAGTTGGATATAGGAGTGTGAGTTAGACTTGTACGAAAACTTAAAAGCGAAGATGATCCCATCCAATTCATTTGGATTTGGATTTTGTAGTTTTAATTTTATTTTATTCATCCCACATAAAGAGCATTAGTATATAACAAACAAAACATGACTATAGATATATTTTAGTAGTAATTCCGCATTGATTATAAGGTATAAAGTTCAAATCTACGAATTCCATATTTAAAAAAGAATTATACAAATTAGTCATAGATAAAAAGATCTATGAAATAAAGGGGCTTTGATTATCTGACTTGATTTTAGGGTTTTTTTTTTAATTGTAATTTATACAGAGATAAACCCTATATAAGTACAATACAAATGTAAATAAGAAAATTATACTTTGCCTATTTTTCAAGTGGATTGCTCAAAATGTTGAACGCCTTTCCTTTACACCCCCCAAAAAAGGTGTTTGGGGGGGGGGGGGGGGCGGGGGTGGAGCCTATACTTTAAAGTTTGAACAAAAAATGTGGGACTAAATCTTCAAATTAATGGAGTCTGATTGTTACAATTGTAGAAGCTTTGGAGACTATAATATGAGTTGACATGAGCTCGGTATTGCGTTGTCAGATACATCTAGTTTGTTGTCTTTTATTTTAGGTTGATATGTATTTTGGGAGGCTAATATAAGCCTCCTCCTTTTTTTTTTTTTTATTATATATCTTGCCTACTCATTGGCTTCGTACAGTAATATGTTTTGATTGTTATGAATTTGGCGATATTTAATGCCAGATATATGATTGATTACAATTTTTTATTCTAAAAAAAAAAAAACAAAAGAATAAGAAAAACCTTGAATATCACCCAATTAAGCCTCTTTTGTATCATAAGTTCAAACTTACATATCCAATTTTTTCTAAAACTTTGAATTTTTTATTTAAATTTATTATTTAAATCTATGAACTAAATGGACAATGACTTATACCAAAAAAAAGAAATAGAAAAAGAAAGGCATGAAAAAAATGCTCTACCTAAGAAAGAAAGGAAACCCCTCTAGTTGTTTGTTTAGCACGTGTGCTCTCTTTCTTATCCAATATGAGAGCAAGAGACAATGTTGTACAAACGGATCCTCACAAAAAGGACAACTAAATTAATAGTTAATTAAATTAGTAAGTTAATTAATTACGTGATTATACCAAACACCCAAAAAGTACGGACTAAGTGAGTTCATATAATCTTATTAAGTAGCCAAAAAAAGAAAAAGTGAGTTCATGTAATGATTATATTTTGTAGTGATCTTCGTCGTACTTAATTATATAAGTGGAAATATATATTAATGCCAAAAAGAGAAAAAGGAGCGTAGCAATAAGTAAGATATATCCATATAACTAGATAAAGCTTCATCAAAATCTTATCTTTCATGATCATATCGCCACATACAGTCCTATATATATACTGCCAAGTCAACAAAATAATAGTTAAAAATGAATTCAATTTCTTCTTCTTCTTTTTAAGTAATTCAATTTTTAGATTTCCTTTTTTGAAACAAAATATCAAATTCAAATTCATGATGTATAGGATCAATCCGGATTCTTCCTCTCTTCTTTTTTTCCCCCAACATTTTTGTGGTAATAAGCAAGGACTTTTCCGGTTCTAGTAAGGTCTATCATCTATATGTGGACAGCTCAGTGGATATATAACTATAAACATATACATATACATACATATATATATGTATGTATGTCTAGTAGTACTATATGTACATGTATTAGCAATAAATAGTTGCTTGTAACATTAATAAGTTTTTACGCAATATTTTATGCACGCATGCCTGGACTTTGCACTACCACCAAAATTAAGATGTCCTTTTTGTTTTTGTTTTTGTTTTTGTTTTTTTTTTTTCCCTGAAGCCAAAAGATGTGATTTATTTTTTGTGGAGCTCACATTTCTAATAATAAAGTTTGAAAAAAAAAAAGAAAAAAAAAAGAAAAAAGAGAAACATAGCTGATCAACCATTTCGAATGAAAGACCCTAATTATGTTTTCAGCTTGCTTCTCAAGTTTAAATACGTTGAGATACAATAATGACTTACTAATTTCATTTGGTACGTATTTCCGATCTATCCTTTGATTTTTGAATCTCCCTCTAAGTCCCAGTAATGGACCTCCCTTACGCTTGAAACCCTATATATCCGTCTCCCAAAACTGACCGCATGAACCGTTAAATCTTCGCGATGTATGATTTCTTAATACTAACGTACTCGCTGGCTGATGAAAACTTAAAGGGCTACTCGAATTCCTATGCCACACTACTCCTTCGAATTAATTTAAACAGGTTAATTACATGCACACATGTTAGTTATATCGATGTAACAAACGTGTCGTGTTGAAGCTTACATTTCATCACACATTGTGACTCAGAATATTGATGTTTCCCGACACGTAATAAACAAGTTAATACAACCACGACCCATATATTAACCCTAAATGGTAGAATACCCTATTGCCCTAGCTAGTTGGGTCGGGTTTTCAGCTGTTATTTATGTTCTTCTTCGGCTCTCATTTCATTTTATTTCCTTTTTTTTTTTTTTTTTTTTTTTGTCCCAGCTGGTCGGCCCAATGTGGAAGCTACAAATCCTTCCATCTCATGATCAATTGCCTAAACCTGTGCCCTTTACCCTCACCAAAATAAATGAGTTTAATTTGACTAACTTTATCCCATAATTTATAAAGGGTACTTTATAAACTAGTTGTACCTTTACCAAACACCAATCAGGGCGTAACATACTTCTCTTTGATAATTGAAGATGGAATTCTATAAGAAAGTTGAGAGGTAAAAAATTTTGGAGCCAAGGAAAATCAATAGATAGTCATGTGCAGGTCAAAAGAGCTTTTTACATGCATGCACGAACTATTGTCTCTTTAAAGATGCCAAAACGTGTACAGCCCTCTTTAGTCTACATACTTTAGGTTTTGTTTCAATTTTTTGTGACAAAATTTTGGATTCAATATGAGAGCAAATGATGATATATATGTTAGCCATTTCTTTGTGCGACATAAATAATAACCACTTGTAAATGGAAAGCAAAAAAGAAGAGAAAGTAGTGAAGTCTTTATAGCAAAAATGATAAAAATAAAATTAAAATATATAAAAATAATAATAAAAGATAAAATATAATTAGCTAGAGAAAGCCATGGAAGGTTTACAGCGTAACTTGCAGGCTAGCTAGTAGTGTTGCTTCACTTATCCTACCTTTTTTCGTTACACCTGTTTTACCTAATTGACACGCTTTTTCCAATTGTGGCAACATTAATTCAGATGTTTTTCTTTCAAAATATTTAGTTCCCTAATTCAAAAGGAAAATATTTCTTTGGTTCGTACGATATATGTATAAATACATATATATAAGAAGGGTTTTCTTTTTGAGAGATAGCCAAAAGTACTCGACCAGAGAGGATTTTAGCTCCAGGGCCGTCCTTGGGTGCATTGTTGGACTCTCAACCCTGAAATATGGTCCTCAAGCTCGTCTGACTATGGGCGTCTGTTTGGTGATGAAAGTGGTGTGCAGCACAGAATTTTTATTAAGATGGATCCAAGATCATGAGTTGTATGTATGGTCACAAATTTCCATGATATTTTCAAAATTTTCACTGAAATTTTCATATTTGAGGGGTACTGAAATATCTTTTATGTGTAATATCTTTTTCGTTAAAATTTTAGGAAATTCGGTAAAGATATCGAAGTGGAAAAACTCAGTGCAATTTTTTTTTGGAAAATTATCAGAAATATTGGTGAAAATTTTGATTGGAAATTCCAGATTTTGTCATTTACTATCTTTATGAAGATGCAATAATTTTCCTCAGAAGCAAAAGAAATTAAAAAAAAAAAAAAGCAAATGAAAAGACAATACAAAATTGAGAGAAAAAAAAACATGTCATAGTACTAATATTGCTTGAATCATGTTGACATTATAACCACATTTGAACTTTATAGTACTTCCTTTTGGAATTAAGACATGTAAAATTTGTGTATTTATGTATCTTTTTAATTCTTGTACTATCCTAAAAGGTTATGAATATGTCTTGAAGCAAATTTTTAGAATTTCCATAATTTTTTCTGATATTTCCACCGATGTCAATAATATTTATGAAATTTCTGTAAAACTGGACTACTGATATTTTCACCGATAATAATATTCTCATCCTTGGTTATATGGAGAACAATAGTTTGGAGCACCGTTCTGGGCGCGCATCTCCAGCGGCCAAGATCCTTCAGAATTTTGATTCATGTGCAGTGGTGAGATTCATACGGTGGTGGCTCTTTTGTTGGTTGTCTTTATCGCTAGAGGCTTTGACAACAGTCCTCAGGGTTTTCTCATGTTGTCTTGTGTTTTGGTTTGCAATACTTGTAGTAGTCTTTACCCCGACTTGTTGGTGTATTTGTTTTGTTTTCTAGTGTTAGGTTGTGTTGTAATTTTAGTCCACTAAATATTTGATTCTTAGTTGTACTTTAATTTGGTGTGCTATAGATCGTTTAGATTTTTTTCATAAATCGTAGAGGTTTTGTTAAAGAGCGAATTTTGTACGCGCTTGAACAAGTTTCTTGTCTTTGAGATTTCGTTTGTGTGCTTGAATTGATATTTATAGTGCCTTTCTTTTAAATATATCTACATAGAGGGAGACTACTTCTAGTTGTGAACAATCAAATGTACACAAAATTTGCATCCTACGTTTAACTTTGAAATGATGGTAATGTGATCTCAAGTTGTACTGTCCACTTTGAATAGAAGTAGTCCCAACTCCCAAGTTTTAAGGTTATAAAACATGCTTTACTTAATAATTATTAGAGGAATTAAATTTAATTCAATAGCCAGGACCATCTTCTTGGATGCAATGTTAATTTAAATTCTTCATTCAAATATATCGGAAATAGTTTGCAATTCTTTCTGAAGTCATATGCCCTTCAGTCATCAAATTTTATGTTTGATTAAATTTAGAAAAATGAATGAAGGAGCCACTTGTGTTCTATATCTTGCAAAAAGTTGATCACATGAAACTGAGCTATAAATTATATAAAATATTGAAATGATAAAGCACATACATATATACTGCATCCTGCTTATTGAATTAATTATACAACAGAAACAAACACACAATAGCCCACAACATGTTTTATGTATAGATATATATTCTATATATATTGGTGTACATATATATGACAAGAACGAGGACACATACCCATACGGTGCGAACATTATGTATTAATATACATATGTGTGTTCCCCTCCAAAATATATATATATATATATATATACATATACATATATGTATATATATGTGAGTACCTTTAACACAATAATATAATCGGGACATATACTTGTTGATGTATATATAAAATATATACATGCAAATCTGGGATAAAGTCCATTAGTGTTAGCTACATATATATATATATATATATATATAGCTTATTTATAGTATGACTTAAAGTTTCAAGTTAACGATTTTGCAGACTAATTTCCTCAAGATCATCATCTAGCAATGAAAAAAACATTTCATCTAAGCATGAGAGCTCGGTTCCATTGTCATCCTCATGGCAGAAAGTTTGCCCACAAATATCATCGTTTGTATCCTTCCTTTCATGAACTCGACATAAAACCCACATGCCCTCCTTAAAAAAAAAAAAAAATCAAGAATTTTTTAAAATTTCTTTTTCTAAAAAAAAAAAAATGAAAGACAATGTTAGAGAATATTAAGAAAAATTACCACAAGTTTTTGATTCCTTTGTCTAGTGGAAGTAGTAGTGAAGGTGTTGTGGCAAAGAATGAACTCTTCCATGACCCAATTGGTTTCAGATTGAGCATTAACATAGAAAACAAGGTATTTCTTTACTCCCACTTTGTTACCTGAGCTTGCGAGTATAGGTTCCTCTATATCTAACTCTTTCCAATACCCATTTGCAGTTACTCTATCAGCTTGATCTTCTGTCCCTTTGCTGAAGAAGTAGTACGCATTTCCACTTGACAGTGCCATACCTGTTGGTCATTACTCAAATGGTTCAATTTTAGCTTCCATAGCAACATTATTTTAGGGCAGCACGGGTTATAATAGGAGAGATCCCGGACTCAAATTCTGGGAACAGTTTTCAAAAACAGATAACTAACTAGTATATTTTCTTTGCTCGGCAAAATAAAAATTAAAAGATTAAAAAAGAGCGGGAAACACGGGCATCATTGAGCAGACACCCTCTAAACCGAGCAAGGTTCCGATAGCTAATATTTTTTAACATCGCAAATTAAATAGGGATTTTATACCCAAAAAAAAAAAAAAAGAGAAAAAATTCATAACAAATGTAATTATTTCTATCCTGCAGTACTTAAATTCCCATCTAAGTTGTATAAAATATAGTTTATATATGATATATAATTCTAATTCCATTTAATATTAACTCCTCATATAAGAAAAACTTTTCCATAATCAGAATCAGAAACATGCAGTATTGATAACAAGGTATTTTCTATTATTATAAATTAGAATTCTCCCAAAAAAAAAAAAAAAAAAAAAAAGAACAAACAAACAGAAAGATGCCCAGTATCATGGATAAAAAAACATATATATACATACCACTGAGTTCCCAAGGATCATGGAGGTGAATATCAATATCAGGAATGATGTTGGGGTGGCATGGTAAGAGGAAGACTTTGTGGTAGAGAAAGTGAAGGACTAATTCTTCATCAGTTGGGCAGAATCTGAATCCAGGAGGTAAGTTTACACTTCCATCTTCCATTATTTCAGCATATATTTTGGGCACTAGAGGTAGAGCATATTTCTTATATAGATATTCATTTTTGGTAGTTTCTTTAGTTTCATCTACATATATATATATATGTGTGTGTGTGTGTGTGTGTGTGTTGTATATGTGTGTGTGTATAAAGTTTTCTGGAGCGAGAGAGAGAGAGAGAGATAGCTTAAGTGTTATGATTCAAGTCTACAATTGAGTAGGTTGATGAAAGGCATATGAGGTGTACACAAAATAATGATACATATTCCAGTAAAGGATAAGCCGACAATTTAGTAATCACTTGTGGGTAACAAAGTTTTTTGTCGTATGCTTATATATATATATGTGTGTGTGTGTCTAAAGAGAGAGAGAACTTCAGTCCTTGTATAATATTGACCTCCAAATATTAAGTTTCAACTCTTACCATTTTCTGAAGAAAGAAAAATAAAGAATATTTCTTCTTCTATTTTATTTTTTTCCCTAAAAGTTTTTTATTATTCTATTTTGTGGCCTACCAAGAAAACATCTACAAAATTTCAAAAAAAAAAAAAAAAGGAAGAAAGAAAGAAAGAAAGAAAAAATAAAATGAAAACTTGTACGAGGTTAATTTGGATTATGTGTACATTCAAAAGCTACCGTAGTTGTTAGATAGAAAATAAGAACGAATTTATATATGAAATATATATATATATATATATATTATACACATTCTTTGCTATTTATATATCTTATCATGAACAATTTTTGGTAAATCATCTTATCATGAACTAGTTTGCTTGTTAATTTTTGAAGAAATTTCCCTAGAGCTTTTGAAGATGTTTAAAATGTTAAGAAGCATAATTATGAGAGCACAATTCTATGAGAAGACAACTAATATCAAGAATCAATAATATCTCCTAATTCAATTCCCATCTACTAGTGATCATTGATCACGCCACACGTTAAGTTTCCAACTCAAAATTTTATTAAAATAAAAGAAAAACAAAAAAAATTACAAAACTTGACATTGATATATATGCGCATATATATATATATATATATATATATGTGTGTGTGTGGGTGTGTTAGATATATATACACATTTGCGTGATGTATGTATAAAGTATCTTTCTATGTGAAGGGCATGAGTAAATATTTAATGGATTGATCACTAGTCATTTTTCTGCCATCCAATCCAACCTTAGTATTGTGTTATGGACTTTAACTAAAAATTAAGAAAGAAAACAGATTCGATGAAATATCCTATCCAATTACGTAAACAATCAAAACAAATAAATACTCTCATCACTTTCATGGGCTTATAGTGAATCTCTTTTTATCTCATATAACCATCATTACAAGTTACTAAAGGTGGAACTATAAATCTCACTTTTCATGTAGTTGGAGTGTCACTTTTGTCCCATGCCCATTACAAAGTTTGCTCCTTAGCCCCCCCCCCCCCCCCCCAAGTGTTTGGCTTAGTTATCAAGTGATCACCTCATGCTTATCCCCACTAATTCAATAATGAAACCCCATTATCGTCGGTTGTGTTTTCTTTCACACACTCATATACGATATTACATATATATATATATATATATATGCATACATATATTTATGTGCACATTTGCTATGACCTTTAGAGAGGACTATAATTCCAAATACCAAGTTACATAAAAAATATATCATATTTATTCAATGTAACATTGATGTTCAGGAGTATAACATGATATTTATTCAACATAATATTAATATTGAATAAACATAACATGAAAAAAATTTAGTTATTAGCCAATCCAACGTTGATATTGAAATGATGTAATAAAGGAAAATTAATATTATATAACGCTGCTCACTTTGATATATTATGTTGGAATAATTGTCATTCAAAAATATTATATAGATAAATAATACTTCTACCTAGTTGTATATGATATGCTTCAGCATTAAAAAAAATCTTGTGATATGATTTGAATCGATATTTATAAAGTTAATGTAACAGTATTTGCTCAAAAGTTTATATTATAACATATACTCAGTATAATATTTAGCGTCTGATTTATTTTCGTACGGTGATTTATATCGTATTTTAGTAATCAATGGTGTCTGTGTGTGTATATATACGAGGATTCATAGGTGTGTGCTCTTGTGCTCTTACTGTAGAATTTCTTTATTTTGCAGTAAGTGTGAAAGCAACTTTCTTTAACTTCGCACTTATGCAAATTTGGACATCTTCCTTTGTCGTGTCGAGTTCTGAGACAAGATGGGCTCTTTTTCGTAGTCTCATTTGTCGCCTCTTACGTTCTGTCATAAGTACTTCTTACCAACCAAAGTTTATATTTATTTGTTTGTCTGCTTATTGCTTTCTTATCTTTGCCATGACATCCGTATATTACACACACACACTTATATATCCTCAAGCGTTATTCCAAGGCTTAACCACTTTTTAATTAACAGCTTAATTAATTTTTTGTGCTAAGTTGACTAATACATGTAACGATATCCCCCACAAGGTTATAAAGAACAGACAGATAAGATGTTCAAAGAGCAGACTTTAAAAGTAGTAGAATTACTACTTCCAAATTAAAGGATTAAGACAAATATTAGGAGGGTTGATTAACTATTCGATCGTTCTTGATAAGCTTCTAGAGGACTGCGCCTCCTTTTTTTTCATCGCTAAAAGCGCTGTTTCTTGTGGATTTAATATTTTACCTTTTATCTTTTTTCCCAAGTCCGTTTCGATGATTTGCAGACAATCGAGGAGAAGCCTAATACTTATAATTAGAGCTTAATAAAAGAAAATTAACCAAAATATTGGACAGTGCACGCTATTAGAGCGTTTAAGTTTAATGTAACGTCCAAAATCCTAACTAATAATAATGTTAGAAATTATCATGGGTAATGTGATGAGTAGTAATTAATTAATTCTAATGTTATGTTGAGTTATTTTTCACAGTTAACATAATGAGGATTCTATATGTTAAAACAAAGTTCATGTCAAATTGATGATTTTTTTTAATGATTTGATAATTTTATGTGAAAGTTTAATTAAAGAAATATTTTGAAATAAATATATTACGTAATATATATCTATATATGTAATATGATGAGTATAGTTTTATACATATATGTATGTATAAATCATCTATAAATAGTAATTGGCAAAAGGAGAAAATATAGGAATGTTGATTTGAAAACATGAAGAAGAGAGAAGAGGGGAAGAAAAAAAGGGGGGAAAGTATGTTATCCGGAAAAAAAAAAAGAAAAAAAAAAAAAAAAAGAAGAAGAGGGGAATGAGCTAATTAATATCCAATTGATTTCCTTGTAAATTTTCTTGATATCTGACAAAGTTCTTATCCTAAATAAGTGATCGTCAACCTATAAATTACCTAATTTGAGCCAATTAATATTCCATTTAATTCCAAAATTGATTTGGAATTAAATCACTTACAATTTTTATAAGTTACAAAATTCTAGTATCTTTCTCTCACTTTCCTAGTTTCCTCTCTCTCTCTCTCATGCACAAAAATAAATAAATATATAGATCCACCAAAACTCCAAACCTCCAATTTCATCCAAGCAAAAATCAAAAGGATTTCAAGGTATGTTTATTTCATTGTTTAATGATTATTATTATTGCTCTTTTCGATATGAGATCCTTTGATTTGAGTGATTTTCTTGATGAGTTTCGTCTTGTGAATTTGAAGAGATGATAAGCAATATTTATAGAATGATATCGAAGGAATGACTATATGGTTAATTTTGTCAACAGAACAATTTTGTGTTTTTGATTTATTGATTCATGATTTTATTGGTATAGTGATTTAATAATCTTATATACTAGAAACATATTTTAGAGCTATTTTGTGTCCGTGTGTGTGAATTATGTACATTGTGATAATAATTTTTATATTTTTAATGAATTTTCTGATTTGACCGTTGCTACTGGAAATTTTCAGATTATATGATAATTATTTCAAACTATTTTTGAGGATGCAAATTGACTTCATTATTAACGAATTTAATATTGTTGGAAAGTTTTAGATGTCTACTTTCATTTAAAATCATTTTAGATTGATTGGAGACATATGTGAATATTTATGATTTTCAAAGGAACAGAGGTCCGGCTATCAGGTTCTGTAAAATTTTAGTGATTAGTATTCAAAACTATTTTTAAAGGTACAAACGGTCTCTATTTTTAACGAATTTAATATTTTTAGAAAAATCTGGATGTATACTTCATTTAAAACCAGTTTCAAGTTGTTTGGAGACCTGCATGAATTTTAAAAATTTTTCAAAGGGACAGAGGTCCGACTATCAGTTTCTGTAAACTTTTGGTGATCAAATTCAAAACTATTTTTGAGGGTCCAAACGGTCTCCATTTTTAACGAATTAGGTACCAGTAGAAAGATCTAGATGTCTAATTGCTTTTACAATTGGGCTTAGATCATTTGGAGTTCTGTTCGAATTTTTATGAATTTTTGAAAGGACAAAGGTCTGGCTGTCAATTTTTGTTAAAGTTTTGTAATTTTGTGTAATTACTCGATTTTTGTAATTTTGATGGTATTAAATGATGAAATATGCCTATTAGATATTATTATAATACAAAGAATATTTTTGATGAATTATTATGATCTTCTATTAATTTTATTATATTTATTATTCATGGTATGAGTGATTCTAAATACGAGCATCCGAGACCTTAATCACGCATCACCATCGGAAAAATTAAAAGGGGTTCAGTAAGGCGTTTATATAAGTGCACTCACACCTGCAACATGAATTAAAGATTTGAGAAGTATATACTTTGATGTTGATGATGATGTTCTTAATTAATACTTCTCCTATGATGACATTTTGATGAAATATATATATAAATATATGTGTGTGTGTGTGTATTTTTACATTTTAAAATAACATTGTATACCTTTGATGATGATGATATTATCATCGTTCGTTTGGGAATACATACCCCAATCCTTCTGTGACTATCGTGCTGTGATGGTACAACACTTGGCCTAATATATGACGATTTTAAAAGTTAAAAAGCTTTTCAAAGATGCTTTATTTATGAAGATATTTGATATTGCTGATAAAGAAAAATATTTATTTACGTTTGTGAGATTTAAATATCTTATTAAATCTTTACTTATTTAAAATTAATTCATATTGCAGATAAAGAAAATGATAAGATGTAGTATTTGAAGGAATTTGGAGCGGAAGTGGGACGATATGTGATAGGTAAATGGAAGGAATGATCATAGGATGAACATTTTATATTTCAAATAAAGTTTTGAGACTTTAATTTATTATTATTTGATTGGATGACTCATATGGACTTAAATTTTATTTTATGCAATTGTATTTTAAAAAATATATTTTAATTAGGAAGGTTATTTTGATATAGTTTTTTAAAAAAATTCTAATGTTTTCTAAAATTATCTAAGTAAAAAAAATTATAAAGTTTTCTAAAATTATCTAAGTAAAGTTTTCTGATAAGTCAATATTTTTATTTCAAGCTTAATATTTTCCTCAATTTTATAAGAGATAAATGATTAAAAAAGAAGTCAACTATAATTGTCTGTGAGGGGTCGTTATATTTAAAGACCTACTTGAATACAATCTTAGTACTTTGTATTAGACAACTTAAAATTTTCCATCTAAGAGCAATGAAATCACAAAAGAAAAGTAAATAAATAACAACACACAAGAGTAGTAGGAATTGAACCAACGAATTCGCCAATTCACTTTTGTGAGAACCCGGTGTATCGCTTCGCTATATATACTAAAATATGATGAAACCCCCCTTTCAATTATAGAAAATTAATTATAATTAATTTTATTTTCATAGTAGGCTCCCCATCTTGTGTCAAATTCACATAAAAAAAAAAGAAGGGAAGAAAGGTGGAATAATTTGAGTGAATATCTTCATTTTTTATTCATTATTCGGATGGAAGAACTAAATCAGATAGTTATATGAGTGAAAGAAAACAACTTATATATTCTCTCACCTCTTGTTACAAATCGTTGATTAATTTATATGACCAAGATTTTTTTTTATTCTTTCTTTATACTTTTATCCTTTCCTTTCTATATCCATATTTATATAGATATAGATAGGATTTAATATTGATTCATCCTCAATGTAAAAGTTACATTCACTTCAACGATTGTGGTCGCTCATTGGTGATAATGAAGAATTCCATGAGAAAATCACATATGACCTTAACACTTCGATGCGTGCTCGGGAAACTATTGTTTCCATTCATTACGAGCTTAACATATTATATTATAATATCATATCTTTTTGTTGATATACTTCTATATTGTCATTAAGGCTGTGTTTGGTAAAAGGAACAAAAAGAAATTAAATGTACGTAATCTACACGCGCAAGGCAAACGGGGAGGAAGGGGAGGGTACACTTCTCTTGTTGTATTTGGTATGAATTTCCTCTTTCGATCTCCTGTATTGGAAAATATTAAGATCAGTTTTTAAAGGATTTAAAGCCTCTACCTAATCTTATCATGTCCTCTTTCCTCTCATGTTAAACAATCATAGCTATCAAAATCTTTTTACTAATCCCCTCACCGGTGTTCCTTTTTCACTCTTCCCTTCAATCAAACAACCTCATGACAAATATACAAAACATCTGTTGAATCTGCAGAACGGAAATTATTGGCAAAGGAAAAAAAAAAAAAAAAAAAAAACTGTGAAATAATCTTTAAGCTTGGAGTTCTTATTTCTCAAAAAGACGATCTTTCGAAAATTATTCCTACACCTCATACTAGATTTCTCATAAACCAACGTAAATTTCTAATTTTATCTCACCCCGAACCTTTTTTTTTTTTTTTTTTAAATTTAAAAAAACCCTAAACTCTTAACCAAGGAGTTAAATGACTAAATGTCCGCTACATTTTAGACGGTTTTCATATGTGCTCATTACGCGACCTTAGTTTGCATAAACATACAAGCTTTTAACTTTTTAATAAACTAAGCATATATATAAACAAAATATATAGATAATTAACTATATAAATATATGTGTGTGTGTGTGTGTGTGTGTGATTAAGATGGCTGTACTTGGGCGCAACATGTGGTCGAACGCATAATTGAATTCACTAGAAAAGAGAACCTTTTGTTTTTTGCTTTATAACATGAATTATTAGATGCGATCGTGGCCTACAGAAAGTGTTACCACATTTACCTCTAAATCAATCAGAAAAAAAGGAGTCCTCTAGAGATCCCATCAAACTGCTTTCACGTCCCAAATTAATTTTCAAACGCTTCAAAAATTTTTTTTTTTTGGGGAAAAGAAAAGAAAATATAATTGGTGTCTCGTCTCCGACCTCATTCAATCTACACTAGAAATTTCAATCTACACTAGAAATTTAAATTATGTTAATAACACAAACAAGACATGACGCAATTGTAAGTATGGGTTTATTTTCGTTCACACCATTATTAGGGAAGAACTTTAGAGTGAAGTTCTAAAGATTTTTATTTTTTGGCTCGCAAAAGAAGTTTTAAAGATCTGTTTGTATAAAAGGTTCGAACTCAAAAAATTTTGGTTTAAACCCCTTTTTCCTATTGTGTCTTTTCTCATAAAATTAAAAGGGGGAAAAAAAAAAGCTTAAACCAAAAAGTTCTTGTTTGAACGGAAACAGGCACTAAATATCAAATTTTAAACCATCGAAAAGGAAAGTTATGAATGGCATTCTAAGTGCTACGCCATCCTGATAGTTCGAAATGCTTCAGTTCATTCTATTCTCTAACCCAAAAAAAAAAAAAAAAAAAGAGAAAGAAATCCAGAACCCAAGGAAAATGGGCGAAAAGAGAAAGTGCCCCACAGAAGGCCCCAACTTCTATTTGGGCCTCCAAAAAGTACATGAGCCTGCATGTTGGTTGCAAAATACATGACCCTACCTGTTGGTTGCGCCAACGAATTCTTATACGGCTCCTCAAAATAAGGGCCTAATTTGGTAATGTTTAAGAGTGTATTTTTTAAGTCTAGTCTTGAATGGTTTTTAAGAGGTCCGATAGCAACTCCATCATTCGGCCTTGCAAATGTGAACAACGAAGCTCACATACAACGCTGAAAATGGCGAGGCCCCCATCAATTGGGAGCAAAAAGAGGAGAAAATCTAAAAATTAGGGTTTTTTTTTTTTCGGTAACTGTAGTAAAAAAAAAAACCCATCCATTTTCTTTATTATTTTTTTTAAAGTACCCTGACCGAACATGACAAAAACGTTTGACTTCATGGGACCAAAGATTAACCCAAAATTTTACTAATTTATTTAATCCGAAAAAAGTATACGAGGAGGGGCTACCAGCCATATCTATTCAATGGACATGACTAAAGGGCACAACAATCAGGAATGTCCGCATACACCTTTGAAGACCCTCTCGTTCCTTTCATAGTCAATAAAATATTTTTTGTTATCTTATAAACAAGGAAAAAAAAAAAAAAAAAGGCTCTATGCCATTAAAAACTTTCTAATCATTTGGTAATATCTATCAAATGTGGTCTTTATACAATGAGCTCTATAGTAAGTTTAAATAGAAGTAGTTAACAAGATATGGCATCTTCACAGGGTATGCAAGTGTTTTGCCATGTCAATAGCTCGCTTAACCTTGGTCAGTGGTTCCTCATACAATATAGCAGGGTCGTCAAACTCCAATGCCAAGCTTGGCTCTCCAAGAAAGGCGCGGAATGAGTCAGCAACAGAGTATGAAAGAGACCCGAGGTTGTATCCTCCTTCCAAGAAGAACACACATCGACCTCTGCATAGATCTTTGGCAAGCTGTTGAATGTTGGATGCAAGCATGTAGTATGTCCCTGTTGTAAATTGCAGGCTAGCTAGCGGATCCAGTACATGAGCATCATAACTGAAAAATCGTATGAGCACATAATAGATGTGCATATTTTCATCACAATTACGAAGGAAATAAAGTAATTAAATTTTCGGTAAACACTAAATAGTCACGTGCTTCTTGAAAGTGCATAAAAGTACGTTGCACATACACTGATGCACTTCTACAGTTGTCTTGGGAAATTGGATCTTTCAATTCTTGACTACTTTGCACGGACATTAGTTTTGTGTGTATATTTTCATATACCGCAATGTGATAATTATGGCATATGTGGAACTCACCCTGCCGAGACGAGAATAATATCTGGCTTAAACCTTTGAGCACACGGTACAATAACTTCATCAAACACAGTTCTCATGGCAACATCACCCGAGCCTCCTGGTAGAGGTAGATTTAAAGTTGTTCCTTCCCCATCTCCTCGGCCTAACTGATCAATTTTACCGGTACCAGGGTAGCTCCCGTCCTGAATTGGGAATGTTCAAAATGGAACATGTACAAGGGAAAGCCACTGAAAACAATACATGATTACAACGGTCTGAACCAAATCATATCTCACCTGGTGAGTCGAAAGAAAAAATATATCCGGGTCCTCATAGAAAGCATCATTTGTGCCATTTCCATGATGAACATCAAAATCAATTATAAAGACACGCTTCAAGCCGTGTACGTGTTGGGCATAGCGAGCTGCTATGGCCACATTTCCGAAAACACAGAACCCCATTGGGCCCTTCGGAATGGCATGATGTCCTGGAGGTCTTATCAAAGCAAAACCTATGGGCTGCTCCTGGCTTAGCTTTGATGCTTTGACCTGAAAGATGAGACGGAATATTTATACACCTTCTGACTAACTTAACATTCAAAAGTAGCATCTAAAGTCAGAATCTTTCTTTCTTTCTTTTCTTTAAGTAGCTTCAGCGCGGATTAATAAGCAAAATTTGCGTGTTGAGCTCATCAACGAAGAGACTGACCAAGACATTACCACTGAATCAACTAAGGAAATTCCTGCTCCAGCTGCTATTAGTGAGTCCTGGAATGTCTGCATAGTTTTCATCCGTATTACAGTAAGAGCAAAAAGATGCACCCGGTAAGCACCACAGTTACTTGGAACTTTACGAAGTAGTTACTGCACATAAAGTTACTAATACCGACACAAACAAGAAGACAAGAAAATTTTAAATTATTGCACTTACATTTGCAGTCGCATATGTTGGTCCAGAGCCTTCTATGAAAATAATGCCCTGCTCTGAAGCCCGATCCATAGCCTACACACGATAGATGGAAAGATATTTAAGTAGAAAGAAACTATATCACATGAGGTAAGTTCCCTCACTGTCCTTGACCATCCTAAATTTGGATATCCTAAGTTGACTTTTGAATAATGAGTTAACTTTTGGATCAATCTGTCATTCATGACTTGCCTGTGTTCGAAACTAAGATATAGAAGAATTAGAGTACCTTCTCAAGGCCCGATACATAGTTCCTTGTATGAACACTTGCAATGTCGTCTACTGAAGCAGGCTTGAAGTCTCTGAGTTCAATAATCTCCGAGCCACGGAACTGAATATCAAACAAAATAAAAATCTTCTACTTATGAGTAATAGTAAAAAACTAAAAAAAAATGTAGACGTTCACGATTTCTTTCATACAGGGAAATTAAATTCTATAAGTGATTTCAAAAGTTTAGGCCTCAAAAATCATTACTGGCTAATATCAAATCAGTACCTGCTTTGGCCGATTGAAATGCTGAGCATTTAATTCTAAGCGATGCAGGAAGAGAAAGCGAAGTCCGAAATTAACATATCATCCAATAACTTAAAGCAATCCTCGCTACTACTTTTAACATGAGTGTCACCATTATTGTTTCACCAAGACACTGTTTCTTCTGTTTCCAGGAAAAACATTAAATTTCACGGACTATTTTTTACCTTAGGAGTGAGCTCCATCTTTTCAAGAGCATTCATGATCGAAGGAACTCGAAAATGGGATTCTGGATGCGATTCCTGTTAACAGCACTAATGTGGATAACAATTAGACGTATTTTCACATATCAAACACAGAAACGACACTAATGAGAAACAACTATGCAGCAAAAACAAAGATTTGTTTCACGAATCGTTGTTACAATAAGTCGTTATGAAAATGAGCAGCAAATCTAATTGTACCTGATTATGTCCCATGGCAGGAGCTACAGCATAAATTACTTTTGCATTGGTTAGCTTCTCATCAGCAGGTTCATATGAGTCCTTATCATTACCAGCTGAACAAGAAATGGAAAGGTCTCTCCTTGTTGCAAAACATCGACTTCCACTTCTCAAGTTCTTGTGGAAAAATGTACTTCTCAAAGATCCTACGTCAAAGTTAAATCTAGTATGGTTCTTCCACTTGCATAGACCGCGCCGCACCAAAAGCAATGCATTCCCTAACATAAGCAACATCTGTTCTTGAGACATATAAACACCATTACAACTCAGTTATTTTGTGATGTGGGACAAATTCAACTTCTAACACCCTGCCTCATGTCATGCAAATGGACTGGCCAACTTCTATCACCCTCCCTCATGTCATGCAAATGGGCTGGCATCCAAACCCATAATTGCCTACAAAATTCTGGTTTTAATACCATCATAAACGGGCTTGGGTAGGGTAAGACTCATCCCAAAAGTTAGCTTAAGGGAAAAGGATACCAATCCATATATGAACACAATAATAGCTCGGTAATTTGGCGATGTGAGACAAATTCAACTTCTAACAGGAGCCACATTGATCTTAGATTTTGTTTGTTTTTACTTTCTAATTCTTATGGACTGTTAATTTTTTAGTTGTGCTCCCAATAAATAATTTAAATTTTAATTATTTCGGAATACTTCTTCATTAAGTTATTTATTCTTTACATTTCACCTTTCTTGTTAATGAATGACAAAGAGAAAATTTCACTCTTTTTTTTTTTCTCCAGAGAATTCTTGAGTTCTTTCAAAACATATCATTCAAATAATAACTTGAAAAGAAAAATAGCTTCTTTTTTTTTTTTGGCTGGCAAAAAAAGAAAAAAGCTTTCATTTCTCTTGCAAAATAAAACAAATAACGCAACCCAAATCCAATCACTATGAAAAAAAAAAAAACCTAGTATTTTCTACTAGTAATTCCACTAAAAAGATATGAACTTGAAGCTAATCCTGGAAAGATTAACTAGAAACAACGACAAGGTTATCAACCAGTACTTGTAAAGCCGCAATTCATAGCACACTTGACAAAGTCACACAAATTGGATATGAAGCTCCAATATTCGAGAAAAATTCGAACCCAATGAACATTTAAAAAAAAAAAGATATATATTAAATATAGCTATTACCCAGATAAGATAATTGTATTTCCTTTTTTTTTTTTCTCCGTATTTCTGTGAGAGAGAGAAGAAAAGTGGATAAGCATACCAGCAAAAATTGAAGGAGGTGAAGAAAGCAGCTCCATCTTTGAGTTAAACTTGAGGAGAGTTAAATTCCAGGAGCTTTAATGTTTTGCTGAATAATATCTGTTCAGCCTCTTCAACGGTGGACCCCAACTGCCAAAAAATAAAAATAAAAACAGTTTCTGAAAGAAGTCGAGCCATGGCAATCTATTTGGGCGGGGTCCCAATATCAGTGTAAATTGGGCCCGGTGACACTTACCAAGTCCAGTTATTCATTCATGCCTTTTTTAAGTCCCAATTATTTTAAAAAATATTTGTTCAAAGTAAATAGTAAATTTATTGGGTAAATAATTGATTTACTAAAAGTAAACAAATAATTCTGTAACACTTGCATGTCATGCTAGCACAATAATTATACAATAGTTCGTAACTATCACAATAAATCTATAACTCTCACTTATTAAATAAAAATAAATGAAAAGAATTTTATATTTTGAAGCTGAAGAGCTCCTATCTGAAACCCCTTTACTCTTACACTCTTACTTACTGAGCAAGTCACTCTAGGTATCACAACAAAAGGCTCATTTCATAACAACTACATTTTAAACAACCTAGTGAAGAACACTAGGCATGCTTCACCACATGCGTAACTCATCTAGTTTAACGTAGGATTCATCATGTATTTAAAATCAGATTACTTGATTTAACGGAATTTTATTTTAAATTAGCCAACAAAGTTCTTGTTGTTCTTGCTTTTTTTGAAAATTGTTATGTTCTCGTTGTTTATCGTGTATATTTTAATTATTTCTGATACTTAATAAGCATGCTAATTGACCTTATAACTTGGACCATCTTTATAAAATAATGAACACAATCGTTCCATGATCTTTGAAGTTTCTAATTAATTAATCCTCGTTTTTTCAATTTTGTCAAGTCACTCTGCTCTCTTGATTTGTGAACAATTTGATCCAATTGACAAGGATTAGCATTCAAAATTAACTGCAATTAGAAGGACGTACTTGTGCACTACCCTTTATTAAGAGCATTGTTAGGGGACTCCGCGATCCCCAACTCCCTAAGAGATAACAAGTGGACCCCTCTTTGGGAACCCAACCCGGGCAAGCGGAGCCCTCCAAGCATTTCTCCCATGATAAGGGTATCTTCTCTGTGATAAGCATATTGAATTTTACACTGCAATAACACATCACAATAATCGTCAAGATTCCATCCGGAAAAAAGACAATTTGGACCAAATTAAACAGCGATTCAAAATTCATATAATAAAATTGATTTTGGGATGGGGAACTGTACTGTTCTAGATCAGAATTCCTTAGCACCCATCATAGGCCTGATATGAACAAGAGAATTGAAACATAAAGCCAATACAAATATATATATACACATACATATATTTATGTACATTATCGGGAATCTGCAAAAGAAATTTTGCATGGTTTTGCTAAATCCATGGATTGGCCAGAGATTCTTGAACACAACAGATTGATAAGATCACACACATCTGGAAAATACAGAACTGAGATTCACAAACCCAAAACCAAAGCAACAAAATTGTAAGTATCACGAACAATATTAAAAAATAAAATGACAAGAAAAGGTCACAAGATAGTCTTTTTGTGGACACATCAAAGGTATATCATGAACACCCTCGTGAATTAACAGCTAAATATCCATGAGAGAGTGTGCATCATTTGCTGTACTTTTTGTATTGTCGTCTGAAACCAAAAATTGCCCCCCACTTTATCTGTAACAATGAATTCTTGTGTTGGTCCAATACATTTTGTATCTGTGCTTAATATGTATATATATGTATATATTATCTCTATATAATATAATATAATATAAGGAATTTCTTTTGTAAGATCTCTTATTTTGTACTATCAATTCGTAAAAACTGTTGTTTTAGATGTTAGATCAAATTTCCAACGGCCTAATCTTTAACTGGAGTAATGCGTGCTGTAAACGTTTAATATAGACACTTATAAATTAGACCAATAAAAAATATTTACGACAATTAAAAAAAATTATCGATAGTGTAAAATAAAAGATCCTATCATAAAAAGACCCTATAGTTTTTAGTAGCTAGTGCCAAAATTTTGCCTCCCTTGTGGTCCTATTTCTTCCCAATTAATATTATTGATGGTCTTTATTGTTGGCAAACCATATGTCAACTTCTTTAGCCAAAAAAAATGTCAACTGAAATTTCAGATTCCAAGAGAGAAGGAAATAGAATATTTCTTGTTTAATTGATATACTTATAAAAGAAGGTTGTTAGTATAATTTGTGTAAAAAACATGTGTGGCTGCAACATAAGTATTTCCCACCTAACATAATTTACATTCATCTTCAATTGGATCATTATTGGTACTTCAATACTTAATAAATTTTTTGGTGTTCATCAATTGCAAAAAGAAAAAAAAATACAAATAAAACTTTTGTTATTTCCATCCTACAATGATCAGGGAAGACAATATATATGTGAAACTTTATAGAAATATCTTTCTCACAGCCTATGGAGTGTCTTGCTTTTCTTAGCCCTCTCTATTCTCAAGCTAGCCTAAAAAATGCCCAGTCGAGACCGTTACCGGATGCCTTGATAAACCCTAAAAGGCCATGGCACTTTGATGCGAAAAGGACCACGCTAGTTGTCTAAATGTAAAATAAATAACTTATATTTATGCAGGAGGGACACAATCATTATTCCAAAAGTTTCAATTTATGGAAATGTGTAATCAAATCCTTTGAATATCACTTAGGATTAAACTCGAAAATCTATCCTGAATAGACGAATCCGTATGGAAACATCTAACAAACTGGCTCAGCATTGCTTTGAGGCCCGAACCATGAATGCAGAATGCATGATGTAAGCCATATAAAACATAGAGTTATGATTGACTGTATTTTATAAGATGTTACAAGACAATTAAACAAATTGCAATTAACAACCAATTACTGAGGAAGTGTGTACACGATATTTAATTATTGTTTTGAAATAAATAATCCAAAACTCATCATCCTGAATCATTGTAAATATTTTGATACAAGTATATGTATATTTGTATACTGAACTTGTTTGTTGCTTTCACTGCAGGGTCTGCATTATTGGACATTAACTTAAATTTTTTTTTTAATTTAATCACATTAATTTAAGAGCCTTTAACTTTAGTCTTCCCTGTAGTACTAGTACAGTTTCTGAGCACATCTTTAATTTGCTAATAAAGACAGAATTTGCCCAATTATACTAATATAAAACCTACATTGCCAATTCTGACTTTGAAATAATTGTATTTCAAGTTAATTTTACACACACACACCCCCCTCACATTGTGCAGTCAGTGATAAACAATTGAAGAGCTACGTACCATCAGCCAAGGAATTGTTTAAAACCTAACTCTATAATTTATAAAAAGATATATATATATATATATATATATATATATAAAGGAATAGTCAATACAATTTTGACCAATTAGTCCAAATATAGAAAAATCTTATTAAGCATAGAATCTTGCCTTAATCTTTCTTCATTTCTCAGTATTCCTCTAAGTTTAATGATTTTTTTTTTTTGGGCAGTAAACCATAGTTTTGTCATAGAAACTATTAGCATTACCAACAGTTGTTAGAGTTGGAAACAGTTGGGATCAAATTTTTCATAGTAGTTTTGTGGTTTGGTGATCTAAAGGCTTCAGAGTCTCAATTTAAGAAAAAATAAAGCTATTACAGATCAAATACTTGATAAATCAATATATAACTATAAATAGAGTATTAATTACTCTGATCTATTGAATTTTTAGGATGAGATGATACCGAATAATAATTTATGAAAAGGCTACTAGTTACATGACCTTAAACCTTCCTACTATCTACCATCCCTTGAGTACTAAGATCTTCTAGTAGCTGATTGATTATAAAGTCACATAATGCTTCCTAGTTAACTAGTCTGATTCATGGGATCTATACTTTGAATCTATATTATCATAAAATCTTTTTTTTTTCTTTTTCCAAACTTTATGTCACATGGTCTGGTGAGTTATGATTTCTCTACTTATTTGTGCTACAATTGAAATCTACACGGCAACTAAATCTATTTAGTACTAATTTTTTATTGTCACCTCAGTAAGTTGCTCCCAATATTGAGATTACATACTACTGTCATCAAAACTATTGTAGATACATGATTTTTCTTATAGTTTAAATTTCTATATGATTCCATAATTATTAATGTAATTCGATTACATACTAAGGATTGCACCATAATAAATTAGGGTAATGATTGAAAAATCAATATTTCCACCTATATTTCTGTAGAGATTTTTCTATTTTGAAAGTACCCATATGAAAACAAGAGTATAATATATTTTCCACAGAATCTCCACAAAATTATTTTGATGAAAATTTCTATAAAAATCAATTTTGTTCATATATTTTCTATTTTCAAGGGGGAAAAAAAAGGATTCTTTCCATTTTTTTAATGAATTTTTTGTAACAACTCATTTGATATGATCATCAACTTTTTTTGGCTTATACTGTTGATTGATGCAATCACTTATTTTTACACCAGTTTATCGTCGGAATTAAAGATGCTTCATCTCAAAAAATATATCCACGACTTAAACTGAAATAATTACTCTATACACACAAGATAATGTCACTAGAGTAATTCAATGTATTACTAGATTTCACAAAACATCATTTTGGTTAACTAAAAATGATTAAACCTATTCATCAAAAAATGATCGAACTGCGATTAAATTACGTTAATACCCAGCAAATGGTTTGTTATTGCAGAATTAGCCAGGGAACCTTGGCCAATTTACCTTCTCTAACTGGTAAATCCTCCTGCCATGCCTACCATCTAAATCTCACTAGTGACCAACATTGACGCCGATGACCGGAGTCAGATACATACGGTCATCTCTTGTTGAAATATGAAAAAAAAAAAATTCTGGCAAATGGAATTGGATATATCCGGTCATCTTTGTTGAAATATGAAAAAAAAAATTCTAACAACCAGAGACCTGAGACCAACCGGTGATTGACCGATAAACGGAGTCAGAGGTATATAAAAAATATTTCAATAAATAAAAAAGAAAATAAAATAAAAAGATATGGGTATTTTTGTTTATTTACTATTTTTTCATTTACTTATTTAATTAAATATTATGAAATGATAAAATTATCAACTTTACTCTTACGGATGATAAAATTATAAAAAGGGTGTCAAATTTAGGGCATGCTTGCAAATCCTTTTATATATAATTAATTAACGAGTGTACCAAAACTTTCACATTAACAAAGTTTTAAATTGCTCATATTTTCTCCAAAAAAAAAAAAAAGTCTAGCATATATATACACTGTAATAATGACATTACTAATAACTAAATTCCCTCAATTTCACAAGATCCTGCATGGCATATGAGAGCTTAATATAATTTAAGCGCCATTGAAGACGCATGGCATTGCCATCATCTTCTAAGAAGGACGATACTCTGACTGTAGCATATACAATCGAAAGTTATTGACGAAAGTAACACATACGTCAGAAAGATGTAACACATAGTTTAGAATAGCTAAATTTCTTGGCTACTCGTTTTAAATTTTTTAATGCGGTAAAGCTGCCATGCTGTGCTCTTATTTTTATATTTTGCGATGGGAAGTATGATCCTCTCAGAACAATTATAACAATAAATATTATATATAATTCCTATTTTGAGATAGCACAGAAGATACACAGCAAGAGAGTAAGAGAAGTTATACGTGGCCTTGGCTCACGGACTAAAAACTGTGATGCAATGAATTGATATGCGAAGCCGAACATTTGTGGGGACAAATAGGGCCACAGTGGGGCTCATTTGGAGGGTCCTTCACAATGACCACACACACGAAGTTCACGGGCAAAATATAGCACATTATTATATCTACACACACACACATAAATATATATAGATATATATATATATATATACGTATATTTCAAGACAAAAGAAATCTACTATAAAAAAATATAAAATATATTAGAAAACGTTAAAAGCAACCTGTGAGGTTGTCTAGTTGTAACTTGTGAGCCACAAAGATATAATCTAGGACCCGGTCACCCACAAGAAAAAATCTTTTTCTGGCTCTCATTCTCTCTTATAAGATTCTTTCCTTTCACATCATTTTCTCCTGTACTCTTTTTGGCTCTTTCTTTTAGTCTGAACGTTTCCAATTTTAAATTAATCTAATTTTCCGTATCAATTTCAAGTTAACTCAAACATATTTTTTTTTTCTATATTAATTCATAAAATTTATATCATTTTTAAATCGTGTAATCATACTGTAACATATGTATTATCGATATTTCCATTAATCTTATGATCTTTTGATAAAGTTATAAATAATGCTTCGAGACATCTTGTTATAGTTTTACCTTTCATTTGTTACTCTAACACCATGTAGTTACTTTTATTTTTTCAATTTTTCTGTGGCTAAGAATATTGCTACTTTAAGATGATAAATATAAAATATCAGAGCCCCAAATTATTACCAATTCATGCATAAGGAAATATCTAAGTAGAGTGAAAGGAGACAACTACTTTTGTCTTTTGGTACACTCTTGTGTAACACTCTCTAGATAAGAAATGAAATCAGTACAAACTACAAAGGGAGAGAAGCAGAGTTTGAAAAAATCTCTATTATTATTACCAAAAGATGCAAAAGGTGAAACCAACAAACAAAGGGCATAAAAAGTTTGATTGATATCAAAGTTGTGGTTGATATTGAACTAGGAAGGTGAAGTTTGATTTCAGCCACGAATTTGGAGGGCCAAGGGGGGCCACTTCCTTGATTTTTCTGGCTCAATTCCCAAGGGGTTTACATTATATGCTCTCAGATGCTACGGATATATACTACATAATTAAGTTTGTGCGTATATATATATATATATATATATATGAACTAACCAAAAACACGTTTATATACATGTACATAATATATATGCGGTCTAGTTGCTACAAGATAGGCCTTTCTCAATTGTTATATATGCAATAATTAGTTGCCGTACCAAAGCCCCTAAATGTATTAAACAAGTATAGCTAATTAGCTCATTGTGTGTGTGTGTGTGTGTGTGTGTGTATATGTCTATATGGACAAGATTTCTTAGTTATGTGTAAGCTTGATTGGCTCCTAGTGCAAACCACTTAACAACTCTAATTAGCTAGGCCCTGCATTGGTGGAGTAATATTCTCTTGATAGTCACCTCTAAACTAATTAAAGGCTCAAAGAAAATTCAACTTATTTATTGTTTTTTTTTTTTTTTACGAAAGAAATATTAATAAAAGTATATGAGAATAGCTTGCAAAATTTGTTATGATTCTAACCACTCGCAAACTGTGGAGCATTGTTTTCTATCAAATCTTCAAGTTTATCTCCTATGATGGAATTGAGATATTCTATTTTAACTTTTGATATTATCAATAATATTATATTATGTGAAATAATTAGATATTTTTATTAAAATTGGGTACATGATTATATTTTTAAGGAGATAACAATCAGATTTTACAATACAACAAAAGAAGCGGTAGCAGTTTTGACGACCTAAGACAGCTTGTGTTTTTTCTTTCCTGAAAAATGCTTTTCCTTTTTAACTTGATTTTTAAACATAATCACATGTTATTATCCTACAATGATTTTGATACATCTTTTTTTTCCCTAAACCGTTCAAATTAAAATAATCTAATAATTAACAATTTTTATCTTCATAACAGAATTTTTCATAATATCATGTCATATTATTTTCAAAAAATTAAAAATATTTTATAACTAATCTTTTAAAAAAATATTTTAACATCTAAATTTCATATAATAACGTGTCATAATATAATAAATCATGCACATCGGAGATACCATCCTTAGATGATCGTATTTCTTAGGAGAGAACAATCAAGCTTGCAAACAAAAGTGACATGTCAAGCCCATTAATCTCATGAGACAAAAAAGACCGCCTTCTCCAATGTTGTTGGCTGAAATTTGAATTATTGATGAATTGACAAATGTCACCAAACTAATCCCAACCCTTGTCAGAATGCCACGTGTTCTCCTCACATTAACATGCAAATCCTATTATTTTCATTTTTCTCTAAAATATCTTCTTTTTCTCAAAAGAAAAAAAAAAAAAGAAAAAAGTTGTGAACCGAATTATTTACATGCAAGAATTTTACAGAAATAATAAATATTTACACGACCTAATTTGTGCCACGAGAAAACAAGAGATACCACGTAGCATTATGACGTGAAGTAATGCAATTGTCGCATGACAATGTATATATAGCTAATAATTAAAAAATCTATTTTAAAGAGAAATATCTACTTATTTATTTAGCTATATATATATAGAGGCAAATAACACAAGCACGTGAACCGTACAAACAAATTCAAGGCCGTAAGCAAGCCATCATTCACAATCCAGTTTCATTACAATTGGCACCACTCATGCCTTTTTCACAGATTGAACTTACTTTGAGAAGTGAAAAATCATATAATTCAATAATTATAAAGAAATTTTAGTGACGCTCTTTTTTTTTTTTTTTTAATTACTACCATTAACAGCTCGTAAATCAAGTTAGATTAACTATTTAACAATAAATATTTAAGTACAGCACTTTTATGTTGTATTATATATACATATTTTAACATAAGCACTTGTGTATTAAACCATCAAAGATAAATTCAATAATTAAAAAGAGCCTTAACTATTCTTATTATATAAATTCCCACTACGAGGTAATAAAGATACTAATTATTATATCTTAAATGTAAAATTTATATATATGCAAATAAAATTAAACTAAAAATTGACAATTTACATACAATATGTCATTAATTTATATAATCAATTTATAGAATATATGTACATATACAACATTTGCATTCTAATTAACATAAAATTTAATAATATATTTTAAAATTTTAATTTAAAAAAAGGGGCTAGTCAGTTGAAGTAAGTAAATAAATACACTCACTACACAAGCACTGGTTTCATGAGCTTGAGAGAGCCAAAAAAAAAAAAAAGAAGAACAAAAACAAAAAAACCATGAAAACAGACATAGAGAGAGCTTCATCAACAATGAAGGAACAAGGCTGTGAGATTGAGGCCATAGCCATAAACTACAACATCCAAACACAAAACAGAGAAAACCCTTTTAAGATCTTCACCAAAAAACCACTTCTCCAAAGCCACCGCCAAGTTGTTGAACCAGAAGAGCCCACAAAAGTCCACAAAGGATCCAGACAAGTCCTTTCCGACGTCAATTGCCGGGCCAAGCCGTGGGAGATCCTCGCCATCGTCGGCCCGAGCGGAGCGGGGAAGTCGTCCCTGCTCGAGATCTTAGCAGGGAAGGCCACCCCACAGAGTGGCTCAGTTTTGATAAATGGAAAATCAATGGACAAAGCTCAGTTCAGAAAGACCTCTGGCTTTGTCACACAAAAGGACATGCTTTTCCCTTTACTTACAGTTGAAGAAACCTTAATGTTTAGTGCTAAGCTAAGATTAAGGCTTCCTCAACCTCAGCTGACCTCCAAGGTGAAGTCATTGCTCCAAGAGCTCGGGCTGAGCCACGTCGCCGGGGCTCGAGTTGGCGACGACAGGGTTCGGGGAATCTCCGGCGGAGAAAGGCGTCGGGTTTCGATCGGAGTGGATGTGATTCATGACCCGAAAGTATTAATCCTTGATGAACCAACCTCAGGGCTTGACAGCACTTCAGCTCTGCAGATAGTGGACATGTTGAAGACTATGGCCGAGACTAGAGGAAGGACTGTAATTCTGAGTATTCACCAACCGGGTTTTCGGATTGTTAAGTCTTTCAATTCAGTGCTTTTGTTGGCTAATGGAAGTGTTCTTCACCAAGGAACTGTGGACCAGCTCGGTGTCAACCTCAGGCTTTTGGGGTTAGAGCTTCCTCTTCATGTCAACGTTGTCGAGTTTGCTATCGACTCCATTGACAGCATTCAAGAGCATCGAAAGGCCAACCAAATTCCGCAGAGGAAAGTAATCATATCGTCATCACATCGTAATGATAATCATGATAATCATCAAGAAGACAGCAAAAGCGGAAAGTTCACTCTTCAGCAGCTCTTCCAACAGTCCAAAGTCATTGACGAGGAGATCATACTAGCCAATTCGAAGATGGACTTCTCGAGAGACGATTTCGTGAATTCGAGGCTAAAAGAGACTGTAGTCCTCACTCATAGATTCTCCAAGAACATATTCAGGACCAAGGAGCTATTTGCCTGCAGGACTATCCAAATGCTGCTCTCAGGGCTGGTTTTGGGATCAATTTTCTGCCGTCTAAAAGACGATCTGGTCGGAGCTCAAGAACGGGTGGGCTTATTCGCATTCATTTTAACCTTCTTGCTGTCCTCAACTATAGAAGCCCTGCCAATCTTTTTACAAGAGAGGGAGATTCTCATGAAGGAGACCTCTAGTGGGAGTTATAGAGTCTCGTCATACGCCATTGCCAATGGGTTAGTCTACTTGCCATTTCTACTCATTTTAGCCGTCCTGTTTTCGCTACCCTTGTACTGGTTAGTGGGTTTGAATCAAAATTTCACGGCGTTCGTGCACTTCTTGCTCCTGATATGGCTCATCTTATACACCGCGAACTCCGTCGTGGTGTGTTTCAGTGCATTGGTGCCTAATTTCATAGTCGGAAACTCGGTGATCTCCGGCGTTATGGGGTCATTCTTTCTGTTCTCCGGGTACTTCATATCAAAGGAGGAGATTCCAAAGTACTGGATTTTCATGCATTTTATGTCATTGTTTAAGTACCCATTTGAAGGGTTTCTGATAAATGAGTTCTCAAATTCAGGAAAGTGTTTGGAGTATCTGTTTGACAAGTGTATAGTGAGTGGAGAAGATGTGTTGAGAGAAGAAGGGTATGGAGAGGAGAGCAGGTGGAGGAATGTGGGAGTAATGGTTGGGTTCATTTTGGTTTACAGGTTCATTTCTTATGTCATCCTTAGATGCAGATGCTCTCAAAGGGGACTCAAGAGTGTTCTTGTTTAATGTTTTTATTGTTTTTATTTTATTATGTATGTTGTGTGGTGTGGGAGTTGGGAGTTGGGAGTTGGGAGATGGAACTCTTTCTCCCTCTACTTTCTCTCTCCTCTTTCTGATCTCTCTCTCTCTCTTTCACGTGTGTGTTTAGAGGGGGGTTCACATGTTTTGGAATTTTCTTGAGATACCATTAGCTGCCACAGAAATATCATAATAATGAAATGGAAAAATGAAAAAAAAAAAAAAAATAGTTTGATGTACAGGTGGTTGCACTACATTCCATGTTTGATCTGAGTTGTGTTTCTCTCTCTAACATGATATGTGAAGCTCTCTTTCTCTGTCTCTTCTAGACCTTTCTTTCTTTCTTTTTCTTTCATTTTTTTCTTTCTATTTATTTTTTGTTATTTTTGACGACTTTCACGCTAGGGTATCACAAAGTTAAAAATACTTTTATCAATCACTCATAATTTCAAAACCTTCATATTTTTATCAAATTCAATAAAAATTACCGTATTACTTTTTGTCGATCTGATATAAACCCAAATCGGGGTTTTTGTGGTTTTAATAGACGCACTACTTTTACTTAAAGCAGAAACATAAGCCAAAAGCTACAAAATTCAACTTAACCAAACAATTCAAAAAATGCATCGGCATTTGTACCGAGTGTTTTTTTTTTTTTTTTCACATTTTCACTATTTATTAAAGTTGATGTCATTTTTTTTTTTTTTTAACTGTACCCTAAAGTTGTTAGTTTTTGTGCAAATTGTTTTTGGGTTTTCCAAGAGCAATCCCAGACTGAACCACAATTAACCGTTATAAACTGCGTGCTAATAAAATAAATTTTCATACTCTAGTTATTAACTATCCCTCATCAACCTTTTTAGATAATACCAAATGGTCCATAATTTCGTATTGACCAATGTTGAGGAAAGGAACAAATCATTTGGTGTCGTTTGAAACTTTGCTAGGCGTGTAATTAAAGCTTCAATTAACTCATTTAATTTCTCCAAAGGAAAGCTTAATCCTCACTAGTATAATTATAAGTTTCCATATGCAAATCAGAGCAGATATTCCAACCATACAATTGGCATATTAAAGTTTAACAGCAAAGCAAATCTCAAGATTTAGAAACTAAAAAAGAAGGCTAGTCAATTGGGAAGACCAGATCTAATACAGGCTGTTTTTCTTGTCCATCTACACTATTGTGAATTTGGCCAAACCAATTAACAGTAAGCCAAATTTTTTCGGACTTTTTGCTTATCATCTTATACTTTAAAACCTGATTTTTAGGAGACAAATCAATGAAGTATGAAGTAAATTGTTTTTCTTTTGGATAAAACTTGTTCAAAGTTTGTCAAATGTCACACTGAAGGAATAAGCATATAGACAAGTATTGAATACTATAGTTAATAAAAAATAGATCTCATCTATGAGCCGCATGTTATGAGATTGACTTTTTTATTAATGTGTGTGGTACTTCCAATATTACTCGCATAATATGATAAAGAAATTACCATCAAGCAGCTGAACTTAGTGGCACATCCATAATGTACCATGAAGTGAATTTAGGATATATGTTTGGTATTATGAAAAGAAAATAGGAAGAATAGATTAATAGATCATCTAGATGAAAGAAATGAGTAAAGAGGGGGACATCATTTCACTTACAATATTTGATATGCAATTCCTATATTAATCTTTTTAATTTAGAAGGAATCAAAATTGGAGTATTTTGAAAGATATTGAGCCACTTCCCTTATCTTTTTCTTCCTCTTTTTTCTCCAAGCAGACAATCATAAATATCAAAATTATTTCACTAATCCTCCACCCCTCTCTTTCCTTCTAATGTTCTTTCTTACCAGACGCACTCTTAGAATTAGGGGTGTCAATTCGTGTCTCGTGTCGTGTTCGTGTCGTGTTTGAGTCGTGTCGAATTTTTTCTACCCCAACCCGAACACGACCCGTGACACGAATACGACACGAAACTGTGACACGAACACGACACGAACTCGTAACGGGATGACACGAACACGACACGAACTTGACCCGCGACACGAACTTGACCCGCGACACGAAAGTGACCCGCGACACGAAACTGACCCGCAACACGAAACTGACCCGCTACACGACCTTGACCCAAAATTGACCCGAAATTGACACGAAATTTGACACGAACTTGACCCGAAATTGACACGAAACTGACCCGCGACACGAAACTGACCCGCTACACGACCTTGACCCGAAATTGATCCGAAATTGACACGAAATTTGACACGAACTTGACCCGAAATTGACACGAAACTGACCCGCGACACGACCTTGACCCGAAATTGACCCGAAATTGACACGAAATTTGACACGAACTTGACCCGAAATTGACCCGAACTTGACACGAAAAGTGACACGAAATTGTCACGAATTTTTGCGGGTCTACACGAACACGACACGAATTTTTTCGTGTCAAATTTTCTCAACCCGTACACGACCCGCCCCCAATTTTTCTCAACCCGAACCTGTCAAATTCGTGTCATGTTCGTGTCGTGTCGTCATGTCGCGACCCGTATTGCCACCCCTACTTAGAGTCACTGTTCTATTTCCAATCTCAACAACATACATGTTTGACAAAAGAATATTCCGGGCAGAGTTTGTATCTATTTCCAAGAGCTTTTCAGCTTCACACTTTCCTAAAGCCTTGTTTGTTAGGAGGGAAAAATGTTGATTACGAGATAAAGTAGATCGATTTAAGAATTGTTGCTTTTTGTAGGAGAAATCATATGGATATCATCCAATTATTTACTAAATTTTGGTATCAAGATATGACAATAACTTATCAAAAGTATAATTGATAAATACTGTTTAAATTAGGTATCTTCTCTTGCTGAATTAATTAAATATTGACAATTATACTGTCACATTATTTAGCATTTTCCTTTGGCAATCTTTCCTCACACACACACACACATATAGACTGTTTTTCCTAATAGCCGAAAAAACTTCTGTTTAATTAGGCCTTTGTTAGTAACAAACTTTTATACACTAACATAAATAGGACAAACACAAGCACTCCTCAGCTTAATTAGAACAAAAAGAAAGATTTTTTTTTTTTTTTAAATGTTGAATAGATAACTCTACAGATCAATTCTTACACTATTTTTTATTTAAAATAAAATAAAAATAACAATGTTGGAATCCCATGTATCTGCAAAAAGAAATTTAAGTGTATTTATCAATGTTGCTTTTTCCGTCTAATCTGGGTTATTCAATATTTAAATATCAACTTACAAGATATGTGAGTTATCATTTTTTTTATTGACAAGTCTTTAAATAATGTCACACTAATTAAAATTAGAAGATTGAATTTTTTAATTAAAAAAAAAAACTGACTCAACAATGATACTTAAAAGTTAAGATTAAAATTGGTGTATTTAATATTATTTTTTTCGAATTGATTTCTAAAGAAATTTACTATGTATAATAGGACAAACTTTGACAATTTGGCTTGAATAAATCAAATGACATATGAGATAGAAAATTTGTCATTTTTAACATAGAAATATACGTTTTACGAGACACGTCTTGAATTTCTATCTTTCAATTTCTAGTATCTCACATTTTAACGCGTTTTGATTTTACTTTTTCAGGCTCAAAATCAAGATTTCTCAAACAGTGACGACTAGTCAAAAAAAAAAAAAAAAAAAAGAAAATTATATATTTGTTTTCATTCCAACTGAAGGAAACTTTGTACAAATTTTCCTTGTGGCCAAACAACAAAAATCAGTCAAAACTACCTTATTCAACACGGGACCAGTGAAATTTGACAGTAATGTTACACTCGAGGCTCGTTTCATTCAACCATCCTTCAAAGTTGAGACTCAACTTGTTTTCTGTGTTTCACTAAGAAACTTCTATTCTTACGATAGAATTAGTTGTATCGGAATACGCGGGAATAAGATCTTGACCACCACCGTTCTCTGTACAAAAGTATATTGTGACGATCCACCACTTAAAAAATTAGTCGAAAAGTTGAAAACAGCTTAAGTTCAAATCTCATTGAGTTTCGGACTTCTTAACCAATGAGGCTTACCGCTTATGGACCATCTCACAAACTTTTTATAAAGAGACAAAATAAACCCATAGGTTATGACGGATCAAAATCAACTAATTCGAATCAGAAATTACTACCACTTGCAATAAATAATTCATTTCATCTTCTTCTTCTTCTTTTTTTTTTTCTTTTTTAATTGTTCGTTCATTATTTTATTTCATTTTTCTTTAGTTTGATAATGATGGATCCACTAATTGGCTGCTATTGGTTTATGTTAAATAAGAAATCATAACTATTGAAGTGTTTTATTGAACCAGAGGAAATTAAGCCAAAAGCCGAGGAGAACCCATGAAACAAGACTTTATTAATCAAAGTATGAAGTCATACTTTAGAACTTTTTTTTTTTTTTTTTTTTTTTGTTGGACTTTAGAACTTTTTTCTAGTATACATTTTCATATGGCTTTTTTACACTTGTGCTTTATGAACTTCCTGTACAATTATAATTTACACCTTTAACTTTTAATTTTAACAATTTATCCCTAAATTTGAAAACGTGTACAAAACACATCCAATATTATTAAAAAAAAAAAAAAAAAAAAAATCGACCTATGATTTGCAAATGGGTCATTTTGTAATGATATGAATAGTCTTTTTGATCCATTTTAACCCAAATTCATCAGATTTAGCGTGTTTAATAAAGCTATATTTAAATTGAAAATTTTAAATCGACCATATTTAAGTATAAAGTTAACGTTGCCAAAAAAAAAAAAACCCCTCCATGCTCTTAATGATGACCCATGCACAAATCACATGTCAAATACCATCGAAACATTAATAACCGTGGTCAAGTGGAGGTGTTTTGCTGCACAATTCTACGATCAAAAGACAAATTATCCAAATAAAAAATTTAAAACATGAATTGTAACTGTACAGCAAGTTCAAGCGTACGGGTACAAAAACATAAAAAGGGCCTAATAGGAAATAAACACTATTGGAGCATTTATTGAACCAGAGGAAATTAGCCCAAAAGTTAAGAACTTTGATTAAAGTACGAAATAATACTTTATAGTTGTTTTCTAGTAAGCTTTTTATTTTTCTTGACAAATACTTTCTGGTGAACATTGACGAGGACAAATGTTGGAAAATAGCAAAGATTGTGACAATTACTTGCCCCAACCTTCAAAGACGGCAATTGACTTGAGAGCTCTATATTAATCTCTCCCCAACAATCTATATTGACTAGGTCTCTCTCCTATATTATCGTCGTCCCCGTAATAACTCCACAAACACACCAAGATCAAAATTAGTACTCACCTCCGTTCCTTCGCTCCGACCTACAAGATGCACGCCAGACGAAGGAGCACCGGCGATGAGGAGTTCGATTTCTCCGGTGCACATAAATCCTTGTGTTGTGAGAGTCCTGGTGATTATTTCAGTTTCGCCACGGAACTGGAGTCTCAGGACGAAACATGTGTTGAAAAAAGGTTTGGTGTCTACTCGCCGCCGTTGTGGAGGAGTATATGTTCGAGAACTACCAAACATGAATCTTCTCCTTTGCTTCCGCACAACCATCACTACAGCAACCTCTCCCCAACTTCAAGGAGGCGAGTGATAACCGAGGGAAGGAGAGAGCTTATGGAAATGATACAAAACCTGCCTGAGTCTTGTTATGAACTCTCTTTGAAAGATATTGTTGACGAGCAGCATGGTTTGCCGGAGGGTGAAGGAGAGAATACGGTCAGCAAAGATGAGAGTTCCGACTTCAACACCCAAGCACCAATCCAGAAGCTGAAGAAAAAGAAGAGGTACATAAACAGAGGTCAGATAACAAGGATGGGAAGTATGGAAAGCGAGACTTTCCTGATCAAGATGTTCTTTCCGACTTCTCTGGGTTCAAAGAAGAAAGCAAAAACAGGGAACCAATCTCGAGTTCCTTCCATAAAATCCACCGAGCAATCAGAAACCAATACAAAGAAGGTTCAGTGGATAAAGGGGTTTTTTGTTGCAGGTCGAAGTAAAAAGATTTGCAGTAGTAGCACTAGTAGCAGCGACAGAAGCAGCAGCAGTAACAGGTATTTGTTCAAATTTCATGCCAAATTCAGTGCTTAAATGATGATGAAGTCACAAAAGATTTGCATGAAAAAGAGCATCATAATTTCATAAACCATGTAGTTTAGTAGACAAAATGAATGAGCTAATATCACCAAAAAAAATAAGGTATTTGACTTAACATTTCACAAGAAAAGCTAAACAGATTCTATTTTGACTGTATGATGCAGATATGGTAGAGAGAACGATTTCATACCCGGTTGCTGGCCCTTCTTCTCTAGCAAGAAAAGCAAAAGCATGAGAGAGCGACGATGTGTCTGCTGAATCGGAAATTAGTATTAAACCCTGCCACCAATAATCAAGATAGAAAAACTTATGAATTTAAAGAAATATTAGTTACCAAAACTTGAATGTAGATAATCCAGGCATAACTCATTTATTTATTTATTTTGTTTTGTTTTTCTGTTTTTTTGTTTTTTTTTTGTCTCATGCATAGTATGCTTGAGCTCAGTACTTTGTATGATTAAGAATGCAAAAGGCAAGATCAATAATAAAATAAACAGCTCTAAGTCCGAAATAGAGGTATATTTGCAGTCAATACCTGCTAACAAGTTATTTCTAATCATCTCTCTATCTCCGCCAGTATGAGGCAAAACCAGCAAAAGAGCGTTTTGCAATGATAGTTATAAATGAAAATTGAACATGATGACACAAACTTAGAGAAAGCTATCGAAATGCTGCTTTGATGAATAAATATATTAATATGGGTCTTTTTGACTCTCAATCTCCTCTATCTCAAGCTGTTTCTCTACAAAATAAGAATAGTCTAGTCGTTCCACTGAAACATTCGTTAGAGTGAAGATTTGCATCATTGCATCAAATACGTTTGCATGAGTAATTGTCGTTCAAAATAGTGAATATCCTGTGAAACCTTTCTATTTTATTTTTCTTCCTATCGTTAGTAATCGATCTACATCGAAAAACATAAGCCCTACGTTTTTTTTTTTTTTTTAAATCTACAGAACATAGCAATCCAAATTCTCAGATGTCAGTGCTTTTTGCTATCTTCATCATCTTCAGTATCGTGTAGAAAGACGCCACGAACTCTTGCCCTGACAGATAAATTAACAATTACTCTCACAATGAGCACAGTCAAAAAATGGTAAAGCATAATGGAGAGTGGAGATGCTAAGTTACCTTCGATATGCAGGCACAACACGACTGGTAACTTTTGTAGATCCTGCATCTAGAGCTGCTTGTTTTTCTGCATTTTTCATAGTTAAACAACAAAATTTATTAGCTTAAATAACTTCATGGATACAACAAGCTGATTAAAACATCTAGAATTCTAAAAGAAGATGCTAAGAGGCGTCGAAATGGTCTTTAGACAAGTTCAGAAGCACAGCCCAATTTTACAGTGACAAGCTTCTCTCCAAAAACGATGCATAAAAATTCCGACTAAAATGCTATATGTGGGACAGAACGTAATAAGTTACATACCTGGAGATTGCAAGCCATTATTAGATGATGCAGAAACAATATCTTTGTTGAGGGAATTAGTCTTCGGCAACTTTTGCCTCTTGGAATACTGCTCCAATTGCCTCTGGATGCTCTCACTCTTTTCCTGGCAATTTAAGAAGAAATTTTAGTGGCAGGCATAAATATATAACTGATGATAGCGCTTCTTAGGTATATAGTATTAAAGGATAAACAAGCACAAATATATAACGAATGCATTGTGTCCGCAACAAGCAGCTTTTGTCGAACCAAGAACAACTTAAGATCAACTGAATGTAAACTGTTTACTTTCAGTAACAGAAGGCATACCCTCTCAGCCAATATCACTTTTTGCAACTGAATGGAGCACTCTTGCTCTGTAACACGATCAAGAAAGTGAATAACAGTTAATTCCAGCTTCCTTATAGCTATAAAATCAAAATAAAAGAGAGAATCCCACCCTCCATATATAATTCATGGGTGGTTTTGAATGCTTTGAAGAGCTGAAAAGACAGATCTGCAATAGCTGAACTAGCAGCAGATCCCGTAAGTTTCCCGAGACAAATGGAGATTACTGGCATTCCTTTCGCTTTCTGAGCAACTAATTTTGCTTTAGCAGCACCTGAAATACCAGACAGATAATAAAAGCATTTATCACCCGCCGACATTTTTTGATAAACGTATCACCCAAACAGTGCACGCATTTATACAATTTATCAAAAATGATCAAAGTACCATCGGCATCTAACCACTGAAAAATAATATTTAAAAGAGAGAAAAGAATAAAGCAAATAATCAGTTCTTGCCCCACCAACACTAATAGACACTCCTCTAATTCTAGCAGATCCACTTTTCCAGTAAAATATTTCTTAAAAAGGAGCCCAAGAGATTTCTTATCAGAATAACGTTATAAAAGAAGTTCCTTGTTGAAACCAAAACAATCAAAAGATTAGTTAGTATTGGATTCATTAAACTTGGAAGAATAACTCTTAAAACAATCAATATTTTAGAAAAATATGGCAAGAAGCGCCAAGGAAACAATGTCAGCACTGTTGTGATGCCTAATTCTAACATGAAAGATCTGCATTGACTCACTACTCCAAACAATGACGATATTAACCATGCACACATGCCTATGATGTAAAAATAGCAAGAAAATAAACTTCCTTCCATTGTACGCAATGAGACTAGAAACTACATATATATTTGTTTAAGATATGTTCATGTCACAAGCTTTTTCCCATCATAAATATAAGATGTTCGTAAGGAACATGTTAGATGTCAAAAGTCCCAAATGAAATAATTACATATAATTACAAATGCTAAGTGAGCTTATAATTCCTTTGGGTCCCCTCCTTTGCAAGCTAGTTTTGCAAAAGTGAGTTCTACCTAATGGGTTTCTTACAGAAAAAAGAAAAAAGAGACTAATTTCTCAACTTTTTTTTGGTGTCAATTGCTAGAGTGAAGATGTGATGTGAAAAAAAAAAAAATTAAGTCTTGTGTTTTCTTTTAATTATGTTTTGGGAGTTCTATGACTTTCATGTTTCTTGTCATCATTAATGGAGTGGTTCATTGCATGTAGCGGTTTATTGCACATAGTGGTGCACTGCATTTGTTTTTAGGGTTTCTAAGTGTTTGATGGAGTCTAAGGGTCAGTAATAGTTGTTTAAAGCAAGTCCTTGTTGGCTAGAGATTAGATAATTAATCATAAAGAAAATCTCCTATACGAATCTTGTTTCTTTTGTTTCAATTGTTTAAAGTTTTCAAACAAACTCCGATGGTGTTTGGAGTATTTATCGATCATTTCAGTTTCAAATTTACATCAAGATATCGAGGATATAATGCAAAAATAGCATGCACAAGATGTCCATTCGATATATTTGAATAAGAAAAATGAAATCAACTCATTATTTGGATTCTTTTCTCAATCAAACTGATAACAAAAGATAGCTAGTCAAAGTACCGAAACATGTGAATGTCTTGCTCGTGAAATATGAATAAACACCATATCTAAAAGCAGAAAACAAATATCAAAAGCGATTTTAAAGATTGTGAAGAAAAAATGCAATATTCTAGTCAAAAGTACATTAGAACACAACAAATAGACCCGCAGCCTTGTTAAGATTTTAAAGACCAAATGCAAATGTAGGCCACATTAAAGAGTCATGGAAGTCAAAACTATGACCGTCCGTACCTAAAGAGTAATGACAAACACTATTCACTTGTATATTCCTCTTGTGCAAAGGGACTCCAAATAGACATAAAAGGCTTTGTATACTAGTTTTAAAGAAAGATACTTGCTAAAACAACAAAACAAAACAAAACAAAGGAGAGAGAGAGAGAGCAAGAGCAATAACCACTGTCTGAGTTCGAATGTCCACTAAGAACAAGCTTCACATCTCGAGATTTTAAGGAAGATGAGACATAGTCCATAAACTCGGACCAGGAGCCTCCTATTCCGACATCGTCCCTCTGCACATAACAGCAAATGACACATTGTTTAGAAGGGCAATGGTAGGCCGTCATCTAGCGGTCATGCTTTACAGGTTACCAACTCAAGGACTACACAACATTTAAGGAGAAGTTCAAGGCCTACTGCTACTCTAGTAGTTTTTTAAATTGAAAAACTCGTATGACAACTGATTTTGTCGGATCTTTAGTTCAATTAGTTTTCCATTCAAAACTAGATACTAAAATTTTAAAATACACACACACACACACATATTTTCTGGATTGAGTTTGAATGTGAAAAGAGCTTACTTTTCTTCTAAAGTTTTGCTTTGTTTTTTATTTTTTTTATTTTTTTCCATGTAAATACATTGCTGGTAGAGTGTATTTTAGTGTGTGTGTGTATGTGTGTATATACTCCTCTTGTAATGTTGCTATTCAAGTTTCATCAATTTATAAAATCACTGTCATCAAACAATTTTTCAATCAAATCCCTAAATAACCAAACAAAATAAAATAAATTTACAATGAGAACACAAATAAACAGCAAAAATAAAATAAAATAAAAGTGTGAAGACCAAAACCTAACCATGTCCTCCAGCTGAAGAACGGAGAGCAAGGCCTCAAAGGTGCTGGACTGGAAATCAGTGACGTGGAACGCCAGATGAGAGGGATCAGCCGCGTGAACGTGGAACAAGAATGGACACGACGGCACCGAATCATTGCCCGAGCACTCAACCCTAGGATCGCCGAAGATCGGCTGAAAGTCTTCCAACCCCATGAGCCGTACAGAAGAAAGGCTCTATTTTTTTTTTTTTTTAAAGCTCTGTTTGGGTATCCGGAAAATTAGAGAAAACCGAAAAGAAACCGCGAATTTCAAAGGAAAGTTTAATTCTTTTTTCTTTTTCTTTTCTTTTCTTTTCTTTTCTTTGAGATAACAAAGTAAGTGTAGGAACATTTAGAGATGATATTATAAAAGTTGTGTTGAAAATATGTATTTAGAACAAACTTTTAAAAAATTTATGTGATATAGAAAATAATTCAAAAAATTATAATGTGTTAAAAAAAATATGCAAAATGAGTCGTATCTTATTTATTTAATCGTTATAAGTATTTTGAAAAAAAAAATCATCTCATTTTAATTTGTAATGAAAAATTATGAAATTTTAATTTGTGTTTTTTGAAAATAAAATGGAGAAAAATCCAGATGATCTTAAAGGAATGATAACCAAATGACTTTTTATTTTTGAAGGAGATAACCAAATGACTTGATAATGCTTCTACTTTTTTCCCTTTCTTTTCTAAGGTTCTCTTTTTTTTTTTTTTTTTTTACTAAATAAGAAATTTTATTATAAAGCTATTAAAAGAACACGAGACACACACTAACAAAGGGACAAACCTATAGAATAGAATTCGTAATAAGTTAATTAGCAAGCTACTGAACGACTAGGAAACCACCAAATAGATTTAAAGTCCACAAACTAATGGGACAATACGTAGGTGATCCACCCAATCGAAGAAAGCCAAAGCGATCCCTTATCTCAAACATGGAGAAAAACTCTTACAATAGGTGATGCAAACGCAAGATCCACCTACCAAACAATGGCTAAAACCCAATTAACGAAAACCAGATCAACACAAAAACCTACACAAGGAACCAAAGGAGAAACATCCGTATTTATTACAAACAAACACAGAAAACAAACAAAAGAAAATGGGGAACCATTGTAACCTCCGGCAAAGCCACGCCCATCAATGCAGGAGCAACCATCGGTGCGTTCAAACCATCGTAGAAAGAAGGCTAGCAACAAGGAGGAAAATCAGCTGCGCGTAAAGGAAGCACGCCACCCACGATGGGCAACGTAGGCCCATACACCAATCCAACCCCCTTCCACCGCCCTGCAGCCCAGCTCTCGTGGTATCCACGAGCCCTTGTGGTGGATGCTCTCAGATCTGAGGATGATGAATGGCGACTAACTCTCCACGCTCGACTCCGAAACAGCCCTGACCCACCACCCCTTCGACTGCAAGAGCACTGTACGAGAGACCACGACAAACTCCCGTGCGAGCGATGGAGGCCGGCAGCCCGACGAAATGTCGGAACATCGACTCCAAATCTCAAAAACCTTAATTTCTCTTAGAGCCTCTCTCCATTCTCTCTCTCTCTAAAAAACCTTACAATTTAATTCTTATGTTTTTTAATCTATCCATTAAATAAAAGATAAATAAAATAAAGGCAATAAAAATATGAGTTTTATTTATGGACAAATTCTAAAAACTTGAGAGTTCTGTCGTGGGCTATACAAATTATAAAGGTGCATTTTCAACCAAAAAAAAAAATCAATATGTATACATATGCACACATATATTTATTAGAAAGGTGCACAGTATTAATGTGAGATATGTTGCAAGTAAATCAGATGAAATTTTGAGTAAGTTAATATAATTTTATCTACTATAATAATAAAATTGATATATTTAATATTATGAAATGATGAAATCCTCAATTTGCATATTATAATGAGTATAAAATAAGTATGTATTAAATTTATGACATTTTCATAGATAACTCTAATCAATTATAATTAGAATAAATAAAATAAATTTATTACATAAATAATTTATACTTTAAAATTAGTTATTATTTATTTCATTTTGATTTCGTAAGTGACCAATTCTATGGTGGGGGAACGTTTTTTTTTTTATTAATCATATATGGGGTAAAAACTTTTCACCGTTGAATTGCATTTAAACGGTGTAGATCTCATCACACAAAATTATCATACGTCTAACTACACCAGATTACAAACCATTATTAACCCAAAAAAATTTCTTCCCAGGTCCCACCATGAGAGCCGGCGTCGTCGAGGGAGAAAGGGGGCGAGGGAGGAGTGGCCGTGGGTCTCGTCGGCCACCGAACCACGTCGTCTCCGACATCGTCGGCCGCTCAACCAATGTCGTCTCCGACGTGGCTCCCTGGTGAGTTCTAGCGACAATCGGCGACGGATCTCTGAGATCACGAGGCGGAGGAGCTCGCCTATGCCGTCGAAATCCACAACCGGAAGCCAGTTTCCGACGACCTAGCAAGATGGGTCTCGAAGACTTGCGGCTCGTCTTTGATGTCTGAAACCGCCGGATTCCGGCCAAGGATGAGGTTGAGGACCCGCCTTCCCCACTCCATCGACGATGATTGGGTTTTTTCTTTTAAAAGCTTGCCCGCGTGGAGCGGCGGAGAAGACGATTTAGGAAGGGGATCTGGGTTTTTTTTTTCCGGCTTTTTTGTCGGATCTGGGCACGTTGCCCGTGATAGTGGTTGACATCGGCGTCAGACAGGGAGGGGCTACCGGTGGGTGCCCTCGGCGTCGGACGGTGCGTGGTGGTTTCCTTTTTTTTTTTTTTTTGTCAAATTTTTTGAAATGTTTTGTAAATTAATAAAGTGTGGTAGAATTTTTTTTTTTTTTTTGTCTTTTTAGTCTCACGGCATGTTCAGTGTACAAGTTGAGTTTGAGTTGAGTTGAAATTTTTAAGTTTAAATAATAATTTTTGTTATCTTTTTTAAAAAAGATAAAAAAAAATTTTAAAAAAAATAAAAAATATGATAAAAAAAATATAATTTAATTTGAATGAAAATGGAGAACCAATCTCCTCCTCAACCGTCTAAAACCAATGGGACGGTAAAAATAAATTTTTACTTCCTTGATGGGATAAGGTGAGGAAGTCTATTGTAGAACTCCCATTCATAAATATATTATTTAGTGTAATTTACATATTTATGTAATTTGTATCCTAGGAGAGCTTTTTACTTATCTCTCCATGTCTTCGCCTTTACCTCCAACCTCTTCATGGCATTGAAACGAAATTGCTTTGCAAGAAGAACAAGGAAAAAAAAAAAAAAACCATATATTGCTTAATATGATGCATTTCTTTCTCAAAACAAATATTACAGGAACGATTTTTTTTTTAATTTTTAACTTCTGAACGATATTAGTTTTTATTTATTGATTTTTTACGTTATTGTCACGTTAAAAACTACAAAATACTTGTCAATCATTGTTGTCTCTACTGTTGATGTTGCCCATTTTTCTCTTTCAAAAATTATGTTACATTTTGCTCTTGTGCAGAGAAATTTGCTTTTATATATATATATGAATAAGGGAACTTTTTTCTTTTTCTTATATTGTCTTTTTTTTTTTTTTGCTTGCTTAAGTTATTTTCCGCCCTTTGCTTCTAGTTCTAGGGTAGCAAAATTAATTTTAACACAAGATTTACATAATATATATATATGTGTGTGTGTGTGTGTGTGTATTCCTTGAACACAACAATAATTTTTCCTTCCCACAACGATATGCAACATAATTTTGCTCTTTCACATTGGTTCCTCGTAAATGGGTGAGAGCTACACTAATAAAGCCACAATACAATAGTAAGAAGAATACATGAAAAATCTTTTTTTTTTTTTTTTTTTGAAAACGTGAATCTGATACCAAATTAAGTGCTAACAGAAACAAAAACAATAAACTTATAACGACTATGGCTTAGTAGTGTCTTTAGCAGTGGACCAAGAAAAACAAACACATTTCGGGATCATCTTCTTCATGTTGTCGACAAAAGATGCGAAAATTCGACGTTTGATTTCTCCCCTCCTCCGACGGAAGTATAATCCTCTGTTATCCCCTTTCTTCTCCACCTCTTTCTGTCGATTTGCTTGCGAATCGACGCTTGTCAATGTTGCCTTCTTCTTCATCTTCTTCACCACAAAAATGAATGTGAGAGAGAGAGAGAGAGAGAGTTTGATAAATAAGGCACATAGATTAACCAATATAAATAGCAAGGCAAAGCAGGAAAGGAATAAGAAAATTCTCAAACTTGACATGGATCGTAGCTTCTGATGCGCTAATACCTATGTTGAAATTTAGTTCAATGGGTTGACATTTAATTAAATGTCAACCCTCATTGTCAACGAACCAGACACACAAGTGTTTCTCTTTCCTTCAAATTTCTTTGTAGCTCTCTTTGTGGGGTCCAATAACATAAATATTAAAACTTGACAAATTTTTCCTTTTTTGATTTCCTCAAACAAAAAATAATAATATTAAAAAAAAAAAAGAGTGAAGACATATGACTTGCAATTACGTAGAGCACAACACAAATTTTTATCCAAGTTCCTCTAATATATTTTATTTGTAAGTCATTTTTCATACCAAACAAGAATTCTCCTACTAACATTTCATTAACTAGTTGTAGCTATAGCGTAATGATACTAGTTGTAGTTATAGCGTAATGGTATTTTTACACATGACCTCATTACAAAGTGTAAAGTTTAAATCCTTTATGAAATTCAAAAAAAAAAATCATTAATAAATTAGACATCAAGGGCATAACAGTTTCCACATGAGACAATACTTTTGAAGTTGCATGGAAAGTGATTTGGGAAATTTCTTTTCAAAGGTTCGACTTGTAAGTTTGACATTTGTGGATGCCTAGCATTGTTGTTTTATTTGATGTAAATCATGAAGCAAATTCAAAAACGAAATTAACAGTACTTTCTTCTCCTCCACGTGGTTTTAATGTCGTTGTAGTGTTTTGTATTTGGTCCAATTATGTATCTTTGCGACAACAATGACAAACATCTAGAACAAAATCCAAAAAACATAAGTGTCTGTAGCACTGTATAACCCCCACCCCCCCCCCCCCCCCAAAAAAAATTCCACTATTATGGAAGTTTAATTCAATGTATTGATGCTCAAAGTCAATCATATCATGATCCATCCTCGGGGATTTTTTAAACCTTAGACCGATAGTTGTGAAAGGTTCAAAAGTAAGATCTGATCACTAGATTCCTAAACGTGACGTTTAATATGGGACGTAAAGACACCAACGATCCTCCTTTTATTCGTTGAAAAAAAAAAAAAAAAAACACTATAATCCACGATCCACCTTTGATCTCAGTAGACTTAAAAAGGGGTTCATTCTTATGAACATGAATCACCTGTTAAACGTTACCAAGTTCTTTTACGTGATGGTGTTTGGTGTAAGGTTTTAGATTGTAGAATTTATATTTGAAATTAATTATGCATTTGATGTGATGTTTAAATTGTTAAAATCAAAAAGTACAAAAACTTGAAATGTGTTCAGAAAAAAAATATCAATATGAAGCTTGTTTTGTTCGTCTCGAAATTTTATGCAATTTGAAAAAAAATATATATCACATTTGGACTTGTATATACAAAGTTATTAACTTTTAAAATTTAAGTTATAAAGTTATAATAGTAATTATAAATAGTGATATTGAGGTTGACTTTTCAGAAAAAATAAAAAAAAAACAAAAATTAGATTGTAATTTGTGATCCAAACCATCGTGCCCAACATGTGCTAAAAAAATGAAAGCAAAGTGAATTTTGTGGTCAAAATTTACCAAGTTATTTTAAATAGACTAAGCCTCTGTTTGATAAATTAGTTTAATTTCAATTAAACTGTATTTTTTCATCTTAATTTTTATCTTTTTTTAAAATATCAATAAAATTTATAACTAATTTTTAAAAAATCAACCAACTCCAATTTAAAAATTTCATCTCCTACTAATTTACCGAACAAAAGCTAAAAAAAGCAAAGTTAATTGTGTGGTAAAAAAACTGTCATGTCAATCTATTAACAATTAGTATGTGGAAAATTTGATATTTTGTAAAACGTAAATTATCATCTATTGAGTGCATGTGCGCTTGGTGCAACAGATTAAGCTATTATGAGAAACCTTACACCAGAAGACAAGAAACATAGGTCATTTACTAATTTCGAAAGCATTAAAGCCATGTGCTTATTTGGATTAGAAAGAGACAAGAAAGTGGTTATAAACATAATCTAATGGTAATTCCATACCCAACTCCACTAGAAGGTCTAAAATTCGAATTTCCCGCTCTTATGTTCAGGGGGAAAAAAAAAAAGAAAAGAAAGAGAGAGACAAGAAAGAAAACACAGCCACAAAACAAATGAGCCAAATTTTGTTACTTGGCTAAGCAAATATCTTACGAGTAATCATACCAAACACATTTTACAGGAAGATCTTTTCTACAATCAGCACACCATAACATAGTTTAAGGATTAACTTCACTCAATCTGTTCTGAAAATAGGAAAAAAAAAAAAAGAAGGGTATTTGGAGAGAGCAACTCAATAGAGGTGAAAAAAAGCATTTACCACGCGTTTAGCAAGCTTTTAACACAAGCCCACAGACACAAAAGCAATTTCTTTTTGTTAAGATAAAGAAGTTCCCTAAACTAACGATAACTGATATGTTGAAGAAGGAGCTATGATCAACCTGATGAACCGCACTAAGTGTGCTTTTCTGGTACTCTCGAGTTTATATTATGAGCCAACCTTTTTTGATCCTAGTTCATAGTAGGGCAAAGAGACATAGGACTCTATTCCGATGATGTGGATTCGACTTGTCGGGTTATAAGCAAAAATGGTCACAGCTCATTGAGAAAGGCAAACTTTCCTCAAGCCCATATCCAATATTAAAAACAAAAAAAGAATTTAACCCTCTTCTCACTCATTCTGATCCTCTGAGCAAGTTAAAATTCCATTCTTTTTTTTTTATTTGTCAGGTTGTGAATTTTTCAATCTTTATGCCATTCAATTACTACACCTTCAAATATACCCCATGATGCCAAATATATGAACAGCAAAAAAAAAAAAAAAGAAAAGAAAAGAAAAAAAAACTTGCACATAGCAACCCTACAACTCGAAGCCTCAAATAAAATAATACTTCTGATCTCAAATAGGACGGAAATGTCAAGGAAGTCTAGTACTCACTGAAAACAGAGAATGCAGAGGCATACAGAAATCGATTGCCATGATTAGTTTAGAGAAGCTCTGTTTCCAACAGTCAACAGTTTTGACAGAATTTGCATAGAATACATGCTTCGGAGGTCTTGCGGAAGGTTTTCATCTGCATATTATCACTTTCCACACAACTTTCTGTGTAAGCAACAATCAAATTAGAAGGCTTGTTTTACCATGCATGTCAGGAAATCAGAATCGAATTTCAAAAGACCATACCAGCTTCATGAGCATTCCAGCAACAATCCTTTAGCAAAAATGCTTTCCAAAATCCTGTGTGTTACATGGTCGGGAACCAAACCATTACGGACCATGTCCTTGAGCAGTTTGAGAGCAACATCTTTTCTGTTAACCTTCAAGTAACCATTGAGCAAGGTGTTGTAGGAAATAATGTTAGGCATAACACCCTCTGGTGCCATTTGTTCAAATATCTCTTTTGCTTTGTGCATTTCGCTTTGCAAACAATAACCCTTGATCATTGTGTTGTAAGTCACTGTATCGGGCTCATTACCGTGATGAATCATTCCATCAAACAAATTTTGCGCCTTGTCCATCATGCCCATTTTTGCAAGAACATTCAAAAGTCGATTTAGAGCTATAGTATCAGCAAAGATCTCTAGTCTTACCATCTTATCCAATAACCCCAATGCTTTATCGAGTTGTCCTGAATGACAAAATCCTCTAAGTAATATGTTGTAACTGAGAAAGTTCGGCCTTACACCTTCTAAGATCATTAGATCAATTACAGAAAACACTTCCCTCATCCTTCTCTCCTTGCAAAGAGCGTTCACTAAAACGTTGATCGTTACAATATCTGGTGGGACATCTTGTTCTTTCATTTCATGTACCAAATGGTAGGCTTTCCTCCATTGACCTAAACAGCAAAGGCCATGAATTAAAGAAGTATAGGTGATGACGTTAGGCTTTAGACCTTTTTTCATCACCGCCCTCATGAAACCAAGTGCCTCTTCAATCCTCCCTTCCTTGCACAATGCATCAAACATAGCAGTGAATGTAACAATAGTAGGCGAGATGCCAGAACCAGTCATGATTTCTAAGAATCTCATCGCTTCATTCCATTGACTAGTCTTGCACAAAGCGGAAATTACATAAGTGAACGTGACTTCATCAGGCACTATGCCATTGTCAGTCATCAATCCAAGCAACAAAATCGCTTGTTCAATTTTCTCTTCCTTGCAAAGAAAACCGATTAGAACATTGTATGTACGAACATTGGGCGAAATTCCTTCTCGAACCATGTCACCAATAAAATCATCGGCTTCTTCACAACGGCCACACTTGCATAATCCTTGAATCAAAGAAGTACAAAGAACAACATCCGGTAAAATACCTTCACTTATCATATCTTCAACCAAGCTCAACGCCTCATCCACTCGTCTTTCTTTACAATAAACATCGATGACTGGACTATAACATCCTACATTCGGTTTAATCCTTCCCTTTTCCTTCATATGCTTAAGCAACTCAAGTGCCTTCGAAGTTTCTCCGGCCTTACAAAACCCATTAATCATAGTCGCGTAAGTAATCTCATCACACAGATTATTTCTCTCAACTATTTCTTGAAACAACTCCCTTGCTTCGCCCATCAATCCTTCCGCGCAGAACCCGTGAAGCAAAGTACTCAGAGCCCGGGAATCGGGCCGAAAACCGTGTTTAAAGACAACGGCTAAAACCGAAAACCCGAAATCCATTCTCTTCAAATGACACAAACATTTAATAATGGTATTAAACGTATACATATCAGGTCGAATATTACCCGAACACATCTCTTTTCTGTACATTGAAACAGCATCTGAGTACTGATTTGAGTTAGAAAGGCACATGAGAAGATAATTGAATGCCCAAATAGAGGGCTTGGGACGCGTTTGGATAATGGAATTAGAGGAACTCGGAGGTTGGTGAAATGATTGGAGTTTTTCTGATTGAAATTGGGTTCGGATCCAATTGTCCAAACGGAGAGCAGTATTGCAGTTAGCAGAAGAAGAAAATGAATGACAAGGAATTGGGAATGGGTTTGAATTAGAAAGAGAAGAAGAAGAAGAATTACCAGAGGAAGTTCTTGCCAGGACTATCTTTGTCTTCATCTTCATCTTCAGAAGTGAAATATCGGCGGGGACAATTTATGTAAAGGAGACTCGGAGGGAGGAGTGAGAGGAGTGAGCGGTGGAGAATTGTAGTACGGTTAGTATTTTGTTCTGCTTCCTCAATTTAGGTTATTTTATAAATACATCCCCTAAATTTTTCAAAATTTAGTAATTTAGTCCCTAAACTTTTTTTTGACAGTCAACCCTTGAACTTATGATTTTTTGGCACTGCCAATCTTTCTTGTCAAAATCCATCAACATTAAAACGGAATATTGCACAAGACTTATACAGTATAATAACTCAAGAAGGAATTGCTAATAATTTTTACTTAATTACTATATATACAAATTCCTTTTACGATTTAGGTTCAAGTTTGAGTTATCGTTGAATTAAGTTTAAGTTTTCAACCATTAGTTATGTATTAAAAACTATTTCTTTTGTTTTGTTATTAGTATAATAATTATTATTATATATTTCAACATAATTTTAACGAAATCTTACGATTAAAAATCTTAACGTCCTATGTTAAGCTTACAATGTGATCGCAGCAGGCATCGAGAGTGTCAAATTTCTTAACTTTTCACGTGCAAGCCAAGACTAATAAAAAATGCCAACAAAGACCAATTATACGAGTAGGCAATACGACCAATATACCAATCTCAAAACAAATGCGAATGCTGAACTTGGGCCAATCAAAAGAGGGAGAAAATGAAAGAGCCAATATGGGGCAATCAAGGAAGGGGAGAGAATGAATGTAATACCCAACAATACCTATCATGGATCAATCGAAGGAGGCGAAATATAAATTGTTAAAAAAGAAAGTAGTCTCACGTGTGAAAACTTATGAAGTTACAATTGTAGATACTTGAATGTGAAGTTGTTGAACTCTACATTAATCAATACAAAAATAATAACAATTTAATATTCAAGTTTTTTTTTTAAGGTAAAGATAAGTGTAAGAGTGTTATAAAAAAAAAAAATTCAAAAGTAAGAAACAACATAAGTAAAAGAAAAGGGGAAAGAAAAGTAAGGATATATTTGAGAAAAATTTGTTAATGGGGACAAAGCGAAAGGAAGATTGATAAGACCAAAATTATTGAACAAAATATTTAAACACTAAATAAACGAAATTATCGTATAGAAAATTAACTAAGGCACACAGGTAGAAGAAAAAGATGTTTAAATAAGAGCAAATTTGTGAAAAGTGCTTGTCTGATTCATTTTCTTTTTTTTTTTTTTTAAGAAAAGAAAATAACAAAAAAAAAAAAAAGGAAAAGTTATGCAAACCTTATTAGCTTAATTGGTAGTGATGCTGCAGTGAACTCCATTAGTCGGTTGTCTTGTGATTTACTGAAACTGCTTGTGGCCAGCCACTTACTGATTGTTCTGTGCACGTTTTGAGGAAAGGTCTCGGTATGAAGCTGGTTTGTGCTCAGATATACTATTCGACCCGCTCTAGTTAAGGTACAGAGTTTATTTGATCACAAAAGAGGCCTATAGTGTCTTGGTAGTTTTGCTTTAATGTCTGTTTTCTTTTCATCTTTCAGTATCACGATTATGCTCTTTAACGTCCTCCGGCAAATATCGAATCATCTTTTCATATCACCGAACGTCGTTATTCTCTCTCTTTGCGAATCAGCTAAGAGTGCTATGTGTGGCTCGACGTGGGAATCAGTTGGACATGCCGTGTTTGGATGTCGTCTTGCAAAGAAAATACTAAAGACTTCCATTTCAGGCCTTAATTTCAAACAAATCAATCATTTTCTATGCACTGATATTTCTGCCTTCCCTTTTCGAAACAGAGATATACCAAAAAAAAAAAAAAAAAAGGAGTGGTCGCCGGACCACTTCATGGTCCGAAAACCAAGCTATACAAGCTAGTTCTTCATTGGGACAATCTTGTCCTAAAGCGGAGTCCCCCATCGGAAGAATGCTACAAGATGAAAGTTTCATGTAGAAACCAACCAAGTCGGTATTCGAGCTATCATTCGGGACTCATCCAGCGATTAGTATGGCTGCACTGGCTATGAAGTTCGCTGCTATTCTATGCTCCAGAGATGCTGAAGCCAAAGCGATCTCTTGCTTAGTCTCCAAGTTACCAGTGGAGTCGGATGCATTAGCTATCAGTTTTCCCAATCTTTGAAACACAATGTATTTAGTAATATCTGTTTGGAAATTAAGAACTCACGTTGCCGAAAATTCTCTAAATTTCCTACACATCGCATAACATAAAAGTCATTCCAATTAATATAATGACATAATCAGGCATGGAATTTACCTATCATGCATGATAGATTATCATGTACACCTAAAAATTTACAATATATATATATATACACACACATGTCCACTTGAATTTCATAGAATTTACATCATAATTTTCTGATTAAATTCAGAATTTTGTGCCGTAAATTATTCCATCATGACAAAAACACTACTCTAATATTAAATAGTGGGGGATGCCAACGGCTACTTCGTTAAGAAACCAACGGCTAACAATTTGTGTGTATTAATAATAATAGAAGTTTTAAATGCCATGTAATGTGTGTGTATGTGGTAACAATAATAGTTGTACTAGTAGTTTTAACAAGGGTAATAGTAGTAGTAGAATAATACATTATTAATAACATATAGAATATAAAGGCCTTGTTGTGCGTGTGCGCCATTTGAGAGATGCCAACGGCTACTCCTTCTTTTCGGGAAGAAAAAAAAAAAAAAAAAAAAAGCTGTAGAAGAAAACGACTGCTGACCATTTGCAAGTTAGAAACTAGCACAGGAAAAAAAAAAAAAAAAAAAGTTGTACAGGCATTTCCTTTCAATAAATAAAGTAATATGCTTTTGCAAATTAAACGGAAAAAAATCTCATTTAATAATAGATGTAAAGTTCTAATCACATATACTTCATCTTCAAAAAATAATAATAACAAAGTTAGTGACTGATTGGGTAGTTATAATTGTTATGTTTACGACATCGTTGATTGGCTAATTAACCAATGACTACAATTTTATTTTTTGGTTTCTTTGGTTATTCTCTTGTTTATTTCATGACATGGCCATCCTCATAAATAGTGACAGCAAACAATTATTGTAATTCAACTGTCTCCTATAAAAGATAAACAAAACAAAATTAACGGTTGACTGTTAAATTAAAATGCAGAATCACATTTTGATTATATAATAAAATAGGCCAACTTTTCTCATAAGAAATCAACTGTCAGTTTCAATTTAAACAATTACAATGAGAGTGTTATTACACAGTTTTTCACCTGATTTAGTCACTAAGTGTAGAGTTCAAGATGTTTAAATTTTAGAAGGAAAGTAGTAATTATAAATCACATGATGTTCAAGAAATTATGATAGTTAGATTAAAATAATGGAATATGCATGTCAATGGTTACTTGCATTAAAAGAATATATATATATATATATATATATATATGAAATGAAACAAAAGAAAAATTGGTTGGACATGCCAACGGCTAGTGGTGACCAAGTCAATGTAAACTATGAACCTACCAAATTAAAAAATAATAGTTATGATCAAGTTACAGAGTTAGTAGTTGATCGGCTGTTAGCCTACGACTATGCTTTTTATTTATTATTATTATTTTAATTCAATATTTTTTGTTTCTTTATTCTTCTCTAAAATGAAGTCACACTCACATGGCTTAGTTTGTTTCTTTATCGCTTTTCTTTGGTTGGACGTTATTCATCAGACCCTCTTATTGAAGCCAATAACGTTAAGGTGTGGGTCACCAACAAATATGGTACGTGTACAATAATAACGTTTTGTCTTTTCCTCTGTCTTTTGATGGAACGTAGCAGAGCAACGTCGATTAGAAGCAGAGCTATGGCCGATGGAGAGATTTTAACTCTTAATAAATTCCTTTTTTAATTACATTTAAAAACTTTATATTTTTCTAATTTTGTTCTATTGAAAATTTGTTATCCTGCATAAATTTTTTAAAACTTTTATAATTTTCTGACCTTTCTCTTATTTCATTCTTCCAATCAATTAAGAGATAGCTCTCTTCCTCCATCTCTCCGCCTCCAACCAAACATATTTTCTGTGAGAATACCCATTGCCAAATTAAATTAAATTAAATTAAATAAAAAAAACCAGAGAGAGAAACGTATGCTAGGATTTTACATTATTGCAATTGCTTAATAACAATACATTAAAAAGAAAATTTATATAAATATACCTTTAAGTAAACAAAAAAACAAAAACCAAACAAAATAAATAATTTATCCTAACAAATGAAGGAAATAAATAATCCTAATAATTATCCCATAAACATAATCCTAATATAATTCTTAACACTATGAACGATATGATATTTGATTTTCCTTTTTAAAATCTCTCCTACATCTTCTTCCATCTCCTTTTTTACTCCATTAGACATTGGCCAAAGAGAACATGTATATTTTCATCTAAGAAAAATAGCATTTCTATACAGCTCAGTCGTAAAAACTCACTTTAATTTCATGTGTACAAGCACAACACAGAACCCTAATGGGTACACTTTATCAACAGTATTTGGTGATCATTAATTTTTTTAAAAATTTTTTAAAGAAAAACTTATTTTGCCCCACCTTCCCCGTTTTCTCTCCCTCCCTTTTATCTGACAAAGAAAAGCATCAATCCCTTATGAGCCTCAAATTTTAATGATATTAGAGTCTAAGGAGTTTGGTTGGATAGTTCAAACCATCCAACTCAAACTTTTTTTTTTTATCTTTTTCTTAAAAAGTTTGTCTTTTTCCCAAAAATTTTTTTGTCTTTTCTGAAAATTCAAAAAAATTTACTATTGAAACTTAAATCCCAACTCAAACTATTTCACCAAACATCCCTAAAAAACTCAATCGAGTGCAACTCCAAAGAGAGCACATCTGGTAAGGATGTACCAATTATAAAAAAGAAATCCAAGTTCATAAAACTTCAAGACAATATAAATATGTAAGAGTAACATTTTAAGATAAAATCTAATTCTCTTTAAGCATGGTACAAAATAGAACTTTTATAGTAAAAGCATCCGTAAGATAAAATTAAGTCAATTGACAAAATGATTCAATCATTTTTCTATTTTTTTAATTAAATAATCTTTTAAAAAATTTTATTAGCATATTAAAACAATCGAAAACGATCAATTTTTTAATAGGTCGTTCCGGTATTAAGATGAAAGAAAGTTAGTGTACTAATTTTAATTTTTTAGGTTATTGTCATTTTGGCAACTATTCCGGTAAAGCTGCAAGTGAGCCCACTAATGGGATTCATCAATTCAATAATGACAACACTTTAAAAAATAGTTACTGCATTTCTAAAGTTCAAATGAAAAAAAAAAAAAATTTGAAAGTTGGTACAGGATGAGCCGTTGGACATGTGATGGGTAACCTTTATTCAGACATACCATTATTGAAGCCAATAACGTGATGATATGGGTCCCTTGACATGTATATTACAAATAATAATGTTTTGTATTTTCCTCTTTCTCTTTTGCACATTACAACAACAATTCAAACATTCAGCATTTCCAACGGATATAATTCTTTTTCTTTTTCTTTTCTTTTCTTTTTTTAATTTTGTTTTTTAATTTTCAATGAAGAGGCAGCATCGGATACTTATTTATCAAAACGTTCCCTTAAAAAAAAAGATTTTCCCAACATAACGGATAGTAAATATGGCTACACTTTTTTTTTTTTTAAATAAAAAATTTGTTATTTTTTTCCTTATAAAAAGTGGCAATAGCTCTCACTTCCCTGCTCACACTAACAATCATAGTACTCTTTGCCTTCTTTTGATAGCTCTCAACTAAAAGCACTCCATCATTCCTTTCCTTACAGCAACTCCAATCTTTTCCTTTTTAATTTTATTTTTAATTTTTTTTGTTTGTTTTGATTTCTTTGAAAACACTCTTTTGTTCCGATTTCCATTCAGAGTTTTGGCTTAATTCCTACATACCATACATTTCAAGAAGTAATAATCAATGGCAGAAGGAGTACTCCTCAACTTTGTTGCAGGACTCGCTGCAAACATCGCTTCTGAACCTTTCAAGAAGATCAGACTGTCGTTGGGGGTTAAGGACGAGCTCCGCAAACTTAAAAACACCCTCTCCGTAATCGAAGCCGTTCTTCTTGATGCGGAGGAGAAGCAAACAACAGAGAAAGGAGTCAAAGCGTGGCTCGACCGTCTTGAGGAGGTTATCTACGATGCTGATAACTTGTTGGACGAGTTTCACTACCAACGCCGTCGGCGCGAAGTGCTTTTCGGTAAGAAAAAGGCGAGGAAGGTACGCATTTTCTTCTCTAGATCATCAAACCAGCTTTTTTTCAGATTAAAAATGGCTAAGAAACTTAAGAAAATTAGGGAGACTCTAGAAGAGATTAAAGCCGATAAGGTTTTTCTTCAATTAGATAAGCGCAATTCTGAAGAGACGCGTGGTCCCTCTAAAATGAGTGAGAGGGAGAGTCACTCATTTGTATTTGATGAGGAAGTAATTGGGAGGGATGATGATAAAAAGAAGATAATAAAACTTCTGTTAGACAACAACAGCGAAAATAAAGAAAGCGTGTCCATTGTTTCCTTAGTTGGTTTCGGCGGATTAGGAAAAACCACACTAGCTATGTTTGTATTCAATAATGAGGAAATCCAAAAACATTTTGAGGAACAAATGTATTGGGTTTGTGTTTCTGATGATTTTGATGTGAAGTTACTTGCTCAAAAAATTATTAGGTCTGTAACTGGTACAAGTCCAGGTCAAAACCTGGATTTGGAGCAGCTGCAAAAACAGCTTAGGGAAAAAATAAAAGGTAAGAAATACCTTCTTGTATTAGATGACATTTGGAATGAGGATAGAGACAAATGGGATAAGCTAAGTACATTCTTAAAAGTAGGTGCAAATGGAAGTAGAGTCTTAATAACTACTAGGAGTAGAACAGTTGCACAGATTGTTAATTCTAAAACACATATGTTACGTGGTCTAGATGACGACAAGTCTTGGGCTTTGTTTGAGAGAGTGGTATTTGGGAAGAGAAATTGCGAACCAACTGCTCAATACCCTCGCCTCGAAGAAATAGGAAAGGATATAGTAAAAAAGTGTGGAGGAGTTCCTCTTGCTATAAAGACAATAGGGAGATTATTGTCTGAGGAACAGCCCATGCAAAGCCTTGAAAGCCAGTGGAAGTCGTTTAGGGACACTAAACTTGCAGTAATAGATAATGAAAATCAAGCTAACATCTTGCCAACGCTTAAGTTAAGTTATGATAATCTCCCATTACATTTGAAACATTGTTTTGCATTCTGTAGCTTATTTCCAAAGGATTATGAGATCGATGTTCAACAACTAATAAAACTTTGGATGGTACAAGGTTTCATTATTAAACATGATGAGAGTAGTAGACAACTAGAAGAAATTGGGTACGGCTATTTTATGATTTTATTATCAAGGTGCTTTTTCCAAGAAGCTGAACGAGATAAGTTGTTAGGAACTGTAAAATCCTGTAAAATGCACGATCTCATGCATGATCTTGCAAGTTTAGTGGCTGGTAAGAGTATAAAAATATTAGATGAAAAGAGTATAAAAGATGAAAACAGAGCAGAAAAATCTTTTGAAAAAGTTCGTCATGTTTTTGGTTTGAAATATGATTGTTTAGGCCAAAGTAAAACACAATTTTTGGAACAAAAAAAGATGCGAACATTTATTTTACATGATGAGTTTGAAAGTTTGACTTCATCAGATTGCAATGACATTTTGTCAAACTTAAAGCTCTTGCGGGCATTGAGTTTCAGAATTGATACAGAGACTTTGTCAAATAGCTTGGGCAAACTAAAGCATCTTAGATACCTTAATCTCTCATCTAACAAATTGAAGGAGCTTCCGAATTCCATAACAGAGTTGTATAATTTGCGTACTTTAATCCTTTCTAAGTGTGCATGTCTTGTAAGTTTGCCTGTAGATATAAAACATCTTATCAATTTGAGGCTTCTTGAGATTTACGGTTGTCATGAGTTGACTCATATGCCTCGTGGAATTGGTGAATTGACATTACTTCAAACATTAGACATGTTTGTAGTGGCAGCCAACCAATCAAGTGAAAGTGCTGGATTTGGTGAACTAGGCAAGCTCAACAACTTGCGTGGAGGTTTAGTCATTTAGATTAAGGGACTTGGCAAATCAGGAGCTGCACAATGTTTGAAGAACAAGGAACATCTTGAGTCCTTAGTTCTGAATTGGGAAGCAGAACAAGATACGATCGGGAACGCTAAAGAAGCATTGGAGTGCTTAGAGCCACATCAAAATATTAAAGCCTTAAAAGTGTGTTCCTATCCTGGTGAGACATTTCCTCCTAATTGGCTTTCTTCTCTCACTGATCTTGTTCAATTGAGACTTGCAGGTTTTGAAGAATGCAAATATCTGCCGCCATTGCACCATTTATCTTCTCTTCAGAATCTTAAACTTTATGATTTGTCAGCTCTAGAGTTTGTTTCAAATCGGGATAGGGAGTGGGACCAAGGTGGCCACTTATCTACATCCAGGTTCTTCCTCCCATCCTTAAAAAGTCTCAAGATTAGAGGATGCACTAGTCTGAAAGGATGGTGGGGCAGAGAAATAGAGGATGTTGGTAAAGTAGTGAGAAATACAAAGCATCACCAACATCCTTTTTTTTCCTTATCTTACGATCTTGAAAATATCCAATTGTCCTCTTCTAATTACCATGCCCCTGTTTCCGAATCTTGAAAAGCTGAAAATAGACAATACAAGCTCCAAACCACTAGAACAGACGATCATGATGAAATTGAAGAGTGATGGTGTTGCTACACCATCATCAGCATCTTCTTCCTCCTCTTCCTCCTTCCCACTCTCCAAATTGAAGGATTTATATATCAATAATGCTTGCGATTTTGAATCCCTTCCAAAGGCAATAGAAAACCTCTCATTACTTACATATCTTGAAATTAAAAATTGTAGCAATTTGACCTCACTTCCAGAAAAGATAGGCAGCCTCTCATTACTTACACATTTTACAATTAGTGCATGTAGTAATTTAACCTCATTGCCAGAAGGAATAGGCAGTCTCATATCACTTACACATTTTACAACTAGTGCATGTAGTAATTTAACCTCACTTCCAGAAGTGATAGGTAGCCTCTCATCACTTACATATCTTAGAATTGAAGGATGTAGCAATTTGGCCTCACTTCCAGAAGGGATAGGCAGCCTCTCGTCACTTATAGTTCTTACAATTGGAGGATGTAGCAATTAACCTCACTTCCAAAAGGGATAGGCAGCCTGTCGTCACTTACAGATCTTACAATTACAGGATGTAGCAATTTGGCCTCACTTCCAGAAGGGATAGGCAGCCTCTCGTCACTTAAAGATATTACAATTGAAGGATGTAGCAATTTGGCCTCACTTCCAGAAGGGATAGGCAGCCTCTCGTCACTTACACATCTTATAATTGCAGGATGTAGCAATTTGGCCTCACTTCCAGAAGGGATGGGCTGCCTCTCATCACTTACACATCTTACAATTGCAGGATGTAGCAATTTGGCCTCACTTCCAGAAGGGATGGGCAGCCTCTCATCACTTATACATCTTACAATTGCACGATGTAGCAATTTGGCCCCACTTCCAGAAGGGATGGACAGCCTCTCATCACTTACACATCTTATAATTAGAAGATGTAGCAATTTGGCCTCACTTCCAAAAAGGATGGGCTGCCTCTCATCACTTACACATCTTACAATTGAAGGATGTAGCAATTTAGCCTCACTTCCAGAAGGGATGGGCAGCCTCTCATCACTTACATATCTTACAATTATAGGATGTAGCAATGTGGCTTCACTTCCAGAAGGGATGAGCAGCCTCTCCTCACTTACACATCTTATAATTGGAGGATGTAGCAATTTGGCCTCACTTCCAGAAGGGATGGGCAGCCTCTCATCACTTACACATCTTACAATTGGAGGATGTAGCAATTTGGCCTCACTTCCAAAAGCGATAGGCAGTCTCTCATCACTTACAGATCTTACAATTGAAGAATGTAGCAATTTGGCCTCACTTCCAGAAGGGATAGGCAGCCTCTCATCACTTACAGTTCTTAGTATTGAAGGATGTAGCAATTTGGCCTCACTTCCAGAAGCGATAGGCAGTCTTTCGTCACTTACAGATCTTACAATTGAAGAATGTAGCAATTTGGCATCACTTCCAGAAGGGATAGGCAGTCTCTCATCACTTATAGATCTTAGAATTGAAGGATGTAGCAATTTAGCCTCACTTCCAGAAGGGATAGGCAGCCTCTCATCACTTGCATATCTTAGAATTGAAGGATGTAGCAATTTGGCCTCACTTCCAGAAAAAATAGGCAGCCTCTCATCACTTATAGTTCTTAGAATTGAAGGATGTAGCAATTTGGCCTCACTTCCAGAAGGGATAGGCAGCCTCCCCTCTCTAAAGTGGGTTAATTCGACGTCTCGCACTCAAATACCAATGAACACATTGGTTGAATACCTCCTGCAACAAAACAGAGAATGATTGTCAAAGTCTAATGTTCCTTTACTTCTCTGAGGTTAGTTCATCATATACCTCTATTTTTTTCGCTGTCATGGAAAAGTAACATTTGATAAAATTTATGTTTAATTAATTTTGTATTCTGTAGGAAGACAAAAGTATTTTAAAATTGAGTTGGTTTCATCACTGTAAAAATGTGTCTATCAAAGAGGAATGAAAATTTGTTCTTCAAAATTATTTATTTCCTTTGGTCTTTTTTTTTTTTTTTTAATTTAGGAATCCAAATTCAGATAGTTGGGAATAAAACAAACTGGGCAAACTGTACAGATCAGAGATCAGTCATAAGCTTCTCATGCTCTTTACAATTTTAGAGCTTCACAATTGGTGGTTGAAATATTCATCTGAATTTTGTTACAAGAATTTGGTAAGTTTCCACTTTCCTATATCGGTTTATATTTTTTTTCTTCTTTTTGTTTTTGTTTTTTTCTTCTTTTTTTTTTTTTTTTGTTTCTCTTCTGTGGTTACTTTCTACTGTTGACATTTTTGAAAATGGGGAAACCAAAGCAATGAATAATTCTTTTAGTTAATTTTTCAATTTTTTAATAAGCAAATGTTGACTGGATTTTCAGTTTTCCAACAAAAAAAGGAGCAATTAGGCTCTAATGATGTTCAACATTCTGTCATAAGTTAAGGTGTTTTATATCATTTTTGCTCTGCATCATTATTTAGAGGCAAGATATATTTACTGAGAAATTTATTACTAACATTAACTTTAATTTTCTTTTAATTCATTCATAGTTGCTGTTTGAAAACTAATTTGAAGCCAAGTATCTCACAAATTCTCAAACTTTCTTTAGTTCCCAGTTTATAAAGTTTCCGTTTGAGTCAGAGTCATTACTTTAAATGTATGAATGACAACTATAGTGCCAAGGGATACCGAAGATTATTACATGTCATTTTTTTAAAACAACTGAATTTCTATTTATCTTGTTGCATATAGGTAATCAAGTTGTGGATAAATTTGCAAGTTCTTCATTCGACTCGTCATCTCAATTACGGTGTTATTCTTTACCAAATTTTCTGTGCCCCGTTTTGGAGGTTATCTGCCCTGGTTGTTGGTTTGTGCTTGTGTAATTTTTGGCTGTTGCTACCGTTGTCCTTTGCTTCTGCCAGTTGGTCTACGGGATCCTTTGTTTAATGAAGAATTTTAATTCTCATGTGCAGTATTGACTCGGGATCATGCACTCTTTTTCCTTGATGGATGTTTTCTCCCTTTGGGTTTTTTCCATTCAAGGTTTTAACGAGGCATCCTTTGCTAAGGATTAGATCCCGTGATTTTGCATAACATAAGCATCTTTTTGTTAGCTCAGGTGTTTTTGTGACGTCTTTTGTATTTTATACTTTTGTGCATTTCAAATTTGAAAGCCTATATATGAGACATGTGTTTTAGTTTCCTAAACTATCTGTATTCATTCTTTTTTTTTTTTATCAATAATAAATGTGAGTGAGGATCTTGGTGTGGGATGGGAATGTCAGTGGGTGCCAACCTAGTTGGAATGTGCTAAAATTCCTTGATACTAGTTGCTCTCTCTCTGTTTTTTTACCTATAAAATAGATTTATCATTTTGTTAAGAACTTTTTCGGAGTTGATTTACTTACGGAGTTCACATTCAACGATATGATATCAAAACAATCTTTTGTTTTTCTAATACTTCATCTGGTTTACTAGATGAGATATAAAGTTAAACTATCCAACTGAATTAGAAGTTTGAGCCACTTTACCTAAAAACCAGAGGAAGTCTTCCTCTTCTCACAAACTTCAATTGCATTGAAAATTTTAATAATTTACATACTCGGAGCTTGTATTAGTATTCCTTCTTGAAGATCTTAATTGATTCTTTGGATTTCATGATGATTAATGTGAATAAGTTATAGACTGGCTGTTGACGGAGATCGCTTAGGACCTAACCATGTAAACCAGAGTATCATGTTCTTTTCAATCTGTTCTAATTTTCTTGTGTTATTTGTTTCTGTGTGATTGATTCTTGAAGTCAGTTTGCTTACAAAAAAATAAAAATAAAAAAAATAATAAAAATGATGATATAAGGAAAAATGAATCTGAACAGTCTCTATCACATTAGAAAGTGTATACATTAGAATCAGACTATGCATATTCACCTTGCTTAATTTTAGTCTTTAAGGATATAATTATTTTATGAATCGAATGACTTTGTCTTGATTATTAGAGCCATACACGATTTTTGAAATGGGATTATGTACGGAGAGTACTAAATCTAACTAACTATTCTTAGCTACCAATCATGTACAAGCACATGTCTAATCTAGTAATAACTAAAGGCAAATTATATAGTAAAAGCTTAATGAAGGATGAACTACTATATTACCTTCAAAAATAAAATAAAGGGGGATAACAACAAACAAAAACAAAAAAACAAAACAAAAGATTCGGGTGATATTTGAGGATTTATAAGGTAATTTTAAGGATTGTCCAAAAGTGCATATTATCTTATTTATAATAGTTTCATGATTTTTAAACTTTGATAATATAAATCAAATTTCAATCTAAAATATCATTTCAAAATTAACCATGACATGTCAAAAATATTTTCTAATAAAATACCATCCGTATTCTATCTTATAGACTCCATCAACTAGAGCCAACATAAACCACTGATAGTCTCTAGTCACAGCAAAGCATTCTGATGGACTATTGTTCGTATTCTACCAAAACACATTGCTATTCTACTAAATTATTTAATATATTCTATTGGAGTACTTTTTTTTGTTTGTTTTTGTCTACCAAATTTTTTAACATCAAATTGCTTTCAAATATGTTATTTTAAAATGATTATATTAATTTATCAATAAAAGAATCATACAAAAATAAAATACTTAGCATATTAAAAGAATTTAATAACTTCCTTAAAACAAATTATACTATAAAAATCAGGATAATTTTTTTTAAAACAAAAAATACAAAAAAGAAAAAAAAACATAGCCAAAACCACAATGACCACGAGAAAGGCAAAGAGAAAACCGTCGCCGCGCCGCCGTGGCTGTAGAGATGAAGAACTGTCAAGTGAATATATGATAAACTCACATGTAATGTAAAGGTAAATATCTCCTAATTTTAAATATCAACCTTCAATTTGGGCATGAAACTACGAATTCTTCATTTCATTGCCATGTAAAATATGTTTTCTTATCTATAATTGAACATTGATTAGTCAACTTATATTGGAGTATGTATGTCATTTTCTCTAGGATGATATAGTTTAGAAAATTTTATGATATGACACTCCAGTGGTTAATTTAACACTTTAGACTGTTTCACTTGGAAAGTCACCAATTTTATCATAAATATGCAATTCCCTTATCAAGTAATAACAAGAGAGACGACAGAGGGCTTAGATAGAAAGAAACGACAAGTGCTCAAGCACTAAACGACACAAAAACTCTAGACTCAAAGAATTTAAGCTTTTATTTAAATTCATTGCTGTAACGACATAAAAACGCTAACTTCTACAACTAGACTTAGAAAAACGGCAACTAGCTTGAGTAAAAGGCTTCTGCATCAACTTTACTGTAGGTTCTACTATGTAGTCAAATGAACAGATGGACTGAGGTTATGTAGAAAAAATAAAGTTAGAGAGAGAGAGTTATAATAAGACACTTGAACATAATTCTAAATCATCAAAAACATATTATAATTATATCAGATTATAAAAAAAGGACAATAATTTAAGAGATTTTGATAAAAATCTAACGGTTAAGAATTATGTTTATCAATAAAATTTTTTCTAATCTTATCAAAAATATCTTTTTTCTTACTCTACTAAAGAACTTATCCTAATATTGAACAATCTCTCTTACTTTCAAAGTCAATAATTTATAATCAATTGGGTACTATCAATATATTAACGACATATTTATAATGGGTCAAGATTGATATGTGTTCTCTGCAAGAAGATCGAAATGATATAACCATAAAAAATGACTCTAAATAGGCTTATGAAATTGGGAAAAGTTATAAGTAATAAAGGAAAAATAACTAGTCCCAGAGAGTGGTGAAAGCCACAAATGTCGAGGGATTTAAATAGAATTGTCAATTTGCTATTTGGTAAAATACTAAGTTAAGAGGCTCTCTCTTGCGGATGTAAGCGATGCAAATCCTCGATTAGCGAACTAATGGACTTATGCAAAAAAGATTAAATTTAATCTCTACAAGATTTAAGAGATGAAAATATATATATTCTTCTGAGTTGGCACTCTTATCCCTAAGGGAGTGTTTGGTATGGGATAATCTTTTATAAAAGAATATGAATATTAGGATTATCATGTTTGTTATGATGTTTTCTTATTTTAAGATACCTGCGAATCTGAAACTCATGCCCTTATAAAGGAGTAATCTGAAACCCACCTCTTCCTTAGGTTTCAAATTACTCATTATCTAAATATTATGGTAATATTAAAATTTAATTAATTTAGATACAATTATCTTTTTAACTTTTAAATTTAACTTTAAAAATAATATACAAATTTAAAGAGATGAAAAAAAAAAACCCTTCTTCTTGTCGAAATTCTTGTATTTGCTAGTAGAAAAAAATAGATGGATTGACACAAGAACAAGTTTTGTAAGCCGATCAAATTCTTGTCGAAAGTCATGACAAGAACAACCTTTTCTATACTTTGGATGACGAATATAAGTCAGGTTACATTCTTATGTTATTGGGATGATGAAATAGAAATAGAGCAATTAGACTTTTTTCTTTTGTCACTTCATCTGCTACCCGTAGACTAGTAATTTTAGTCAATTAGTTTTATTTATTTAATTATCTGTTATAATTTGAATTTAAATAAGATTAGGATTAGAATCAATTAATTGTTATTTTAAATTTTTTTTGTTATCTTGTTAATAAAATATTTTTAAAAGTTTCTCAATTTGTCGTATATATATTTTTATGTATTTTTAAAAAATCAATGAATTTGTGTTTTAAGATGAGCATTTTAATTTTACTAATTCTTGAATTACAATATTTATTTGTGTTGTTGTAATTTGATTTGGCCCAATTATAAAATTATGTTATTATCCTTATATTTATAATTAATTATTATTGAAAGTATATATTAATATAATAAAGGATAATTTTATCCATTTTATTAAGAAAAAATAACATTTATGTTCACAACTAAATATAATAATCTCATATTTTTAAGAATCTTATTAAAATTATCTACATACAAATCAAATACTATAATATAATATTCCTAATAATTTAATTACTTTAAAAAGATTGTCACATATCTAATTATATTTGATTACTTTCAACCAAACACCTCCTAAATGTTTAGGAAATTAAAATTTTAATCCTGGTATATTACAAAAAAGCCCCTTCAGTTCTCTCTCTGAGCTCGAGCTCGAGCTCTTCTAGGGTTTCTTTCATCGGCAATTTGGGCTTTCTCGGACTTCTTTATGGCATCTTTATTTCCGACTCGTTAAGCCTCTGTTTGGTTGCTGAGAAAGTGAAAAGCTTTGGAATTTCTTTTTTTCTTTAAGTTTCTTTTGTTCAGTTAGCTCTGTCCTGAAATGAAACGAAACATCACACACCTTCTCTAGAGAGAGAAACTGAGGAGAGAGAGAGAGAGAGAGAGAGTGAATTTGGGAAGTAGCGTTTTGGTGGAGTTTTCCTTCGGTCAACTGAGTAACAATGGAAGCCGCAGTTGTCGACACTGGCTCGAAGCTCCTCAAAGCCGGACCCGCCATTCCCGACCAAGCTCCTTCCTTGGTAATCACCCAATTTCTGCAAAATCTACTATTCAACACTGCTAAAATTCAAGCTTTTGGTCTCAAGATTGTTATTATGTATATAATTGTGTGAATAACTTCAATTTCTCTTTGGTTTTGAACTTGTTTAATTCTTGATTTAGATAATTCCCACACAAATGCGACGCCTCCCCGAAGACGGGTCATTGAACGAGAGCTCGTTGTCTGAGGAAATCACTGTTGACCCCGTCGTTCGGGGTTTTATTAGCGATTGGGATGCAATGGAGGATCTCTTGCACCATGTTCTCTACACTGGCCTCGGATGGGAAATCGGCAATGAGGGCCAGATTCTATTTACCGACCCACTTTCGACCCCGAAGGTTTGACAGCTTACTTGCTCTTTTCCTTGTTAATATTTATTGTCCTTCAATAAGCTAGTGGATTCTTGTGACGAATTATGTGCAATTATTTGTATGGAACCGTAGTTTTAATCGACAATCCAATTATTGTTTTCTTTCTATAGATTTCTGTTTAATGATATAATGACATTTTGTTTTAATTTCCAGTCTGTTAGGGAACAATTGGTGCAACTGATGTTTGAAACGTTTAACATATCGGGCTTCTATGCTTCAGAGCAAGCTGTATTGTCACTCTATGCAGTAGGACGAATCTCGGGATGCACTGTTGACATTGGTCATGGAAAGATAGGTATATCATCATGCTCAAGGCTCGTTTTGTCAACTATTGGTTGTCAATCTCATGCAAATCGAAAGAATCTTAAAACTTAAGCTAAGTTTATAATTCGCTGCTCTGTTATCTTTTATAATATATAGTGACTAGTGAGAACATTGTTATTTTAACTCTTTTTGCGATAATATAAAACCAAGTGAGAAACATAACTGTGAAGTAAATTAGAGGTTTAGGTCATTCCTCGATGATAGAAGTCATAAAAGAAGTGTCGGAGGACAGATTTGGAGCGGCATTGTTTATATTCATTGGAATGCTTCAATTTCGATAGATTTGTGGTAGAGATACACACACACACACACACACCTGTATATATATATATATATATATATACATGAGCACATTCCTAACAGGGCCTATTCTTGATATCTTTATGTTGCCATGTTTATGAGCTTTACAGTCTTTAGAGTTTAGTTGAAATTTTTGTGAATTGGCATGTTTGGTCATTTGGACTCCTGGTTCTTTTGATAACTGACCATGTCTAATTTTTGGCTGTCTGTCGAATACAAGAACATTTTGTCCTTGGTGATGAGATCATGGGTCTCATAGAATTTGTTTTTCAGTCCAATGTTTGAATTCATTGAAAAAATGATAGATGATTTGAGTCATGACAGATGTCTAAATTGCAAAAGATATTGAGATCAGCGTGGAAGGTCAAAAATAAGTCTAAAGCTAATCAATAAACTGTTGCTAAGAAACAATATTACTCCAATCATTACTTGAGGTATTTTAATAGGACCAAACGGATCATGCAATATTTTCATGATGAGACAATATTGTCAATTTCAAGTGTAATGAAGGCTTTACGATAATGATGACATTCTAAGTTTCTAACTTATACCGTCTCATTCTCCTTTCTTTTTCTCTCTAGATATTGCACCAGTAATTGAAGGTGCAGTTCATCACATTGCTTCCAGAAGGTTTGAAATAGGAGGTATCGATTTGACAAAGTTACTAGCTCAGGAACTTGGAAAATCCAATCCACTTGTTAATATCAGCATGTCTGATGTTGAGAAAATAAAGGAGCGATATTCGTGTTGTGCTGAAGATGAACTTGCTTATGGGAAGCTTGAATGCCAGACGGAAAAACATACTCTTCCCGATGGACAGGTTCATGTTTCACCATGTCCAAACTAAATGTTTATCTGACCTTATTTTAATCATCTTCCTGATTTTACCGTTTTCCTTTTCCCCTCTTTCAGAAAAATCCTTGCTTGACGAACACTTTCGTAATGACACTGACTTTGTAGGAAAGAAAGAGATAGGAAAAGAGAAAGAAAGACAGAGAAACAGAAGGGAAATCAGAGAAGAGAAAGAGTTTAAAATTTAGAGAGAAGAAGATGAACAATAGAGAGGGAATATAGAAATTCAATATCATCAATCAAGTCTTAGTCTGAATTCCAATAACAATCTTTAGCGGCGCCCGATTAGAGGGAAGAAAATACCAGGAAAGGAAAACTAACACAAATAGGAAAGTAAACAAACAAATAACGGAAACTGTCCAACTACCGGTAAAGTGAAACTTACAGAAAATATTTTTGGAAATTTTTTCTTACTCAAACTTTAATAAAAAAAAAAAGGAAATTAAACTAACACTAGTTTCTATTTTTATTACATTGATCTTCCTCAGTCTATTCTTGATCCTCATCAGATACTACCAGGAATCAAAATATAAGATTTGTTTCCAAACAATATAAATTCAGGTTATTATGATTGGAAGAGAAAGGTATACTGTCGGTGAGGCTTTATTCCAACCATCTATATTGGGTTTAGAGGCACATGGGATTGTTGAGCAGCTTGTTCGCAGTATATCAGCAGTATCATCTGATAATCACCGGCAGTTACTTGAGAACACAGTACTATGTGGTGGCTCTGCATCCATGACTGGTGAGTTAATGTGGATTTGATCACATGGTAACTCTTGGATTTTTATAGATTCTACAACGCAGTGCAAAACTAATGTGCCAATGCCCAATTTTGGCCTTTCGGGAGGGAAAATACTCTCCAATGTTGTGCTATTTTTGATGCTAAATTTGGTGCTAAATTTGGCCCCAAAATAATGGTGTGGTAATCTTTGTTTGCCTGCTTTTTGATGATCTGGTTATACCAACTGAAATGTTGGATGGTTATATTAAGTAATATCAGATTATGGGTTATCGTACTCATTTTATAGTAGCTGGAGTGCTGGACTATCTTACCCACACTGTTTTGGTTTCTCTATTGTAATGAATTATCACAACAAAAGTTAACCCAAATTGCTTGGTTTGGTTCTACTATTGGCTTGAGGTTTGGCATGAGAAAAAAGTTATCGTGATCTTAAAGGGTGTCTCCGTGTACAAGTAATGTGCATGATAATAAAATTAGTCAACGAATGCTGATTGATAGAGTATTTTGTGTGTGGATGGAAAATTCCGTGGAATGCTAATTAAGCAAATCTTATTTACTTGAGAGGGGCAGTGATGCTGCAGTGAACTTCATTATTTGGTTCTCTCGTTTTACAGAAACTTACTCGCAGTTTTGCACAGGTTTTGAAGAAAGGTTTCAGAAAGAAGCTGGTCTCTGCTCATCTGCTATCCGTCCTGCTTTAGTTAAGGTAATTTATTCTTATCACAAGAGGCCCTTTGTTTTAACTTTTTCAAATAAGCACGTGATAGAGTACACGGGATCAAGATATTCAAACTGGCAAAATTCTGGTATTTATATTTTAGGATTTTTTTTTTTTTGGGGGGGAGAAAGTGCAAATTCTTGTACTATTTTGGTGAGGGATAATTGTTTGTTCATCGCAGCCTCCGGAATATATGCCCGAGAACTTGTCAATGTACTCAGCGTGGGTGGGAGGTGCCATACTTGCCAAAGTTGTATTCCCACAGAACCAGCATGTAACCAAGGCGGACTATGATGAGAACGGACCTTCTGTCGTCCACCGGAAATGCTTCTGACCCTTTATATCTCGGACATCTATTGATTTTTGTAGTCTATTTACTCAACTGTAGTTTATGTTATGATAGTGGCAGTGCAGAGAACACGAATTGAGTAGGTCTATAATACTTTTGATTTGAGCTAGAAGTTCTAAGATCTTGGTAGAAAGAGCCACGGTACCGTTGAAAAATAGCATTTTAGCATCTTCCATATTTACTCCAAGAAAGATCCCAACGCCCCCTTACAAGTAACATCTGTACTTTCTAAGATGGTGGCAATGGCCGTAGAGTTGCAATTAACAATTTGGAGGAAAATCTATGCCAAGGCCAAGGATATCCACCGAAGGTAGCAGCCGAATGAAAACATCTGGGATGAAAACATTTGAATGGAAAGTTTTGAACATAACATTTAAAATGTTTTTCGAACGGACGTTTGGATATTAATATTTCGAGCATAATATTTGAATAAAAGCATTTAAATATGCATTTGAAAATAGCTATCTCAAAATATGTGAGAATTGAGAAAATGACATCTGAAATAGTTTTTATTTATTTTTTTATTTCACTGTAGAATATATGTAAGAATGGAGGAAAATTTTAGGGAGGATTTTTTTATCATTTAAGAACAAATATTCAAATAACATTTTGAATGTTTTATTTCTAATTGTTTCTTACAAAAGTATATTTGGAATGACCATTCAAAAATGCAATTCCCCATATGTTTGGTTGTAAACGGATGTTTTGTCAATTTAAAAATTAATATTATTATTAACAGGCATAAATTGCTATACATTTGTATGTTTAGGATGCAAATTCTTCTTTCAAGGCAGCCAACTCATAATATAAAGATTCAATTGTGCTCTCCTTGGTAGCTTAACATGACCCAAGAAAAGAATATGAATGAGAAATTCTACGGGTTGGATTGCTTGTGAATCTACGAGGCAAATCCTATTTGAAATGGATGCTCAACAAGCTATTACATTAGCGGCGCATAAAATATATTTGTCAATTAAATTTATTTAGCGTATATATATACATATATTTAGGTGTGATTTTAATGGTTATTCTGGTATTTACTTATCGATAAGTACTACTATTCTAACCGTCTGATATAGATCGAACGATTATTACGAATCGGGTAGTTAGTTAAACAAATTTATGACAATTAATGAACATTGAATTTAAAAAGCTTAATAAATATGAGTAGAGTGGATAGCTTGTTCTTAATCTGTTGACATACTTTTTGTAAAATATTTTTTTATTTAAATAGAATCTTAATTAAAAATTCATTTCTTGAGTTTTAAATCTCATTCTTGGATGTATATTATATTTTTCTTTAAAAAATGTTAATCAGCATCATAAAATTTAACTCTACAACAGCTTATTGTTTACAAAAATTAAGAGTTGCAATGTCCATTGATTTTCAATCCTCTCTACTATAAGTTTTCGTTTTTTTTTTTTTTTTTGTTTTTGAAAATTTTTTCGTTTTCTTATCGAGGAAATAACTTTTTATAGAACAATATAGTTTTGAAACAACGTATTTTGACTTTAATAATAAATAAAAATAACAGTAATTATTTTGTACTCGGTGAAAAACAACTCTCTCTACTATGTACTATGTGATTAATTTTTCCGCTTTGCTTCTTTTTTCTTTTGTTTTAATAAATTTATTTATCTGTGTTTCATTTGTTTCTAAATTGATATATTTTTTCATGTAGTTTGCTTCATTTTAAATTTACAATCTGTTTATATAAGAAAAGGCCTCGTAGTTAAAAAAAAAAAAAAAAAAAAAAAGGAGAGAGAGAGAGAGAGAAAGAGTTTCGTGCCTAATGCTTCAACTAGAGAGAGAGAGAGAGATAGGAAACGGTAGAACATCAAACTAAATAAAAGTTAAATTGTGGTTATGAAATATGAAGCATGGAGTAGTATTTATTTATTCTTTTTGGAGAAGTATTGATTTATGAAAACAATAAGGGGTAATTTTTTAATATATAGAGGTGTGCAATAGATAAATTTAATTATTTTATAATTAAGAGGCATGAGTGTTTAGACAAGGTTGTGGAGAGTGAGAAAAAATGTGTTAATAGAAGTAATTTTTTTCAATTTCTTATTCAAAATATTAAGTAGCCAAATGGTGGAGATTTAAAAAAAAAAACTATTTCGAAGTAGACGAGGTGTGTTAATAAAACTACTCTTTTTCAATTTATTATTCAAAATTATGAGTTGTCAAATAGTGGAGATTAAAATAAAATAAAATAAAATAAGAGAAAGACTATATCACTTCAAACATATTTTCTCTTTACCTAATACCATTTTATCACTCTATGGATCCAATGTCACTAAAAAACTTTTAATTGACACAAATTCTTACGATTTTTCCCTATGTAAATACAATTTTTGTTTCCTAATTTAAAAAATATAAACTTTTATGTTGTATCGCTTTTTAATAAATTCTTTTAACCACTTAACCTTTTATTCAACTCATGCATATATCTATTTAGAAATGTTTATACACCATACATTGATTAATTTTGTTAATTTAGTTACAATGTGAAAAAATGTTAACCCTTTTTTTTTTTTTTTCAAGTGTTAACAGGTTGTTTTACATTAAATTAGAAAATGGTGTTAAGTGATTTTGTTGCAATTATTTTTAGTTTATTATCATATTTAATAATAACATGTTACTTGATTTGTTATAGCAAGTCATATAAAATGTCATATTATCAAGTGTAATTAACGATTGTATTTATTTTTAGAATTTTATACAAAACCACCAATGTTAACAAACAAAGAGTAAGTATTGAAATTCTTCCTTATATTTTTATATGAGAATTGAGATAAAAATTGTTGTTAACGCTACTCTTATATTAAAAAAATGGGAGATGCCAACGGTTTCTCCCTTCAAAAAATATATATATATTAAAAAAACCCCAACGGCTAAATATTTGTGTGTATGATTTATAAAACTTTAAAATGCTTTGTTATGTGTGTTGCACGTACTACTGTTGTGTGTGAATCATAAGATCATTCATACTTATCATAATTGTAGTTACATTTTTTTTTAAGAGCATAGTAGTATGAGTAGAAGAATAATATAATATTGAAAATAAATATTAAAGGCTCTTTCTTTTTTGTAAGGGTATAACAGTAGTAGTAGTAGAATATATATATATATATATATATACATTTTTTTTTTTGGAAGAGACTATTAAAAGCCTTGTTGTTTGTGCCATATGGATATGGGAGACTACAATGGCTGCTCCCTCTTATAAAAATAAATAAATAAAAATAATAATGATAATAATAATAATAAAAAAAGGTTGACTATCTAATTAAATTTACAGGTTACTTGATCATAAATTTTAATTATTTAATGAAGTCTACCAACGTTTCTCAGAAGAAATCAACAGTTGGTTTTAATATGAACAATTATAATGATAAGATTATTACATAGGTTCAATATCAACTATAAAATATATAATCGATAATTATGATAGGATTATTACAGAGGTTTATACCCGACTCAACCATAAAAATGTATGTTTGATAATTATGATAGCTTTTTTTTTTTTTTAGGTAGATAATTAAGGTAGTTAGATTAAAGTATGGGAGATTCCAACGGCAACCCCCATCAAACAAAATAAAAAATTGGCTAACGGCTAGAAACCAGAAGCCACATTCAAGTAATTAAAAAAAAAAAAAAAAGTCCAACAAAAAATAAACAAATAAAGTTAGTGGTTTATCGGTTAGATTCTATATTTTTGGTTTCTTCCTTCTTCTAAAAAATGGTCACACGCACATGGCTTTTAGTTTGTTATAAATAGCGGGCAATAGTTATTTCTTCCCTTGTCACAATAATCTTTACCTTCTTTTGAAAAAGATCAAAGTGTCCTTAATTAGGGGGTTAAGGACGAGCTCCGCAAACTTAATGACACCCTCTCCATAATCCAAGCTGTGCTTCTTGATGCAGAGGAGAAGATAGAGATCAACAACCAAGTCAAAGTGTGGCTCGACCGTCTTGAAGAGGTTGTCTACGATGTTGTTCACTTGCTGGACGAGTTTCGTTACCAACAACTACAACGCAGAGTGCTTTTCCGTAAGAAAGGTACGCATTTTCTTTTGAAGATCATCAAAGCAGCTTGTTTTTTTGATTAAAAAAAAAATGGCCAAGAAAATCAAACAAATTACAGAGACACTAGATGAGATTAAAGCTAATCGAGCTTTTCTTCGAGTTAAATGAGTGATCTAAAAAGACACGTGTCGCCTCCACAATGAGCTGGAGGGAGACTCACTCATTTGTAATTGACGATGAAGTTATAGGAAGGGATGGTGACAAGAAGGAGATAATAGAGCTTTCATTAGAGAGCAATGGTGAAACTGTAGAAAATGTGTCCATTGTTTCCTTGGTTGTTTTTGGAGGATTTGTAAAAACACACATTAGCTAAGTTTGTGTTCAATGATGAGTTAATCAAAAAGCATTTCGACAAACATATGTTTTGGGTGTGTGTTTTTTATTCTTTTGATCTGAGATCACTTTTGGGAAAAATTATTAGCTCTGTAACCGAAACCGAAACAGGCCTAGATCAAAACCTTTCTTTGGAGGAATTGAAAAGTAAGGCTACGGGATGAATAGAAGGCAAGAGATACTTTTTGTTTTAGAGGACGTTTGGAATGAGGATGTTAACAAATGGAATGAGCTAAAAACATTCTTAAAGCTAGGTAGAAAGGGTAGTAAAGTATTAATAACTACTAGGAGTAGAACAGTTGCTCACATTGTTAATTCCACCAAAAGACGTATGTTAGGCAGTTTGGACGAGGACACGTATGCATACATATATATATATATATTAGATTAAAATATCAATTCTGCAAGAAAAAAAATTAAAACATATATATATATATATATATTGACATATTTGATGAAAGAAAAACGACATATAAAATCGGATAAATTAAAGAAAAAGCCGAAGAACAAAGATATAGAGACAAAAATAAAAAATAAAAAAATAAAAAAGCCAAGGAACAATACATAAAAAGAAATACATGTACAAAAAAATTATCAACCGCGACATAAAAGTATAGAATAAAAAAAAACTACAACATTTAACATAACTCAAAATTTTTTGGACTACTCATTGAAGAATAAAAATTAGGATGAAACTTAGGATTTTTGTTCTAGATTTCAAAGAAGTATTATTTTTAAGTTATTTATTTAGGAATTTGATATGTGGGTGTGTGTGAAAAGAAAAAAAAAGAATATAAATGAATTTCCTTTTTCTTATGATAGAATATAAAGTCTATTATTGTTGCCCTTTTATGTCATTATTGTTTTTGTAATTAAAGAATTTAATTAATAGAGGATGTGAAGAGTCAAGAATGATATGTCAATAGAACCACCAATCTTATCCTTCCAAATAAAGAAAATAAATAAATCTAATAAATATCCTAATACAACTGTAATCCTAATATAATTCTTAATAATTGTCTCTCTTTCTCTCTCTAAACTTTTCTCTGCCCTAGGATTTTGCAGTCTTGCCTCTCCTATTTTTAGGCTGAGTTCAATGTGCCTTCGGGCTGGCCTCCGAATTCCCGATCCGTGTGGTGGAGATCTCATCACCATAAGAAGGATATATGGGTTGCGGCGCGGCTATTCAAAGTTGTTTTTAAATGGATATAACATGTAGAAGACAAGGACTTGTTGGGTGTTTAGTCTCTTAGTGACAAATTTCTTCTCAATGACTTTGTTTAGTTTAGTCTTGGCAAGTACAGTGGCCGAGTTGTAGTTGATTATTATATCTGTGGTAATGAGATTTCCCTATTTTATTATAGGATTTTAATTTTAATAATGGTGTCTTTGTTTTCGCCTTTTAGGTTTAATACTTTTGTGTTTTATATTATGTTATAGTTTGTAATAACAATGGTGGTTTTCCACTTTTCGAATTGGTTTGTTACACATTAGATCTGAGTCTGTGCAGTGTTTTAGTACTGTTAGTTATGAATCTAGACAGATTTAGTGATGGCATGGTGCAACAGTTGGTAGCCTTTCAATCATTCCAGAGTTTCCATCGATTGTAGAGGAATTGTTAAAAATGAGCCTAATGCGTGCCCAATGTTGGTATGTCGAGACATCTGTTTTTCCCTTTATGTATTATCAAAATGCACCAATGGTACCGGTTTTCCTTAAGGGTTTTATCTATTCTGACTTAAATGAAATTTCCTCGTTCAAAATCAACACTCTAAATAAATTTATTAATATCTGATTTTCCTTTTTAAACCTTACAACTTCTTTCACCTCCCATTTTCACTCAACTATACATAGGCCAAAAGAATGGGCACTTCTATAAGGCACAATCTTAAAACTCACTATTCATCATAAAAAAATTTTGTTTTTAAAAAAATTTTACGATAAAAACTTATTTTGCCCCACCTTCCCCTTTTTCAAGGACTGACAATATGGGTCGTGACACGACGACACGATTTGAAAATGCACGAATTTCGCGAATTCGGGTTGGGAAAAATAGGGGGCGGGTCAAATTTGGATGACCTGAAATTGACACGTGTAAAAATGGGTCATGTTCGGGTTGGACCCATAGAACCCGAACATGACCCTTTTTTCCCGTGTCAATTTCGGATCAAATGTCATGTCAATTTTCAGGCGACCCGAACACAACCCGGGTCTGACCCAAAAAAATTTGGATATGCTTTAAAAAAAAAACCCTAAATCCTTTTTTACTTGACCTTTTTATGAATTTGGGATATAATTTGCTTAAATAGAATTGATTTTTGTGTCAAATTCAAATTAATTGCAGGTTCAATTTGGGTCCAATTCGAGTTACTGGTTCAATTTGGATCAAATTCGTGTCGCGGGTTCAGTTCGTGTCACGGGTTCAGTTTGTGCCACGGATTCAGTTCATGTCACGGGTTCAGTTCGTGTCACGGGTCAATTTCGTATCGCGAGTCAAGTTCGGTTCGTGCTGTGTCAACCTGTTACGGATCGTGTCGTGTTCGTGCCATGGTTTGAAGTCGTTTTTGTGTCACGGGTCGTGTTCGGATTAGGAAAGAAAAAAATCGACACGGCTCTAATACGACATGAACCGACACATAACACGAATTGTCACCCCTACCTTTTTTCCTCCCTTTCACTTGTCATCATTTTGACAAATAATCTGACAAAGTTACAAGTACTGCATCTTTCCTTTTTTTTTTTTTTTTTTTTTTGAGGTTTTAATGAGGCATCCTTAATTAAGGATTAGATCATGTGATTTCTTGTTTCATAAGCATCTTTATGTTGGCTTAGGTGTTTTAGTGATGTTTTTCGTTTTCCATTTCTGTCCATTTTGGATTTGTAAGCCTATGTGGCATGTTTTTTTCTTTTTTTTTTTTTTTCCGTGAACTGTTTGTATTCATTTTTTCAATCAATAAATTTGAGTGGGGGGCCTGGTTTGGGATGGGAACTTTAATGGGTGCCAACCTAGTTGGGATATTTAAAGTTTTTTTTAAAATCTGTATACTTATAATATCTATCGAGACAAATTTCCTATTCCTTAAAAAAGAAAAATAAAAATGAAAAACAAATTCTGTAAATGTCCACTTAGGACTAGGAATGAGTGAATTGTTCTGATAATAACTGAAGGGAAAAGTAAAAATTTGTTACTATTGACTAGTAGGACTAAGAATGTGCAAAAACTCGCCATATATATTAGTTGCAGTAATGCGATTCCCCCAGTTGTGCGGTTAGGAAAACTCGTTATTCTGTTGTAAATACTAATTTCGTAGTTTAAGCAAATACTAATTTAGGAATAAATTTTCTTGATACTATTTTTTCTTTTACATCTTATATTAAAAGAAAAGGCCATTCAAAAGCTAATCCATTTATAAGATCAACCATTGCTTGCTTGAATGAGTTAGCACTTGAGTTCCCTTGAAAAGTGTAACTTTCAGAAGGGATGCGTAGCCTCTCATCGCTTACACATCTTATAATGGTAGAGTGTTCCAAGTTGACCTCGACTCCTAACGAGATAGGCAGCCTCCCATCTCTTGAGCGTGTTAATGGTAAGAATTGTGTTGAAATAGCTACGGACACATCGGCTGACTAACTCCGGTGGCAAAACGAAAGGTTATGAGGGTAGTCCACCAAATACCCCTAATTTATTCCCTGCCGTTGAAAAGTACTTGTGTTTTTATTAATTTTCCAAGAAGACAGCGTATTTCTATTGTTGTCGTATGTTTACATTTATGCCTGGCTTATTTCATTCTAAGCTAACAACTTCTATCTACTTAAGCTTTAAAGTTCATTCAAAGTATCAAGCGTAACTCCTTTACTTCTTTTCCCTTTCAAAGGTTTATTATATAAGTCGAATCTGTTTGGCAATCATAGTTCTTGAGGGGAAAACCATTGCATAGGTTCCATTTTATGTTTCTACAATACCACTTCATTCTCCTTTCTTTTCCTTTTTCTTTCCTCTAGATTTGGACTTAAATAATTGAAGGTGCTGTTCATTGCATGCATTGCCTCTCGAAGATTTGAACTTTCGGAGGTACAATTTGATAAAACTTGGAAAATCTAATCCACTTGTTAAACCCGCAATGTCTGATGTTGAGAGTAGATGAGCTTGCTTATAATGGTAAGCTTCAAGGTTCGTGCCGGACGGAAAAACATGCGATGCACAGGTCCATGTTTCACCATGTCCAAATGTTTATCTTATTTTTCACGTCTTTCCTGTTACCATTTTCCTTTTCTCCTCTTTCAGAAAAATCCTTGCTTGATGGAAACCTTTATAATTTGTGACACTCTATTTGGACTCAAAATATCACTTGCTTTCGATCACTAATTTCAGGTTAGATATTATGATGGGAAGAGAAAGATAAACTGTCTTTCGGTGAGGCTTCATTCCATCCAGATATCTATATATAATGGGTTTAGAGGCATGCGGAATTGTTGAGCAGCTTGTTCCTAGTATGTCAGTGGTCGTTCCGAAAATCACCAGCAATTACTAGAAAACACTCTACTATGAGATGGCAAATATGCATCCATAACTGGTGAGTTTCTATTGGTTAATTACACGGTAGCTTACGATTACCTCTTTGTTTTGTGTTTTTTTTTTTTTCCTTTTTACTTGCCTCATATAATTCAGAGTGTAATTACAGATGCTTGCATGATTCATTTTCTTTTCTTTTTTTTTCAGAAAAGAAAATAACGAAAAAAAAAAAAAAGAAAAGGAAAAAGTTATGCAAACCTTGTTAGCTTAATTGGTAGTGATGCTGCAGTGAACTCCATTAGTAGGTTGTCTTGTGATTTACTGAAACTGCTTGTGGCCAGCCACTTACTGATTGTTCTGTGCACGTTTTGGGAAAGGTCCAGGTATGAAGCTGGTTTGTGCTCAGATCTACTATTCGACCCGCTCTAGTTAAGGTACACAGTTTATTTGATCACAAAAGAGGCCTATAGTGTCTTGGTAGTTTTGCTTTAATGTCTGTTTTCTTTTCATCTTTCAGTATCACGATTATGCTCTTTAACGTCCTCCGGCGATTACCGAATCATCTTTTCATATCACCAAACGTCGTTATTCTTTCTCTTTGCAAATCAGCCAAGAGTGCTATGTGTGGCTCGGCATGGGAATCAGTTGGACATGCCGTGTTTGGATGTCTTCTTGCATAGAAGATAATGAAGACTTCCATATTTCAGTCCTTAATTTCAACCAAATCAACAATTTTCTTTGCATGGATATTTCTGCCTTCCCTTTTCGAAACAGAGATATACCAAAATGATAATAATAATAAAAAGAGTGGTCGGCTGACCACTTGTGGTGTATTTGGGATCAGCGTAACAGAGAAATTCATGGTCCGAAAACCAAGCTATACAAGCTAGTTCTTCATTGGGACAATCTTGTACGAAAGCGGAGGCCCCCATCGGAAGAATGCTACAAGATGCATGATAGTTTCATGTAGAAACCAGCCAAGTCAGTATTCGAGCTATTATTCGGGACTCATCCAGCGATTAGTATGGCTGCATTGGCTATGAAGTTCGCTACTATTCTATGTTCTAGAGATGCTGAAGCCAAAGCGATCTCTTGCTTAGTCTCCAAGTTACCCGTGGAGTCGGATGCATTAGCTAGCAGTTCTCCCAATCTTTGAAACACAATGTATTTTGTAATGTGTTTGGAAATTAAGAAATCACGTTGTATGTGACTGCATCTCTGAAAATTCTCTAAATTTCCTACAAATCGCATAACATAAAAGTCATTCGAATTAATATAATTACATAATCAAGCATGGAATTTACCTATCATGCATGATAATCATGTACACTTAAAAGTTTACAGTATATATATATATGTATATAGACTTGAATTTCATAGAATTTACATCACAATTTTCTGATTAAATTCAGAATTTTGTGCCGTAAATTATTCGATCATGATAAAAACACTACTCTTATATTAAATAGTGGGGGAATGCCAACGGCTACTTACTCGAAAAAAGAGAGAGGAATAAAATGGAATACAACAAAATAAAACAAAATAAAATAAGTTCAGAAACCAAGGGCTGACAATTTGTGTGTATTAATAATAAAAGTTTTAAATGCCTTGTAATGTGTGTGTATGTGCTAACAATAATAGCTGTACTAGTAGTTTTAACAAGGGATAGTAGTAGTAGAATAATACATTATTAATAACATATAGAATATAAAGGCCTTGTTGTGCGTGTGCGCCTTGAGAGATGCCAACGGCTACTCCTTCTTTTCGGGAAAGGAAAAAAAAAAAAAAAAAAAAAAAAGCTGTAGAAGAAAACGACTGCTGACCATTTGCAAGTTAGAAACTAGTACAGGAAAAAAAAAAAAAAAAAAAAGTTGTACAGGCATTTCCTTTCAATAAATAAAGTAATATGCTTTTGCAAATTAAACGGAAAAAAATCTTATTTAATAATAGATGTAAAATTCTAATCTAATTAACCAATGATTACATTTTTATTTTATTTTATTTTTTGATTTCTTTGGTTATTCTCTTGTTTATTTCGTGGCATGGCTGTCCTCATAGATAGTGGCAACAATTATTGTAATTCAATGGTCTCCAATAAAAGATGAACAAATAAAAGATGAACAAAACAAAATTAACGGCTGACTGTCAAATAAAATGTAGAATCACATTTCAATTATATAATGAAATATGCCAACTTTTCTCAAAAGAAACCAACGGTTAGTTTCCATTTAAACAATTACAATGGTTACTTGCATTAAAAAAACTATATATATATATATATATATATATATATATAATGAAACAAAAGAAAAATTGGCTGGATATGCCAGCGGCTGGTAGTGACCAAGTAATATTAAATATGAACTTACCAAATTAAAAAATAATAGTTATGATTAAGTTACAGAGTTAGTAGTTGATCGGCTGTTAGCCTATGACTATACTTTTTATTTATTATTATTATTTTTTAGTCAATATTTTTTGTTTCTTTATTCTTCTCTAAAATGAAGTCACACTCACATGGCTTAGTTTGCTATAAATATCTCACTCTTCTCTTCTCACAGTCTGCAACCTTAATAATATATAACCTTTGCCTTTAAGGACGAGCTCCGCAAAGTTAATCACACCCTTACAACTATCCAAGCTGTGCTTCTTGATGCAGAGGAGAAGAAAGAGATAAACAACCTAGTCAAACTGTGGCTCGACCGTCTTGAAGATTTTGTCAACGATGCTGATAACTTGCTGGAGGAGTTTCGTTACCAACAACTACGGCGCAGAGTGCTTTCCGGTAAGAAAAAGCTGAAGAAGGTACGCATTTTCTTCTCAAGATCTTCAAACCAGCTTGTTTTTTATTATATAAAATGGCCACACCAAAAAAAAAAAAAAAAAAAAAAAAGGGAGCTGTAAGATGAAATTAAAACTGATGAGGTTTTTGGTAAATCAGTTAGTCGTGATCATGAAGAGATGCATGTCCCCTCTAGAATGAGCCGGAGGGAGACTCACTGACATATATATAAGTAAAGATGAAGTTATAGGGAGGGATAATGATAAGAAAGAGATGGAAGAGATAATGAAGTTGATTTGGAGCAACTGCAGAATCAGCTTAGGCCAGAAATAGAAGGTAAGAGATACCTTCTTGTGTTAGATGATGTGTGGAATGAGGATAGTAGCATTTGGGATGGTCTAAAAACACACCTAAAGTTAGGTGCAAAGGGCAAACAAAAGTCTTGGGATTTGTTTGAGAGAGTGGCAATTAAGGAAATGAATTTTGAGTCGACTAATCAGCACCTCCACCTTCTAGAAATAGGAAAGGATATTGTGGACAAGTGTAATCGATCGAGTTCCTCTAGTCATAAAGACAATAGGGGCACTATTACAACAAAAGGAACATTCCTTGCAAAACAGTGCTGAAAGCAAGTGGAAGTCGTTTAGGGATAATGAACTTGCAAAAGTGGCTTATGGCTTATCAAAATGAAGAATATGGAAAAATCATAGATACGCTTAAGTTAAGTTACAATAATCTCCCATCACACTTGAAACATTGTTTTGCTTTCTGTAACTTTTTTCCAAAAGATCATGAAATTAATGCCCAACAACTAATAAGACTTTGGATAGCACAAGTGTTCATTGAACCTGACCCTGATAGGAATACACAACTAGAAGAAATTGGATTTGAGTATGTTATGATTTTATATTTTCCAAGAGGCTAAAATAGGGTCGTGGGGAACTATAGAGTCATGCAAAATGCACGATCTCATGCATGATCTTGCGAGTTTAGTGGTGGGTAAGAGCATAAAAATATTAGATGAAAGTTCATATGAGTTTGAGAGGACAACTCAAAGTTCCGGGTTAGATAGAGATAGAGAAAATGCTTTTGAAAAAGTTCGTCATGTAAATTTTGATTCTAACCAAGACTTTTTAACACTGTTGTTAAAAAAAAAAAAAAAAAAAAAAAAGAAGAAGAAGATGTCTACATTTAATTTACATGTGTCAAATCGATTTTCATCAGAATTTGATGAAGATTTGTCAAACTTTAAGCTGCTACGGGCATTGACTCTCAGAATTGAAAGTGAAATGGAGACTTTGCCAAATAGCTTGGGTAAACTAAAAGCATCTTAGATATCTTGATCTCTCAGAAAATGATAGTATTAAGGAGCTTCCAAATTCCATAACAGGGTTGTTTAATTTGCAAACACTAAACCTTTTCTGAGTGTAGCAGTCTTGTAAGTTAACCTCCGGATATAAAGAATGTAATCAATTTGAGGCATCTTGAGATTGAAGGCTGTTCGAGTTTGAGTCATCTGCCTCTGTGGGATTGGAGAACTGACGTCACTTCAAACATATGAGATATATTTGTAGTGGGTGAAAATGGTGAATTGAGCAAGCTTAAGAACTTGCGTGGGCATTTAACCATCAAATTCAGGAGCAATAAGGTTACAACTGAGTCAGGGGCTGTACAATGTTTAAAGGATAAAGGACCATCTTGAGTCCTTATACTAAAGCAGACGGGAGAATGCTAAAGCAGCATTTGAAAGCTTCGAGAGGAAGATAAAAATATTGGTGGTTGGGTTTTTGAGTTTTGGTGATAGAGAGAAGGCTTTGGTTTCAAGTTCGCCGGAAGCGGTTTTCGATCATGCTAGACTGCAGTTGTTCGTCATTGTATTCTAGGAGACAGACGTCCTTTGAAGCCCCGTGCACATACCGGAGGGGAGGAATCTATTTTAAGGAAAGCGTGTCTCACGTGCCTCGATAATCTTCTTTCAATGCTGTTTCCTTCGAGTTAAGGCTGAATTTCAGTGTAAAATTTTTCATTATATTATATTTGAATTTCACTTGTTTGTTATTTATGCTCTATATTTTCTAACAGATATATGGGTCGAATCTGTTTGGCAATCATATTTGATAATAATTATGGGGGAAACCATTTCATAGGTTCCTTTTAATGTTTCAACAATACCATTTCATTGTCCTTTCTTTTTTCTTTTTTCTCCAGATTTATGCTTTATAATTGAAGGTACTGTCCATCACCTCGCCTCTCGATGATTTGAACTTTCGAAGGTACAATTTGGCAAAACGTGGAAAATCTAATCCACTTGTTAAATCCGCAAGTCTGATGTTGAGAGAATAAAAGAAATGATAGTCATATTGTGAAGAAGATGAGCGTGCTTATTTTTCACACCTTTCCTGTTACTATTTTTCCTTTTCCCCTCTTTCAGAAAAATCCTTGCTTGATGACGACCTTGTTAGTTTATGACATTCTAGTGGGGCTCAAAATATAATATTTCGTCCGAACACAAAATCTCAGGTTATTACGATCGGAAGAGAAAGATCCGCTGTTGGTGAGGCTTTACTGATGTTCAGAACGACATGTTGTGCATCAATGATGTTCAGAACAGAAGTTCTATGCAGGTTTTGGAGAAAGGTTTCAGGATGAAGCTGGTTTGTGCTCTGGTTATGGTAATTTTATCTTGTTACAAAAGAGGCCTTTTGCTCTCTCTCTCTCTCTATATATATATATATATAGATTTTTTTTTTTTTTCCAAAGAAACATGGAATGAGTATAGGAGAACCATATTTGAATTTGCCTATTCTCTTAGACATCATCTATGATTGGTTGGCCTGTCCTGATCCCTGAATTGATATTTAAATCCATCTCTAGCTTGCTAGTTTGGATATATAATCTACTTGCTTTTCATCTTTCAGCATCATGATTAATGCCCTTTGCCATTGACGCATACCGAATCATCACAAGTCCTTGTACCAAATATGCAGTCAGTTCATCTTTTCATATTGCTGAACGTCTTTATACTTTTTCTTTGAAAATCAGCAAAGGATGCCACGTACAACAAAAAGGAGCAGTTGGCTGTGTTCGGGATCAGCGTAACAGAAGAATTCATGGTTTGAAAACCAAGCCACACAAGCTTGTTCTTGATTGAGTGTCAAGAGTACTTGGAAAACTTTCGTTGTAGTTCTACAAAAAGAATCAGTGGAGACAGCCATGTCCAAGAGCCGGGGCCACCATTGGAGGAATGGTGATGATTCTATTTCAGTAGACACCAGTCAAAGTTGTATTGAAGCTATTACTAGGGACTCTTCCGGTGATTGTATTGCTGCATTGGTTATGAAGTTCACTGGAGCCAAAGCTCTCTTGCTTAGTCTGCAATCGGTTCGAGATGTAGGTCGTAATTTCCAAACCGCGGAGTTGCATGTAAACACAATGCATTTAGTAATGAGTATGGAAATGTACTTTTAGATAGAGGAACCTTCTCTTTCTATTTCTTATTCTTAGAAATTAGAGTGAGGAGCTTGGTAAAAGATGAGTTGTCAAGAGCATGCCAACCTAGTTGGGATGTCCTTAGCCACTCTGATGCCAATTGCCCCCTTCTCATCATTTATATATTAAAAAAAAATGTTTATAGAGACGCCAACAAGGCTGCTCATGGTGTATATTCCTAGATGTTCACTGGGTTTATGACGAACTCATTTAGAAAAGTGGGAAAATTTTCACCAAGTAAAACTATGAAATTAAATACAATAGCAAAAATAATAATAAACAATACCAGTCAGCCATATATTTTGGGTCTGTGGATGAAATCTTCACCCCCCCAAGGGCTAGAATGAAAGTTCCCTCCTTGGAGGTACCACAAAAAAATAAATGAATAAATTAACGAATAAAAAAAATACTACTTTTGCATGGAATCCAAAAAATTATTTAAAGAAGAGAGAGAAAAAATGGATCCACTCTACATTAGGGAAAATTTTCTTGATTGAGTGGATGTTTAACGATACAGAAAGCATCTGTAGAACTGCTCGCAACATTTGAGAGTACAGCTGTAGCAGTCGACGCTTTTTCTATTATGAAAACCTCTTTGTTCTTTTATAGATTATACTATACACATATATGCAAAACTCATATAAATAATTCAATTCACAAACAAAAAAATACTAGGTGCCGCTCTTTCTATTCTATTGATTAGCGAGAAGCTAATTGAGTTTCATAAAGAATCATATTTCGGAAAAAGAATTGGTCCCTTGTACCGTAAAAGAATACCATTTTCCTTCTCTAGGTTTGAGCACCTGGATTGTCGGGATAGTGTGTCACAGCCCTATAGTTGCGCGATAAGTAGCTCGTTCCATGTGTCTGGAATCCCGGGTAGGCACCAATGCAAGCAGTCGTTTACGCCGGGCGTTCCTCTGATGCTGTAGCGGGAGATGTGACCCTCCTCCCTCAGTTCAGACAGGGCAGTGATATCCAAAATCTTCACCTTTGTACCCTTTAGGGCATGTTCAACTACCGAGTCATGTGATCCGTCGTGAACCACTTCGGCTCCACGAGACAATGGAGTAGTATTATCACAACTACCCCCGGTGTTCCAATCGCCATTTAAGAAGTGCCTTGGTGAGATTGTCCTAAAGAAAGCTTTGAGGTCGGGATGTGAGGGAAGTTGTGAATCAACCCACTTGACAATACTATGTATCGTAAAATTCTTGGCATTTGCAATTTCTGCACGTTTTTTGTCTTTGTTAGGCTTTCCGTTTACATGCATCACCCACCGGTTTGCATTCAGCTTCCCTCTGTTCCAATGATGTCCTGTATTAAGAACTAATACATTGAAACGATGGAGGTACCTTCTCAAGAATGCTGGTGGACGGTCCAGATGCATGGCAATATTAGTGGCTGGGTCCGAGGCATTAAGGGCCACCAGATCTGACAGGCTAGCTGACCAATAGTAAAGAATGGTGGTATTGGTGTCAGGGAATCGGTAAGCCCAACCATCAGGACGAATGGCACCACGAGCTTTGACAAGTCCATAATCCTTTCCCACATTTTCTACCCGTGGACTATATTCCCCGCCAGTGGCCATGCACATCAAAGACTGGAACTGTTGTCGACCCAATGAATCTCCTATGAAAGCAATTGTTTTATCCTGCATTCTGGAATATTCAGTTGCATTTAGAAGTTTGTGTTAAATAAAGGAGTTTTCAGCATTGGCATTAAAGCAAATCCAAACACAGGTTAGTAAAAAGTATAGTACTCCTAAATAATACGAGAACGATTTCTAATTTCTAACAAAAGGAAAGGGGAAGCAATGCCGTCATTGACACACTTCTAATCAGTTGTAATTTTGCAGAGAATGTTGATACAAATTGGTGGGACTATCGTGTAACATTCTGCGGTCTTCACCATTGAACAAAAGGTTTATTTCCCGTTATAGGAACGAGAAACAATTAGACAAACTGGTACATTCAGATGAAAGCTTTTTCCCAGATAGCTGAGGAGATTTTTGCAGGTAAAATAAATGACAAAGCTGAAAAATAAATATATTTTAGCTAAAACAAGCTTTAAAAAAAAAAAAGGGAGACTACCTTTTCAAGAATGAAGACCTTTTAAATTTTGGCATTTTGCAATTTTCTGGCTGCCATCGATATCCCTCGAAAGAGAAATCAGTTCGTTGTGTCAGTCTACATGCCCACATTTCTGATAGCCACTGCTTGCATTGGAACCCATAATACAATGGCCGACTGTTGTCTGCCAACCATTTACCCTTGGCATAGTTACAAACTGCAGAGGCAACAACCTTATAAATGAAACAATATGATGATGTTACGTGTTAAAGCAGACCAAATCGATACAAGCTTCCTGACAAAAATAAACAAATAAAAGTCTGATAAATAAATACGACTAGAATAAACAAAATCACCACACGGACATGACTCTATTATGTCGAGAAAAAGAATGCCATGTTCAGTGTGATTCACCTAGTTTATACCTATCACAAACTATACGGGTCTAACTGAAATGAAAAAAGTCAAAGCCTTGTTTTTTTTTTCATTTGTTGTTTAACCGAAATAGTTCCAAAGTTTTCTAATGAAATGACAGGATGGAGTTTAAACCTTCAATATTTGAAGGGAAAGCGCTGTTCCAAAATAATAATAATAATAATATTATTATTATTAATAATTATTAATATTATTATTAGTAGCGTCGTGGTGGTGGTGGTGGTGGTGGTAGTAAAAAACACGAAGGAGCAACTCTAGCAATGATGACTAGGGTGTAATTAATCCATATCCAAATAATATTATTGCTCTGTGTTTACACTTGCAAAAACAAACATATTACACAAATCAGTAACCAAGGTCGCAAAGAAACTTAAATTCCAGCATCTCTAGTCTTCATAGGGTTTAAGAGACCAGTTTCCGAAATAGAGTTATGAGTTTCTACGAGATGGTAAAGACTTGGCACTCAAATAAGCGATAGACTCATTAACAAATCAATTTCTGTAACAGCCTTCTGGAAAGATAATAGACAGACTAAACATTTAAGGAAACCCCTTCTTTTTTTTTATATCTATGAGAAGGTAATCACATATCAAGCCAGACTAAATAATAGAACCAGTTAATATAAACAAACAACCGTTTCTAGTGATGATGTTAGGGAAATCCAATACAACCGAGCAAATTACATACAGGCACTCTGTGAAGAACACTCCCTTATTTTGTTGTTTATGAGTATTGCATTCTAATTGCACAAAATGGTGAAAGTTGAAATAGCATTCCCACACAATTTCACAACCAGCAAAAAGAAATATGATATAATAAAACATCCGGGAAAAAAAAACGAGAAGACAACAATAGCTCTATCGAAGGAAATCTACCTTTATTTGTGGAAGAGGATGACACATTTCCGTCACTTTTTTCATTTTCAGAGAAGAATGGGGGTGGAGAACTTAATGGTACACTATAATTTTCTACTTCATTATTTATTTCTTCAATTATAACCCAATCTGAACCTTTGTCTTCAATATTGTCACTTGTCTTCGTAGAATTTGAGGGACCCTTAGTGGGTTCTGCAATAAATTCTACAGGAAGATAGATAAGATTAATCAGCAGGCTGTCATATTTAGCAGGTTATAATATATTACAATTGACAATTTTGTGTACAAAAATGCAATCAACCAAAATTCACAATCTGATCAAGTTGAATCTGGCATAAAGTATGAAAATGAATGAGAAGTTTATGAATCAAAAGTTCAATTAAACATACAATTGTGCCATATATCCATCTCATGGTCACTATACTACATTATGCCGGCAATTGGATCAACTGAACTCTTTGAACCTTGAATCACATTGGCTAGACACGTGATTTCTTAATTTCCTTTAATTACATTGCAATTTAGCTCTTTTCACCTCTACAAATACTCCTCCGACATATTTTCCTACCTTTTAGCCTTTCCTCATCCTTTTCTCAGACCACGTTTGTCAATTCCTATTATAATAATCGATAATTATCCATTATTAGTCACATCTGCCGGCCAACATTGTCAAAATTCCTTCTTAACACCCTTTTTTTTCCTGAATATTCCATCTCGACACCTTAATTTTGTCGAGCTGAACAAGTGATAAACATCAGAAAACATTTACATCCAAGTTTATGCTTCCAGACCCTGTCACCAAATTCGATTCCATAGGGATGAGGCCTGAGTTACAATGACTCATGCAGTACAAGAACATTTTTGGTGCCTAACTTCCATATGTTAAACCTCTTCTCTTTAGTCATGATGTTGCAGCTTGTACGGGGCCGCCATGAATATACTTCTCATACATCTAGAACAGAAAACAAGAAACAAAAATGTACATGTGCAAATTTAGAAAATGGAAAACAAACCTGCAGAAGATGCTTTGTACCGCTCTTGGGTCGATAGTAAAATAGTCCCAAAAGGATTTCTCTCAAATGCCCAAAGTAATATAGTGGCGGTAATGAGGCTAGCCAGAGTGAGAGAAAGTGGCCTTGCCCTCAGTAAATAGTTGTATCCCACTTTCATCTCGGTCAGACCCTAGTTGTCTCCTGGACAATTCTTTGGGTAAATACGTTTAGCAAAACATGGTCATATGCTATCGTTAATATTTGTTGTCTTTCTATATACTTCGGCTGTACACACTGGATGGGGAAAGGAAAAGGGGAAAAGGGTCAGGAGCAGAAAAACAGAAATTAAAGACTAAACAAGGAAATCCTCAAGTCCAACATCAACCCACAAATCGATGAACTTATACATCTAAACAATTCTACTGCTGCATCATGAAAATTATAGAAATAGCGCATCCTTAAAGGTAGAAAAGCTATCATTATGCACATAGAGAAATGACAGCAGACAAATTAAATCTTGCTATCTAACAATGGGCTGAACTTAGAAATGTAGTCAACGTGTGCCACGAGAAGACTAATTAATCTATGTTGTCATACCATTCCTGAACATGCCTATGATAGGAACCCGGAGATTCCATGTAAGAACAATAGGAAAATAGAAGAAAGAATATAGTTCTTGTATTGAATCTGAAAGAACCAATTTACAAGCATTATAGGAAGTTCGAGAGCCCTGTTCTCTCCCTTTCAGCTTAGTTGAATGTTTACCCACCTATTACCTATCTCTATCACTGATTTTCCCCCTATTTATACTACTAATTCCGCACTAACAAACTACAAAAGCCAACTATTAATCAGTTACACTACTAATTTCCGTCTACACAACCGATAATTCCTATTAACTCCACTAACCAACTCATAATAGAAGTAACAGCTTAATAATTGATGAGAAACCAATAGTATTGGAAGTAAATATCGCAACAAAATAGCGAACAAAGCTTTCTTTTAAACATTAAAAATATCACATATCTTTTTCTATTAAACATGCCGATCCAAAGAAGTTCCGAAAACAATATAGAATGTAAAAATGTGAATTTTATGATCACATCTAGTAAGCATGAAAGATGAAACCCATTATTCCAGTCAATCCTCGGATTTTCCGAATTCTCAAAACTCTCCACTATTTGAAAAAACAGCCTCCAAAATATTGCATATATATACATATATACGTGTATACATAAAACATATATAAACATATATATCACTTCAGGAATTCAAATCAAAACTCATATACCATCAAAATCGAAAATTGCAAATAATTGCCAAACTTCACTAACGGTAGAACATTCTAGAGCATTCCAAACATCCGAAACACACAAATTACACGACCAAAACAAAGAACAAAAAAGAAAAAAAATCCGCGAAATAAGGAATGATATCTAGTGGCGAGAAACGAAAGTACGAAACAGAGAAATGATTAAAAAGAACAAAACCTCCAGGATTATTGGGATGAAAGTTGATTGAATCTGAAATCGTCTCTTCGTCTCTCCATCAATCTCAGATTCCAGAATCTAGAGCATTCCGAACATCCGAAACACGCAAATTACACGACCAAAACAGAGAACAAAAAAGAAAAAAAAAAGTCCGCGAAATAAGGAATGATATCTAATGGCGAGAAACAACAGTACGAAACAGAGAAACGATAAAAAGAACAAAACCTCCAGGATTATTGGGATGAAAGTTGATTGAATCTGAAATCGTCTCTTCGTCTCTCCATCAATCTCAGATCCCAGAATCTAGAGAGAGAAAATGGCTTAATTCGGCGCTTTCTCTCTTTTTGTCCCTCTCTTCTCTCTGTTTTCTTTTTCCGGTGGTTGGCAGCTGAGTGGTGGAATTGCATTTGTCCGAAAAAAGTTCATAACTTCTTAAACCAATCCCATCGTGACATGTGGGAAAATTGGGAGTGTTTTCGTATTTGGCTTTTTGATTTCAGTGTGAAAGGGCCAAAATGTCCTTGTGTATTTTACGTGGCGATCTGGGACTAGAGATAATGGTGTGGTTCAAGGGACGAGAAGGATCTAAACTTTCCTTCTTTTTATTAATTTTCGGTAATATTTCATTTTCAACATTAATTTATGAGACGAAAAAATCTAGACGAAAAGCGTAATTATTCAATTAATAATAATGACTGCTCATCATCGTTTGACTGGACAACGAAAGAGCATCCAAATGAGATTTTTTTTTTTTTTCTCTTTCAAGGGGATTTCAACGCATTTTAATATCCGGAATTCTAAAAAACAGCAAAATTAATTATATTAAAAAATTTTAAATTACACAAAATTAAATTACAAAATTAAATAAAAATATTTATTAATCTATCAAAAAATTTATTTATATAAAAAATTAAATTTTTATTATACTGTTTATTTTTTAAAAATTAAAAAAATTGAAAATATATTTATTTAATAATGAAATTATCTTTAAATAAAAAAATAATAAAATAAATATAAGAATCTATTTGATATAGAGTTAATTATTTATTATTTTTCATGGGAATGAATTTATTTTCATAATTAGGAGGTGAAAACTAAGTTCACTTATCAAGAAAATTAATTTTCTATTTTTAAGTGGAATCCAAGAGCAAGGAATAACCATCATAAAAAACATATTTATAATTTTTTTTTTTTAGAATTCAGTTTTTTTTATTTTTCTTATTTTTTTTTTCAGATGGAAATGGAATTGCGTGGATGATGGTCAACAGACAATATTCCAAAAACGAAAAAGTAAAGGAAGAGACATGTGCCTAGCTGGAAATCAATTGGTTCCAAAGGGGTGGCAGAACTATACAATTATAAGTAAAATATAATTTGATTAAGGAATTGCTTTGGCTCATTAATTTTCTTTTTTTTTTTTTTTTTGAACAATTAATTTTTTAAATGCGTGCTTGAAAAATGGAAGGGCAAAAGTTTCTTCTTCTATTGATTTGTTTTAGATAAACTGTTGTAAGATCTGATTTGCTTTATCCGTAAGATGAATAACCCATTTTCCAAAAAGAAAATAGAAAAAGGACCAAAGTTCCTTATTTTGTTTAGATCTCATATTGTGTACTATTCTACAAAAGTATGTTTTTTTTCCCCTTTCTTTTTCAAAATAAAGATGAAAAATACTAATATTAATAATTTAAGTAAATAGTAAAGTTTTAAAATATTTGAAGTAAAAAATATATATGATTAATGAAAATTTTACTAAATAAATATCATTTTACAAGGAATAAATAAACCGTTCATATTCGAAACAAATATTTGAAATGAAATTTTGAGGTTAGAGTTTGTTGATTTTTCAAAAACAAATTATAATTTTTATTGACTTTTTAGAAAAATATAAAAATAAACCTAAAAAGTACGGTTTGAACCTTCCATCCAAACGCTACTTAGTAAATTTATTTTTTACTATTAATTACTTCAAATATTTTACCAATATTAGGTTAATATTTATTGGTTACTTAATCATAAACTAATTTGTAAGACAACATAAAAAACTTAAGACTAATCAAACAAGAAATTTGGATCGAGTTCGGGTTTGACTCTAGAATAATTGTTATCGACTTCACGTTTGAATCGATTAAGAATTGCCGAGGGGACTTTCTATCCTTATAAGCTCGTACCATACAATTAGCACTAAAAAGAAAATTGCTTCTACTATAGACTCATATGATCACTTGATAGTATGTTATTAGTAAAACTCAAACAATGTATTGGACTTGGCCATATTCTTAATACTATACTTTTTAAGTTACTGAATCAACCAATAAACTAAATCGGTACTGAATTTATATATAATAAAATCATACTCTGATGTGATAATTTTGACAAAGATGATGAATAATCACTTTTTTTTTTCTCATGTGGGACAAATGAAAAATGACAGGCTTTCAAAACTCCTACCCAATCATTAAATTTGATCAGTTGGATTACACAAAAAGTGCCTCGCTACTTGAAAGTTGTGGTCTTTTGCATATTTCAATCCTTCAAATTACAAGGGCCAAGCTCTCTATTGCTTTTTCACCAAATTAAGAGAGTGAACCACAAAGAGGAACAGGAGCGTCTACACATACGTGTATGTGCGTGTGCGTGTGTGTGTGTGTGTGTGTGTGTGTGTGTGTCATCCTTTTCTGTTACTGTTAGAAAGAGAAATATGATCTCCTCTGGCTGACAAGGAAAACATCATCTCGTCTGTAAGAAGATAACCTTCCAGCTAGAGGGTGGCCTTATCTTGGTCAGTAACTTTTTATTTTTTAATATTAATGTAATTACTAGTTAATTTACATATAATACTATATAGTATTATATAAATCTATGTATTGTGTAATTATTAGTTAATTTATATAGAATATTACGTAACTTTATGTGTAATATTTTACTTTTTTATGGATTTTTTTTTTTGGAAAGAACAAATATCAATCGAAAAATAATACATATATATTTTTTGCTCAATCTCTTATATATATCTGCTTACCATTAGGCTTTTCGAAAATAAAATAGAAACAATTTAAAAGAAGATATTATTCAGCTGAAATAGAAAGTCAATCTTGAGATGACATCTTATGTTACATATATACAAGTTACGACCATGATATAGCTACTAGCTAGAAACAAGTTTACTATTGTTTTTTGTTCTGAAAAGGGAATTATCGTTTCTGCTAATAAAATAATACAAATCAATTATCGTTCATGCTAATAAAATAATACAAATCAAATAAGATAATATGATAATCCCATATATTACAAACATAATCCTCAATTAAGATTAATTTCACTAACAAAATCTGATAACTCTCATAGAGAAAAGTGTATGTCTAAGGTTCAAAAACAAAAAAAAAAAATACATATATCAATATCGAACACACACAAGGTTCTTTTTGGGAAAAAAAAAAATCTATAATCCATGAAAGCTTCCAATTCATTGAGAGTCACAACCTCATAGCAGAAAGTCCACCACCCCACATAGACACATGTCTAGTGTAATACAACTACGATCGATAAATCATAAACTAATAGCGGGACAAGTTTATTAATCCTATAAATAACGCATCACATGATGAAGATTGTTTTTTTTTTTTTTTGTTAGTACCGAAAGATGAATCAATTAATTAGTGCATGATATTTTCCGGTACTAATTTTCTTAATTTTGAATCCAGATAATTTTTTTTTTCTTTTTAATATAACGGTGTGACATATAAAGATGTCTCAAAATAATTTGTCAAGTCAAAACGCTTCTAAAACATGAAAATATAACGACGATAACAGAAAACTATAAGGACCTAAGAAGAACAAAATATATTCGAGCCAGCATATGCTACCCTTACTTTATCCCTAAAAAATCTAAAAATAACCTTAAAATTTGGTATTGGAATTTCGCAAATGAGACAATATCTTGCACAAACTGTTCAAGTGCTGCTTTTGAAACAACAAAGAACTAAGAAGCCCATCAGTCAATGAGAGAAAATATCAGAGAGAATAGCTGAGAGATATTTACTCTGAATATATAGGGAATAGGAATAGAAAGTGAAGATCTAAGAGCAAAAATGAGTTAAAGTTTTTATAAAGACCCCAATATGCAATATATCAATCTTGTCTCCTACCCATCATGTGTTTATGACGTGTTGAGTCAAATAATTCTCTCCCAAAAAAAAAAAACAACAACAATTTTTCTCGTAGCTTTAGAAATTAAATGCTTCATGGGAGTATGTTTCTAGGATGTTTTGGTACATCAAATAGTGGTAAATTAATAAAAGATAATTATCAACATTTCGAATCCTAATTTCGTTCTGTAGTGAGTCCATGACCTCTTAGTTTTCCATGATCAACGACATTTATATTCCATAATATCTAGCAAAATCCTTGTAGTAGCAAAGAATACTTTCTCATATAGAAGAATTCTAAGATACAATATGAAAAATAATATTATTACGTAACATCATATCTACATCTGTATCAAAAAAATATGTAAATATAATATTATTGAAGTTGAATTTCATATCTTAATTCTTGTTATCTATATGTTATTTTAGATCAACAACGATGATAATATCGGAGTGAAATTGAGACTAAATCGACTATAACATCTCAGAGTCAACAATAAAATAGGTTACAATCGACAATTTCTTAATATAAGTTCCCTCAATTCCGTTTGTGATCGCGTGTTATTCTAGATCAATAATGATCAGCAAGGTCAAAGTGAAATTGTGATTAAAATCCATTGCAATATCTTGAAGTCAATAACAGAGTCTGTTCTAATTGACTGATTCTCAAAGTAAGTAAAATTGTCATATAAAAAATTATTATTAATTAACGTGGATGTAATTGTCATTAGAAAATTAATACTCAATTTGAAAAAAATTTCAAAATTAAAAGGATATTTCTAAAATTTCTAAAAGAAAAATGTGATGATACTAATTATAATCTCAATTCTAATTCTTATGAAATTATTAAATATATATAATTAAATATAATTATTTAATTAGTACAAGTCCATCATTTCATCAATCTCCCCACCATGCCTCATGGGGTCTGGATAGTGGATCCCAACATGCAGTGGCCGGCACGTTTCAATTCAAAAATTTTTTTTAAAAAACAAATTTTAAAAAATAGAAAGAGACCAATGAGAGCAGTCCGATCTCCATGCACCCGAGTGATGATAGGTCCGTCCGCCCACTGATCACGGACAGAGATGTGGGCCCCACCCCCAATTGGCAGTATGAGGTTGTCGGTCAGCTCTTTCCTTCCATTCTCAGTTCTCTGTTTTCTTAGGTTCACTTAACATGCGTTTTGATACTAAAATTTAAATCGTAAATTTTAAATTTTATTTAATTATATATTTATTAAAATTTAGTTTATTTATCTACAAATTTCATATAATTTTAAAAAATTTCTCATTTAAATTTATTTATGTAAAATTATAAATTTTTAAAATTTAAATTATGAAATTATATAAATAATAGTATTGAGAAAAAATTAGATTATAATTATATAATTTGAATTATAGATCCAAATAAATCCTAAATTTTTACCTTTACGCTCTCCTCAATAAAGTCAGATTCAGACACTATCCCCCTTTTAATTATTAATTATTTTTAAATTTCATTATCTTAATGATTTTTAATGGAAAAAAAAATTGTTATTGTGATGAGTCGGTGAGTTGCTTTCAGATACGGCACATGGCGCGTTCTGTGGTCGCCTCTCCATAAGGAACGTATGCATGCACAGACACACACACACACACAAATATATATATATATATATATATATATATATACGTGTGTGTATTTCTAAATTACATCACCGACATCCACTTGAAGCCAAAGATCCTGAAAAAGACTGCCCAAGTCCTTTGACAGCTCACTTAATTAATTCATATTATTATCACCAGCTAGGAATTATCTTTTACCGTCAAAATTCTTAAGAAAGCCCACCTTTTTCAAAAGACAAGAATCCACTAAAAAATATATATATGATTATACTTGATTATCTGTATTGTATTTAAGGATAACAATACGGATCACGATACGACAACATGATATGAATTTTATAGGTTTAGGTTAAAAAAATAGGAGACGGGTCAAATTTGGGTTACCCGAAATTGACACGGGAAAAAATATATCGTGTTCGGGTTGGACCCGCAGAACCCGAACACTACACTTTTTTCATGTCGATTTCGTATCAAATTCGTGTCAATTTCAGATCAAATGTCACGTCAATTTCGTGTCAAATTTGTATCAATTCGGGTCCAACCTAAATGTGACCCAGTTTTAACCTGAATTTTGTGTCAATTTCGTGTTTCGGGTTAATTTCGTGTCACGGGTCAAATTTCATGTCTCGGATCAATTTCGTGTCACGGGTCAATTCGTGTCACGGGTCAAGTTCGGTTCGTGTCGTGTCAACTCGTTACGAGTTCGTGTCGTGTTTAAGTCACGGTTTCGAGTCGTTTTTGTGTCACGGGTTGTGTTCGAGTTGGGGAAGAAAAAATTCGACACGGCTCTAACACGACACGAATCCGACACGTGACACGAATTGTCACCCCTAATTGTATTTTATACAGTGTCTTATATTGTTTCTATTGTTATACTAACATGCAAATAATATAGTGCTTCGTCTAATAAATATTAAGATGTTTATAACTTACCATGGAGATGTTGATGATCTATTACTTACAATGTAAAGATTGGTTAGAGGATCATTGATCGGTACGAGGTCGGGGACAAGATTGGCTTATGCCCGAGGTCGGCAATCTCGGGTAGGGGGTTGCGGTCGAAGTCAGAATCAACCTCACCCCGTACCTAAGTTGACACCAAGCCCTAAATTGATTCCAATCATGGACTGACCCCAATCACAAATCCCAGACTGGACTAACCCTGAACCTCAGAATATGGCTAACCTCATCCCTAGGACTGTCCCAATACCAACCTCGACATCGAGACCTATAATCATTCACGGGACTAGCCCGTGACATTGACCTCAACCCCGACCCTGACCCATGTTAACCTATTCCAAACCTCGGTCAACCCTATTCATGATCTAAACTTACCTTAACACCGACCCGGACTTTTAACCGTATTAAAATAAAACCACATTAGATTACATGATATTGATCATATTAATTTGCTATCCCTACAAATAAAGAATGATTTGTAAAATTTACTTAACTTCAAATTCCTCTGGTCATCCTAGTCCTAGTAAAAAGTGTGAAAAAATTAAAATTAGTAAGATAAAGAAAATGTGTATACATATGTATAGTTTTTTTGAAAAAAAAAAAAAAGAAAAAGAAAAAGAAAGAAAGACACTCCTGCAACCATACTCCTCCCCCAATGATCAAGACACGAATAATTTTTGTAAGATAATGAAAATGTGTGTGTATAGACGGAAAGGAACAAATGAGGTATTTAAAATAATTTTATGTATATAAAGAATGTTTAGGATGATTTTTCTTGAAGGGATATTCACGAAATTAATCATTGTTACCCTCAATAAATAGAAATCATAGAATTGGCAAAGAAAATATTTGATACTATTGATGTTAAAAGTTAATTGCAGCATGATTCTACAAAAAAACCATTGTAGTTGTGTTAGGGTTTCCTTTTTCTCTCCCTCTTTTTCATATTTCTCATATATTAGAGTTTTCCTTTGAGTAGGACTTTTGCCGTCGCCGCCGTGGTTGGTGAGTCTGATCGGTGATTAGGTGGCATTGACGAGGATGGAGTCGGATGGTTCTAGATGGGAGTTTCTCAACCAGGTCTAACTCGATGAGTTTCCAACGGGTTGGGTTCCAGCAAGGACTTAGTGATCTGATAGTTAGTGATGTAATCTTTTACCTCTAATCGAGTCAATTGATTTCCCTTAAGTTCTAGCGTGCAACGCAGTGGTTGTTCTACATAGGGCAAGAATTTCGTTATTGATGTTATTTCATATTCATACTTTGTTTTTGTTTTTGAGTTTTAGTTTTAATTTTATGATAAAGGAGGTAATTCCTCCATCTCGGGTTTGTTTTTGTGTATGTGTTCTGCTTGAGTTATTTCTGACGGTATATGTCTATTAGTTCAGTTAGTACTATGGCTAGGCGGAGTTTTGTTGCAATATCTATACTGTGAGTGACTATCTCTCGATCAATTAAAATAGTCCATCAATTGTAGTTGTTTTTTTAAAAAGAGCTTTGTTCATGCTCGATTATAGGATTACTGAGAAATTCAAGGAATTTTCCCATCACTGGGTCTCGGCTTATGTCCTCCTCACTGAACTTTGTCAGATTTTACTGATGAAATCAGTCTTAGTCGAGAGTAGTGTTTCTTGTATCACAAAGTTATTTTATCTTTGATATTAATGTTTGTATTTAGATTTAATTTAAATGATGTTTTTCTTTTTTAAAAGAAATTTAATTGCAGTAAAAAAATTTATATTAAAATTTACTTAAGAAAACAATAAAATACATTTCAATGTGAATGAAAAAGAAAAAGTCAAAATCATAATGATTTTACTAGATTATTGTTCTTTATAGGTTTTCTTTAATGGCTAATTATTTTACGAGGTTGGTTGTTTTATTCATTAAATGAGTATATAACATGGAGGGTGGTAGCTAATTAGCAATAGCTTCTACCAAGAAAAAAACAAGGAGTAAAAAGTAGTTATTCACAAAACAAGGATAGCTATAGGTCAAAAGTCAAAAAAACTTAGAAGAGGCTCAATAAAGAAATGATAGGTAAGGCTGCACTTAAAAGATAAATGAATTTAGACTCATTTCCCTATCTTTTCATTTTCCACATGACCATAAATGATAGTGATTAGATACCAAACACTAGTCTATCACATTTGATGTAAATACACGCACCTACATTTATGATGATTACACTTGTAGGTTTAATAGCACTAAGTTGAGTAAGATCCACAATCGCATGATTTGGATGGCGCTTTTACCATTTTGCCACCTAGAATTCACGAAAGGACATTACAAACAAAATTTCATCAAAATAATTTTTCTAAGAACTAAACTTTAGAATTAATTTCAGATATAATCTAGTTATATCTTACATTTAACTTTATCATAAAATATAAAGTTTAAGTTTCTTCGGATATAAGTTTTCAAGGAAGATTATGATACAAACAAGGATTATTGGTTCTAAATATTTGAGTTTAGGGAAACTTTTTGTTAGAGTAAAATAATTACTTTATAGATATTCTATAGTTTCTAAATGTCAAATCACACCATCAAAATCAAAACAAAACAAAGGAAAAGTTGAATATATATATATATATATATATATATATTTTCGTGGGATCCTATTATCACATGATTGTAAATTTTTTTTACTCACAAAACCATTAAATTATAGACAAAATTAGGCTGTTCCTACAATATATCTCTAAATTAAGGTGGTATTTGGCATAATTATTCAAATCATCAAACTCAAATTTTTTTTTTATCTTTTTCTTAAAAAGTTTTTATTTTTTTCCTAAAATTTTTTTTGTCTTTTCTGAAAATTAAAAAAAATTTACTATTAAAATTTAAAAATCCCAACTAAAACTACTCCACCAAATAAATCCTAAGTTTTATGTATCAGATATATATAGATTGGAGGGAAAAATCATAAACTTTTATAATAATACCTCTTAATTCATATTATCTAGGGGTGGCAATTCATATCACGTATCGGGTTCGTGTCGTGTTAGAGCTACGTCGAATTTTTTTCTCCCAATCCGAACACGACCCGCGACATGAACCCGAAACGGATTGAGACGACACGAACCAAAATTGACTTGCGATACAAAATTGACCCACAACCTACGACACGACATGAACCGAAATTGACCATCGACACGAAATTTGACCCGAAATTAACACGAAAATTGACCAACGACCCGAAATTGAACCGAAATTGACACGAAAATTGACATGAAATTTGACCCGAAATTGACACGGAAAAAAAGTGTCGTGTTTGGGTTATACGGGTCCAACCCGAACACAACTCTCTTTTTTCCGTGTCAATTTCGGGTGACCCGAAATCGACCCGTCCCTATTTTTTTTTCAATCCGAACCCGTGAAATTTGTATCGTTTTCGAGTCGTGTCGTCATGTCGTGACCTGTATAGTCACCTCTAATATTATCAATAGATAATTATTTTATGAATATTCGCTTAATAAATAAATTTACAGACCTGACGTAAAATTGTTCCATTTAGAAAGTTGAAAAACTAAACGAGGATGCAACAACGAACTAATTGACAGAATTGCCCCTACTCTACGCGTATTTGCCGAAATAATTTCTGACTTTATTTACGGCTATCACGTGGCACTCTTTTTCTTTCTTTCTTTTTATAGTGTGTGTGTGTGTATATATATATATCTGTTTGTTTGTTTTGTTTCGCTTTTGTCTCTGAAAGCTTGGATTTATGTCCTCCCATTTCCCATTCCGGCGAATTCCATTTACCAGCAATATAATATAATTATTATATTATTATAACTATCCAAATTCATCAATAAATCAATACAAAAAATTAAAAAAAATTCAACACTTCAATCTCAAATCTGTGTTGAAAATCAAGACTAATAATTATTAAAAAAAAAAAGTGTACATCAAGCAACTGGGAACTTTCTCTCTCTATCTCTATCTCCATCTCGGAAGTGCCCATAAATCTCCCTCCTTTCCTTCCCAGTTTCTCTCACAAGCTCTTTCTCTCTCTACTTTCTCTCTCCTACACCGAATAATGTGGAGGACTGGCTCGTAGCTGTTTCTCTTCCCTCATTCAGATCTATTCTCAACCAAACCACGAGGTAACACGAATTATTCACATTTTTCAGCTCGTTAGATCTAGACATTTTTGTTTCAGATCGGATCTATTGAATTTGATTCATGTTCTTCACGTTCTCGTTCCAAATCTTTGTTGAAATTGCGAGAAATCAGAACTTTCATTAAAAAAGTTTGATTTTTTGCCTTTGTTTTAAGCCCGATTTGTCGTTTTTATTGGATCTGTGAGAATTTTTTGTTGGATCTGTGAAATAACGAATTGAATTTGTGGATTGGATTGGATTGGATTGGATTTGATTGTTTTTGTTTGTATACTTTTTTGTTTAGCTTTTGTGAAATAGCTGTTTAATTGAAGAAAAAAGAGAGAGAGAGTATGGCGTTAGGGAAGTATAGTAGAGTGGACAATAGGCGGTCGTCGTCGAGTTATTGCTCGACGGTGACGATTGTGGTGTTTGTGGCGCTATGTCTAGTCGGGGTTTGGATGATGACATCGTCGTCGGTGGTTCCGGTTCAGAACGAGGATGTTCCGTCGGAGAACAAGAGCGAGATCAAGGCGCAACAGGATAAGAGTGAGGTGAGCGAGCAAGCGAGCGATAACAACGTGAATGATGTGAGCAACGAGGGGAATGAGAGCAATGAGGGGAATACGCGGCAGTTTGAAGATAATCCGGGTGATTTACCTGAGGATGCGACCAAGGGTGACACCAATGTTAATGGTAATAATAATCAGGAGGAAAAATCTGAAGAGAATTCAGAGGATAAGCCGGAGGAAAAACCTGAGGAGAATCCGGAGGGGAAGCTTGAGGAGAAACCGGAAGAGAAGGCTGATGATGGGTTGAAATCTGAATCGGAAAATGCGGAGTCGAACTCAGAAGGTGGAGAGAATAATGAGAATAAGACTGATTCGGATGAGAACCAGACGAAATCTGATACAGATGATAGTGAACATAAATCAGAGAATGCAGAAGAAACAAAAGATGCAGAGAAGATAGAGGAGAAAGTTGAGCAAAACGACAATAAGGAATCAGATGATGGGTCTAGCGAGAAAAAGGAAAATGATCAAGCCAAAAATGAGGTGTTTCCCTCTGGAGCTCAGTCTGAACTATTGAATGAAACTGCTACTCAAAATAGTGCCTGGAAAACTCAAGCTACCGAGTCGAAGAATGAGAAGGAAACTCAACGTTCTTCAAACAAGCAAACTGTTTATGGTTGGAAGCTGTGTAATTCGACTGCTGGGGCTGATTTTATCCCTTGCCTCGACAATTTGCAAGCAATTAGGAGTCTTCATAGCACCAAGCATTATGAACATCGTGAAAGGCATTGTCCTGAAGAGGCCCCTACATGCCTTGTTCCCCTTCCTGAAGGATATAAACGGACAATTGAGTGGCCGAAGAGCAGGGAAAAGGTATTTAAAATTGTGTTACTCTATATATTCACTTTCCAATTTTTCATTAAGGAATCTTTTTGAAAAATTGACTATCATGTTTCAACTTTATTTATTATGATATATTGATAAGGTGCATTGTTGCAGATCTGGTACTCTAACGTTCCCCACACCAAGCTTGCACAAATTAAAGGGCATCAGAATTGGGTGAAAGTTACTGGTGAATACCTTACTTTTCCTGGTGGTGGAACGCAATTTAAGCATGGTGCTCTTCATTACATCGATTTCATTCAAGAGGTAAATGCCTTTTAATAATTTGGTCTTTGTTCTAGTTGCTTTCGTTTCATATCTGTTTCATTGGTTGAAAAATATTTGTATACAAATAATTAATCGATTCTTCCCCCCAACCACAATCAACGAGAAATAAAATGGAGAATTACATTTATGAATTCCGTTCTTTGCTAAGGTAATATTTTAGTGTTGTAATTATAAATGGGTTTCGTATATTGATTATATGAGGTGCTCTTTCCTATGTTTAACGTGCATTTACCGGTATAGAAATAGGTGATTTGTTTTTAGCAATTTCAACACTTAGCTTTTCATTTGTGGATACTCTGTCTTTTGCAGACTGTGCCTGAAGTTGCGTGGGGAAAGCGCTGCCGTGTCGTTCTGGATGTTGGATGTGGTGTTGCAAGTTTTGGTGGCTACCTCTTTGACAGAGATGTCCTCACTATGTCGCTGGCGCCAAAAGACGAACATGAAGCTCAGGTGCAATTTGCACTTGAAAGGGGAATTCCTGCAATATCTGCTGTAATGGGCACAAAGAGACTCCCCTTCCCAGGCAGAGTTTTTGATATCGTGCACTGTGCTCGTTGCAGGGTTCCATGGCATATAGAAGGTATCCTATGACTTTGATTTTGGAACTGGTGACTAAATGAGTTAAAGGTTATCCATGGTTGAGATTCATGTTTTACCTAGTGTTTTCTGAAACAAGTACCTGTTTCTCCATTTTGACAGAGTGATGCTTGTTTTGGTGTTAATTCTTTATTCATTCCAGAGAGTTGAGAGTTTACTTCAAAATGTATTATGCAGGTGGTAAGCTTCTTTTGGAACTGAATCGTCTGTTGCGACCTGGTGGTTTCTTTGTGTGGTCTGCGACCCCGATTTACCAGAAACTGCCCGAAGATGCTGCAATATGGGAAGGTACATGATTTTGATCATATAAATCTACTCTGCTCTTTCTTGGACATGAACATTGCAGTTTAAATGATGTAGTACTTCTCTAATAACTTTTGCAGCTATGAAGAAACTAACAAAAGCAATGTGCTGGGAGGTCGTTTCAATTAGCAAAGATACAGTAAATGGTGTGGGTGTTGCTGTATATAAGAAACCTACTAACAATGAATGCTATGAGCAAAGATCAACAAATGAGCCTCCTCTATGCCCGACCACTGATGACCCTAATGCATCCTGGTAATATTGATATTCTACTGATGATAATAGTATTAATATTACCTGTTTGATTATTCCTTTCAGAGAACGTTTTAATTTGAATTAGAAAGGTGTCTTAAGTAGACGGGGGTTTACCATGAGTATTTACTCACGCAAAATGAAAAACTCTATGCCCTTTGAAGAACAGGAATTAAATAACTGAAATTGGTATTAAGCTTAATATTCAGGTGTTTTTATTTAGGGAAAAAAAGGGATATAAATGAATGGCATTTTAGCTCTGTGTCTATCTTAGCGTGCATTTGGATGGAAGGTCTAAACCGGATTTTTTAGATTCATTTTTGTATTTTTCTGAAAAGTCAACAAAAATTACAATTAGTTTTTGAAAAGTTAACTAACTCTAACCTAAAAATTCCATTCCAAATCTTTGTTCCAAACGCCCCTTTAATCTCTGTATCTGTTTGTTCTGTATAGGAACGTGCCACTAGAAGCTTGCATGCACAAAGTTCCGGTTGGTACATCAGAGCGTGGGTCTCAATGGCCTGAGCAATGGCCTGCAAGGTTGGACAAAACACCTTACTGGTTGTCGAGTTCCCAAGTTGGAGTTTACGGGAAACCTGCTCCTGAGGATTTCTCTGCAGACTATGAGCACTGGAAACGTGTTGTGAGCAAGTCATATCTTAATGGAATGGGAATTAATTGGTCGTCTGTCAGGAATGTCATGGACATGAGATCTGTCTATGGAGGGTAAGTAAGATGATTGTTTGGAGGGCACTTCATCAAAAACTTCTACATTTTTCCCTTGTGAATTGGTGCCTTGTGGCTGTTGCTAATCAGCTGAGTTTCATAATTATGGCGTTTTCCCTGGTATCTTTTGGGATTATTCCGTGAGATCCTTTTGCCATTTTCTTTAGTTTTGACATTTATATGCTGCCAGATTCGCTGCTGCATTGAAGGATTTGAATGTTTGGGTTATGAACGTGGTGTCAGTAGACTCAGCAGATACACTGCCTATAATCTATGAGCGAGGTCTATTCGGCATGTATCATGATTGGTGTGAGTCATTTAGCACCTATCCAAGGACGTATGATCTTTTACATGCCGACCATCTATTCTCCAAGCTTAAAAAGAGGTGAGCAATGTTTCCTATTTCTCATTCCTAACGGACGTAACTTTCATTTGATTTTGTTGGTAACCATGCGGTCTGTGTCTTTATGCAATAATCTAACGTTGCAATGGTTTGTGAGTATAGATGCAATTTGGCTGCTGTTGTTGCGGAGGTTGATCGTCTCCTGAGGCCGGAAGGAAAGCTTATCGTGCGAGACACTGTTGAGATCATTAACGAGCTGGAGAGCATGGTGAAGTCGATGCAGTGGGAGGTTCGCATGACCTACTCCAAGGAGAATGAAGGTTTGCTGTGTGTCCAGAAATCCACGTGGCGGCCTACCGAATCCGAGACACTCAAGTATGCGATTGCCTAGGCATGTCCTAGAGGGTGCAATGGCCCCGAATGAGGTTAGGTATTCTTTTGTCTCCGGTTAGCTAATTTCAAGTCGTGGTAACTTTACTTTCTCTTGGCCTATGTATCATGTTGGTTAGGTCTTTTTCATTGTCCAGCATCCGTTCTTAATTTATCGTTTCCCATGGTATAATTTTGACGTTATCACGAGTGGCGAGTATCGGGATTTTCACTGTAATATCATTTCATTATATTTTATATATGGAGAAAAATACATTCATGCAAATGTAAAGTCCATTGATGTGCACTCTAATCTTTTTGATTAGCAAAGAAAAAAACAGAAAGATGTCCCGAGTTGGCTTGATTTTTATCATCATAGTTGTTAGTGATGTTTTAGTTTTTGTAACTACGATTATCGGTTGAGATCTTGTGGTGATTGTTTTTAACAAAGTTTTTAGTAATGGTGGATGGTACTGCGATTTTGTTGGGATGTTATGGTGATCGTGTTCCAATGTGCGACGGAAAATGATAATAAACTAGGAAAAGGCGATTTCTTGACACGTTATGAAACTAAAATATTACTCGTTACGGGTAAAAAAAGATGTCAACCATTCTCCGCAAGCTGTCCAATACTAGACAAATCTAGGTCGAAGTCGCGGAATATCGAGAACATCAATTCTAAATCGTGCGCCTATGTAGGCTTAAGTAACGGTGATTCCTTTTCCACCAATTATTCATGTCCTCAAACTACGTTTTGAAGTTGCAGTGGCATTCATGTCAAGAAAACGAGCAGCACCAGAGGGTATCACGAGCCTGATGGCTCCCTCTCAGTTCCGCATTCTAATAAAGGGTGGATTCCATCTTCTTTAAGATGCGGAGTTGTCAACAAAATATTGGAGGATAGTCGTTTAGGAAAGAGAAAAGGAAACAGTTGATACTAGATATGAAAGAGCACATAGCAACATTATGTAAACTCAAATAATAACTAGAACTAAAATTATTTGTGTGAATGATAATTATTTATGTTTAATGTGAATGATACCAGAGAACATAGTAATTCATGCAGGTTTTAAGGGCGAATATAAATAAAATGCAAGTGTTTTTTTTTTTTTTATTTAATTTTTTTAAATTTTTTTCGCCTTAATTCGTGAGGCAAAAACATTGGCCATAAGCCAGCAAATACTTGTTTTTTCAAGCAAATTTCTCCACTTGATGATGGATAAGTTTCCTTGCATCCAGCTATGTAAAAATTATTTCTGAAGCTCAGACGTTCCTACGGGCTGCATAATCTTGGATTCTGGAATCGATAACGAGAGGAAAATTGTTTAAAAAAAAAAAAAAAGTTATAATGTGGACATTAGGGATATAAAGGGTTGCACAGAAAGGCCTGAATTTGATTGATTTTCATTGGCTTCAAATAATTTTTTTTTTTTTTTAAACTTAAAAGTAGGGTGTTCACAGAATAGATTATACGGATTAAGTCTCAATCTGTAATCTAATTTGTGAGACTTCCAATACAATTCAATCCGTTACTAATGACCTGTTTAGCATTATTGTTGACTATTGATTTTAAAATTATTAAACAATCTGCAGTTGTTTATGGTGTTTAACTAGGATTCAAATCTTCTGTTCAATTTTTGATGTTCAAAATTGTGTCTAACCAGTAATATTACGCCACATCATGTTAAAAAGTTTGAAACGCTTTATAATTGATTTTTTACCTTAAAAACTAACTTCTTTTAATGATGTGTCAAAATAGAATTGATTGGATACTATTTAGGACACCAAAATTAGACAGAGAATATTAATTCGTTTAACTAACCTTTTCTTTGGAAAATTAATTAACCTTATTTTGACCTAGCAGATTTTGAAAAGTGCTGCCCAAAACAGAGTTTGAAAAGTAGAACTATTAATAATTAAATTTACTAAGATAGTAATAATTAACTAGAATGAAAGTAATTTGTTTTTCTCTCGAAGTGTTTGAGAGTACAATATTCAATTACGTACCTATATATATATCAAAATTTTGGTGTAAAAGGATCTTGGGACCTTAATACAAGAAATAAAAACTGATATTATAAAGAAAATATTGCAAAGAATATATGGAGTCCTATGATAGGTTTTTTTTTTTTTTTTTTTTTTTTTTTTTTTTTTTTTGCCTTAGGATCGTAAATCCATTTTTTGCTCCATAAATCATAATCAGATTTATGATTAGTTTGTGATTGCTGCGCTTTTGAAATAATTTCTACTTTTTGCTGTGCCTTTGATGGTTTGTGTGTGATCTGAAGTAATGTGACTTCAAGGACCAACTTGGAGATCTTTTGTGTTATTGCTTGGGCTATTTGGGCAGCTAGAAATCAATGGATCCATGATGACCTAAAGGTTTCAGCAATAGAGACTTTGGAGAGGCTGACCGTTTTTTTGGTGACTACCAAGTTTATTGTATGGCCGACTATGACCCAGTGGTTTTACGGCATAAAAGAAACAAACAGTGGATTAGACCTCCCGAAGGAAAGATGAAACTTAACACTAACGCTTGGTTCGAAGTGGAATGGGTTTCATAGGCATAGGGGCTGTTATCAGTGACTCAGATGGGACCATTTTGGGTTGTCAAGCAAAGAAAATACATAGCTCATTTTCTCCGTTTATGGCTGAGTGTCTTCTTCTCAGGGAGCTCTTATTTGCTAAAGATTTTGGGATTTATATCCAGATTACTGAGGTTGATGCAACATGAATTGTCCAAGCAGTTAAATGTGATGATTCGCTTGTATTATTATGGTTATCATTATTATATTTATTTTTATTTAAAAGTGAATTATTCAAACTCTGTAGTTTATAGTTTAATTGGGTGTGCAATTATTATCGGGCGATACTTGCAACCATGTGCCAAGTCTAATTCGCAAACGTTAGAAGAAGGAAAATTTTCTGCAACTTCAAGTTAGGAACCCGCTTGGATATGATATCAACATAATTCTTTATTTCGTACGTAACAAGAACTACTATAAGAGTTTTCATTGTTTTTATTAAAAACAAAATATCCGTTTCAAAATATTTTTTTTACGAAGATATTTTAATTTTTTACACTATTTTCTATATTATAATTTATATTTAGTTCACGTTATAACTGAACCTACATTTCAACTATAATATATAAATTTCAACTTCAACCATGATTTCAAACTGATGTTTTGAATTTGGCAACCGTGAATAAAACTAAATTAATTGATTAGCCGAGATAGTTTTGCCAACAAGCAATTCTCCCTACCTAGTTTATCTGCAACGATCTTGATCACATATTTGAATAAGAAATTCCCAAAAAAAATAATTTGATAAAGAACGGTCTACAGATCAGATGGCATATCCGTAACTTTTAGGATTTAAAAGGTCAGGTGTTTTGTCTCAGAACTGAATGGGGGCACGTATACATATGCATGGAAACAAATGATGAGGTCACCTGACTACTTTACTTGACTAGTTCATGTCTTCTCAATCTTGTCTGTAATTAGTGTGTTTTGGATATAAACCAGTCAGCAAAAGCTTGATAACAAACTTGTTGACTTCAATAATTTAGCACTTTGGGTCAAGTAACAAGGCATATTGGGGTAGCCATGGGGTAGGATTTGGATACGAATCTAATTGCCAAACAGCATACCTTTTTTTGAAAAATATATATATGTGTATCGACAACAATTAATATTGTAATGACTATCATATTTTAATTAGATTGACATCTATCGATCATTTCAACAACATACTCTCCCTACTCATTGTGCATATAGATGTAGAGTACCCAGAATTTAATTAACTCCATCTTTTATTTTTTTTTGTTTTTTCTTTTTAATAAAAAAGGCTAATAGATGCTAGTTAGGAGCTGGCAATTGGCATCGAGGTATATTAGCATCTAGTGTAAAATTGACAAAACAGAGAAAAAAAATTTAAACCATATTAAAATCTGAAAGCAAAAGAGGAAGAAGGTATTGCCTCTTGGTTTTTTATTTTATTTATTTAAGATCCCATTTTCCTGAGTTACAACTTATCCAAAACAATTCTTATAAAAACTCAAACTCATCCAAAACAAAATAGTAGATTCAACATTTTCTTGGCTTGGCTTAACTCTAAAGAGGAGAACTAGCTAGTACTAGACAACTTTGGTTCAAAAGATACGGTATCTTTAAGTAAATGGAGAGATGGATCTATTACTAGCTAGTGATGTTTTAAAAATACTCCGAAGCAATATACCACCGGGCCTTGAGTTTCCAAGGAACTTGAAGGAAGTGGGAAGAAAGTAAATTCACCACATAACTAGAATTATATTCGAACCAAAAATAATCCCACCACATAACTAGAAACTCGACCTTTGAATTTAATAATAAATCCAGGAGAAATTTGTTTCGATCATTAATCTCTTTGTTCTCAAAGATAATCAAATTTCTAACGTTCCACCAAAAAAAAAAAAAAAAAAAAAAAAAAGGAAGAAGAAGACAATAGCGGAGAGTCATATGCTGAAGACTTGCTTATTCATGAGCTTCTCCTTTAAAGCCAAACTTACAAGATCTTTGACTTCTCCATCAGGAAGAGAGAATAAACCCTTTCCTTTTCAAGGCTATCTAGGTTGGAATTTTTCCCGAGGAGAAGTTTCCCAACCATCAACGATCTACGAGGCTGAATGTAATTAATTATTCTAGATATTTTCTCTCCAATTAAGAGACCGAATTTGCTTTGTTCCTTTTGAAATCATAAGTTGTTTTAACAGTCAACTTGCCATCAGAGGAACCAAATTATCGAAATTATTACAAGAGGTTGAAACATGATAGATATCCTCAGCAAATCCCGAAATTAAAGGAGTTAATATAAATGGTCCGGAGCACCCACTTATATATAGTTTCTTAAGTACTAATTTGTTTTTAACAAACTACAAGTTACATCAGTGTTTATGAGATTCCACGCAATATAACTTATAACATAATTATAAGTTGTGACATAATTTGTTCTTTGTCAAATAATAATAGTTATTTATAAGTCTGTTCACTATAACCCGAAGTACATATGCTAGCGAAAAAATAAAAAATTAAAATTAAAACCCGAAGTACAAAATTACACTTGATCTTTCTCAGTGTCATCAGTCATGTTATTAGCACTTGTATTTATCCATCAGAATCTAGAGAGTTCTCTGTATTCAAGTACTTTATATTTTCATCGCGACACTTGGGCGGCTAGAAACTAAAACAACAGTGTCTCAACTGATAAATAGTTTCTTGGCTAATTTTTAAGGTAATAAGTCATGTTAGACTCCAACCTATTAATTGACAATTTGTTGTTTTGGTTCTTAAATTTTTAATTTTGATAAATTAATCCTTGAAATTTTATTTATTTTTTGACAGTTTTGGTGCATGACACTAAAAGTTAGTGAAATAGTTTTTAAATTAAATAGAGATAATCATATTCCTGTTGTATAAAAGCTGAAAATTTTAAAGAAATTGTTATAATTAGTGCAAATTTTTTTTAGTTTTCAAGGGTTAATAAAGAGTACCATGTCACAAGTAGTGTAACTTATTTTTTACTTATAAATTTCATATATTATCATGCAATTGAAAATATGATCATTTATTACTCGAAAAAAAAAAATGGATTACGTCTCCGAAAATTCAATTGTCAATTTTAGTATCAAGGACTAAAACTGTTAAAAAATAAAATTCTATTGATTAATTTGTCAAAAATTAAACATTTAGATACCGAAGTGACAAAATGTCAACAATTCAAGGATTAATATAGTTAATTACACCTATTTTTTATAAGTTATTATTTAGTTAAGAGTCCCATCACTACTACAAAATATGGATACCACGACGGTTTTTAACCGTCGTGGTAACATTTTCACGACGGTTTTTTAACCGTCGTGGAATCTTTTCAGATTCCACGACGGTTTTTTAACCGTCGTCGAAGGTAACAATGAAAAAAAAAATTTGCGAATTCGTTTCATTTCTCCAAACATATTTAAATCACAAAAGCGTCACTTTTTCCCGGAAAAGTCCCAAATTCATGCCTTACCCAACCAATTTAATTCAATCTAAAACACAACCACAATGAACAATCACTGATAATGTAGGGCATGGATTTTAGCCATTTCGGACGGAATATTCCCAACTCAACCACCTACAAAATCAACATTTTGGATTTTAGCTGAAAAATTCACAATCAACAAAATCAATATTTTGGACAAAAATTTCCCAAATTTGTTCATTACCCAAGCAATATACACTACAACTTACCGGCTTGTCGAGTGTGGGTACGGGCGGAGTGCGACGAGAGAGAGAGGGAAAGTTGTGTTAGTTCCTTGGTAGACCCGTCAGAGAATGGAGGAGGCCGCGTGAGTGGTGGAGGAGGCCGTCGGAGAATGGAGCCAAGAGAAAATTTTGAGAGGTGAGAAAGAGAGAGGAGGCGCGGTGAGATAAAGAGAGTTTTTTTTGGAGATTTTAAGTAAGGAAGGGAGCGGAGAGAGAGCGCACCGAAAAAATACAAAAAAACGGTCGTGAAAGGACAAGCTTCCACGACGGTTAACAAAAAACCATCGTGGAAGCACCAGGCTTCCACGACGGTTTTTAAAAACCGTCGTGGAAGCCCGGTGCTTCCACGACGGTTTTTGTTAACCGTCGTGGAAGCCCGGAGATTCCCCGACGGTTTTTAAAAACCGTCATGGAACCCCGGGATTCCACGACGGTTAACAAAAACCGTCGTGGAAGCTCGTCCTTCCACGACGGTTTTTTTGTTGTTTTTCGGCTCCGTGTTTTTCCGAATTTATGATGACGGTTTTTTTTTTAAACCGTCGTTGAATTTCCGTCGTGGTATCCATATTTTGTAGTAGTGCATTTTGTTCTGCCTTCAATTGTAAATCATTTATCATGACCAAACGGTTAATTAGATATCAACTTTGTTGTAATGCGAATGCGATGATTTCCGTATATATTTCATAACTAGTAAGGTCTCCCCCCCCGCCCCCCCTTCTTTTTAGAACATTAAGGCACATGACGTGGCACATGGGAATGTGGCTTAACCCTACGTGCATATGTAAACACACAAACATCACACCGTCACATAAGTGACCCCATTAAAATATGCCATATATATAAATATATGTATATATCATAATCCTTGTATGTACACGTTACTACAATAATACATAGAGTAGAGATGCCCATTATGAGCAAAATAGTAATCGTAGACCACTACTCTAATATATATAGATATAGATATAGACATTGCCACTTGAAGAAAGATCCAAAGGAACTAGAAGGCGGAGGGTTTGGAAGAAAGCAGCCAGTGGATGAAGCTTTGGAGGGTAGCAACATCAGCTCTATAGTGGTTTTGAGTGAATTCCAAGAGATCTGACCATGTGAAATCAGGGTACTTCCTTGGCCCTTCTCTGCAAACAAGATCTTTTGGTGGTCTCACCACTTTGTCCTCTCTTGGGCTCACAAAGAACACCAATGATCTCCTCACTTTTTCCCTGTTCACCACTGCTCTGTGTAGACAGCTCTTGTATCTCCCATTCGCCAGTGCCTGCATTACTCCTCATCATTATAAGCATCTACAAATTTATTTCGTACATTTGTTTATATATATAAGTGTGTGTGTGTGTGTATACACTTTGCTCCGCATATACAGAAAAATATATTTTAATCTTTTGTGTTGGTACACAATAAAGATTTTGTCATCGTGATCTTGATCTTACTTTCATAAACATATACTATAGATATTTCCTATCGCACAATCAATCTATTTCTTTCTATGAATTATAATCCCACCTCTAAAATTTGTAACATTTATTTCACGAGAAGCTATTTATGATCAGGGTCGGATTTATGTGCAAGCAAGTAAGGGATATAGCTCCCACTGAAATTTTTTTTTTCTTTTAGTTTTACCCTAAAAATTTATGGTTTTTTACTTTTCCCCCAATGAAAAGAAAAATTCTCTATAGAGCCTCAACTAAAATTTTAAGTTTTAATTTTTATATAATGATGTTATTATTTTAAAAAAAAAATTTGTGCATGGCCCCACTAAAATTTCTGTCCGGCTCCATCAGTGTTTATGATTAAGAGTAACACACCAAGCTAGCATAAAGCTATAACAATTATAAAATATTAACTACAATTTTGTTATAATAAAAGCTTATACTAGGTTAAACTCTAGTTATCTATGTTGAATAGATTCAACTATTACTAATTTAGAACCTATTAATATGACTACGCAAAACTGAACAACCTAACTCGAGTAATTGGGGTTGCGAGAGGGCCCCATCCCAACACTCGCAGTCCCGCCTAACCCAAGTTAGCTTTGCTCTCATACATGTCAATTAATAAGTGTCAAGCTTTTACAAAACAGCTACAGTCCGAAAAGCTGATCGACAGGTGGGAGCTCTTCTGTACATGTGATTACCAATTCACTTGGTCTTTTCAAAGAGCCTTAAGATCAACGTCCACATCTCATCGGTTGGGAGATCATAAATAAATACATGGGACCCACTCATGGCTATGGGTACCCCTTTCATTGCACATGCAGATTACTTGCAAAAACCTATGATTTTATTGTCACTATCTAATACAACATAACAGATAGCTAAACCATTTTTCATGGTCACAAGACAAATTAAAAAAAAAAAAAATCTAAATTTAGTCTTATAGCAGAAAAAATTCCGGGTTGTAACATCATTACATTTTTTTTTGACATAATATACACAAATTTTGTGACTAACTTCTAGTTATTTTTAGTTCCTTTTAATTTTCGACTTTCTATGTTAGAAGTACTTTTTCGGCCCATACATGCACATTAATTTTTAATTCAACCAGTTTAACTTGTCTTTTTAAATTTTATGTATGTTTTATAGGTCTTGCTGACTCTTCTTTTTATTTTTATTTTTATTTTTTTTTCAAGTATAGAGATAAGACACCCACTTTATAACTTTTAAAGAAGACCCCCAAGTTTTAAATCTTCAAGTATAGAGACAAGGCACCCACTTTATTAACTTTTAAAGAAGACCTCCCAAGTTTTAAATTTATAACTTAATTTCATGAACCCTCCATTCTCACCTGTTAAGTTAGTTCTAACAGAGTTTTTTGCTTTTATTTATAGAACTCTTGTAATGTTAATGTTTAGTGAAATGTAGCTTAGGAATCTAGCTTGATTTCTCCTATTAATTACTATCTATTTCCTATAAAATATATATATATACATACAAACAGAAAAACACAATATACATTAATGTGAATATAATTGAAATTAATCACATTACATACCATGAATGTATCACCAATGTTGATGACTAGAGCTTCTGGCCGAGGCCGGACAGCTTGCCACGTGTTGTTGGCAAAAACTTCAAGGCCTCCAACTTGGTCTTGGTGAAGAATGGTCAAGGAAGTTGGGTCAGAATGAGGGCCAGTTCCAAGAGTCAGGCCAGAGTTCTTGCAAGGTGGATAGTAGTTACATCTCATTATTGAGTCACTATCTTCAAAAAACTTCCTATAGTAGAGCCTATCAACTCCCAAACTTATGGCCAAGAGCTCCATTATCACTAGAGACAACTCTCTCATTGCTTTGCAATACTTTTGGTAAACCCACCTGTGCAATACCAAAATATCCCGACTTGATCGGCATTACTATAAACTATATATATATAGCAACATCATCATCATCTACCCGTCTTACATGATGTTATTGATGATTCAAAAAGTAAATATAAAGATGTTGGAAAATAAAAGAAACAAAGACATGTCCAAACAACGGTAATAAATCTAAAACACAAAGCAATGAGCCGAAGGCCAGTATTAGAGAATTGAGTCTAAACTCGCACCTGGAAAGTAGGTCTCGAATATGTCTCTGTAAAACTCTATATTCAAAAAACAATACCAAAAAGACCAAAACAGAAAAATAATACACACTTATCGAAAAGACGTTGGATAATTATGATTGGCACCTGCTTAAATATCTCTCTCACACTCATATATAATTGATAGAAAAGAAAATACATGAACAAAAATCCAAAAAAGAAATAGAAAGAAGATCTGTAGGGGATCCAGTAAAGCAGACAATCCAAAAAAAGGATGTCATTCTTTAAAAACTAAATTACATTAATATTTTGGGATTATTACTATTTTCATATACATGACAAGAGAAAGCAACTTACATCGAGAAACTATTACATCTTAACTAAAGATTGACACCTTCTGATAACTCTATACCCATCATCAACCTCCCCACTCAACCATTTTAAAAGGAAAATAATATTTAAATATATATATGTACTTCTTAAAAAAAAGAATGAGGTTGGGTGAGGCGGGGTTTGAGTTCGATAAGGCACGGGTTCAATCCCGTATTTTATACATATATAGTATATATAAAACTGTATCTGGTCATGTGATTAATTCCATTACAGTAGCGAATCGAATAAAATTTGTGAACGATTTTTTAGACTGTGAATGTGGAGCTAAAAAATTATTTTTTGGTCAAATTAATGCTTAAGTACGTGAGGGTTTGGTCATGAAAGGATAGGATAGGATAGGAGAGAACGAGGATGAGGAGTGGGGAATGACTTGTTTTTTTTCTCATAACAATGTACGTCAACGACGTCACTTGTCTTGTCGTTAAAAAAAAAAATCAAAACAAACAAAAGAAAAAAGAAAAAGCCCAGTCATGTCAAGATCATATATTTTCAATATTCGGAAATGAATTTTCCCGGTAAAAACAGTTAAAATATCTTTCCCTAAACGGTTAAATCATCACATGATTTATGTCGTCTAGTTAGCGATGTAAGATATAATATATATATATATATATATATTGTATCAATATATATATATACTCAAAATAATTTCTAAATATGTTTTAGAGTTTATATATATATATATATATATATATATAATGAAATCACTGAAAAATTAACAGTGGCAAAAGCGAGCATGCTCACTTGTGGTGCAATGTTATCATATTTCACGTCTATATTATTTTATCGGTTAAAATTTTTTTTTAAACTTTAATAAATGATAAGAAAGAATAACTAATATAAATTTACTGTAAAAAAATTGTTACCCTGTGTTGTTAAAATCTTCCCCCAATACTGATTTGAAGTAGTCAACAACTAGAAGCTCGGACTCGGAGTAGTCGTCGGTTTCTCGGTAACCAAACGAAAAGGTTTCTTTCCACGGCAACTTGGACGAGTACCGATCCGCATGGGCGCCGGAGTACCCTAAAAGACTCCCGGGTTTTCGTCGTGCCACGAGCTTCTTGCTCAAGGGCAAGCCGAAGATGGTGTCCATTTCTTTGTGAGCGGCGTCGATGAGGCTGAGGTCTACGCCGTGGTTGATCACTTGGAAGAATCCGTGGTTAAGGCAAGCGGTTCTAACGAGCTCGGCGGCGTGCTCGGTTTCTAACTCGTCTCCTCTTAAGAAGCCTTCTAAGTCGACAAGAGGCTCGTTGAGCTCTTCTTGTGTGCTGTGAACTAAGTCATCATGTGGCCAAACGTATTGGTTTGGCAAGTTTGTTTGCTTTTGGAGCATGTTTGAGTCGAATACTAGAACACCATTTTCATCTTTGAGCTCCATTGATGGGGGACACATGAAAACAGGTGAAGAAGTGCTTGTTGAGTCCATCAAGAGAGACATTTTGATGAAGTTGGTGTTGAAAAATTATATTTATATGGACCAGCAAATTAAGAATTAGCTAGAGGGAAAGAAAGGGTTCCCAAGATTTATAATATATGTATATGTCCAACATTCTATTTATAGTGCTACATTCATTACCACTATATATGTACTCATATATATATATATATATATATTATGGACGTCATATAATAGAAATCAAAATAAGTTTTGGAGACACTCTTATAATAATTCTATAAGGGGATTCTGAAGGACCTAAAAGATTTTTATTTTTATATGATTTAAATTAGATAAGTATATTATGTAACTTCCGTCTCATTTATTTTATATAAGAACCATATCTCATTTAAAATCGATATAATTAAGCTATAATTTTATGATAAGATGCATGTCTCATCATAAAATTCTCTGTTTTATACATGTTCATCAATATGTACACATGTATATCACAGTTTAAAAATACACATTATCAACGGCATAGTTTTCTTTATTTTATTAAATTTTTGTATGTATTATAGAATTTTCGAGGAACGATATGCATTGATTATTTGAGAAGATTATAAGAAAAATTAGGTAAACTTTAGTGTGGTTAACGCAACAGACAACAAGTTGAAGAGGTGAAGTTTGGGTTAGAATTCTTAGATTAAAATCTGAAAGTGTTTTTATTTCTTTTTTAATATAAGTGTGAGTGATATAATCTCTTATTGTAAAAATAAATTAATATATACATATATATATATATATATAGATATATGTATCTCTGTATGTACATGTATGTTTCAATATGGTACTTGAGAAAGGCCAAGGCCGTCCATTGGGAAGGTCGAAGCAAAAGGAGAATTTGGAAGGGTTATGAAGGAGAGCCAACAACAGAGACGAGTAGACGCCCTTTAGTCCCTTCAGTCACTTTCTCTTATCTTTGGAATATTCAACTAGATTATCAAATCTTCTACCCAAAAGAAGAAATAGAATAATAATAATAATAATAATAATAATAATAATAATAATAATAAAGATATAAAAAAGGAAAAAAAAAACTAGATTATCAAATCCGGGGCAGCAGCCAGCAGCTAGGCTCCTAATTCCTATCCTTTCTCTTCTCTCACTTTTGTTTGTCTCTTCTGTACTATGGCTATACTAATACTTGATGTTGCTTATTCCCAATAAGGCCCATTAAAATAATTGAAATGTAATACCATATATGCATCGATCAATTATTAATTTTTAACTCTCGTGAATTGGTGAAAATCAATAATAATGGTGGGTATATAGCAACTCTCTTATAAATGATCTTGGGGTTTTATGAAAAACGTATCAAATTATTTTCAAATGAATCTTAAATTATACTCCTAATTTCAAATTGATCCCTGATTTTTATTTTTATACATAACACTTTATTATTGCTCATTAACTCTTGATGAGATCAAGGTGATACATGTTTGATCTTTTAAAGTGTAAGTAGTTATACATAAGATATTCTTATCGTGTTAAACCTTCTTCATAAGGAAAAATTAGGTAAATTAATAGTTTTTAAGGTCTTCATCAGTAATCATTGATAACTGACTACAATAAATCAGTAATTTATAATAATTAATCAATAAAAGTTACATATTAATATTGATAATTGATTGAATATTTTTTTTAAATGTCCATTTTATTAATTCTACAAATCAATTGTTTATTAAAAAACTTCGTAAAAAAAAAAAAAAAAAACTATTTATCTACATATCTCAAAAAATGCCTATAATATAACTATGACGGATTATCCCTTCTTGATCTTTTTGCTCAACTAAATTTAATATTAGTGATAATATATTTACTTGAATTGCATGGATATTACTTTGTTAATTTTGTGATAGTAGAATAGTCCGACTATGATAATAAAAAATGTAGATGCTTTTGTTGAGTACAAATTTTCATAATCATCACCCACACAGGCATGAACTGAGGATGAAAAATAGAACTTAATATTATACAAAAAGGCCACGTGGAATCTGCATGTCTTGTTATGGAAAAACAGTTTAACCCATAATTATTGAGTTGGTCCAGGTCATGAAAATTGATTTCAACATGACAGGGGTTTCTTGGACTCATCATAATGGAGTTTTGAGATTATATGATAATTAACATATGGAATTTCAAATATATTTTTGCTAAATGACCTTACTTAATTAGATTGCACATTTAATCTTAACAAGCTCGTGCTAATTCTCATGCTTATCTGTTAATTGTTTGCTATTTTTCTGTTACCTTCATATCTTGTAACCGTTCTACCTTTTTTGTTAAGCAGTGAGATTGCCAAGCACTAAGCCAATAATTCTCATAGTTTAAACTAGAGCCTAATTATTATCATTTAATTAAGAGTTGCACATTAATTTTAACCATTTGCACTTCATTTTCATCACCTATATCATATCTTTTTGAAAGTGTCCAAGATAAAAGCCAAAATGTTCTAAAATATATGAGAGTTATAAGTCCCATTTATTAAAAAGAAATGAGGACTCCCAAATTTAAACTAATTAAGTGCTCCTACCTACTTTGAGAGTCCAGCGGAATTTTCAGAAATCGTTACTGAAGGATGACGATTCAGAATTTCATAACTATCTATCTAACTTATACTTTGAATCCTTTTATGATCTTATCATTTATATTTCTATTCCAATTAGTTGTTATAATATCTTTCTCCTTTATTTGTTACACCCCAAAAACATAGTAAAAAGTGTAACTTAGCCACTTAAATTTAATAGTACTTGAGTTGTGGTTTAGTAATAGTGGTTCAACACGGGTAATTTTGCACCTTTATGGAATAAATATCGAAAAGGTGCAACTAGTATCAAAATATTTCAGAAAAACCTAACTAGATTAACACAAGCATAAATCCTGCACTAATTACGCTCCAAGCTCTATTTTATTAAAGAGAAAAGAAAAGATTATACTAAAAAGAAGTAAAGAAAAGAAAATGATGCCAAATAAATGCAAAAAAACAAAAAGCATGTACGGTAGGTAATTTCAGACATGACTTTACTACAAAATAAAGAGTTCAAATATCTCCATCTCAAATTCAAAAAATGAAAAAAAAAAATAATAATAATAAGGAAAACTTGGAGGAGTAATACCACAAGTTTCGTGGGTCATATACACGGCACAAAATCTGAAAGAAAACTCTTGGTACTCTTCAACATGGTTTTGTTTGTTTGTGTACATTTACACACACACACACACACACACATATATATATATATATAATATGTGCATATATAATTACAAAGAAAAATAAGACAAATTGATGGTGAGACAGTTGTGTTTATGTACTTGTACAATGTATTATCGCACCCAAGAAAGAGATTAAACAACACACACACACGCGCACGCGCGCACCCACACATATATTTCTACGTACATGCTTTTCAAGGGCAGTGTGGGAGGAAGAATAGCCAAATTTGGTCGGGAGTCAATTTCCAATTTCCAATTTCCAACAACTATTGTCTTTTTACATAGCACTAAAAAACATGTGACCCCGCTGCTTCCTCTCCTTTCCCTACACAATTATTCTATTTTTGTTTTTCTCAAAAAAAAAAAAAAAGGAGATTTTCTCGGAAAGTACACTAGATAATTTGTAAAGAAAAAAAAAATGTTTTCCTCTTTTTCTGAAATGTTTTGTGTAAAGAAAAGTTTTGCACTAGTAAAAGAACCTGATTGTAATATGTAACAAGAGTTAACTACCCAGATTAGAGGTAGTAATATTAATGATATCAGCCCTTGAGAAAAGGACTTTTAAAGCCAAAACAAAGACCAAATTGGATGGCGATTGATCGATGTGATTGCTCACAACAAGCATTGTTTTAGACGGTTTTCTAACTCGGAAAAAAAAAATCTTATTGTAAGAGAAAATCCTATAGAAGTTTAATATATTAGTTCTTTGTTATAAATGGATAAGATGACAATATAATTTATCTCCTCGAAAATTTGTCTTCATACAGATTTCATTCGTAGTTCCTAACCCTTAGTTTTAATATGGATCAAGCTTTTCTTTTTCTTTTTTTTCTTTTTTTGTTCTTTTTTCGGGTTCTTCACATTAGGTTTTTAAGAAGGTCTATTAAAGGAGTAGATTATATTTGAACTAATATTTGGGGGTGAAATTACAAGATATTGGTTTCATTTATTTATTTATTTATTTATTTTTGTAATTATTGGAAGTGTGAGTTGTTAATAGATGTCAATCTAATTAGAATATGATTTTGACATCAAATGACGTATCTTTATTAAAAAGAAAGAAAGAAAGAAAGAAATAAAAGGAGAAGAAACAAACATCATTTCCTAAAATGTATCGATCCGACCATAACTTGAGTTTGAAGTTGTCGTCTTCTTTTTAAGTCATTTAGCAGGTGGTCTTGCGTCACAACTATGTATGGCGTTTGGCTTTCATGAAATAAATTTTTGATAAAAGCGAATTTTCCTGCACTTCGACAATCAGTATCACTTGTCTTGTTTCGAATCAATTATACATATATATATATATAGTACTATATATACAGTAAACAAGATATGGTATCAAATATGTAGCATTGATCTCGCTGCACAAATTTGGAGTTTTTTTGAGCAATTTGACCACTTAATTAATTAATCAGGAAGATGGACCCCGGAGCCGAACGCTAGGGTTTCTCACATTTTTTGAGAAGGCAATTGTGCGGTTGACAAGCTTGTTTTTATTATTATTTTTTTATTTTTTATTTTTTGGATTTCAAGAAAACAACTTCTGCTAATGATCTAATACATTAGATTTGTTTCTTTGATCTGTTAATAGAGATATGTCTCCTTTCTCTTTCTATAGATTTCCTCTATTTAGATTATGTGTATTATGACGGGTTATCTAATTAGTTTTATTGGGGGGTGGGGTTTTCCTTTTTATGTTTTACTAGTATAAATGCTCTTTTCTATTTTAAGATTTTCCTTCTATGTTTTATAGTAAGGTTTTCAGTAAGATCTACTATATGACAACTAATTTACAAAGGTAGAGTTTGGACTTAATTTTCTAACGTCAGTTTTAGCTAATTTTGTGGTTTTCTTTGTTTGGATGAGATTTTCCGTTAGGATTGTCTGTTTTCAGTTTTGCTTTGCTTTAAACAATTGTAATTTTTAGTTTATTTTAACAAACTGCATTAGAAATTTGGTGTGGGAGTTGAGATGGAAATTAATAATTCCTTTTTTCTTTCAGTTCTAGAAAAGCTCCAACGAATGTGGCCAGGCCAGTTCATGTTCACACACGTACACACACACACACACACACACACACACACATATATATATATATATATGTATATAAATATAGTTTGTATACTTTCAATCGCATGCTATCATTGTGGTTATACAATATCTATAGAGAGAGAGAGTTCTAGAGAGATCGGCGATTTTAATAATATACGGTCTTGCATGCTTTAATCATAAATCAGTTTCAAATCTGTGCTTTTCGAGTACATAATTACAAATTTCATTTGTTATTATTTACAGAATTATTTGTGCTGTGATATAAGTGAATTTTGTTTTTCTTTTTTTTTTTTTTAAATTATTATCTTTCATTTTGACCATATCATGGTGACAAAAATATATATTTAATGTGGAGGTTTTGTAGTCCGATGGGATAGTTAATTACATCTCTAATATTTAGATCAAATAGTCTAATATCAGTTTTTATCCAAAAGAAAAAACAGTCCATAAGTTTATGAAAATTGCTTTCAGAAAAAGAAAATGAGCACCCACAATTATAACGGAAAACAAAAAACAAAACAAAATCACAATAGTCGGAAGTCAGTCTCAGAAAACTAAGTCTTAACTCGCATCTTAAGAATATGTCTTGTTTAAAAATCTATAATAAAAAATTAGTAGAAAAAAGCTTCATGAAAAAAAAAACACATATTTACTTGTAAAATCAACAAATTACGAAATCTAAAACAAAAGAATCCTACAATTTCTTTATAAATCATTAATGCACAGAAATCAAAAGCAGTGAAGCGCCAATTAAAATCATCAAAGTGAACTGAATTCCTTTCCATATATACATATATATATATAAATAATATCATTATATATTGATTATCAAATAATATTATAAATATATATATATAAGCTAAATGTAGTGAGAGTGATAGATAGTAGTATACTACTGTGTTAGATAGCTATAAGTTAGGCAAATCAATGTGGGGCCCTAAAATATTATATGGTGACCAGAATTTTCGAAGAAGACAACACATATATACACACACATACAAACATACATACACACATATATATATATATGACTTTGAAAAGGAAACCTAGTTAATTCCATTTCCCCGTATGAATAATCCTATACTCCTAAGACCATGCCCAAAATAGAGACAGGACGCCAATTCAATATTGAAGAGGGATTTTCTTCTTCTTCTTCTAATCTTCTTCTTTTTTTTTTTTTTTTTTTTTTTTTTTTTTTGAGGTGGGAGTTTTGGTTAGGAATTTATTTTCCTCTCTCTTGTGAAAAAGAAAACGTCACAATTAAAATTAAAAAAAAAAAAAAAAGTCACTACTCAATGGTGTAAAGGTCTACTTCAAGCTCTGCTCTTGTCTCGTGTCCCCACTTTAGTTGGGTTTTTGCAAGCAAACCCCAATGGTGTTTCATGTGCCATGCACGTGAACAAGTACTGAATATGACCGAATCTAGGGCCCATTTTCGAGCTAGTTGTTGCCCCGGGGTCTCTTTTAATTTTCTTCACCAACTTTATATATAAAATATATATCTTTTTGGCGTTACTAATGTACAGAAACCAAGAAACGTCAAGATCATAACATATATGGGATAAAGTTCTTGAAGTGCATATTTTTGAATATGATGTCTGTGAATATGATGTCTGCAACCACCCACATTATTGCAACTTGCAACTGCTCTCATGGTTGTTTCAAAATCCTGCTGGGACTAGTTCTGCGGGTGAAGAGGAAACTGGAATCATGAAACTTGAAGACATGGACTATTACAGTTTTAGGGGATGTTCAACATGTCATGAATCATCCAAAAACACTCCTTACTTTGTAATGTCGAATCTCTCTATTATTTTCTTTGTATAGGCTTCCTCAAGCCCTTTGTACTCAATCTGTTCATGGTGGAAACTTGGGCACTACAGAAAACGACTGCACCCCTATAAATTTATGTGTCTTTATACTTTTACGCTATTTAGGTTTTTTTTTTTTTTTTTTTAACTTTTTGGAACGATCTCAGGCCTGATCAATCATCAAATGGCCTTCATATCGATTATATTTCCCTCTTCATATATTTTATATGTTAATACAAAATGCTATTAAAACAAATATCCTTTTTGGTCTAATGGACATGAAGAGGGGGCATCGGGGAAAGGCTTTAGGTGAAGGGTTGTAGGTTAGATCTCTATATATCGCACTTGTAATCTTTATTTATGTACAAGTTATACAACTACATGTCATGAATCCTTCAAAAACACTCTCATTCCCTTGTAATCTCGAATTTCTTTATATTATATATATATTTTTTCTCTAATGCTACCTCGAGCCCTTTGTACTTAAATTATTTATACATAGTGAAAACTCAAGCACCACAAAGGATGTAACTCTTATTTTAGGAGTGAACCTATATGTCTTTATTTACTTTTATGATATTTAGTAAACAAATATCCTTTGGTCTAATGGGAGCAGGATTGGAAGGGCCATAAGTGAAGGGTTGCAGGTTTGATCCCACCCATAATTTTTATTTTTGATTTACACATGACACATGTTATAAGTACATATATTGGTGGTAGCTATTAATGGAAATATAGATATTATTGCATGAAACAATGGATGCATGCACCGCTCCAATCTAGGAAATTATTTTTTCGGTTTATCATCCTTCAAAGGTTTTTTCTTTGTTTTTAAAACTTTGTATGAACCTTCTTTTTAATCTTCTCTATTACTAAATTTGAGTTGAGAATGTTACAAGAGGTAAGCTTAAATATTGATCCAGGTAGATGTGCTAAGTTATCGGAGTTCTAACTTTTACAGGTAAAAAGAAAAAAAAAAAACAAACAAACTTAAAGTTCAGTATTGAATATGATTAGAAAAGGTAAGTTTGTAACATTATTAGCTGTTGATTTCCAACATTTTACCATCCTGCCGTGAGAGTAATAATATCTTTCAAATTTACCTAATTAAAGAATAAGATCAAATATTGGTGCCAACAAAATAACCAAAAAAAAGTTTGTGTCATTAATACTATTAATGGACTAGGTTTCAAATCATCGTATATATTATCACCAATTATATGGGTATAATAAGTTTAAAAAAAAAAAGTCTATTTGATATCTTAGATGCTAAATGATATGAGGATCAATCTCCCAAAAAAAAAAAAAGAAAAAGGATTATTCTAGGGGGGGAAAAGATAGAAAGAAAGTAAAAGAAAAGAAAAATGATATGACGATTGTAATGTCATGAAATTGAACTATACATATTTTAGATGTATATTTACGTTTCATCATTTTCCAAAAAAAAAAAAAAGATATTTCACAAAATTAATTATGCGACATTTTGGTATCCCCTAGTTTACCAACATCCTCCCCTCATATTCAATACATAGTTATATATGATAATTCAATCTCGTTTAGACCGGTCTGCTTGAGCATTAGTATTTGAAACGGATATAAAATTAAGCAATAAAATGATATACATATATATATATAAGGTCTTATCTCTTATGAATAGATACATCCGATAATTATTATTTTGCATTCAAGAAAATATGTAACAACTAATTAATTTACATATAATTTTTTATTTAAAATTTTATTATATAATATAAAAAAAATTATAACCGTCGCTTTATAGAAGTGGCATATCCTATCAACATATATATGAACACTTTTATAAAGGGGTTACACGACGTATAAATATATTATGAACTGGACCCAATTAACCATAGGAAGAGTGCCTTCAAATATTGTCTACCATTCAATGCCAGCTGTTTTTTTTTTGGGTGATAATTCAGCTGTGTATGTTTTATTTAATAAAAATGAAATAGAAATGTGGTTTGTGGATGCTTTCCCAAAGAAAGACAGATAGAGACTGCTTTTACATAGGTTCTTTGTATACATTGCAGCCCTATGAGGTTATCAAACTACTTCCAGACAGTTTATAATCAATGGGACCAATCTTCATGTTTCCATAAATATCTCTGCTATCTTTGGAGCTGTTTTTACCAAAAAAAAAAAAAAGTCCCCTTTTTCAATAGTGTGTTCGCACTATTACAAAATGTGAATTCTACGACGGTGCTTCCACGACCTTTTTAAAAAAAACGATCGTGGAAAATGCACAAAAACACGGAGTGGAACAGAGTTTCCGAAAACCGTCGTGGAATCCGGCGCTTCCACGATGGTTTGGAATAACCGTCGTGGAAGCTCCATGCTTCCATGATGGTTTTTAATAACCGTCGTGGAATCTAGAGATATCACGACGGTTAAAAAAATCGTCGTGGTATTTTATCTAAAATTTTGAAAAAAAAATTTAATTAAAAAAATTAAAAACCGTCATGGAAGCTAAAGATACTATGACGGTTAAAAAAACCATTGTGGTATCTCAATTAAAATTTTGAAAAAAAAATTTAATTAAAAAATTCTTTTTTTGAATTTTTCACCCTATCACGACGATTTTTGGGAAAAAATCATTGTGGTAGGTCAAAAAAAAAATTTTGAATTTTTTACCATATCACAATGGGTTTTTTTTTTTTCTTCAAAAACCGTCGTGGTAGGTATGAAGTCAGGAATTTTGAAAATTTTTGAAATTATTCAACTTTTTGAAGCATATATTAAAACCCAAAAAAATACCATCTTTCTCACCCCATTACATTCCGAGCCTTTTTCACTCTCTAATACAAACTCTAACTCCAAACCCAAAGCCGTCCATATCCTCATCCATCCATTTTTCTCTCTCCGCTCCCTCTCTAACCCCATTACATTCCGAGCCTTTTTCCCTCTCTCTCTAGGTGTCATTCCTCCCTCTCTCTCTAACTCCGAGCCTTTTTCCCTCTCCCTCTCCCTCTCGCCGCCATTCCTCCGACCCCTACATTTTATACCATTCCGCCCGTACCCACACTTGACAATCCGGTAAGTTGAAATGTATCTTCCTTAGGTAAGGTACGGATTTGGGAATTTTTCGTCCAAAATGTTAATTTTGTTGATTGTGGTTGTTGATTGTGAAATTTCCATCCAAAATGTCAAAAATCCACGATGTTCCTTCCAAAATGTTGATTTGGTTGATTGTTGATTTGGGAATTTTTCGTAGAAAAATGTCCAAAATCCGTCCTTTCTGTGATTGTTGATTGTCGTTGTGATTTAGATTACTTTAAAATTGATTGGATAAGGCACGGATTTGGGAATTTTCCAGAAAAAATATTGATTTTGTGAGTTAAATTTTCCGGATTTGCCACATGTGGGAAATGAAATGAATTCGTAAATTTTCTTTTTTAGCGGACCCTACCATGACGGTTTTTTCAAAAAACCGTCATGATAGGGGGACCTACCATGACGGTTTTCTTGGAAAACCGTCGTGGTTTTCCGAAAAACCGTCATGATAGGGGGACCTACCATGACGGTTTTCTTGGAAAACCGTCGTGGTGGGTCCATCTATCACGACGATTTTTTACGTAAAACCATCATGGTATGTTCTTAAATATCCACATTGAGGCCCTTGTTTTTGCCTATTCTACGACGGGTAAAAAACCGTCGTGGAATCTTAAAAATTTCCAGGACCCTGGATTCCACGACGGTTAGAAAACCATCGTGGAAATGTTACCATGACGGTTAAAAACCATCGTGGTATCCACATTCTGTACTAGTGTCAGTAGGTGAGAAAGATGGAGAAAAATAGGTAAAGAGATTTTTGAAAGAATTTTGATGTTATAGTTAATAAAAGAGAAAAGAGAAGAGAAAAAAGAATGTATTAAAGAAGAGATTCTTAAATCTTTTAAAACATTCCAATTTTATTCTATGATAAATTAGAGGGATTATTGGACCGATTTTAGCTTCTAGATAAAATAGTTATTTTACAAATAAAATCTTTTTTTTTTTTTGTCATTTTCCTTGTTTTTTTTTTTTTTTTGAATTTAAGGGTAAAGGGATTCGAACTTTGCATCTTAAAGTGAATTCAGATGTAGTATTACCGTTAAATTATGCATACAACCATCATTTTCCTTGTATTTCTATTCCAAACAAAAGAGATATTTAATTTTGCTTTCATACCAGACATCACGAAAAAATCTTTACTTTCTTTCTCATTTCCTTCACATAGATTATGACCACAACCATCAATTTCCCTTGTATTTCAATCCCAAATAAAAGAGATGATTTTAATTTTGCTTTCATACCAAACATCATAAGAAAAAAAAATCTTTACTTTTTTTCTCATTTCCTTTATATAGATTATGCATGCAACCACCATTTCCCTTATATTTCTATCCCAAACAAAAGAGATGATTTTAATTTTGCTTTCATACCAAACATCATGAGAAAAAAATATATACTTTCTTTCTCATTTCCTTCACATAGGTTATTTATCACTCTTTCCTATTTTTGTCTCTTTCCTACCAAACATGCCTAAAGAATTGAAAACCAATAATGTTACACCAAGTTTACAAAAAGCTAATTAAGAAAATCCTAATATTCCTTTTACAAATTTTATTTGCTCGTTTTGGATTTTGTTTCTGTCTTTCTTTCTTTTAGTTTTCTAACTCCTTTTTTATTTCCTTTTTAATAAAATTTTCGCTTATATAAAAAATCAAAAGAAAAGCTAAGAAGTAGCAAACCTCTATGGGTGAGTGTGTGTAGCCGCATATTTTATATATATATATATATATATATATATATATATATATTCTATAGCACGTATAGAATCCTTGATAATTATCGTCTTGAACAATACGAATAATATTCATGTGAGCTTCAAGTGCGTCTCAAAACACCAGATAAATGGCGTGTGCCCATGAAGACTAGTTTTAGCTCATGAATTGGTTGAGTGGAAACGAGAGGGAGACGAAGATGTAGGAGGATTTATAGAGACGAAAAGAAATCTTAAGTTATTTGATAAACAAGAAATTGAGAAGAAATAAAGCCGTATATCCATAGGATAGAATATGTTTAATTTATTCTTTTCAATTTTGAAAAGAAAAAAAAAACGAGAGAAAAACTTGAAAAAAAAAGTGCTATGTAAAGTAAATATTTTTATTAAGGATAAAAAAACTTGAGTCCCAAACTATAAAAACACAAATATATAAGGGTATTGAGTCACTCCACTTAATAAGTTAACATTTTAAGATATAAGCTCAAAACCTTATAAATCTCAAATTCTTCATGGTATTAGAGCACACAAAACTCCACCGAGTGGTCTGATCCATCCAATACAAGATTTGTACTTCAAAAAGAGCACCATCATATAGGACGTGTTAAGGGAAGAAAGAAACCCGGGTCCCATATCCTAAAAGCAAAACAACAACAATACACATATAAAGGTATTGGATAATCACATTTAACATGTTAACCTTTTAAAATGGAAGGTTAATCTCTTATAAGTCTTAAATTCTATATTTTTACCTCAATTTCTATTCTGGTCATCTTTTTATATGAGGTTATAAATTGCAAATTGCACTATATATTACGTTTTCTTTTATCTTTTCTTTCTCTTCTGCCAAACAATATAAAAGAAAACATTTCTCAATTTTTCACATGGGCATTTTATTTTACCTTTCTTTTTATTTACTATCTCTCTTATCAAACATAACATTAGTGGTGAAATTTTTATTTAAAAAGAAAAATCGTCAAAAATTTCCCTCATTTTCATCTGATTCCCTCACTAGCTCTCTGGCAATATCAAGCCCACGGCCACCATTCAAAATGCCGAAAGTGTCTTCAAGCAAAAAAGAGATCAAGACATGTCTAAACCATATCAAGACATGTCTAAACCAAAGCTTAACCACTACTCCTGTAATTTTGGCAATTGGCATTCTTTGAGAAAATGGAAAAAAGTTTGGAGGAACCAAAATCCAGCAAAAAAGAAAATCCAATATAAACCTCAATTATTTCTGACATAATCCAGTACGCGGCTTTTTAATTCCAAGAAGAAACTTTAAATGAGGAAAAATAACAGATCTACAAACTTTTTTCTATACAGAAAATAGAAAGAACATCAAACTCAAAGAGAGAAAGAAATATAGACAAGCATTGTGTCGACAGAACAAAGATCCTTCCATTTAAAAAGTTTTTTTTTTTTTTTTTCCCTTTATAAGAACTGTGAAGATTTAAGCTAGTTTCCATTTGTTAGAGAATGATAATTGCTTTCTATTTAGCTTTTAGACTAGTTTATTTTTTCCTAAAGAATCATAATTAGTTCATGTTTAGCTTTTAGTCTAGTTACTTTTGGAAAGAATTGTACTATTTACACTTTCTCCTCTTTAATTAACTTTCACATGTTATCAGAGCATTCACAAGTTCTCATGAACAAAAGCCAAATGACAAAACTCGTCACCTAAACTTCGTACCAACCCTATCTCAACTTTCATCAAAGTACGTTTAACAATGCTATTCAAAATGCCATCCAACATTCAACCCCGAAAAGTGTCAATTATGTGGACCACAAGACCACACCATCAAGCAATGCCCGTCAAATACATGCCAAGAAACGACCTTGGCAATTGTAAATTACATGGACAATAAAATCGCTCCACCAAGTAATGCCCTTATTCAAATATACATGTCGAGAAATTATCAACCATCACTTATCACCTCAAGCTCATTTTGCCTCCCACATGCCACATGCACCCATATCCAATAGGCTCCTTGATTTTAGAGCGTCATATCATAATATTGCCTACCTCAACAACCACTCCCTTTACTCTAACTACACAAGTTACGATGACATTATCATTTGTGATGACACCAATATCTCTCCATCGCCCACACTGAATCCACAACTCCTTTTTTCCTTCTAAATATTTTCTTCAATTTCGACTTAATAACAATAATGCCTCTACTGAGTTTTTATCCATTTCCTTTTCTATGAAGGATCTTCACACAGGACAATACAGATGCAAGGTAAGACTTAAAGGTGGTGTCTGCAAGTGGCCTCAACCTCCCTTTGTCACTACATCATTGCTTTCTTTCTCCACCATTAAAGCTCCTATCTCTTATTGACTTGCTCGCCTTATCACCTTTTTATAAAAAAAATCTTAAGTCACTTAGTCTTCTCAGATTTTTTTTTTTTTTTTTTTTTTTTTTATGTAACTCATGTCCTTTTCATAAAGACACAATTATCATTTTCAAAATCATCCTTTAACAGTTCAACCCTTCTAGAATAATCAAGCTTTTATTATGATGTTTAGAGTTCTCCCATTTGTTAGCATGATGGTTTTAAGTATTACATTCACATAAAATACAGTTACTCCTTTTGTGAAAAAAGCCATTATTGCAAAAATTGGTAAATACAACCATTTATCATTAAGAATTTCATCTTATTTTATGGATCATTATGCTGCTATAGTTTGCTAAATCCTATCAAATAAAATCTGATTTTTAACCAATTCAAATCCATTGTTCATTTTTCTAAAAATCCATTATTACACTATATACCCATAACGGGGTGAACACATTACTCTAGAAAGTTTCTTGTCTACAATGGAATCTCGCATCTTACAATATCTCAGGAACACAGCTGGCTTTTTGAAAAATATCATTTTTTATATCGTTGAAATGGGTCTCACTCTTCTTCATCATGCCTTCATCCTTATCAGATATTGAGAACACTTCTGAAACAGTTATCTATCGCATTAATCGCATTCCTAAAGTCTTTTCATGTCTTCTGCCTTTGCAAAGCTCTTTCGTCATCCTCCAAACCGAAACTCTAGGTATTTGGGTATCTATGCTATCCATGACTTCGGCCATATGCCTTCAACAAGATTGAGCCTAATTCCATTCCATGTATATATGTTTTTGGTCTATTCACTTACCCAAAATGCTTACAATGCTATGGCGTTAGTGCTCGAAAATTTTACATTTCACGGCATGTTACCGTCGTTGAAAATGGTTAGTATTGGATATGCGCACAAATGTGACATTTGTATGATAATTAACATATATATATGATTTATAAAAAGAAATTGAATAACAATAATTACTTTAGAAGCATCTGCTAGTAACCCCAACAATTCCTTCCCAAAATCATCCGATCCCCAAGCATTCACTGGTTAAACTGTTTAGACTACAAAAGTTCTCTCGAAACAAGGTAATTCTCCCACGTACAACGACTCTACCTACTTCCGGCCTTTCTTTACCTTCCAAAAATAATTCATTACTTTCCCACTCCCTTTATTATCCCAAATGGCCTTTCCAAAAATGTCCTACGTACCAAATCCATTCTGCCCGCCCCACCCTCGACCAGCGGCGCAGCCGCGCCGCATTTAAATCAATATGGACAAATGTCCCCAATCATATTTTTAATATTGTACCTTCATTTTATAAGAAAAATTACAACTATGTCCTCACTCAAATTTTGAGATTTTAATTTTTATTTCTTAAATATTTTGTGGAATTTAGTTATGCTTACATTCAATTATTACAATATATAATTACATCCTTCTTTAAGAAAAAATATCTCTTGAAACCATTTTATCTTTATATTTTTTTACAGCGCTAGCTCTTATTGAAACCATTTTCTGGCTCCGACACTGCCCTCGACCAATTCCTTAATCTACCTCCCTCTCCCAACCCAATAATAATGCCGAACCACCCTATCCTAAGCCTCCTATCCCCATCTCACCTAACATACAGCCCACTCCTCTCTCACCATGCATACACGTTCAAAGAACAACATTTTCAAACCTAACTCAAAATACCCACTCCTTACTATACTTAGCCCATGCCTAGCCCAACCTTCGAGCACACGTGTCTCAAGCCCTTAAGTCCTCATAATGGAAAAAAGTATATATGTCAGAGAATTCAATACCTTACAGATGTTATGGAATATACAGAATATATCTTCTACCCTTATCTTATTATTTGTTCCAGTTCTTTTTATTCATTGATATTATCCAAATTAGTGAGTGTGTGTGTGTGTGTGTGTGTGTATTTGTTGAATAGCGGCAATAATGGGATTTTAGAAAATAAATTGGAAGATAAAAGAAAACAAATGAAGTCTCTTGTTGGGCTTGGATCACTCTTAGGAGGATGCTTACGTGATAGGCTTGCACAGGATGCTAGGGCTGCATAAAAATTAAAAATTAAAAATTAAAAATTAAAATAATAATAAAAGAAACTGATTCAACCGAAATAACTGACCTAGCTAATCGCATCGGGAATTAGACCGGCTGACCTCAACCAAAGTCCCAAAGTCAAATAACCGAACTGAATTGAACAGACCATGCGGCGATCGATTATTGTTCTACGCTCGAAAGATTTGATTAAAACCGAACTGCACCGAACCTCTAATTAAAAAAAAAAAAAAAAAGAAAAAAAAAAAGAATTCAAGTTTGCATGGGCAAGGGTTCGAACGGCCTAGCTTTTGGGATGAAATAGGCACTCACTGCTATCAATCCACTTTTCATAAAACTGAGATCTATATATATAATTTGGTTGTCGGTAATATAAGATACAGAATTAGAATTTAACGGCATTGAGATTCACCAATATCCTTTTTGGGACAACTGACTGCGTATGGTTCCATTTAGATCCCTATTTCATGAACAGAAAACTGCAACAGTGATCGGCGTTCTTCGGAATGGCTGCTCGTGGAACTAGCACTGGTGGAGTTGAGTAGGGATTTTCAATAAGGGTTAGGGATTTAGTGGTAATGAAATTTATTTTGTGAATTGATTTATGGCTGAAATTTATGACTTTTAGTTGTGTTCGTTAAAAATACTCCAATTTTTTTTAATGGATGGAGTTTTTTTTTTTTTTTTTGTGTAAATTTTTTGATGATTTTGTAATTGATTTGTTATTATTTTTGTTGTTTGTTTGTTTGTTTTTTTTTTTTTGGGGATCTTGTGGAAGTTTTCGCTCTAATTTGTTTTGTAATATGATTTTTATATTGATTCAATAATTAAAATGATGGATAATGTTCTTTATAATATTAAAAGCAATCTGTTAGATTAATGAATTATAATATTCATTACTATTAACGAATTATAATCCTTAATATAATGTTCTTTATTCTATTATACTAGAATACACTCTAGTGATCAGAGATCGACGTCGGCAACTGAGACTGTGTTACTGTTAAAAATATTCTATTATAATACTCTTCGGTGACCCGTGTCCTATTGGGAACTACAAATTTATTACCAAAAGTATTCTGGTAGACTGCTAAAAGTTTTGTGCCGAAGTACTCTCTAATGATGGGTAATGAGAACCGTCGATAGGTACTTTCTAATACATTTGTCAATGGTAATAAACCAAAATACCTTTATGGCTAGTCGGGGGTAGTTCTAAAAATACATATTATGTTAATATTTGACTTCTTATAAGAGATTAAAATCCTAAAAACACTACAGATTTAACAATATTTCAGAGATGTGCTCTTTGAAGAACAATTTTCAAAATCACCCTTGTATTAGTGAATTTAGCCATGATACATAATGGGTAAATTTCAAAAAAATATATATATATATATAAATTTAAAGATTAAACCGTCGGTTATAACTGACCAAAACTGATAGCGTGGACAGTTTTTTTTCTTTTTATTTTTTATTGTTTTGTAAACAATCAGTTTCAATGGGATTGTTTGGTCGAGAACCAACCGAACCGACTGATATTCACTCCTAGTTGAGGATGCAATTCGTGACTTGTTATCTATATCTATACTAAAAGAGACTTATTTTGGACGGTCCTGTTCATACCTCGGTCCAAAACAGCGTTTGATGATTCTTTTTTCCTCTCCTCTCCTTCTCATTTTTCCAGTTTTGTAATTGTTTGTATAAAGAATAATTTGTACGTCACAATGGTTGAGTGGTTTAAGCGGCAGGCTTAAATTCCTCTCTTGTTCAAAGGGTGTGGTTTTGAATCCCACATCTAATTATAATGCTTTGTTTTGTTTCAATTTTTTCCTTTTTTTCCCTTTTTTTTTAAAGATAAACATCCTCTTGTTTTAGCCAGAGAGAGAGAGAGAGAGCAATCACTTCCTACCATATTTTTTTTTACTTCATTTTGTTTTAGAAAAGAGAGAAAGCAAACAATTTACACCACATTATTATATTTTCGACTTTAATTTTTTCATATTTCAAACTTTTTTTTATTCCTTTCTTGAAATCCTACTTCTGACACGTTCGACTACTTTTCCCATTTTTTTTAATTAGTGGTGAGTTCATGCATAATTGGGAAAAAAAAAGTCAATCAAATGGAAAGTAGTTGAATGGGTTATATGAAAAAAAAAAAAAATTAGATAGAGATACAATTGAGAAAAATAGTTTCAATTAAGGGTAAAAAAATGAAAAAAGATGAAAGAATGAAAAGAAAATAAAAAAGAAAAAGAAGAAGACACCACATGTCAAGTGAGTAAGGTAACACTTTGACTCTTTTAATATAATAATACAATATAGTATAAAAATAAAAATAAAAATAACGATAAAGATAAAGATAAAGATAAAGATCGTATTTCTGTTATTTCCTTTTAATATTCAACTGCATTTTGCTTTCATCTAAAAAAATGAAGAAGAAAATAAATATATAGACAATCGATTCCCGATTTTGAAATGAGCATTTTCTTTTGCTTTTCAATCTTTACTTTGTATCATCATTTTAACTCATTTCTTTAGCCAAAATCAAAAAAGGGAAAACAAATAAAAAATAAAAAAAATAAAAAAACAACCATACACACACGAGTAGACAATCAACTTTGATAATGGTAACTAATTTATTTCATCTTTTCAACTTTATTTTTAGCCACAAATTAAAAAAATAATAATAATAATAACAACAACAGCACGAGCAAAGCAAACAAAAAACAAAATTAGTAAAGTTTTCAACTTCAATTTGTTTGACCTTGTCTACCAAATTTATTTATCTTTGCCAAAATTTAGAACACAAGTATAGCAATTTGAGCAATCAATCCCTGGCTCTCTTAGATTTTTTTACAACATTTAGAAAGTGTAGTAACAATATCAATATTTTATGTGATTTTACAACAAGCGTAATTTGTTTTTTAAATATATTATTTTAACTATTAGGGTTATATATATTTTAATAACTATTAAAAAGTCGCAATATTCATCCATGTAGTATAAATTGATTTGCCGAAACCCAAGATGTCTTGCGCGTGCGTGGGGGTTATAGTTGCGGAGACATATGCGGAGATGGTACCGCAAGGCGCCGAATAGTTCTAAATTGTTAGGTTTTTTTGTATGTTGGCATCTATGGTAATTTTGTTAGAAAAATCAAAAACAATATTTTGTGACCTAGCTTTAGGAAGTTGGGTAACTTACTTATTTTAAAGATATGACTAGCTGTTTATTTCGAAGTTGGGTAAGTTATTTGTTCTGAAAGCTGACATACGTAGTGTATTTGACTTGGTTTACATAATCTACAAATTGATAGTTTCTATTTTAGTAAAAATCAAGTATGATTACGTGCATTGAATTGGAAATTATTTTGGGATTTCATTTTAAAAAATATTTCTAATTTGAGTAGGTTTCCTTTTCCTATTTAAATTAGAAATTCAAACTTTCCCAAAAAGAGAAGAATCTTGCATTTGAAATCTGAAATATTGGAAGATTTTATTTCTAGAGTTTCTTGAAAGTTTTTCGTGATTAATCAGTAGGTATTATGAAAGAAATTTACATATTTAAATTTCATAGTATTTCTGAAAGTGTTCCAACATATCATCAAACATTTTGAAATTTAAATTATTTTTTTAATCCGAGATTTTGTGAAGGTTGTGTGGTTGCTTATTTATAGTCTCAAAAACAGATTATGGAATACGACTACAAAGATTGTTTTATAACATATTTTGAGACTTCATCTTTTGACGTGATTTTTCGTTTTTCAGGAAAAGAATTTAGAGTCTTCTAGAGGAAACGGTATCATTCGTCGGGATAGGAACTTGAAGCTTTTGGGAGAAACCATTTTTAGTTGAAGGGAGTTCAATGTCAAGACGAGTTGTGCTCGTCAAATATATCCAGCTAATAGGTTCAAGAAGACCGGCGGCAATAGAAAGAGGGATTCTTTAAGCTATTTAAGTCCAAGTGTACTTATAATCATTTTAAGATTAGTAGAGTATTTGATAGTTGTACGTGACTCTGTAGAGTAGGTGTGACTAAACCTCATAAAAACTACTCGTGTTCTTTATTTTATTACACTTTTGATAATTTAATTTGATTAGTAATTTATTACACTTAGTAATTGATAAAAACGGATCTAACATATATGAAGCCGAATATCATTAGTGATCTACAAATATGTTAATCATATAGATAGAAGTAGCGTTTTGAGCAGTTTATGTATATAAGTGGGTGTTTTAAACGGTTTTTAACAATCAGGGCACACTTTAGAAAAGGATCTAGAATTCAGGGACATTATTGAAATTAGTCCTAAATTATGCATAGATTTATAGAGAAGAAAACAAACTATAGTAATTAAAGCGGCCACTGGTTCTGCACTGGAGATGAGTTGGATAAGCACTTGCACCAAACTAAAAGGGCTCATGTTTAGGCTTTTAAACTTTTTTGTTTTGGGTGGTGTATCCCTTCCTAGCCAAGTTCGGTGTGTCTCAATTTGGAGCATCTAGAAATAAATAAATAAATAAATAATTTTTGAGTGAACTTTATATATATTTGTTTTAAAGAAAAGTAAGATGCTTTGCATGAAAAAGAAAAGTAAGATGCATACTTTTTGCTACACTACACTTTTTTAAGATGTTTGAACTAGGCATGGCTGCCTTTAAGAGCCAATCAAGACCTTGTATTTCTAATGAAAGACAAATCAAATAGAGAACAAATTTTATTGCAATGAGCGTTTTAATATAGGGATATACATTATGGGTAGCGTATATTTTTTAATATTAAATACAATTAATATTATAAAAAAATGAAAATATGTATATGCAAAATTAAAATTATAGGATTAGATCTAAGGGCTTAAAATAAAACTCTATCAATAAAAAAAATATTTTATGTTTGATATCCTACCGTAGAATTATCCGTCATTTTAATGTTAATGCTAACAAAATGTTCTGTGTTAGCATGATCCGTATTAGATTTAAATGCTCTTTTCTAAAGGTTTTTTGTTGCCATTCAGTTGCGGGGTCCTTTGATTATCTCTTTTCTTTTTCTTTTTCTATTTTTTTGGTGAATTGATTATCTCTTCCGTTGTTTCTTGGGGCAGGTTGTCCTTTGCTTGAGTTATTACAATTATGTGCTATTGAAAAAATAAAATAAAATAAAATAAGAACTATTTATATCTATGCTCCTTAAGTGTTAGAATCATTTCCACTTTACCTTTTAAATTTTAAAAACTTTCACTTTGTCCTATAAAATTTTGAATTAGTCCTACTTAACTTCATTTATTAGAATTTTTTGTTAAAACAAACTAAAAAAAAAAAGAGAGAATTAAGTGCGATGATGTGGTCTTTTTTTCAGTTTGTTTTTAATACAAGTCCTAATGAATGTACCAAAAAAAGAAACAATAGAAGTCCTAATAAAAGGAGAAATTAGTCTCACTTAACTACATTTGACAGAATTTCTGTAAAAACTGAAAGAGAAGTAGAAGGCAAAGTAGGAAGTTTTAAAACATAAAAGATAAAGTTGAGATTAAAAATTAAAATAAAAATAAAAAGAAAAGAAAGCACTTAAATGACACTAATTTAAATACTATTGTGTTATTATTGTTGGAAAATGGCTTATTAAAAACCATTTTAAATTGTCATTTTGAGGCTTAAATTTGAACGGGGCCCACTTCGGATTACTGTCGGTTCAATGTGGATTCCCGTTTTACTCCACAAAGAGGTTGAAATCGAATATTTATACGTTTAAAATGATAGAGTTGCGAATGAGAAATTGACTCTCATAATTACACCTATGAAGTTGGAAAATTAAGAAAAGAATTGGAAAATAAACTCTTGTCCCAAATGGGAAAGAGATGAAAGCTGCAATGGGTTTATAAGGATTGCACATTTGCTTATTGGTAATCAATTAAACATAAAGGCTCTCTCACGTGCGCAAGCAGAAGGGAGGGTGCAAATCCTCGATCAGAAAGCCACAGTAAAACCAAAGAACTAGTGTACGAGTACACGTCCTGCGAGCACGAATATTACAGAAAATTTCCAATTATGCTCGGGTTTCATTTTGCCACAATCTTTTCATTTTTCCAACTGGATTTAATGCTTGCAGCAGTTTTTAACATCTAAAACCGTCGTCAATGGCTAAAGTTACAAATGTTTTGTAACAATTAAAGAATTAATTCCGTTAAATGCTATAAGTAGCCAAACGTTTGGTAGTATTGTGCATACCTACAAAAGGCACTCCTGCTATAGTCCAAGAATAAGAGAAAAATGCATAAAGAAAATTCTGTGTGTCTTGCTTTTGTTCTAGATTGTTTAAGTGTGGTATTGTTGGTGATAGAATTTAGACATATTTTTAATTCGTCGGAGGCTAAAATGTGGTGTGTCATTACCGTTTGTAAACTGTTGTATCCTGGTAAGCACTGTTTGTAAACCGTTATATCCTGAAAAGCAGGCGCCAGTTGATCATAAAGCATCAATGGTGAGAGGGTGAATCTGTTTTAAGCAAACCGTATAGTACATGGGCCTCAATATTCATTGACAATTTCTAATTTCGTTTTCTTATTTGTGTGTGTATATATATGTATTTATTGCTAACAAATTTTATGTTGGTTTAATTTTAATATTTGTTTATTGTCATTTTTGCATTTTTTTTTTTGTTAATAAACATGACAAAAAAATTGACACTAGATCAATGTGACGTAATTATAAATTAAAATTTATATCATGTTGGTCAAGAGGAGGAATTTGTGTCATATTTATTAATTGAATTGGAGGGCATTTAGATAATTTTCTAAAAAAAAACTAAAAACAAAAAGAAAGAGGAGATCGTCTTTTCTTGGGGAATAATTATCCTCTGGCCTTTTTTTTTTTTTTTTTTTTTTTTTTTTGGAAAACAACCTCGATCAATACAGGCAAACATGACCAATTCCGTTTTGGAAGAAATTTTCCTCCTTTTTTTTTTTCTTTTTACAATTCGAAGATTTGGGACAACGAATCATATAATTGAAACTCAAGAAACATTTTTTTGTTTTGAAATGCAAGAAACATATTATTACAGTGCTAAAAATTCGGAGAATTTATCACATTTATAACATTATGTAGATGGATTGGTAGGATATTCGTTCTGTTCTCTGCACATTTGGGTTCGAATCGTTATCACCGTATTAATCGGGATATATAAACAATTCATTTTATGATAGATCTATATTTTATTAGGGAGACATCTACATCCCCGGAGTTATATATGAATGTACCAATCTCTACAGTGTAACTCATTTTTCAAGAAACAAGAAACAAAAAACAATAAAACAATAAAATAAAATAAAATGCACGTGGGATAGGAAGCTACCGACGTTCATTTTAGTCCATGTTCTTGCTTTGATGGCTAACAAACTTTCAACGGTCAGAATGTAGTTGCCAATTGCAAATATATATAGCTACATATGTATACGTTACTTTATTTTTAATAATAATAAAGGCTAGATGTTACCTAATTTATTGCTTTTGTGATATCAAAAAAAATGTTAGTATTCACACAAATGAGAATAGCATAATCCCATAAGTCAGATTAATCATAAAAATTCAAGAAAAAAAAAATTAATGGACCTTATTAAATTATAAATTCCATTACACAAGAACGACTCCTTCTCATTTAATCACATTTTTTCTTTTTAACTTGCCGAAGAATTATATGCTGAGTGTTACATTTTTTTAAGACAACAATTTTTTTTGTATTTGATTATTTTAATAAGGGATTTTTTATGGCCATGCAATTTTCAAGAAAATAACTTATCAATTTACACGTACAAAGTAATTGATAAAATAATTGGAGTAGAATTTTCTTGCAAAGTAAATCAAAATTAAGAAGATTAGTATCTAAGTTTTACTAAATTCATATTGTTTTTATTTTGAATATAACTTTAATATAATCAAACAATAATTTAATACCTTTCACTACATTAACATATTATTTTGTGTCTTATAAAATAAGAAAAATATTTCGTAATCCCACATTTAATAAAAAAAAAAAAACAAAACAGATGAGTGATGCTTTATCTCTAAATTTTTGCTAACCTTAGCATCATTAACTATTAACGGTGTATAATTCAAAGATCGAGACCGATACAGATTAATTTGAATCAAGGTGCCATAAATAATTTCCAACTAGTAGGCCGTACTATAAGAATGATGATAATGATAGTGGTGGTGGGACCTATTAGTTTGTAATTTATCGGGATATAACTGGTTGGTCGAATCTCATTACTATTAGTAATAATAATAGTTATATGATAAATAATTCCCCTAAAAATAGTAATCGAGGGTGTTGCGTGCACTCCTCCCCTATATTGTTGTTGGAGAGTTGACGTCTCCATACTTATAATGACATGTGCAGGAATACGGAAAATGGAAGCCACCTTAATACGAAATTCCAAAAAAAGATAAAATAAATAAAGAGGGGAAAAAAAAAAGATTTTAATAAGAAATTAGCTTTTCTAGAGGAATACATACCGAAGACCGAGAAGAATCATTGTCAAACTATGGAAAAGACCCAGTAAGAAAGAGAGAGAGAGAGAACCGAGCCTTTAAAAAGCTTATTATATGACTTTTATACAACTGAACCCAGAAAGCATCAATTTGCAGATTCTCCTTTGAATCTCTCTCTCTTTCTTTCCATTTGCCTTTGGCTGCCAAAAGCAATTCTCTTTCCCTCCTTCTGAATCTGGGTAAGTGTTATATTTTTTTCAAGTTTATTCATTTTTACTGTTCTTTGATTCTTTGCCATGGAAGTTCTTGGCTTTTTTTATGGTCTAATGAACTTGTTATTGTGTTTTTTGGTGAGTTATTTATCTCTGGGTTTATGGGTATCTCAATAATTTCATCAGCAAAAATAATAATAATAATAATAATAATAATAATAATAATAATAATAATAAAAGTTTAAAGTTTTAGCTTATGAAGTGAGTACTAGAATTTTTTTTTTTTTTTCAATGTGGAGTATGAGATATTTGTGAGGAGAAAAATGGGATCCTTGGCTGTTATAATCCAAGTAGAATTAAGAGAAATTAAGGAGAATTTAGGTTTCATTTGCAACCAAAAAGAGAGACACAGAGGACTTCTGGAGATGGTATTTATCCCGCAAAATTATGAAGTAACACAATATTTAAAATTCATTGAAGAACTTCACAAGCAACTTTAGGAGAATTCTATGATAGGTTACGGAAAAATATCCTATCGATAGGACCCAGTTTCTAATCTTTCTAATTCTTTTTAATCTGATATGATTTGAGGATTGAGAACTGTGTCTTAAGAGTTCCCCCCCTCCTCACAAAATTTTCAACTTTATCTTTTATGGTACTCCAAACTGGCTTAAGGGGCGAAAAAGATGAACTTGAGTCTGTTCATTTTTCATTTTGATAAGCTGGTAAAGTCGACTAAATTTTGTGTAGTGTAGCACACGAATTTTAGATGCATAGCTTCTGTTGGTTCCTCCTTATTTAGTCATCTATTTATGTTCCATAATTCAAGTTATCTGAGCTTTGAGTCTAAGTAGTCCATAAAAATTAGAAATAAAATAAAATACAATTAAAAAAAAAAAAGTCACCTCGGCCATAAAGCACTGAATATAAGCTGGCAAGAAGGTTCTAAAGAATGTAAGCCGTCTAAGATGGAAGAACTTGTTGAAATGTACTAATTAAATTGCTCTGCTTTGTCAAGTATAATTAATGTTCGACTAGATTGAGGATGAGATCCGATCAGCAAACCTTACCGTTTCCTTTTTCCTTTTTTTGACGTAGGAAAGTTTTACTCTAGATATGGGTAATGGGGAATCATCATATGACGATTCTCATTATGAAGATGATCATCACCATACGGTTCATTACCAACAACATTCTTTTGTAGGAAGTTCGGGGGAAAGTAATCCTGAAGATTTTCGTCATAGTTTTCATCACCAACCAGCTTCCTATGCCGGAAGTTTGATGGCTGATAGTGCTAGACCCAAATCAACACGCATTGGCGATAACTATAACTCTTTGGACGAGGTTTGCCTCCCTATTCCAACTTTGAATTATTTTTCCATTTCGTAGAAGATATTGCTTGCTCCCATATGGTATCTCTTCATTCGTAATTAGCATGCGATTTTGTTTGTGCTTTGGATATCAGAATATAAGCTTCAACTCATTATGCTTATCTAGATTAATCTTGTGAAAGATGCTAATTTGCGGTTATGAAGAACAAAAAAGGTCTGGTCAAGAATGATTCTCGACTCTGTTCTAGTAAATTATCTCGTACCTCAAAACTTGTTTCTATCAATTTTTCCTTTTTCTTTCTTTGTCAAGAAGAATTAGGAACCATGTATGAAATTATCTTCATGTCTAAACATAGAATAGACATGAAACTTAGTAGATCAAAAATAAACTTTTTGTTTTGCACCCTTCGCATTTATAGCAGTTTTTGGTACATTTTGCAGTTCTAAGTATATCAATATTTGATTTCATGGAATATACTTTGTAACTAGTAGCAAAATAAATATTGCCAGGTTGTTTCTGCTTTAAGAGAAGCCGGGCTTGAATCATCGAATTTAATACTTGGTATAGACTTCACCAAGAGCAATGAGTGGACAGGTAATGTATTAATAATTACATAAGATATCCACCGTATAGATTCTCATAATTGAAGCTAAATGCTTCTTTCCGATGGTTATAGGCAAATATTCATTCCATAGAAGGAGTCTTCACTCAATCGGTAGCAGTAGTGGACCAAACCCTTATGAGCAAGCAATCTCTATAATTGGTCAGACATTGTCTCCTTTTGATGAAGATAATCTAATCCCATGTTTTGGATTTGGTGATGGTTAGTGGTGCTGCATAGCCTTACTTGTTGCTTGAAACTTTTTGGTTATTATTTAATGCACATAGTGACTTGTCCAATTTCTCTTTTGTAGCATCAACACATGATAAACATGTGTTTAGTTTTTATCCCGATCATCGACCTTGTCACGGTTTTGAGGAAGTTCTCGCACGATACAGGGAGATTGTTCCACTCTTAAACTTGTCAGGTTTTGGCCAATTTTCCTTTCCTATTATTTATATCAACTTTGTTTTGCAAATTTTTAGTTACTTAAAGCAGGTTAGTTGTCTTATTCATTGTTGTTTTGCATTTATTTACTAGCTGAAATTTTAGCCGTACTGATATATAAAATCGTGGTCATTGTAGTTGCTGAATAAGATTCTTGAACAAAATTCAAGAACAAGAAAATTGTTTTGTTCGAGAAAGACTAGTAATGTTATAAGATAATTATCTTCATTCTTGAATAAAAATTTTTTGTGATTGTTTTCTAAAGTACAATACTTGAAGTGCTCTTTGAGCAATTTTAAACAAAGGCTTTGGGCTGTTTATATGAGCTTCAAAATTCCTCATTTGTCGCTTTCCTTTTGTTTTTCTAAAATCCTAGCATGTGTTAATGTTACTTTGACAAAAAATATTGTTTGTGTTGTAATCTTTTACTCATGGCTGCTGCATTTGACAACCAAATGTGGTTTTCAATGTCTAATTGGGCTTCCTTTTTTTTTTTTTTTTTGCTCTTATCATAGTAATAGTCCCAGAAACCAGGCATGTATTTTATGAAGAGAATGTGCTTATCCATAGTTCTAGCTCTTACCTTCGCATTTCATGTAGTCGTCCCTGATTCTTGATTTGAATCTCACGTAATGTGTATTCCAGATATTCTAAGCCATTTTATCCTTGTTCTCAGGTCCAACCTCCTTTGTCCCAATAATCCATGCTGCAATTGACATTGTTGAGAGAAACAATAATCAATATCATGTTCTTGTCATAATTGCAGACGGACAGGTTATTATTATTATTATTATTATTTCCAAATCTGTTTTCCTACAGCGTGCAGTTCTTTCACTTCCATATTTCTCCTTCATGATCTGACTACTATTCCATCATATTTAAATAGGTTACTCGGAATCCTGATACACCACCAGGAAGGCTCAGTCCACAAGAACAAGAAACTGTAAACGCCATAGTTGCTGCTAGGTACGTAAAGTTGCCCCATCATGAAGTGAAAGAACTATGGTAAACGCCATAGTTGCCTTGGGTTATCTCGAATCTTTGGTGCCTCACAAATTGGAATCTTCTAAACAGCCAGTATCCTCTCTCGATTATTTTGGTCGGAGTGGGGGATGGACCATGGGATGCAATGCAACATTTTGATGATAATATTCCTCAACGCTCATTTGACAATTTTCAGGTACTTTTTGACATTATAGATTTGTAGTTTGGTTTCTTAGTTAAGCTGTTTCCGAGGTGAAAATATCCTACTCGTCTAGCATTGTTCATGTTGTGTTCTTTTTTGTAAAAGGGATGAAAAATGTATTGAATGTGTTCATACAATGTCAAAGGCACCCGACGAAAAACAAAAACAAAACACGAAGGCTAAAAACTATCATGTTACTATGGAGATTGTATGAAGATATAAATATGAATGCATGGAAATGAGGAAAAATTAAACGGAAAAATCTAATGTTTTGAATCTCTCCGTGCAGTTCGTCAACTTCACAAAAATCATGTCCGAGAACACAGAACCATCAAAGAAGGAAACAGCTTTTGCACTTGCTGCACTCATGGAAATTCCGTTTCAATACAGAGCCACCCTAAGCTTAAATTTTGACAAGTAAGCACCACTGCTTAAGTTTCTAGTTGCTGTCTCTTCTGTTTAACATATATCATGTATGTTAAATCCTTCTACTTTTGCAGTAGGGAACACGTAGGTGGCCCACGAACACAGCCGCTTCCACCTCCACAAAAGGTTATTGATCATGACAATGTGATAAAATCAATCCCTCAGATGACAAACTTTCCGAAAGCTCAGCCAACCGCTCCAGCTGACGTGGAACCGGTATTTCTCCTTTACTTCATCCCCTCATCACCCTGCGTTTATACAAAAGCATCTGATTTAAGAAATATTTGTGTCATTCAAGGTCTGTCCCATTTGTCTGACAAATCCGAAGAACATGGCTTTTGGATGCGGCCATACAGTAAGTGCACTTCCATATTGATCACCCTTTAGTTTCTTGGATCACAAGTTAGTTGTATGTGTCAAAGATCAACACATTCTTATTCTCTTCTATATGAGGTGCTTTTCATCGAGTTTTTTCTTTTATATTTACACCAATGTTTTTTCTCTGTTCAAGACCTGCAAGGATTGCGGAGTAGCCATATCGTCATGTCCGCTGTGTCGGGAACCCATAACAACACGCCTGATACTCTACAACTGAAGTTAAAAATTAATTCCTCACATTCGTTGATTTGGGGGCGTCTGAGGAGAATTCTACCCCTATACAAAAAATGCACACACGACTCACTAGTGCTGGGTTCGTATCCAATTAATTAGGAGAGCTATTATATGCTTTTTATGTACGTAAAATTTCTTATCCAAGGCTGTAAAAAAATTATCTTTTAGCTGTCTTTTTTTTTTTTTTTGGGGGGGGGGGATAAAAAAGTTGGTTACTTTTATTGTAAAAATGTGGTCTTCTGTTTTTTTTTTTTTTTCTTAATTTATTTTTGAGAAATTTTCAATTTTAGTGAGAAATATTTACTGTGTAATATTTTTCCTGTTTTAAAAGGGTGTTTTTGGTTTTGCCAGCAAGACATGACTACCTGCTAAAAATTATTTTTTTAAAAAAAGTTTTTGAAAATTAAAAGATTGCTCTGTTTACTCCCATAGAAAATACAGCTAATTGCTCACCTTCTATATATTCTTGATCAGTATACTCATTAAAAAAAAAAAATCGCCAAGCTTCTAAAAAAAAAAATCCAAGCATATTCGTCAAACTAGATGAAAATAAGAAAATAACTATACTATTTTCTCTAGCATATTACAACAGAATGAATAATTAAATATATATACATACACATCATGGTTTACATACCAGTTAAAACCGTCTAAAGAAGAGTCACAGGACCGAAAACTCGAAAATTTATCTCTGGTTGCTTCCAAAATTTCCTCTAAACACTGTGAGAAACGCCACCGGCTCAGCATAATGCACAAATCAGTCATGAAATGCTATCATGTGGCTTTGATTTGAGATTGATTTGAGGAGTTACCCACCTTGGAGAATTCTCAGAAGGTCCACCGATCTAATTGTTGCTTGGCTTCGGCCATGTCTTTCTGCGCTTTCTTTCTTCGATAAAATATTGGGCAATCCCGACTGCGAACAAAGTTGTCAAAACAAAAGCGGGCAGGCAGCAATCAGAATAGCTTAACGGGGATAGTGAAATTGCAACCATGCAGGTAAAAGATCTAGACTAAATTGAAACAAAAGTAACATAATGTGCAATACCTTGTGCAGAGCACATCCTGATGAAGAGAGCCTTGGCATTCTTGGCACTGTGTCCAGAGCCTCCCGAAAAGCATCTCTAGCTCGGATACTACAAGCATTAAATGATACAAGCTTCTTAGTTGCGAGCGGCTAGGTTCAAGTACACAAGATTCTAAATACTTACAAGAGTGAACCTACCATTAGCCACGGATTTGCAGTAAAGTTCAGCCTCCCTTCCCTTACAATGTGAGCAGAGAGTTCGGTCCTTATTACTGTGCACAAACATAAATTAAAGGGTAATAGTTTTTCCAAACAGTAAAACATGAAAAGAATTCAAAAGGAGAAGAAATCTACAAATAAAATAATAAACTGGTAGCCAAAAGAAGTGGCTAAACAAATACCTGAGTAAAGCTTTGCAGCCTATGCAACAAAGTTGTTTCTTGGCAAATTTCATTATGCCGCTATTCGAGGGTGTCGAGATGGAGATCGATCTAGTGTGACTTCCATGAAGAAGCTCCTTGCTGGCATTTTTCAAAATGGGCTCAAAGATTCTTAATAGTGGCTGTGACATGAACATCAGTTTCGGTAAGTGAGCAAATGAACAAACATTATAACTGCAAATGTAGACCGTAAATCTACACGAAAAACCTTGCCAACACAAACCACAAGATGGTATATTAACTGAACTAACCTTGCTAATCTGATTTTCAAGATAGTACTGAGGGTCGATTGGAATGTTATTCTCCAGAACATAGATGGGATCCTCAGATCTCTCATAAGCCTAGTTATCGAATTATTAGACAAACCAGTAAAAACAAAACATAATGAATTTATAATTTAACAAGGCAAAATGAAAAACAAAACAAAAGAATGATTACCTTGGCACCTTTTGCTGCTTTAATAATGACATATGGTACGCGATCCCCTACATTTGGAGCAGTGGCAGCATCTCTCTGTCGATTAACAAATTAAATAAAGCGTTATATTTTATTGTTTTCTATTCTAATATTCTGTAAGTGAAGTTTTAATTTTCTTTCTTTTAAACCGTAATTAAGTATCAATATGTTCACAAATCCACTTAACACTCTCTTTACGGCAAGGACATCAATCTTTTTTCTTTTTTCTTTTTCTTTTTTTTTTTTTTTTTGCTTTCTTTTTAATAGTTCATTATGTTTACTAAATTCTTCATAGAAGCACCAACGGAAATGGAACCGATGTGCATTTAAAATATCAAAAAGATATGAGTTCCGCAACCTTCCGCATGCGTTCAGCAAGTTCAACGTGAGCTGCCTTTACTTCATAATCATCTCCAGTCTTTGTCAGACCCTGTTTATATAAATGTGTAAGAACAACTCGAGTTAACCTGCTAAGCCTTTGCAACAAGAAATGTGGTATTGCAAATAACGGGCATATTGAATGTGCACCAGAACAGAAAAACGACAAATAATTGAGCGAGCAAAATTCTTCTTACCTTAGTGATGACCAAAAGTGACAGATCCATACGGTTCATAAGAAGATCTGAAATGGTATTCTTGACATACTGGACTGCTCCAGGAATGTCCCTGTCGATTAGTATTTTGTGTAGACACTCGTTTACAAGGTTTTTTACCAACAAACAATTGTCTCTTCGAACAGTTTCAATACCTGTCAACGACGGAATTACAAGTCATTTTAACAGAATATAGTCCATGGACAAGGGGAAAACAATCAAGAGACTTTGATTTCTACCTTTTGTGTCCATTTTATCAAACTTGTGTGGGTTTGTCCAATATAAACCAGCATACCTCTTCTTGCTAATCAGAAGATATGGATAATAAACCTTCTCAAACTCTAATTTGATGGGCTGCGACACACAAACACCAACTATGAAGGAAATAGAGAGTGAAATTTCAAGGAAATTTTACTTAGAACAACAGTGCGAAGAATACAAGAAAATATAGCGGCAAATTGTTGCACGCAATTACCTTTAATCTAAATTGCGGAAAATCTAAGGATCTGGTATTAGCAAGAATGAAAAGTATGCAAACATGAGTAATAAATTGGACAAAAATCTAACCTAAGTTACATAATTGACTCTTACTTTGATGAAAGTTCCACTAATATAATCAGCAGCTTCTCTGCCCAAGTTCATTGCTGATTCTACAGTGGGCACACCAAATTGCACCATAACTGAATCTGTATCTCCATATACAACCTGATACCAGAAAGATGTCGGTTCAAATATACAGATGTTCAAGGAAGAGTTACTTCCAAAAGGTATAGATTAAAAAAAAAAAAGAGAGGAGAGAGAGCCAAAAAAATATTGTTAAAAATGAAAATACAAGCAAATCACTTATAGCATTGACTAATGTCTCGAACAGCACTACAAGAAATTTGAGATGCATACCTCAGCATTGTGTTCATACCCCCCAAGTGTAGTAAATTTGTCTTCTACAAGTTTTTTTGTATGCTCAATCATTTGTCGACCTACACAAAGCAACAAATCCATGTGATCAAGCATGGCTCAATGAACCTTTGTTTCAGAAGATTCAAAGGATTCACAAGGTAATTTTTACCGTAGCTTGTAACACTTGAAGAGATCTCTAAACATGGTAACTGACCAACAGTAGCCCCAGTAAATCCATACACAGAATTTGCACTTATCTAGAAGGACAAGAACGCATAAAGCTTAGAGCAAAGAAAATGGGATAAGGAGCTTGCTTATTTATATCCTTAACTCAATAGTTCTAGAATACTACAAAAAGGGGCTATAAAACGAAAGAATACTTTTAACGCCAGCTGCCGACCATCCAGCACGGCCTTCTCAAGCGGATCCTTTGCTTCCTGGAACATAAAAATAGAATTAAAAAAAATAGAAGCAACCGTATGAGCCAGAAATGAAATAACAGAAAATGCAATCAAATAAACCAAATGAAGAAACAGAAAACGCCTACAATGAATTACAGAAAGGAGGAATTACCTTCAAGTCTGCTTTTGCTCTTTTACGGGCAGCTAAAAGTTCTTCAAGAATTTCAGGAAGTATTCCCTGAAAGAAAAACATCATAATGGATTCAGATTAACTTCACCATTTCAAGATAGGTAACTTTCACATATAATATTGTTTCAATAAGAGCAATCTTGACCAGAAATGAGAAAGAAGAAAAACAAAAAGTTTATCACGTTACTAGAAGACTTACCTTTTGTAAACTTGATTTGACAAAAGTTTCACCAGATGGAGTTTTGTTAACACATTCTGGAGGGATATTGAGTTTACGTACATCTTCAGGCGTCACCTTCAAACAGAGAAAGAAAAGGTAATAAAACTCCTGCTAAGACCTCTCAATTTGAAGAGAGTCAAGAGACTGCTTTTTACTAGCATAAAAAATAAAATATTAAAAAAAAAACACACTAGCAAAAAAAAATAATTAAATAAATGGATGAGGAAGGTAAAAACAATGGTAAGAATTACCAGAGTGCAATAACACAAATTATACGCCATCATTATGGATGGATACAAAGATGCAAAATCCAACGTTGCAATTGGTTTTTCATAGAATCCCGCTTTTGCCTCCAAAACCTGAGGGTTATCAAATTTCAAGACAAAATAAAAAGATGCATGAAAGAAGCAGAAGGTAGAAACAAGTAAAATACTATGCCACAATTTCTAGTGAAAAACTCTAAGCCACAATTAATGGGGATGATTTAGAGACTCTAAACTTTCACCAAATTCATTGATTTGCTTAAAAAAATTGTGGTAAGACTAAGATTCTCCTGTTAGTTTTACCTCGAATCCCAAAATATTTATTAGTCAAAGGCCACACCAAAAGAATCTTTAGTAAAGCATATAGAGTCCCTACTAACAACAGGAAAATTAAGTACTTACAGTGGCGCCTTCATATGTTCCTTGCTCTGATCCAGCCTGTTTGACATTTGGAATAACAAGGTTCTTTTGTTTTGCCTTCCTAAGAAGTTGAGAAAGCACCTGAAGGCAATGAATTAAAATCCTAAACTTTATATTTTTATCATCTTGCACAATTGTCAAAGTTCGTCATCAGCAAAACTATCACACCAACCTTAATGCTTTGCCCTCTGGAGAGAAGAAAAGAGATGGGAACACCTGTAACTCGAGCCATCTCCACATAATTGTAAATGTACATCAGTTTGTCCAAAAGCCTCTGTGGAAGATAAGCATCCTGAAAGGAAACAAGAAATAGGCTCATTTCTGTCACTCTTGACAAAACCGGAGCCACCCAAAAATCATGACCATTAAATTACATAGAGATATAATTTCTATTTCTCACAGCTATACTTCTAGCCAGGTTTTTCCAGCGTGAGCCTAGTCTCAATTTTTTTTTTTTTTCTCTCTTTATTTTAACAAACATACACAGCAACAACATATGCACCTTCAGACAGTATACGGCAAGTCGCCTTCTCGTTTCCGCATTCCCATTCTGGAGATCAGAAATTATTGAGTGGTGCACATCCTCTTTCTGTGTACAACAGACCAATATCAGCAATATAAATGTTTAACATTAAATATTTCTTGCCCAAAATGAAAAGAGATAAAAGCAAACGATACTTGTTCTGAATTTAGATGAAGTGGGTTTAGGGATGATTGACGATGGAATACCAACTTCATTCAACAACCTAATTGCTTTATTTATCATCAATGCCCAAAAACAAGTCTAATGCAAGCATCTATGATAAGCAAGAAACCTAGTAATAAAGAGAAAAATGTAATAGTACATGGAGCCCTAAGCCTCACCTGCTCAGAAAGGAAATGTGCCGAAACAGAATTCAACGAGTAAGAGCTCAATTTGTAATCTCTTTGCATAGCCTACAATGAAAACAAGACTAAAAACTGACTCCGATGCCAATAGAGCAATGTAGCAGCAAAGAGAAGAAGAGATACAATGAAAAATAAATAAAACAAAAAAAACAAAAAGAGAACCTGAAGCAAATCAAATTGGACTCTCCCCTCAATTGTTACTTCTTTACTCTCCCGGGTTCCATATTGTCTGTAACAATGACAAGTAGTAACAAGCCAAATGTTATAAAGGTTGTTGTGAAAAATAATAAATTATATAACTTTAAAAAATTTAAATGATAGATCTATGGGGCCTTAACATTACTGCAAAAGGGTTGTACAGACAAAATCACAATCTTTTTTAGTGTGCATGTAAAATACTTATCTTCAGTTACATTGTTCTAAACATGTAAATGAAGGGACCTGAGTGTAGTCAGATCCAACATAATCTGAAATTAGAGGAAATAACCTTCAGGGTTTATAATTTCTTAGCCTAGGGCTAAACCAACTGAATTTTAGGGAGTTTATACACATTTGAGCTGCAGTAATTTATTTTAACTGTTACTGTAGCAAATATCACCTTGAAGAGAAGGTAGTATCTTTGACACGAACCCGACTGCTTCTGATGCGACCCAGTATTGGAAATTCTGATATTCCCAAGGTCTCCGCTCTCTGTGTGCCAGAAATAATAACATTCAATTCTCTCATCAGTAAATGTGACCAAACATGCTTACATGCAAGAATTTGAATTTAAAAAATATATATATATATTAGCATTTCTACTAGATTCAGATACGCATTGTAAGATCTAAGGCTACATTTGGAGGGCAGGAAGGAACCAGGAATGCCAAATTGTAGTCTTGTACTTAAATAGACTTTTGCCTAAACTACAGATAGATTTTATTGTTTGGAGGGAGATAAGGTATTAAATTCCTCCTGGTTACTATTTCTAGCAAGAGTGGGAATCTCATACCTCAGAAGGGGCATGGAGTGATCTCAACTTGGACTGGTGTATCCATGGGAGAGAGAGAGAGAGAAAAAATAAAAATAAAAAAGATTCTGCTAAGAAGCAATTCCTATTTGGGTTATATACCCGACTCCAATTATACCAATCAGTAATCACATATCAGAAACAAGGTATTTATTCTACTTCTAAATTCCCAACAAATCTAAACACCAGAAATAAGATTGATCCAACATTATTTTTCCAGATATTGTACTCCCAGGATATTTAAACCATATATGAATTTACCACTCTGCAGTTTTGTTCTTGAAAATTTTAGAGAGTATGCAGGTTTGCTTTACTCTACTTAGTAGTCTAGTCTCTGTCATGTCTATAGGTGATTGGTGACTACAGTCTTCTTGCTCAGGAATTTAAAGCAGGTTAAGAAACGATCTGCCTTAAAAACTAATGCTCACTTATGAGTGAAAAGCGAAGTACTACAGAATAGAGATTTTTTTCTGTGAAAATCTGCATGTAAACAGCAAGAGATTGCAATAAATCCGTTACCTCAATGAGATATGGCATGTCAAATTTGCAAATGTTGTAGCCAATAATGATATCAGGGTCCACTTGATTAATAAAATCCTGTGAACAAAATTGAAAATTTTATACTCTAAACATGCATATAATAATTAATTCATTTGCTGGAGTACTATAATGTGTGTGCATGTTCAACAAAATAAGATTTCATGAAGCCTGTGCAAACAAACATCAGGCATAAGCTTTAGAAACAATGTTACAAGGAATCTAACGAGAACTGTAAATGCTTAAATGTAGTCAAGAAAAAGAGGTTGTACAGAGCCAGAGCAACTACCACTAGAAAAGAAATGGAAAAATCCTCTCCCATGAATCCTTTTCGTAATAAATGACGATCAATCATGCAATATCTTGAGAAGAGAATATTCATATGACAAATACATCAATGGAACAATAGCAGTTTTCTGTTTGTAAAAAGGAAGTAATGAAAAAAACAATATACCCTCCAAGCAAGTAAGACTTCTCTTTCCGTATTAAATGACATCACATCAACACCAACTATAGGAGCACATGACTTAAGGGTCATGACATTACGGACAAATGGTTCGCTCTCTCCCTGTAAAGTAACTAGATTGGCAACCTGTAGAGAAAAAATAGCAATTTCAGATTTTTTTTTGTATTTTGTTTTTAATAAACAGACTGATCAATATTACATTCGAAAGTTAGCAAATTTTTCCGTTTACTATATGATAATGTCAAACCTGGATGACAGGATCATGGCTAGGCTCAGGAAAATGACCTTTACGGCCAGCACATTCAATGTCAAAACTCAATATGCGAAATGGAGCCATCTTTGAAAATTCTCCTTCTGGAGTGTGGCTGATCAGTTCTGAGTATCTAAGACGGTGGTTAAGGAAAGATTTATCAGGAAGAAAGCATCCCTTTCTGCACAATAAACTGTGGCTTTGATTATTAAATCAAAGAATGCAACAAAAACAAAGGAGTAAAAGAAGTCCTGTAAGATAGAAACAAAAACAAAAGAGAAAAGAAAAAAGGATAAAACATCCTTCCAACTCAATTATTAAAAAGAGTGAAGTGTCTGGATGCTAACTCGATGACAGGACCCAGAAAGAAGTTGAAAATTTCACGCGGTCCCATTCAAAGACCAAATTAAGGAGTTTATTCTCAAAGATTCTACTATTTGGTCCTAGCCGTATAACCCACAAAGCCACCAGACAACAAATTTCCAAAATACCACAACCCCAATACTTGTTCCAAAATCCATAACCTTTTCAGATTATAAAAAAGAACAAAACAGAGGGAATGCCAACTTGAACCCTGCCACCATCAGAATCTCCACCAGACATCTCAGCCACTCTATGGGAAAACACAAGTTGTCAACACCCATTATTCTTGTGACATGTAACACGCCATGAAGATGGAAGCTAAGCATAAGGTTTCCTTGCTTAATTAAATCATGTCTTTAAACTCTTATGAGCTGGCGAAACACTTGAAGTTCTTTGAGTACATTAGCATGCCAAACAAATTAGAAGATGCATTATAATCCTATTGTCTTTTAAGGATACAAGCAATCAAACTCTAGTTGGCAGTATGACAGATTTCTTGCTGTCTTCTTGTATTTTCCAGCAGGTACTTCAATCCAGTTGCCACCAACTACATTGCAATCAATCATAAAACGAAGAGCAAAAAGAACATTGCTTTCATACGTCATGAAGCTCTTCATACCCAAACCATCAATTAGTATGCCTCTGTCAAGTATACCTGCCAATCATTTGAACATGAGGCTGGAAAGCAGCATAGAATTAACAAACCGCAATTGCCATATAGCACAATATTAGAAAGCAAATTGAAAATCTTAATAATAAGACGAAGTTGAACTCTTGTTCTTCACATAAACCAAACACCAAGAGCAGTAATGTATCCAAAATACTACACCACTAGAAAGAAGAATACCAGAGCACACACACAAAGGTACATAAATGTATGCATAACCAAGAGTAACCATCCATTTCTTAAATGCATGAAATTCAGACAAGCGAAGTGAAAGCCAAAAAATAGAAACACAAAATAATTATAAATCCCAATCTCTCAAGCATGTTTATCTGTAACTAACTGCACATAAATAAAGACAAAAATTTACCACGACAGCTGGCAACCATTGTAGGCAGAGCAACAAAAATTTTGAGAAAAGGGTGAGAAGTTTGCTGCTGATAGTACATTATACTCCTTTTGTGGACCATCTCTATATGGCGAATGAATTTTGGTACCTTGCTGTTCCTATTTGCCTCTCTCATCCTCGCCTGAAACATTATAGATCAAAAGGAAAACTAATAAATTTAAATAACTAAACATGGTTATCTGCCCTGGTTAAGTGGTAACGCCCAATACCTCCAGAATTTGATGAAAATGGGAGATATCGTCAGGCCCCATTCCAGGTGGGCAGCTGATGTAGAAGTAGGGCTCAAAACCATGCACTTTACAGCAGACACTATGTCCTATAGGAAGAAAAGAGAGAGAGAGAGAGAGAAATTGTAGTAAATAGCCCATTTTCTTTTCTTGTTCTGACACATGGCCGGATTTACTGATGATGAAGAAAATGTCCGGATTTATTCTGTGAGTATGATATTTACCTATTACTTAGTAAATATGAGATTTACCAAATCCAGCCATTTTTTCAGCCAAAAAATAAAAATGCCAATTCTTTTTATTCCCCTTAAAATTGGCCATTTGCCGAAATCACTCTAGGAAAAATTACAAAAATTTAAAAAGCATCATATCTACACGTAATTATGATTGACAAGCTTTAACATGAAGCACAGATCACAACCATAGGTCAGCTCTAAAACACTTGAACATATGAATTCCATGCACTAATAGAGAATTAGAAAAGGTCATTTGGTAAAGTTGGTAAAAACGTAAAAGTGTGTATTTCTATGGGGGGCAAAAAGAAAGAAAGAAAGAAAAGTTCTCATCTTTCAGTTTTGTTGAAGTGCTACTAAACACCCATAATAAAAACCTAATTACAAGAAGCTCCCTTTTGCTAAAGCTATTTACAGAACATGTAAAGACATGAAAATGAACAAGATTTCTACCATAGTGCTACCTTACTCTTGTTAAATATTTAGTATACTTTTTGTGCGAGGAAAAAAATTTACCAGAAGAATAAGAAGAAGAAGGAGAAGAAGAAAAGAAAAAAAAAATCTTTCTTTTCGTATAGCCATTTCCAATTTCAGTTTCACATATCTAGAAATTCAGAAGTAATTTCTCAAAAGTAAAAAAATAAAAATAAAAATTGACACCACTTTCCAGGAAGTCCCAATCTTCTCAGTAATCACCACAACAGAAACTACATGAGAAATAACACTTAACCCTCTCTCGTAACTCCAAAGATTCTGAGAATGGCGGCGGGTCCCGAAGAATTAGGCTGCAATTCTCTGTGGCTCTCCCCGATCACATAATCAATCTCCAACTGCTGAAAAACTGCAACAAACAAAATCCCTCAATCAGACCAAGATCAAAAATTTCTAACCAAAAAAAAAAACGAAAAAACCCTAACCAAAATCCCAATTCCCGCCAAACAAACACAATACGAGAACTGACCGACATTGCCCGAGGCGGAGGCGTAATCGGCGGAGAGAGCGGGGCGGGCCCAGCGGGAGAGGCGGGAGGCGAGGGCGCCGCGCTCTTCAAGGTCGCGGAGGATGAGGGAGTCCTCGTCCTCGGCGACGAGGGTTTCGTCGAGGAATACGTCCTCGTCGACGAAATCGTCCTCCTGCGAGGCCGCGTGGTGCTTCGGAGGGTTCGCCGGCATGGGCTGCGGCGGCGGCGGCGGTGGCCGTTTTCTGCCGCCGTTGTTCATAGCTCTGTCGATCTCTCTAGGGTCGCCGGAGAAGGTTTGGGAAGTGCGAGTGAGAGAGTGGGAGTAGAAACGAAATTCCCGCCAGTTTTTAGGTTGGGTTTTATAGTGGGGGTCTCGCCAGGTGTGTCGTACGTGACGTGATGATGGCAACGTGGATATATCTCTTAAGAGTAGCGAGCACACAAACCGTAATTTTAATATTTTAAGTATCGATTCGCGTATCATCTTTATACTAAAATTAATTTGAACTTTATACTAAATTAGTTGGACAGCTTTGCAAGTGCGGGATAGACAAATGAAAAAATAATAATAAAAAAATTTTAATGCACATGATAGGCATTGGGACCGTCCGAGAAAATGGTTTAATAACATAAAATCAGCTTTTTTTTCTCAAAGAAAGAGTTTTGTTGTGGAGTTGTAAGGATATATATATATATATATATTTTTTTTTTTTTTAATTTGCAGAAAGTTGTACCGGAGAGAACTTTATTAACAGACCTCATTCTGCTTCGAGGACGTCAGGGACGGTGACGAACAAGTTGGGCAACGGATGTCGGCTAATTGGGGGAGACTCACGTTGCATAGAGGAGGAGTCAGATCTCATCTGGGCAATGGAGGAGTGCAACGATCTCGGTGACGAGCTAATAGGAGGAGTCAGACCTAAGCAAGAACCGGCTTGGCTTCAAGCAGATGCACGATGACTATGCTTTGGCGGTGATTTTGCTGGAGTATGTCAAAGTGACGGTTAGACAGAGGAGGGTTGAGGGAGATGGAGATGTTAATCATGTTGGGTAAAGATAGAAAACAAAATAAAAAATAGATTGGAATTGTCATTCCTCTCTCATCTTGAAAGAAAGACAATTCCCTTAAAATGGTGAAAATTCATTCCATTAGAATGGTTATTCCTAATGTTACAGCCAACCAAACATCAGAAAAATCAGATATGTTATTACCTATAAATTATACTAACAAGCATTATGTTTTGAACTTTTAAGATGCTTTAAACATTAAAAACTAAGTGACATTTAGTGTAAACTTAGGATTATTTTTTAGATCAACCTTAAATCTCATAAATGAAATTTACATAAACATACATCTCAATTTGCTAAGAGATTATATCACTTATTTTGGACTTTAGTAATTATATTCATTCTAAATATATTTTGAAAAGGTATTAAATTCATGATTAACCTTATAATTTTATAAACAGTTAAATACTCTTAAATACTCGGTTCGAAAAATGTCCTCAAACCGCCGCCCGGGGGGGAGGGGGGGTTTGGGGGTTGGTGGTGTTCAAATAAAGGGATGAGTATCTGCGTGAGGGTCATACAGTGCTTGTCGAGGTGTTTTTCTAAACTTTTGGACCTTTTTTTTTTCCAATTTTTTGTCTCCTTAAGGATTTTTAGTTATTGTATAATAAAAAATTGAGTACTAACGAAGTTATCATATTAATTTAATACTTAGATAAAATATTTTCATTTATCCTTTTCAAAAAGCAATATCTTTGTAGTTTTATCCAATTTGAAGAAGAGTAATTAGCCTAAATAGTTCATGAACTCTTTTAAAAATAATGGTTTGATCTATGTATCCTTTTTTTTTTTGCCGAGATAAGTGTAAACTTCTAAATTTTTGCCATTTCAGCCATTTCCGTCAAAATCCGTTAAATTTCTAACAAAATCTTCCTAAAATGATTATTTTTATAATAAAATGACTAAAATACCTTCTCCTCCCCTCTCTCTCCTTGTTTCGCCCACCACCTTCCCCCCTCTCTCTATCTCTCGCAGTCTGGGGCCCCCCACCCACAATGGGGTTTGCCCCCCACCCCTGCCCCCCCACACTCCCTCTCTCGATTTCACCACCTCCTACCTCGAGACTTGGTTCCCCCCTCCCGTCGTGGCTCGCACCCGTCCTCTCCTCCCCCCCCCCCCTCCCCCGCCCCCAAAATAGAGAGAGATTATCAAATTTTCAAATTTGCATATTTTCACCTTATTGATTTTGACTTTTTTTTTTCAATCGATCCAAAGCAAACGCCTAAGATCTCTAGTGGCGGAGTCGTCGACAGTGACGGGAGATCCCTGCTTCTTATTTGAGAATGACGGGAAAGGGAGCAAGCTTGAAGCCGACGAGACGGTGAAGGCGGATCCAGCATAGACATCCAAGTTTTCGACAATCGAAACCCTCATATTCACGATCCCCAACCTCTTCACCACCATCTCCGGAGTCGGACCCAGCTGCTAGGTCCCACACACGACTACCCCTACCCCCCAAACTCCGATCTGGGTCCTCCCCCCCAAACCCACTCCGCTACTACCCGAGCACTCCGATTTAGGTTCCCTCCCCCCTCTTCCCGTCGCCGCCGAGCCCAGTCCCTGACCACCCCCCATGCTCCTTAATCCACCGATCTAAGAAATGAGAGAAGAGAGAGAAAATAGTTATTTTTATGATTTTTTTTAAATTTTATTAAATTAATTATTGTTAAATTACTAAAATATCCTTTCAAATTACTCATTTCGTTATAATTTTAATGATTTTAGATGGAAATGACTATTATGGTCAATATTTTAATAATTCAAGGTTTTTCTTACCAAAAAAAAAAACCAAACCAAGTCATCATCTTATGAAGAGTTCAGGAGTAATCGGAGCCTATTACTCTTTTTAGAATTTGCTCACTAGTTTTTCATATATCTTTTTTTCTAGTAAACAACCAATCTATTTTCTCTCATTTTCCTTGCATCTTCGTCATTTTGAGAATCAATATTTTTGCAGCTATAAAATATCAACAAACGTGATAAAGGAAGATCCGCTGTAACGCTAGCCTGAGATCCGTCGACGTCGTAAGTACGACGTAGTGGCAGCATATGTGCGGTGACGGCTCAGTAGTCCGCGACATTGACAGCGCCGGAGTTGCCCAAAGGCAACGGCAGACAAATTTCTTTTCTGTTGAGTAAATTCCACTTCTTGGGCTGGGCTTCTTGTCGCATATGGCTCCCACATATAATAAAGGAATCCAACAGACATTTGTTGACGGAGAAAGAGTTAAATAGTAGAGAAAATGATTGAAAATAAACAACATATTTTCAAGATATTTAAAGTAAATAACAGTGAAGTTATTAGTAAATAATTCATTTACGTATTATAAATACATAGTATAATTTCATTTATCTACTAAACTTGTTATTTATATCGTATTTCTTCAAACGCCATTGTTATTTATTTTAATTATTTTTGTAAAAATACCATTTATTATAATTTTTTTCAGTAATTATACTATATAGCATATTTAAAAGATACTAATGAAAATTGTAGCATATTTTTAGAATGGTGTAAATTATAGCATATTTTTATTGTACATTTTAATTTATTTTAATTTTGCCCCTTTCTCCTTTTACATGCACATTTTCCCTCTCTTACTTATCTCTCTCCCCTCTTTCTTTCCTCTGCCTCTCTCTCTCTCCTCATTACCCGGAGAGGACCCGTGCCGGCGATGGTGGGAAGATCATGACAACAGCGAGAATGGAACTAAACCGCAGTGCGAAGAACTGGATCGCGACGGCGACGAGAACAAAACTAGACGGTGGCGCGAAGAACCAGATCGCGATGGTGTCACGAGTGTGACTGGATCTCGATGGCGAGACGAGCGCGATCGTGATGGGATTGTGAGTTTTTTCTCTCCCCTCTGGGTCTAGCTTTCTGCTTCTGGTTTTTTGTAGGCCGGCGACGAGAGGAGAACGGCAGCGATGAGATCGCGAGGTTTTCTTTCCTTTCTGGGTCGGGTTTTTGTTTTATTTTTGTTTTTGTTTTTGTTCTTTTTTTTTTTTTTTTTGTGCAGGTCAGATGGCGATCTTCCTCAACTCCGGCACCGGAGTTGTCGTCTTCTCCAGTGGCGGCATTGGGCAATTAGTGTTGGGTGTGAGTTTTGGTTTTCTAAGGCTGCTTTGTAAATAATTGATTCGAGGGTTTGTTGTAGATTAGTATAATAAAATAATTTATTGTTATTTGTTTTGTAGTTTCTCATGTATTTACCATTATATAATGTAAAATGCTCTCTCTTTTTTTGATAATATCTAAAATTATAAATGGAAATCATCATATTTTATAATAAATAAGTTAGTTTTAATGCCAATAAGTAGATATAGATATTTAATAGTAAATTCAAATATTTACTAATAAATAATTATCAATATAAATTTAATAATAATGGTTTTCTTAATAGAAAAAATGGTAAATCTTTAGATTGTAAATTTATATTTATTCGTAAATACTAAGATTTACTAACAAAAATTTGATTTTATTAATAAGTTCAGAATTTCTAAAACAACTTAATACCGGTAAATATTAAGATTTACTAGTAAATACTAAGATTTACTTAACATGATAAATTTCAAATCAAATAACAACATAGATATGATAACAATAGATTTACTTATTTACTCATAAAATTTTATTAGTAAATATACGTATTGCTTAGTAAATAAATTTATTTACATTGTGTAAATATTTAGATTGACATAAAAAAAAAAAAAAGAATTTTTAGACATCAGATTTCCATGTAAATAACAAAAATCGTAAACTAATCAACTTATAGATTCGTTGAGTAAATATCATATTTACCAAGTAAATATCATATTTTTTTAGTAAATATTATGATGTAAATATGTGGATTTTCTAGTAAATACAGTAATATAAATATGTGGATTTACAAAAAAAAAAATTAATTAAAATTGTAGTAAATATTGGACTTACATAGTAGATATCATTTTTACCATAATAAATAAAAAAAATAAAATAAAATAAATGTTGTAATTATTAGAAAATACCTGATTTACTAGTAAATATCAAATTTACTAGCAAATTCTGAATTTACTATTTAATTGAGGTTAAGATGAGTTTATCAAACAATCATAAATTAAAAAATCACAAGATTATAGATAAATAATAGGATTTACATACGTTGTATAACGTTTACTTAGTAAATCTACTTTACTTTCTTGTAAATAATTGGACTTACTTATTTAGTAAGTATTGGATTTACTAATAAATCTTACTTTAGTAAATTTGATATTTACTAACAAATACTAGTATTTACTAGTACATTAGAAGCATATCTACGTATTTCCCTCTTTTTATATTATTTAGTGTAATTCTAAAAAACACTCCGAATTCTACAAAAATCCTAAATCTGCTCCTCCTTGAATTTAGATCTGAAAATCAAATCTTGACAGTACTGCCGCCTCCAGCGGATTCATCGACAGAGAACAAGTTGCGGCCTGAGGTTGGAGATTTGTGCTCGTGGCTGTTGTTATCCCATGGTCGGAGATTAGTAATCGTCATGATTTCCTCGCGATTTTCCAGTGATTTTCATCGTGATTTCCGATAAATTTTTCTTGTGATTCTCCTATGTTCTGAGTTAGATGTCCCCATGATTGTTGTGTCATCTCGCCATCACAATTTTCCGATGGAGTTGTCATCGTGTTTGCGATGTTTTTTTGGATCTCTCCACCGTGGGCTGGAGATTCATTTTCTTCAACTTTCATTTGTTTTCCCATCTCAAAATTGGTCACTGATGACAACAACAGCGGCGATGGCGATTTCAATGAGGGTTTCTGTAAACTACGACCGTATTTGCTGTTGATGATGACGTTGGCCAACAATGGAGTCTACTACTACGTGTCAGATCTAATGAGGGCTGGAGAAGATGTTGGTGGGGGTAGAAACGGAATTTCAAAAACAACAATAAAGCAAATATGCTAAAATTTTCCACTTTTAAAAAATATTCAATTTTGTTAAATCCCAAATTTAGTTTATGCTCTGTGGCCCATTCTCCCATTTTTCTTTGTGGATTATATATATTATTTTTTAAATAGATATATTATAAAAATGAATTTTCAATGGTTATGCTCTTTTGTACTCATGTGTCCTTAACGTCTAAATAATAGAGATAAATACATATTTTCTTAATCATTAAAAAGCTATCCAATTTGTTTTAATTGTTTGATTTATATTACGGGGATGAAATGACGATATTCACTGATAAATAAATGTTAAAAGTAATTGTTATCAGAATTGTCACCTTGTACCTATCAAGGCATATTTTAGTAGAACCAGTATTCTTTGATAGACACTCTTTAGTTTTGTGTTTTTTTTGGAATTTTCGCATGTAGTGTTGCATCATGATCTAAATGTCCATTTGCATGACTTTCTCGATTAGACCACCGGCTTGATATAAGAATAATACTACACATGTCAATTTATTAATCAAACCTTGAATACCAAAATATAAATGAAATTCACATGAAATTGACTTTTAGAACTAATTGATAAATCAATTTTCAAAAATAAAAAAAAAATAACTAATTGATAAATGACATTAATGTTGATGACAACATAGCCTAATGTTGTTGTCATCGTGGTCAAAAATCTAGCAGAAATTCTGGAAATTTCAGTTGGAATTTCATAATTTTAAGGAAAAAATCTTTTAGATGTTAAAAAAATAAAAAAACTATACCCTGAAATATCTGTTCAAGAGAATCGATATTATAATGTATTTCGTACAGAATTTTGGAAAAATATCAACAAGTCAAGAGTTAGATGTATTTTTAATTTTTTTATCTTTATCAATATTTTTGATATAAATTTACTTATGTCTCCTAATTAAACTCAAAATTTTCAATTCAATTTTTATCTTTTTCTGAAAAAGTATTTTGTCTTTTCTGAAAAAGTCAACAAAAATTACTATTGAAACTTAAAAATCTTAACTCAAACTCAAATACCAAACACCCCCAAACTTGTTACCTTTTAATAACTTGACCCTCAAACCTTTTGCAATTTACCATTCAAACTTTTGTAATATGTCCCCCTTTAGTTAATTTAACACTAAGTTGAGTATTTGAATCTGAAAGATTTGTATTAGAATTTATATTAAAATTAGAAAAAAAAAATTTTATCAAAGATGGGTTATATGGGTTTCTTGTTATCAATTTAATAGAATATTAGGTCAAATGGGATACATTGCACTAAGATAGAAAACGCAATGGATAAATTGTTAAAATTAAAATTTTGAAAACAAATTATCAAAAGACAATAAATTTAAAGGATATTAGTGCTAAACACTCCTCCTAGTTACTACACTTTTCCGAAAACAATCTTCTGCTAAGCTTAAATTAGAACAAAATGCCAACCATACCTCTTATAAGACTTTCTTTTCATGTTGAGATTTTTATCTCAAATATGTATCAAGTTTCTCGTACAATTAGTATATTTTCAATGTTCATCCTATCCTAAAATCCAGAAAATATGTTTTAAAGGAAATTTTCGTAGTTTTCGTAATCTCTTTCTTCAATATTTTCTTTGAAATATCTGTAAAACTAAATTATTAATATGGTCTTTTAAAATTACTTACGTCTTCGTTAACTGTCATCCAAATTTTAGTTGTGTTTGTGTACATTGAGAAATACATTTTTTATACTATTAGCAATGAAACTATTATATAAATATATTAAAAAATAAGAATTCGTCGAAAGCAATTATAATGTCTTACTTATTCAATAACTTTTTTTTTAATGAAAAAGTGTGGAAAATTTTACTTAATTTTCATACTATTAATTTACAATTTTAATCTTTGTGTCCTCACTAAACTCAAAATCTGGCTCCATAAATATCTGTATAATTATCTTTATCCTCAATCATAGGATTTATTTACTTACCTAATTTTATCCATCAACTCACTTGGTACTTGATTTGCCAACATAACTAAGTTAAATGTTGTTACTAGTTTAACAACTCACTTTCGCATCGAACAATTAAATAGTCACATTTTGGGCAAATGTAAGTAGTAAACCTAGTACTATAAAGCATTACTCAACAAGGGAATAAAATAAAACAAAGGAAAATTCAATGGGAGGAAAAAGAAAAAACAAAAAGTTGTGGCGAGATTTACGCTTCGATTGTGGAGATTCCCGAAGATGTTGCAAGTTGCAAGAAAGTCAGAAATTAGACTTCCTATCAAAAAATAATTTAAAAAAGTCAGAAAGACTTTAGTTATTATATTTATTCTTATGCTAGGAAATGACTCTTTTATACTTTTTTTTAAATATTAGTCTGTATAGTTATATATATATATATATATTTTTGAGTGTATGATTTTTATTTCAAGATATTAGTGACAAGACTAATGGAATTCATGGATATATATATATATATATATATATATATATATATAAGAGTTAGCTACCAAATTTTTGAGTTAGTTACTTTGGTGTGGTTAAGTGAATGTTAAAACATCTCAAATGGAAATGTTAAAGTTGATGTGTTGATAATAAAATTTGATATTTGAACAAAAAAAAAAGTATTTTTCAATAGAATGCTATTTTTTTATGTCAAATTTATCATGATAAACTTGGTGGTAAATTTCTTATCAATTATAATCAATGGTAAATTTAGTATTTGATTAATCTCAATTTTTTTCCATCTAATCATTATATTTTTGTCATTTTGAAATTCTTTTAAAAAAAGGCTGTACTTTACAAATTTGAAATTTTGATGGTGATAATAAAATATAGTACAGAATTAGAACTAGTATTATGCATAGGAGTACAAACATCAATTATGCTCATTTTTCACTTTTTTGTGAGAAGCATGTTGATGCCAAAAACGGTTCCGGCAACAACACCCAATGTAGTCGGGTAAGGATCGGCCAATCGCTCCGCCGTCGGTCACCTGCAAAAGGGAAGCACCTCGGAATGATGGGGACACCGGTGTGGTGTCTGCCGCGGGCACTCCGATGCTTAAGTCAGTTGGGGAACTGATGAGCGAAAGGAGAGGCAGAGCTTTGGCAAGATAAGAATGACCGTACCTGGATTTGTGGACTCTTCTTCTATTTATAGGCGTCTCTCGCGGATCCGGGTGCTCGGGGCAACCCGGTCGGGTTGGCTACCTAGGGCATCCGGCAGATGACTAGGTCTTAGGTTGGCGGATGCCATTAGTCCAACGAACCGACGCCACGTATTCCTGTCAGAGTAGGTTGCAGCAGGTGGCGATGTGACGTGTTGCAGGAGTAGGTGGAAGGCCGTACCACAACCTGGTCGGACGTACCCGGGTCGCCTGGTCGCCGTACCCGGGTCGCCTGGTCGGCCGCACCCGGGTCGCCTGGTCGGCCGCACCCGGGTCGCCTAGTCGGTCGTACCCGGGCCGCCTGGTCGCCGTACCCGGGTCATCCCGCGGCCGTACTCGGCACCTGGTCGCCGTACTCGGCATCTAGTCGGCCGTACCCGGGTCGCCTGGTCGGCCGCGCCCGGGTCGCCTGTTCGGCCGCGCCCGGGTCGCCTGGTCGGCCGCGCCCGGGTCGCCTGGTCGGCCGCACCCGGGCCGCCTGGTCGGTCGTACCCGGCCGCCTGGTCGCCGTGTCGGCCGCACCCGGGTCGCCTGGTCGGCCGCGCCCGGGTCGCCTGGTCGGCCGCGCCCGAGTCGCCTGGTCGGTCGTACCCGGGCCGCCTGGTCGCCGTACCCGGGTCATCCCGCGGCCGTACTCGGCACCTGGTCGCCGTACTCGGCATCTGGTCGGCCGTACCCGGGTCGCCTGGTCGGCCGTACCCGGGTCGCCTGGTTGGCCGTACTCAGGTCGCCTGGTCACCGGCATTCAATCCGGATGGTCAGACGCTTTCATGTTACCGGGGTAGTCGGAAGTGGTACTTTGCGGTCGGAGCAGATCACGGCATCAACATAAGCCCCCCAGCATCTTTGGGCTGACCTGGCCAGTGATGCTCCGTGTACTCAGGATGCGCGTGATCGAGCTCCTCATCTAGTCGTTCGATGCTCAACATTTGTTCTTGCCATTGGGTTGTAGTCGGTTGATTGGATATGGTTGGGTTCTCGGAGCAGTCTGTGCTTGGTCATGGGACCTGACTCCGTGGTCCGAGAACCGCGGGAGTTCGGTGTCTGCTAGGGCAGATGTTGGGTCCTGGTCGGGCACGCCTGTTGGTTAGTGTCCAGTCGTGGGACCTGACTCCGTGGTCCGAGAACCACGGGAGTTGATTGTCTGCAAGGGCAGATGTTGGGTCCTGGTCGGGCACGCCTGTTGGTTAGTGCCCGGTCGTGGGACCTGACTCCGTGGTCCGAGAACCGCGGGAGTTGATTGTCTGCCAGGGCAGATGTTGGGTCCTGGTCGGGCACGCCTGTTGGTAAGTGCCCGGTCGTGGGACCTGACTCCGTGGTCCGAGAACCGCGGGAGTTGATTGTCTGCAAGGGCAGATGTTGGGTCCTGGTCGGGCACGCCTGTTGGTAAGTGCCCGGTCGTGGGACCTGACTCCGTGGTCCGAGAACCGCGGGAGTTGATTGTCTGCAAGGGCAGATGTTGGGTCCTGGTCGGGCACGCCTGTTGGTTAGTGCCCGGTCGTGGGACCTGACTCCGTGGTCCGAGAACCGCGGGAGTTGATTGTCTGCAAGGGCAGATGTTGGGTCCTGGTCAGGCACGCCTGTTGGTAAGTGCCCGGTCGTGGGACCTGACTCCGTGGTCCGAGAACCGCGGGAGTTGATTGTCTGCAAGGGCAGATGTTGGGTCCTGGTCGGGCACGCCTGTTGGTTAGTGCCCGGTCGTGGGACCTGACTCCGTGGTCCGAGAACCGCGGGAGTTGATTGTCTGCAAGGGCAGATGTTGGGTCCTGGTCGGGCACGCCTGTTGGTTAGTGCCCGGTCGTGGGACCTGACTCCGTGGTCCGCATAGTTCCGGGGGGAAGTTCTACCTGGGTTACGGGGAAGTTCTTCCCGCGTCATGGGGAGGTTCTACTCGGATCATGCATTGTTCTCGGCGAAGTTCTACCCGGATTCGCATTGTTCTCGGCGAGGTTCTACCCGGATTTGCATTGTTCTCGAGGAAGTTCTACCCGGATCATGCACTGTTCTCGGCGAGGCTCTACCCGGATTCGCATTGTTCTCGGCGAGGCTCTATCCGGATCATGCATTGTTCTCGGGGAAGTTTCTACCCGGATTCGCATTGTTCTCGGCGAGGCTCTACCCGGATTCGCATTGTTCTCGGGGAAGTTCTACCCAGATCATGCATTGTTCTCGGGGAAGTTCTACCCGGATCATGCATTGTTCTCGAGGAAGTTCTACCCGGATCATGCACTGTTCTCGGCGAGGCTCTACCCGGATTCGCATTGTTCTCGGCGAGGCTCTACCCGGATCATGCATTGTTCTCGGGGAAGTTCGAATGCAGAAATGTTGATTGCTGGAAAGGCAGGGGCCCTCCTTCTAGCGCCAAAATGTTGATGCCAGAAACGGTTCCGGCAACAACACCCAATGTAGTCGGGTAAGGATCGGCCAATCGCTCCGCCGTCGGTCACCTGCAAAAGGGAAGCACCTCGGAATGATGGGGACACCGGTGTGGTGTCTGCCGCGGGCACTCCGATGCTTAAGTCAGTTGGGGAACTGATGAGCGAAAGGAGAGGCAGAGCTTTGGCAAGATAAGAATGACCGTACCTGGATTTGTGGACTCTTCTTCTATTTATAGGCGTCTCTCGCGGATCCGGGTGCTCGGGGCAACCCGGTCGGGTTGGCTACCTAGGGCATCCGGCAGATGACTAGGTCTTAGGCTGGCGGATGCCATTAGTCCAACGAACCGACGCCACGTATTCCTGTCAGAGTAGGTGGCAGCAGGTGGCGATGTGACGTGTTGCAGGAGTAGGTGGAAGGCCGTACCACAACCTGGTCGGACGTACCCGGGTCGCCTGGTCGCCGTACCCGGGTCGCCTGGTCGGCCGCACCCGGGTCGCCTGGTCGGCCGCACCCGGGTCGCCTGGTCGGTCGTACCCGGGCCGCCTGGTCGCCGTACCCGGGTCATCCCGCGGCCGTACTCGGCACCTGGTCGCCGTACTCGGCATCTAGTCGGCCGTACCCGGGTCGCCTGGTCGGCCGCGCCCGGGTCGCCTGTTCGGCCGCGCCCGGGTCGCCTGGTCGGCCGCGCCCGGGTCGCCTGGTCGGCCGCGCCCGGGTCGCCTGGTCGGCCGCGCCCGGGTCGCCTTGTTGGCCGCACCCGGGCCGCCTGGTCGCCGTGTCGGCCGCACCCGGGTCGCCTGGTCGGCCGCGCCCGGGTCGCCTGGTCGGCCGCGCCCGGGTCGCCTGGTCGGCAGCGCCCGGGTCGCCTGGTCGGTCGTACCCGGGCCGCCTGGTCGCCGTACCCGGGTCATCCCGCGGCCGTACTCGGCACCTGGTCGCCGTACTCGGCATCTGGTCGGCCGTACCCGGGTCGCCTGGTCGCCGTACCCGGGTCATCCCGGGCCGCCTGGTCGGTCGTACCCGGGCCGCCTGGTCGCCGTGTCGGCCGCACCCGGGTCGCCTGGTCGGCCGCGCCCGGGTCGCCTGGTCGGCCGCACCCGGGCCGCCTCGTCGGTCGCACCCGGGCCGCCTGGTCGCCGTGGCGGCCGCACCCGGGTCGCCTGGTCGGCCGCGCCCGGGTCGCCTGGTCGGTCGTACCCGGGCCGCCTGGTCGCCGTACCCGGGTCGTCCCGCGGCCGTACTCGGCACCTGGTCGCCGTACTCGGCATCTGGTCGGCCGTACCCGGGTCGCCTGGTCGGCCGTACCCGGGTCGCCTGGTTGGCCGTACTCAGGTCGCCTGGTCACCGGCATTCAATCCGGATGGTCAGACGCTTTCATGTTACCGGGGTAGTCGGAAGTGGTACTTTGCGGTCGGAGCAGATCACGGCATCAACAAAGCATATCATTGACATAAACATATATATATATATATATATATATATATATATATAGGATATGTTCTTAGAGGCTTCTTGGCAAAGTGGAGTAGGTTGTAGAAAAGAGTTAAACTCAATTTATCTATTACCTAACTATAAAAGGATGACAAACACTATAACAATGCCCTTGGTCCTCGCCTAAGCCCGCCGTGTGGCGGGTTCTAGACTACAACATGACCTTTTTGTAAATTAAAAAAAAAAATTATTATTATTATTATTTAAAACATTTGCTTTGCTTTATTATTATTTTTTATTTTTATCGGGCATGCATGCAATTCTACAAGTTCTTTTAAAAGATGTGTCCAGTTTTTACTCTCGACCCCCGTACAATGAGCACCGCACATCCTATTGATTATAAAGGATCGAGTTCTGAGACACATCTCTCGGGACCTAATTTAGAAATTTCGTAGTAATTCATGAGGCCTTTTAAGGCTTTGCACCTTCATGCCTCAACGGGGAGGAAGCTTTCCCACGTGGCTTGCCTTTGAAACTTTCTAAATTATAAAATTAATAGGCGAATGGGTTTTATAATTGTTTGCTAAATCAACACTTCCCAACAAAAAAAAAAAAAAACGCGTGAAAGACCGAGTATGGAGTACCTAATTCAATGTGTTTCTTATTTTCTATTTTTTTCGACGCATGTGAACAAATTTATTGTATTTCACATTAATTTGTCAGTATTTACTTCCACGACATGATTTTTCTTAGGTTCAGGACCGACTTCAACGCGTCATGCCATATTCCAAGCAATTTAATTTGGGAAAATGAGTCAGTTTAGAAAAGTTCATAAAACTATCCGTTATTAATCTATTTTCTTATAAATAATATCCGTTAATATTTATACTTAAAAAAACAAATTGGAAAATTCTTATTCCCTTTTTTACTCAAAATTTACTGTTCCAATTTTAGTCGATCTGTGATATTGAGAAAACGGGATTAAAACCATTTGAGAGACTCAAGTAAAAAAAAAAAAAAAAAAAAAAACACCTTCGAGACAAATTTATCAATGTTCATGTTTTGAACTCATTGAACTTGACAGCTAATTATGTTAATGGGCCCACTAATTAAGTCGGTCTTATTCACCAAATAATTAAAAAAAAATACAAAAAAAAACTAGTAATTTAGTTGTCCACATAAAAAAAATGTTAAGTTAGTAATATTATCCCTTAAAAAAAATCTCCAGGCATAAAATTAAAGACCTTTCATTAAATATAGTAATCGGGGTTACCCAGTTTTGGGAAATGGTTTTTTCCATTTCATTTATTTGTCTATTATTTTTGACAAGTGCCCAAAAAAATGGCAGTTGACTAACGTGACTAGAATTAAGTTCTACATCTTTTATTTTCGTTTTTTTTTTGTTTTTTTTGTTTTTGCAACTACCAACGCCTGAGTTAAGGCTTTAAAAACAATAATAATATTTTTTTTTGCCGGAAATAATAATTATTCTTTTTGTCGTATTTACTTACCCTCTAGGCTCCACCCGCCTATCTAAGTTGATCAATTCAACACCAATGCTCATTAAAAACTTAACGAAACAAAATGATTGGATTAGACCCTAGAGCATATTCTCACCGATCATTGCACCCCAAACCCATGTTAAGTGTGGGCGTTTAGTATTTGGATTAAGTTTGAAATAAAATAAAATTTTAGATTAAAATTTATTAATTTTTTAATAATTAATTATAATTTTTGTTTATTTAAAAAAAAAAAAGACAAAAAACTAGTTGTAAAACGTAAACTAAGTAGGAAGCTTTTATAGTATCTCTTATTATTTATAAAAACTGTTGGGTAATTGTTAGATTAATAATTTAAGTGTTAATATACAAATATCAACGTTAAAAATTTGTAAAGAGTAACAAAAAAGTACTTCATTCTTAATTTAGATGGTTAAAAAGTTTAACCCAATAGATAGAGCAACAATTCAGGTTGATTTGTGCAAGATAAGTGATAGTATTCTAGAAACTCCCAATTAACGCAAATTATTTAAAAATAAAAAAATAAAAGTACTTCGACATATTGACAAATTCTACTACGTGTATTGTAGTGGCATATCGTAATCAATTAAACCATTACGACTGCTGTGGTTGAACTGGAACAAGATTCATTGCATTTGATAGGCCCGTTGACTAACACTGAAACGTTAATTTATTATTTAAATTTAATTTTAATTAAATTATATTTTTTCATCTTAATTTTTATTTTTTTTAATTTAATAAAATTTTTAATTAATTAAAAATTCAATCAACTCCAACTTAAAAATTTTATCCGAATTAACTTTTCAAATGAAGGTATAGTCTTTTTTTTTTTTCATTTTTTTAATATTTAACTATTTTATATTTTAGTTGTTTGTTCAATTAAGTTTAATTTAATTTTTTAAGTTTGGCAACTACTAGCCCATTCGTTCATATGCTTTTTTCACCTTTCATCTGACCCACACGTTTTTATTTTTCGGACAACTTGCAATCTGTCACCGCGTTGCATATTTGACGGTTTAGTAGTTCCCATTGTAATTATTTTGGCTGTGATACAAGTTGAAAAAAAAAAAAATCCAATTGTTTAAAGAGCCTTACCCATTTATTTTGACCCGAATTTCATTTACTAAGTAACAATTTGATAGATCAACATGTTGAAAATGTGAGTCATCAAGGTTGAGAATTTAATCATTTTTAATGGCCTGATGAGTTGAATCCCAAGTAAATCCTTTTACAAAGTTATAAGGAATATTTATTACACTACAATACATAGAGTTCTATTTTAAGGTACTACAAATAAAAATATATATATTAAAAAAAAGGAAGTTTTTAATATAGAACTTCTTGTTACACATTACAATTAGGAACTATTTTGAAATTAAAAGATTAATTTTTTAACACTATGATATATGAATAGAGTAATTATATATCATTTATTGTAAATTTTTAATGTGAATACTGATAAATTATATTCTTAAAAAATAAATTCAACAATTAAATAATAATTTATAGTGGCAGTGTAAAATAAGAAATAAATACTAAAAAAAATATATATTAGTGATACATAGTAAAAAAAAAAAAGAAGCATTATGTAACAAAATTTGGTGGAAATATGATGTTACAAACTTGCACAATATCTGTATCAGATTTTAGCAGTTCAATATATGTTTTTAAGTGATTTTCAATCAAATCATGTTGTTTAAAAAAAAAATTGTGATTTTGATCAGGTCTAACATAAAAAATGTAAAGTGCGAGTTGAGTATTTCGATAGTACGTCACTGATTTATACACTGTATAGAAAGGTGAAAAAAAATTTACTCTTTTCATCCAAAACGTGCGTTTTGCTCATTTTTTGTTTTTGTCTGTTTCGTTGACACACAAGGCAGAGAGGGGTGCAAAGAGAGAGGACGCTACATGGAGGAAGAGAAGTGGAGAGAAAAGAGAGAGAGAGGGAGAGAGAGAAGAAAATGAGAGATGGTGCGAGAGAGAAAGTTCAAAAAAAAAATAGAGGAAAAAAAATCTCTCTTTTAAGGGTAAAGCTGTAGTAAAACTATTTTCACATACTTTATTAATAAAACTCATTTTTAAACCGTTAAGATATAATCAAATGGTTAAGATGTTGTTTGTGTCTAATAATTATCACATACCTTACCTCATAATAGTATAGATTAATAAATAATTTTTTTTTAAAAGACCAACTCCTTCCCTTCTCTAAAGCCGGTAATGGACCCCTGTTCCCCCTATCATATATGCCGCCCCCCCTCCCCGCGTGCTCGAGCCCATGCGCCCTCCCTCCACAATGCCGAGGAGCGCCCCCCCCCCCTCGAAGCCGACCAGCCTAGTCCTTCCCTCTTTCCTGACACTGGTGACGGAAACCTCCCCTCCCCCGCAACCTTCCATCGATGAAGGTGGATTTTTTAAAATTTCTTTTTTAATTCTTTAATTTCTTAGTCAAATACTATGGTAAGGTAAAGTGTATGATAATTATTGTACATAAGTAACATTTCAGCTGTTTGATTACATTTGAATGGTTTAAAATAAGATCTATCAATAGGGCATATAAAAAGGAATTTATCACAGCTTTACCCCTCTTTTAATAGGGAAAGATTGCGGTATAGCTCTTTTTATGTACCATATCAATAAAACTATTTTAGACTGATATAATTTCAATGGCTAATATGTTATTGTGTATGATACTTATAATGCACCTTAGCTCATAGGATTATAATATAAGACATTAAAAAACAATTCAAAACAAAGAAGAAAAAGTAAAAAAAAAAAAAGCAACCCTTGGATTACATGCTGGTGCCCCAATCCCTCCCCAACGCAGGCGATGCCAGCCCTCTGAAGTAGATGAAGCCCTACTCTTTAACACCGACGAAGCCTTACCGCCCCCCCACGACACGGTGACCCAGCCTCCCCCGTACCCATAACTAGATCAACCCCCTACGACGCCGACGAAGCCCCCTCTGCAAATGCTGATGAAGCCCTGCTGCCTCCCCCCCAAAATGCCAAATCCTGTGACCAGATCTACACCTCCCCCCCCTCGGACCATTATCCGTGTGTAGCTCCCCAAATGTCAACGAAGCCCCGCCCCAGTGCCTGATGCAGAAATCAGCGACGACCCTTCACAAGTTAGATCCTTATGACCCGGGCCCCCTTTAACGTCGAGCCCTCGTTGTGTGCCGAGACCCCAGCGACAACACCTCCCCCTCTTGGCGACAAGCCTTCCCTCCCTGACCTCGATGACCTCCCCCACCCACGTCGATCCTTTAGGAGGACCAGCTTTTTATTTATTTATTTTATTTCTTAGTCCATACTACTATAAGGTAAAGCTCATAATAATTATCATACACCAGCAAAATCTCAACCGTTGGATTACATTTTTACAGTTTAAAAATGAACTCTATCAATAGAGTATATAAAATGAGCTTTACCACATATTTTTCCCCTTTTAATATTTTAAAATTTTATAAGATCTCACTTTTTCGAGAAAGGTTGCGGTAAAGCCCTTTTTATGTATTCTATCGATAAAACTCATTTATAGATTATTTGATATACTCTAACGGTTGAGATGTAGTTTGCACATGATATTTATCATGCACATTAGCTCATAGTATTATAATCTAAGAAATAAAAAAAAAATTAAAGCAAAGAAAATTTTTAAAAAGATTAAAAAGAAAAAACCAAACCCGAAAACCACCTCCCACGACAGGCGCTGCCTCACTCGTTGATAGTGAACCCCCCCCCCCCCCCACGATGTGACCTTGTGAAACCGGCCCCCACCCCAACCAATGTCCGTCGACGGCGAACCCACACTCCCCCCCAACCGGACCCGTGAACCTTGCCTCCCCACCCCACCCAGCACAGGCGAATCGTCTCCCCCACCCCCAAACTCGACCTGTGAAATCGCCCCCTCCCTAGTTCCGATCCGAACTACAAAACACCCCCCTTTTGTAGATGGCAAATCACCCCCTTTCCATAGACGGTGAATCCCCCCCTCCCCCCAACGGACCTGCACAATCCTTTGGCAAAAACAACCTTCATAGATCCCGCCCCCTACCTGGATGAACCCCCGATGAAACTCACACCCCCTTCCCAAACCTTCGGTGAGGAAACCCACACCTTGATCTACGAAGAAGACAAGAAGAAAGAGTTTAAGTTTTTTATTTTTTATTTTTTTTGTAATTTTGTACATCAGTGCTTATTTTAGTTATCGTGCACCTTCTATATCTTATCAATTTAACTAACTTTAAATGTTCTTAGATATAACTTTACTGATAGGATATATAAAAAAGGCTTTACCATTGATTATTCCCACTTTTTCTTTCTTTTTTTTTTTTTTCTCTTTCTTCTAACATTGCTTCAATGTTTTTGTATTGTCACTAAGTAACATATACATGTAATATTTACATAATCTATTTATTTAAAAGTAAGTAGAAAAACATTTTAGATCTAAAATTTCATAAAATATAATTTAATTATTTCAATATATTTATTTTTAAAATTTAAATATAATTTCTCTATTTTACATATATTGTAAATTTTTGTATTTTCTTGTAATTCATTTTAGACATTTTATTATAAATAAATCAAGTTCATTTAAAAAAATACTTTTTATTAAAATATTGGAATGTTGTCTATGAGACAATTTTTTTTTTAATGTATTGGTTTATTTATTTTTAATATTTTAGTCTTTTTTCATGCATTATTTTTTTGAGGGTAATTCTTTTTTTTTTTTTCAGATATTTTGTTATTTTTTATCTACTTTTTTATATATATTTTTATTTAGATAAAATTTTTTTAATATGTCTAATTTTGTGCATCGTACATATTTTTTAAACCAGTAAATATAAGTTTGTCATGATATGACTGGCCACCAAGAAAGAGACTTCCCTCAGTCCAGCCGAACATCCTGATCCTAAATAAATAAATAAGCATTTTAGGGGGGGAAAAAGCATGGTCTTGAAATGAATGCTTTTGAAAGCAATCAAGCAACGCCATTAAATGCAAAACAAACACAAAAAAATATACAGATCCTAAACTGTCTGCCAAATTAATTAAAATAATTCTAAAAAAAAACTTGATTTTAAGAAAGTCATATTAGAAATACATTTGTTTATACCTTCAAAAAAAAAAAAAAGAAATACATTTGTTTAATCAATTAATAAAATGACATAAAAACAAATGACATCTCTTTTTTATATAGTTTAATTGCAAGTTGTGAATAAGGTTGTTATTTTATGTTTGTCTAGTCTAAATAATTCTATCAACTTGTAAAGTGCATTGTCATCGCATCAGGCATGGTGTAGTTTTTTCAATTATTTAATGAGTGGATATAGTTTCATTTTTATTTTTTATTTTTACAAATTTGTAAAAAAGATAAATATATTCTAAAAAAGCAGTCAATAATCTTATTTTTTAATTTTTACTATTAATTTAGTCCATGTTTGAAACAACGTCTTCGGTCCGGGTTTTGACTACTCAACTTTAAACTTCTAAATTTACATATCCAAATATTTATTTTTTTATTTTTTTAAAACTTAAACTTTAAAATCTAAAACTTTTTTTTTTAATTTCAAATAAAAATGAGATGATTATTTTTTAACCTATAAAAAATAAAAATATAAACAAAACACTATTTATATTACCTATTTTATACACATATTTCAAATTTATATATTATTTTCTATATATAATTTATTTCAATTCACACTTGTCAGAGTATATATTTTTAGACCCTCATAACTCTATGTCCAATTATCACCCTAAACAGAATCTTACTTTTATATCTAAAACTGATATATTTTTTTAATTATTATCTTTCATAACGGTTTGATAAACGTGTCCGCTATCGGACAATCACCTAGAAGAAGCGGGGTCCACCAACCAACATGGCATTTCAGCAACGTGGTAGTATATGGATGACGATCGGTTTATTTTGTTTTATTTTATTTTACAAGATCAAACTGATCAGCCAATAAATAAAGGGCATGAAGATAGACCAAAGCAAACAAGTGTGTTGCATTTGGTGGGTCCCACTGCAGGGCAAGACCAGTTGTTGGATTGTTCCCAAACTAAACCCCAGTAGACAAATGATATTATTGCATTTATTTGACTGTCGTCTCGTGGACTACATCCGATTAGTAACATAAGATTAAATAATAAAGAAATCAAGCTGCAGCCATTTAATCCTTGATCAATGGCTACTTGTATTTACCCTTTTTTTTTTTTTTCTATTATTTTTTTCACAAGTCTTTTTCACCCGACTTTGACCTTATCCCCGTGTTCTTTTACCTCGTCAAGACAATATTAAATTTGACAGACCAAAAAAAAAAAAAAAAAACGAAAACAGAACTGAAAAATAGTAATGAACTAATGGAAATTTTTTAAATTTTTTTTGTTACTTTACGTTCTTTTTGTTTATGACAAATTTTTAACGTTTTTTTTTATTTAAAACGATATGATATATAAATTAAAAAATTTATAAATTAATAGGATATATGTTTTTTTATTATATGTTTTATTTATTATTATTCTCAATACTTTGCAATAAAAAAAAATGCTATAGAGCCATGCGGATTCTTACTTATAAACTTTCCAAAAATGTATATGATCATTTGAACAAGAAAAAAAAAAAAGGAGTATGATCATAATCAAATATATAGATGAGTAAAAAAAAACAACCACATAAATTTTATGGAGTTTTTAGGACGAAGTCATTTTTTTCATTATTAATAAGAATCTCACTTTAATGATTAGATTAATTTTATAATAATCTATTTTATCATTATTCGTATTAAAAATTTACAGCAGATTATATAAAATTTTACTCACGTTCATATGGTACATTACTATATTGTTAAAAAGTTAATCAACAGTTACAAAAGTAAAAAAAAAAATACAAAACATTTGTGTTTTTTTTTTCCTTTTAAATTTTAATCAACAAAAGGGTGAAAAAAAAACCCCCCCTTTTTCATTTTTTTTTTTTTTACCGCCTTTCAAAGTCTTCCGCTGGATCTTACACTCGAAACCAAACAAAAATCGACTTAATTAATGCATATACTTGTATGTATATATATTTTCCTCAAGAACCCAATTAGTGCATATATAGTACTAGTTTATCTCTTCTTTCTTTTACAACCGAGAAAATCAACACAAAAAGAAAAGAAGGAAAAGAGCGGAACAGAACAGAACAGAACAAAACAAAGTCCTTTGCAAAACACAAACAACTGTTGTTTCTGGATTAGATCTTGGATTCGACAAACCTCTGTTTTTTGTTTCTAACTCAGAAAAACAAACAATGAAGTTGAAGTTGTTGTTGTTGTTCTGTTGGGTTCTGTTAATGGCGGTTACGGCCATGGCAGCAGGAGGGGACTCGGAGGCGCGGAAGCTGGACCAAACGCCGACGTGGGCCGTCGCTGGCGTCTGCGCCGTCATCATCATCATCTCCATAGTCCTCGAGAAGGTCCTCCACAAGCTCGGAACGGTTTGTATTTTCTTTACTCCTTTTCTCACTTTTTGTCCGTTTTCTCTCTCTTGTTTCTCTCTCTTCTTTTTAACTGTTGGGGTTGCTTCATTCAAGGTGGGGATTGGAACCCAGGATTTGTTTTCGGTTTCTGAATCAGACCCAAAAATAAAAAATAAAACAATAATTATGATAATTAATTGAACAAAAATCAGTTACTTATTTCCAGATTATATTGCAAAAAAAGTTTCAACATTTATGTTCTTAAAATTGATAAAGATGTTTTAATAAGATCAGGTGGGAAGTTTTTTGTATGATTTTCCCATGTAGTGTTGACTTTAGAAATGGAGATTTTAGTTCAATGATTTATTTATTTATTTTTAATGAAGTTTTTCTCGTTAATTACTTTGTTTTAATTCTGTTTAAATTTCACTTCAGTGGTTTACAGAAAGGCACAAGAGAGCTTTATTTGAAGCCCTTGAGAAGGTTAAAGCTGGTAATAAAATTTGTCCCTAAACTTATATTGTCATGTTTTAATCCAGATTAGTGTCGAATTGGAGAGATTTTTTTTCTTGGATGCACAGTTTTGACTTTCGGAGCAAATTGCTGTTGCAGAGCTGATGATTCTGGGTTTCATTTCGCTGCTCTTGACTTTCGGGCAGAATTACATTGCCAAAATATGTGTTCCTATCCGCGTAGCAGAGACCATGTTGCCATGTGCTCTTAAGAAGACGGCAAAAACTGCCGAAGAAGAACACCGGCGGAGACTTCTATGGTTTGAGCGCAGATTTTTAGCCGGTGCAACTGCTACAAAATGCAAAGAAGTAAGTATAAACTTTATCCCTTTGATAAGCAAGGAGAATGCGATGGTTGTGCTTATTGTAAGCAATCATATGTTCCGTCCTTTAGTGTTGATTACTTCGTTACACGACTACTTAAAGTCGGTTTTGCATAAATTAGTGATTATGACTACTTAAAGCTATTAAGTAACAGTGCATAGATCTTGGGCTTGGAAACTCTAACCATCTCACAACGGCGATCGAACTTTTTAATTTTCTATGTGTGTCTTGGTATTCTCCATGCAAAGCCTCTCTTATCGGTGCACAATGGAACCAATTTTCAGCATATGCAACTCCAAGATCTGTGATTTCCTTGATTTTTTTGAAGCTATAGTATTTGATTCCCGACTAATAGAAACTTTGCTTTTCGTTACCAGATGAACTGACAGGAAGCAAACTATCTAAATTGATAAGAACTAATCTTATTCTTGGTAACAGGGAAAAGAGCCGCTTATCTCCGTCGATGGATTGCATGAGTTACACATCCTCATATTCTTCTTAGCATGTTTTCATGTGCTGTTCAGTGGTATCACAATGATGCTCGGAAGACTGAAGGTAAGAGTGCTTCCCATATTTTTCTTATTGTATTACCGAAAGTCAAGCTTATGGGGATGTTGTAAGCATTCTCTATTGTGCATTGATACTTCTGATGCTGTTTTGTCCTGTGTGATGAGTGGAATGTTGTATGTCAGTTATCGTTTCATATTTCTTTAAGCTATATTATGAAACCGCCTCATAAAATGTTGTAATCAGTTCAGCGCTGGATTGGAAATTGGTAATGAATAACGAAAAGTATTAGGATGATGAATATAGGCCATAATCAAATACAGTTATGGATAGAGCGGTTCTTGCCTTCTTGGACCTTTTGTGTAAAGTGGGGTAAAAAGTGTTTCTTATTTTAGAGCGACTACACAGCTTCAAACTTGAGAACGAGACAATGAGGCTCTAAAAAGACAGCCGACTGAAACTATTCTCCATTAGAAACTTGACAAAACTACTCATAGTGATATTATCTTAATTGTCAACAGATAAGCGATTGTTGCCATAATTTATAACATCTAACTTTTGCTAAACGTTTCTGTGAACAGATTCGTGGCTGGAAGAAATGGGAGCAAGAAACATCAACCCATGACTATGAATTTTCGAATGGTACATCATTACAGAACTCAATTAGATTTTTTCGTCCGTCTCTCTAAATGAGTGTCCTATATAATTCTTGTCAGACCGATCTATATTTTCCTGGAAGCTAACAAACTCTTTTCTTCTATATAGATCCTCAAAGATTCCGACTTACTCACGAAACATCATTCGTTAGAGCACACACCAGTTTCTGGACCAGGATCCCATTCTTTTTCTACATTGTAAGCGACTTTTCCTTGTGCCATCTTGATTTTTATTTGTTATCTTTTCATTTTTCAACAAGATGAAAGTACATGTGCTTCTAAAGCCTAGGACCAGAAATTCAGAATTGTAACCATAATTGTTCCAGCTCAGAACTCGAGCTTAAGATGCTAAGGTACTATTGAACACAAATAGAGAACAAGGGAAAAAAATGAAAAAAAAAAAAGTGGTATAAAGTATTGGAGAAGGGAAGACAGAACTTGGGTGTGAATATCTTTGCATGGATTAGGAGGATTAGGATACGGATAGAGAAGACTTATGAAACACGTAACCTGCATCTGCAGTTGAGAGAAAGTTCATTTCATTTTGACCGGGTTTCAATGCCCTCGTTGTTTATCATATGTTATGCATACTCTAGTCGTATTAACATATGAACCTATATGTTTTCCAGGGATGCTTCTTTCGACAGTTTTTTAGGTCAGTTAGCAAGTCTGACTACTTGACAGTGCGTAATGGATTTATCACGGTGAGTTTCGGATTCAAATTTTTTCAGAATTTCGTGTCACATATGTTGTTTATTTTTATTTTTTAACCATATACCACATACAGGTCCACTTAGCTCCTGGAAGTAAATTTAACTTTCAAAAGTACATCAAGAGATCATTGGAAGATGACTTCAAGGTGGTCGTTGGAGTAAGGTGAAGGTCCCGGTTCTATTAGAGTTCGATTTAATTACATCGTTAATTGTGGTTTTTCGTATTCTAATACGTTCCTGTTTGACTTCTATATACATGTCCTAAATATCTTTTCCTGATGTTGTCTGCAGTCCCGTCTTATGGGCATCGTTTGTAGTCTTCTTGTTACTGAATGTTAAAGGTAAGTCATTTTTCCTGGGATATTCGTTGTGAACTATATAATATGTATCTTGATGTTTAGTTGAACAAGAAGGAGCTGATAGAATTGGTAAAACTACTTCTCTTCCAGGATGGCAAGCATTATTTTGGGCATCATTGATCCCTCTTATTGTAAGTAATTATTTTTGAGTCAAAAAATTTTCGAGCTTATTTGAAAGAAGGAAGCTCAAGACTGTTTAGTTGATTTCAGATAATCTTAGCCATTGGAGTGGAACTTCAGTCCATCTTGACAAAGATGGCTCTCGAAATCACTGAGAGGCATGCAGTGGTCCAGGGGATTCCTCTTGTGGAGGGGTCAGATAGATACTTTTGGTTTGGTCGCCCCCATTTGGTTCTTCATCTTATTCATTTTGCATTGTTTCAGGTATTGAATTATCACTTGATAGCAGATTCTGAATGTGAACTTACCTTTGTCATTATGTTGTAGAATATGCGAATTCGTAGAGAACCAACATTGTTTTGAGGTTGATTTGCACATGAAATCTTAAGAAGTTCAACGGAAACTTGTATCTAGTTGTTTCGACGTATTAAAAGTTTTTTGTGGGAGATTACATGTCTATGAATGCCTTAGATCGTTCGCATTGAGTGCCATACACATAGACTTCGATGTCTGGTGTTGTGTTTTGAGTTCTCATTTTCTCTTTCATACTCTTGAAGAGCTAACTCATTTTCTGGTGCATGCAGAACGCTTTCCAGATAACATATTTCTTATGGATATGGGTAAGAACTATTCTCGTTTTAATTATGTATAATTACCAATATTGTAGCATACCATTTCTAGATTGTGTAACGTTAGAGCTAACGCCTTAGTACTGAACAAGAAGTTTCTTTTGTGCAGTACTCGTATGGATTGAAATCTTGTTTTCACTCCAATTTCACGCTTGCCACCGTGAAATTAGGTTTTGGGTAAGCTTTTTTATGCTATCGTTTGTGTCCAAAGGATGTCAAGGTGTAAACTGAATTGATAACAAATCAATGGCATAAAAAGTCACGGGGTTGAATCTTCACGTATCTTGGTTTAATCAGTTATTATTTTTCGGGGATTTCGCAGGGTCGTTGTCCTATGTATGTGTAGCTACATCACACTTCCACTCTATGCCCTTGTAACTCAGGTACCTTCTGAATGTCCTCGATTTGATCACCGTGTTCACAAGGCAATGTGAATATGAGATATCACTCGTGCGGTTAGAATATAAACGTAATACTATTGTTGGCCGACCTCCTATTAGGATGCTTTCCTTACTATAAATGTTTTCCCGACGGTGAAGAATTTTGAACTCATCTATGGTAGTAATAACAATAAATTCTGATTTGTTCTTATTTTCTCTTATTTCTTCTCGAGTTAAGATGTTGATTGAATGGGATTTGTGATCGTTGTAGATGGGTTCGCGCATGAAGAAATCCATCTTTGATGAACAAACATCGAAGGCCCTTAAGAAGTGGCACATGGCTGTGAAAAAGAAGCAAGGAGGGAAAGGATCCAAGTCCCCCACGGTAACTCTTGGCGGAAGCTCAACTATATCCAAGGTGAGCTCCTCAGGACACACGCTTCACCGTTTCAAAACCACCGGTCACTCAACCCACTCAGCGACCTATGAAGATACTGATGCCTCGGATATGGAAACCGAGCTCTTGTCCCCAACATCGACAACAGACTTGATTGTGAGAGTGGATCATGAGGAGGACGCAACTGAAGTAAATGGATACCAAAGCAAAGGAGAAGAGAGCAAAAATGAAGACGACTTCTCGTTTGTAAAGCCTGCCCCCCAAAGACAACCATGATAAGTTGGCTGTTGGCGGTATTTTGTATCACATTTTGTATTGAATTTTTCTTGAAAGTGAAAAAACATGTTAGAGAAAATATTGAAATTTGTTTTGAGTCCATTATTGAAGCATGTTTTGTACATTAAAATTGTAAAAAAAAAAAAAAAAATTTTCTTTTTGTTTGAGCTACCAGTTGCACCGTGTTGTGTATATTGACATTATGATATTTTTTTTTCCCTCTCCTTAAAGCCTGTTTGGTTAGCATTTCAGTTAGTTTTTTCAGAAAGTTACAAATGTCGTATGATATATGCGGTATCACATATGAGATAATTTCTATATATATATATATGGTTATGTATTGTTAGTTGTTCGTTGAATTTCTGTCTGGGATCTCTATTAACACCTTTACCATCGGCATTTTTAGTGTATAACCGACGCACATGCATACTGGTATAAAGCCGAAGTAAACAAAGATCTCATTATCACTAGTGGTGCGGCATAACCCAACGGACTGTGCCAAACCGTTATGTAGAGATTTGTAGGCTGACATGACATGACACGGATAAGTAATGGGTAGTACCGTCGAAACAACACGCCACAGACACCGGAGCAAACACAGAAGAGTGCAAAAGCCTAAAAAGAAACAAAGATTAACAAAAAAAAGAGAATTACTAGGAGCTTCAAAACATTCATCTAACGACACGTATCATTAATCAAAGCACATTTTGCAACATTATGAGCCGAAACGTTCAACTCAGGGGAATCACAGTTTGCCATAGAAGCGGAATCTTCAACAATCGGACTCTACATCCCACTGGGGCACAAGCAGGCCATTAAGAACATTAATCATGGGTAGTTCCGTATAGAGTTGACTCTGCACTCTGCAAGATACAAAGGGAAGGTCCCCTGCTTTTAAGGTAAAGATTTTTGTGACATGGAACTACGATTCTCAATCTTTGGCCGATCGGCTAGCCACGAAATACCTTGCGTTTCAGTAAATCTTGTTGGATTTGGCCATGTCCGTGAGGTGTGGTGGCCTCGAATATTCAGATTGCTGGAGCTTGGCAGCCTTGACTTCCTTGCAAAAGGCTTTGTGCTTTCTGTCATCCTCAAGTGAAGGTTTGCAGCCTCGCGAGGGTTGAGCTTCACTTGCAAGATTGAGTGTATAAGTTCAGTGAGCAACTTGTAGATTCGAGGCAGCTCCGGTGCCAGAAATTTTAAGTTTTAACTTCCTAGTTACGCTTCTTTATTGGTGCATTTATGAAGTAAACTACAAATAACACTTTGAAACCAAACACCTCTAGAAATTTCAAAGTAAACTGAACAAAAACACGATCGATCGAATCTTAAACCGCCATGCAACAATACATGAGCTTGATACTTTGATTTTTATCTAAACAACATATCAATGACCATTAAGGATGACTAGCACTCCTTGTGAAAAAAAAAATCCCCAATTTTATCTCCACCATTCATCTTGAAGTAGCAAGATCACCCAGGTTTGTTGTCTCAAGAGCAAAGAACTCGGAGATTACTTCTAATGGCATACCCTTTGTTTCAGGAACTTTGAGAAAAACAAAAATCGATGAGATGATGCACCCAACAGCGTAAATGCCAATCACACCGGTGAGGCAGATCCCTTTGAGCATCACGGGAAACGAGTAGGTAATGATGATGTTTCCAATCCAATATGTCAATGCACACAAGGCAATGCACCTGCCACGCACTCGAGTAGGGAAGATCTCTGCGCAGAGGATATTTGGGATTACACCGAAAGCCATCACGAAGCAGCATAGGTAGAGGATAACACTAGAAGTGGAGATTAGTGCATTCAGGATAGAGCCCAAATTGACCAAGTAGCCGAGCACCAGTAAAAGGAGCGAGACGATGAGGATTGGTATGGTAGATAGCAACAAGGTCCTGCACAAAAGGGAAACCCGGTTTTCAAACATTTTTCTACATTTTTTTTTCTCTAACAAAAATTTGAATTTACCGTTTGAATAATGAGTTTTTAACATTCTGATGAAAAGCATTGGCCAACATTGGGGTACTTTTGTTCTCATTAAAAAGGAGAGGATTTGTCTAACCTTCTGCCGGCAATATCCATTAGCCACATGGAAGTAGCAATGCAAGGAAGCATCAAGAAGGTTGTGATTGCACTTGTAAACAGAGATGCAGAGGCCGAATCCATCCCCATATTCGATAGAAGTACCGCTACTCCCGCTTGCTCGAGTATCTGAGGTGAATAGTAGAGCATCCCGTTTATGCCAGCAATCTGGAAAGCCAAACAAACACATTAAGGACCCGTTTAGATCATCTGCTCATACTCACAATTCAAACAGTAAATTCAAATTTTTGTGACAGAAAACACTGTAAAAAAAAGTTTGAAAAATAGGACTGCTTTTTAACCTGTTGTAGAACTTGTAGTCCTATTCCGACAACCAACGCCCGTTTGACACCAGGCTCCAAAAGATCCCTCCAACTCGCCGCTTTAGCAACCTCTTCCGCCGCCTTGATCACCGGCGTTCCAATCCTTCCCCATTTTTCTCCCCCATCACAACAGACGCCTTGGAACCAATAGCGGAATGACCAACCAGAGCTGCTGCCAACTGAACCGTTTCGCCGGTCTCTCCTGCTGCAACCGAGACAATGGACCCTGCCCGAGACACCGCGGTGCCCTCCTGGTGTAGGTACACTCTTTGGAGCTCTTCTTCCTTTGTCCCGTCTTCGGTCACATGCTCCGACCACTTCCATGCCAATTTCCAGCCCCCACCTATGTCTGTACTACTGCTCAATACCTCACCAGCAATATTACTCCCTTCTATTACAATGCTGCTGTTTCGTCTCGTGTTGAAGAAACTTTCGTCGGTAAAGGGCTTTTCGGAATTCGATAGCAACGGGCTTTTCAAGTTGTCGTCGGATTCATAGTCCTCGCCTTCACTGCAATGTAGAAACAAACACAACTAAACATTGTTTTTTAAGGAAGAAGAGAATAACTCTCTTCTGACCTTTTTGTTTTTTTTTTTTTTTTTAGGAATGTCACGATTATCTTTTGTGTTTTTAATTTTATACTAAAAACCTATTTTTGACGTAATTTGGACAAGCTTAAAAGTACGAAAAAACCATTTTAATAGACCATAGAACTTCCACAAGTTTGACCGGAATTTGTCAACCTCGTGATTAAAATAGTTTTTCTTTTATTTTAAACTTGACCAAGATTTGTTAAAAGGAAACATAAGAGATGATTATGGCATTTTAAAAAACACAAGACTAAAACGTGACGTTTTGATAAAAATAAGTACAAGCCTGTACTTTTGTTGTGTCTCCTCTTGATTCTCCACGTCCCATTGGTCATGCTCTTTGAAAAGAAAAAGCATGCTTCCTCCAGTAGAACTATTTTCAAGGTCTTTCTCATGGACGCTGCTGAAGAGAGTGACGAGAGGATCGACAAGAGGGACGCTTGTGCCCAACAAGCTCCCTTGCCGGGATGCCCAGATCGTGCTCCGTCCAGTGGCGATCGGTTTCGCAATCCATGATTGGCCCTCCTCCGGGCCATGTATCTTTATTTGATCTACAATTCTACTATTTGTGTCTTGATTTTCGCCAGAGAGCTCATTGGCAGTGCCAATTATGTACTCCTCCAGTTCCAAGACCCTCCACCAGCAAAGCCAACTCACCTATATGGTTAACCTCTTAGTTTATATTTTTCGTCAAATTTCGTTAAATTATTATTATTTTTAATCTAACATGATTTTGATGTCATTCTCTATATATGCCCTGTCACTACTATAGTATACTCTAGTAAAATAGCAATCAACAGATTGATAATTTTGAAAACATGAAGATCACATTCTTTTTCTCTTTTCTATTTTTAATTTTTTTTTTATAAATAACGTTTTTCCTTTTTTTTTTTTATAATAATCTTTCGAATTGTGCCTATGAGATATTAAACCATGTTAAAATGGAGATATAATGTTCATTCTTCCTGTTTGAAAGTTGTCTCTCAATATTATTTTGATAACTAAAGTATATTAAATTATTATGTTTAGTAGTATTATTAAGGGATAATGAATGAAACAAAAATTTAGGACAATAGATCTTGACTTATTATAACGAGTTTATGGACCACGAAAATTGGCTACTTAATTATTTAGAGGTGGTTCATCTGTTTTTTTTGACGATTAAAGAAGTACTACTTTATGGTTGGAAAAACACAACTTTACTTTGAAAAGGTAACGGAAAAAGGGAGGGAAAAAAAAATATAAATTTTCCCTCTTATTTGTAACATGGATAGAAACTAATGTTTTAATTATTAAATTAAATTTTAATTATTTAATCTATAATTAAAATAGTTTTGTGATGTAATTTTTAAGGTGAATATTTATAAATCAAACTGTAAAAAATTAATTGAATTGTTGAAATACAATCTTTACAACTAATGCATAATAGGAGGTCATACAGCAGTATGACGACTATTTTTTGTAGGAATTGCCAAAACTATAATTTTAATAGTTGAATTAGTTTTTTTACATTTTGATATATAAATAAGCGTACTAATTCCGTGTTTCCCAATGTAAATTGTTAATATACGCACTTACATATCATACTGTTTGAAAATTGAATTCAATAAATGAAACTGTAGTTCCTATACGGTTTCTATTACAAAAACTCATTTTTTTAAACATGCATATGTTGCCACAGACCAATTAATATAAGGAAAAAAGATAAAAGGATATGAAAAACTTTGTGGAAACAACTTTTTATATAGAGATATGTCCATGTTTTTTGCACTTATTTATATTTGTTTGAATTTTTAATCTTTCATACTTATTTAATTGAAAGTCAAAAAACTAAAATTATTATAACTGAGAATATGAGATACTATTTTAAAGGGAAAAGACTGTGGTATAATCTTTTTTATATATCTTACTGGTAAAACTCCATATAACATTATTCAAATTTAATCAAATGGATAAGAAATTAAGCGTGTATAATTATTAAAATAAACCCTCATGTATAGGATTGCACGAAAAAGAAAAAAAAATTGAAGTCCATGTGTCGCTGAATGTGCTGTCGGGGGGGAGGGGGGTTGGACACGCTGTTGCTGAACATTGGGGGGTGGGGTGGGGTGGGTTTTGCAAGTCTGGGTCTGGCCTAGGGGCGGGGACCCACCGTCGTCAAATGTCAAGGGGGTGGATTTGGCAGGTTGGGGCCGGTTGGGTGGGGTGGGTTGTGGGGAGATCAACACCGGGAGGTAGGGGCCAGATTTGGTGGAGGGGTTCATTGTGGGGGGCTCGTCATCTAGGGAGAGGAGGCCTGGGTCGCCAGTTGGAGGGGTGCCTGGGTCATGGGGGGTGGGCCTAGGTTGCCGGGGGTTCAGGCCAAGAGGGATGCCTAGGTCGCCGTATGTGGAATGGCCTGGGTCACACGGGGGGCCTTGTCGGAAAAAGAAGAAGAAACAGAATATTATATTTTTAATTTCTTTCAATTTCTTTTTTTATTATTTTTTTAATATTTTCATTTTTAGTATATAATACTATAAGATAATGTACATTATAAGTTTCATACACAAATACAATCTCAACCGTTAAAATTTATCAAACAATCTATAAAATAAGTTATATCAATATAATATATAAACAGATTTTTCTATTTTAAAGATATGCTTTAAAAACGACAACTCTACAAATCAGCCAAAACATATTCATAGCGTCCAGCACCACTACCTATCATAGGTCCTAGAAATCTTGTGAGGTCCACACGCACAATCTCAAAATTCCTTACGAAAATGTTGTTGGGCATTATCATATATAGCTTGAAAAATATTACAATGTGCTATAACAATATCAGCATTATCATGGTTAGAAAAATATTACAATATTACAGTACTACGAATAATTCAGATAGGTGTGATTCGACTTTTCAAATAAAATCCATTAAGAAATTAGGCATAAAATAAGTGTACTTTGAAAATAGATAAATCCAAAACATTCATGCTTAATTCGCTTGGTTTTAAAATTATGTAGATAAAAACTTTTTATAATAAAATTTTCTAAAAAGTTTATTATAACGCCATTAGATATTAATAAGTAGTACAAGACGAAAATCAACTACACAATATAAATATCACCAAAAAAAAAAAAAGAGATTGACAAATTTGAATTTGAAACTAACTAGAAAAAATAATAGCAGTAAAAAGCACTTTTGGGTTAGATTTTTTAGGAAAAAAAAATACAAAAAACCTGAAGCCCCCTTACAAATTTAAAATTCGTATATGGACATATTTTAACTTGAGAAGATCCTAATGATTTCTCTTCTTTTATTTTATTTCTCTATAGGTTTTTTTTTTTTTTCTTTCTCCCTAGGTTTGTTAGATCTTTTGCTTTTCTTTTTCTTTTATTTTAATAATTTTTTGCTTATAAAAAAAGAAGAAGAAGAAGAAGAATTTTTAGGCTAAAAAAGTAAGAAACGTTTTTTGTTAATATATTAGAAACGTACCGGAAACATCAGTGGTGCAGCGAAGTCTCTGTAGAACTTGGTTGGCCTCAGCCATTCTCCCCTTACTCACAAGCCATCTCGGAGATTCCGGCAAGTAAAACACCGTCAACGCAAAGTACACGAGCGACGGCATCGAAAGAACTCCGAGCATCAACCTCCAGCTAGGTGAATTCATCAATGACATCCCAAACACCATGCAATACGACAGAAACATCCCTCCGGACCCCGTGAATTGCGGCAACGTGTTTAACGTCCCCCAAATATCCGATGGTGCGGTTTCGGAGATGTAAACGGGGACTAGAGTGACGGCCAATCCGGTTCCGAACCCGTCTATAATTAAGCCTTGCCACCAGAAGTACGTAGACATTTGGTGTCCATGACATGATTAGGCCACTAAGGAAGAAAAGGATGGAGGAGAGTATTAGCATCGGACGGCGGCCGAGGAGGTCGGAGACCGGTCCCGAGATGGTGGTGATGAGTGTTCCTCCTATCAGAGATATGGCTATGATTAGGCCTTCTAGTGTTGGGTTGCTCTCTAAGTTGAATTCCTTTTTTATGTAGAGAACTGAACCTGTTTATAATTTTTTTTTTTTTTTTTTTGATTATTTGGTTTGCAAAATAATCAGCAAATAGACAAGGGAAAAAAAGAGGGCCAAATATAAATCCAGAATCATACTTGTTAATGATGAAGTCAGAATTTTTTTTCCCCGCCGAATGAAACATAAAATAATTCAGAAATTAATATTAGAAATAAGTTATCATAGTTTTCAAGAAATATTGTGAAAATAAGTTTTTTTTTTTTTGGGTGTAATTTATAAAAGGCACAATTATAATTCCTCTCGTTAAATAAGGGTAAAGCTAAAAATTTACAAGGACGTTTCAAATTATTAATCGGTGTACAAGCGTTTACTGAATTTTATATGGTTCAATAGATGTTTCTTACACCATTGAGAAGGGGTGTATTTTTTTTTTTTTTTGAACAAACAACGATAGTCAAGGAGAAAACTTTATTACTGAAAGCTTCTCAAAGTAAAGCAAACTTTTCGTCAAATAATTAATTAACTTCATTTTTAAATTTAAGGCTAGTTCACATCATTTTTGAACGGGCCATAAGAAAATTATATTAGTTTCCTTATCCTATCTTATTGCATTCTGACTGAAAAATAAAAAGAAGAAAAAAGAAAAATGGAAGACTGTTGTCGAATAATCAATGTCTCATGTTAATCCGAATCTATCATCCGATGTTTTATCACAACAAAAGAAAAATGATGAAGAACCCAAAACTTGAAAAATCGGACTGTGAGACAATGATGTGTGTGATTTCACAACCCGACTCGAATAATTCAGAAGCGTTCAAAATCAAAATAATGAGTTCCATTCTTTACGAGACAAAATCATGATTTGACATAATTAGCGAAAGAAGAGGAAAAAGGAAAAAAAAAAAAAAAAGAAAAAAAAAAAAAAAAGGGTAAAGGAGATGGCATGCCTGCAATGACCCATCCCTGCAACAGATTTCCGATTGCTGCAACAATGGCTACCCCTACAGCTCCCTTCATTTATAAATTTCCCCTTTGAAGATCTCTGAACAAAAACAAACAATCATTTCAATATCATAATTAATTCAAAGCCCATTAATAAAGAAATAATGAGATGAAAGACAGAGAAAATATAATAACTCAAAAGAAACCTCTTCAAACAGATTGTTGAAAATTGATACATAGAATTATATACATATACATATATATATATATATATTATACACACAAATATATATATGTGTGTGTGTTTGTGTGAGAACAAAAGAAACCAAGAGAGATAGAGAGAACTTACAGTTTAGTGATTTGGCATTGAAATCTTTCTCTGATAAACAACAAGAGCTTTTTGCGGATCTAAATACTACAAAATTTCCAACATCTTTTTTTTCCTTTTTCTTTTCACATGTTTAAATTGTTTTTGTTATGACTCAAAAGTGAAACTTATAAATGATTAGAGAACTGCTGGCATGCCAATAATTGATTGCGGGTTTAATCTGAACCTGTTTTCTTTTTCTTTTTCTTTCTTTTTTCTTTTTAGCTATTTTTTTAAAGAGTATAATTTGAATAATAAAAAAGAAAAGAAAAATATTAGTTTATCATTAGAAATTGACATACAATTAGACCGTGTGAATTATGTGTCATAAATAGTGGATCTTAGAGTTGGACAAATTAGGTTTGTAATCAATTTAAAAATATATATTAATTGTCAGCAATAATAATAACGTATTACATTGCTTAACTGGAAAGGATATCATGTTGATACTGTTCATTTATGGTGAACAGGTTTTGCAATAGTTTTTTTTAATTTTATTTTTTGGTTTTTTGAGAATCAGATTTTGAAATTATAAGCGAAGTACATGGACATTGACAAACAAAGAATGGATATATATGAAATCACGTAAGAGCCAACTCATGTGTGGCTTTAATATAAATATAAATGTGTGTGTGTATATATATATATATATGTAAAGAGAATGTACACCAGTAAGTGGATCCATACAAATTCTTGTGTAATTCTTTCTAATTTGTTGACATATAATATCTGCGAGCCACGTGTAGACAATTTTTTTTTTTTTTTTTTTATAGACGGAGTGCCGTCAATTTTATTCTTTTTAATTCGAAAAGGATATTTTAAATGCAAGAGATTTTGTAACAGAAGTATTCAGGACTTTTTTTCTTGAAATAAGAACATAAAAAAATCTATTTTAATGGCCCATTTTATAAAAAATATGTCTATTTTTTAATAATATTACATAAATGTCTATTTTTATAAAAACAATCATTTATAGTATCTATTTTTCCCTTTTCTTATATTTAATATCATCTCATCATGATTAATATTTTTTTTCTTATTTTTTTATCATTATTGTATCTTTATATTAATGACAAGTTTTTTTTTATTATAGTGATTACTTGTTAGTAAGATTTAGGTTTTTTATAAACCTATTTCGTAGGTATGATCTAGGTTTCTTTAAAACCTATTTTTTTTTAGTATGATTTAAATTTTTTTATGATAATTGTAACATTATTATGATAATTTATTTTATTTATTATTATTGAAATTGTTTTAATAATTAGTTTCTAAAGTCTAACAGTCATATTAAATTGCTTTTTTCTTTACGATAATTACCATATCAATATGATAATTTTTAAATGTTGTATTTTTTTTTTCCACTTTATGATAACTACATCAATATGATATATAATTACTATATCATTATTTTGTCCTTTTTTGGTTTTAAAGTAGTTAATATTTCTTATAATATCTATTTAATTTTCTTTATATATTCATTTTGGATTTTATCTTAATGACCAATTATTTATTATAATAATTGTTTTTCATTTACAAGATAACTAATATCTGTTATGATCCTTTTTTTTCTTTATAATAAATCAAGTAAAATGTTTTTTTCTTTTTATAAAACATTTGCTTAGTTTGAAATTTTTTTAGAGATTTCATCTTTCCCTTTTTATCAATTCTTTATTTGTTTATATTTAATTGTTGATAAAAGGGTAGTGCGGTCTTTATAAGTATCAAATTAGACATTCTTATAAATAAAAGAAAAAATAGACATATTTTAAATCATAGTCTTTAATGTAGACATTCATGTAAATAATATTTTCTTTTCTTTTCTTTTTATTAATTTAGAGGTGGACTTTTTTTTTCCTAATATGGACGGCATTTTCATTCAAATTATAAAAGTAGAAAATATCGAAATTGATACAGCCAAATAATTGCTTTGATTACAAAATATGGATGATTTTATCGTGCTTTTTTTTTTTTTTTTTTTAAGTGTACATATATAACTCCTAGAGAGAGAGAAAATTGAGCTTTAAAGAAAAAAAATCTTTAGCTCTTTCAAAATGTCTTCCATCTTCAATTTTATATAGTTTCTTTTTCATAATATGCTAGCAAATCTATTGTTTCTATAAGTAATAATTTTTGGCGTTATGAAAATAATACAAAAGTATACAAAACCACAATGAAAATGAGAGGGCATCAATTGTAATCTCAACTTTTGAGTACAATCTATGTGATATACAAATTATCATTTTTTATTAGTAACTGTCTAAAGTATTGACACATCAATTGATTTTATTTATCAACGAAAATATGACATGCGAGCTAGTATTCAAAAATTATGATTATAATTAGTGTAGTACTATTCAATCACAATTAGACGGAGATTTGGATTAACAACTTAACGTCACTATAATCAGCGCAATTAATATTAAAATAGATAAACAAAATTTGTGGAAATAGATACTTAAATAAACGTGTTAATATCTTTATTTGCCCTTTCTTAACGTTATTTTGAATTTAACCTTTATATTTATCTAATTGGCAGTTAAAAAATTAAAGTTATTATGACTGAGATAACAGTGTAAAGATTTTGTTATTTAAGTCATGGCAAATTTAACATGTTAAAATAGATTAATAAATCTTCGAGCATTGACAAAACAGTCTTGATACTTTTTTAAAAGCCGAGCGAGCAGCATTTAATTTTACCATTCCCAAAGTAGACAGAAAGTCAATTTTACAACCATTAATTGATGTAAGTTCCACCAATATGGGGATTACTTTGAAAATCATATTAATGATCAAAATTAAGAGTCAACAAAGGACTATTCGTGATTTGTTTAAGGTATTTTTTTTAGGGTTAATTTCACTTTTAGCATTTTTTAAATAAATAATATTAAAAACAACAGTATTTTTTGTCCCCTTCAATTTTAGCACTTAATGTGGGGCCCAGTAGCATTTAATGTATATCAAATTACAGATCTGCCATCATCTCCTACAAACTCAAATATCTCTCTCCCTCGCATGGCCTAAAAAAGTTTTTCAAACCAACATCTACAGTGTTTTAGAGAGAGAAAACTGAAATCTAGAGAGAGAAGGGGGGGCCGGGGAAGGTGGCGGCCGGGGGGAGGGGGTCATCGGGGGTGGGGGAGGCCGGGGGAGGGGGCGGGGCCGGGGGCCGGGGGTGGGGGCCGGCGGGAGGGAGGGGTAAAGAGAGAAGGAGGAAGAGAGAGAGGGGAAGATAGAGAGAGAAGAGAAGAGAGAGAAAGGGAAGAGAGGGGGGTCGTCGGGGGGGGGGGGGGTGCCGGCCGGGGGTGGGGGCCAGCGGGAGGGAGGGGAAGAGAGAGAGGGGAAGAGAGAGAGAGAAAGGGGAAGAGAGAGGGGGGTCGTCGGGGGGGGGGGGTGGCGGCCGGGGGAGGGGGGAGGCCGGGGGTGGGGACCGGCGGGAGGGAGGGGAAGATAGAGAAAGGGGAAGAGAGAGAGAGAAAGGGGAAGAGAGAGAAAATAGTAAAAAAATGTTAGATTAAAAAAATAAAAAAAAATGGTCATAACGGTTATGACCGGTTGGTCATAATGGTTATGACCTTTACTAAAAAATGGTCAAAAATTAATTTAAAAAAATAAAAAAACTGGTCATAACGGTTATGACCGGTTGGTCATAATGGTTATGACCTTTACTAAAAAATAGTAAAAAATATTAGATTTAAAAAAATAAAAAAAACTGGTCATAACGATTATGACCGGTTGGTCATAATCGTTATGATCTTTACTAAAAATGGTCAAAAATTAATTTAAAAAAATAAAAAAACTGGTCATAACGATTATGACCGGTTGGTCATAATGGTTATGACCTTTACTAAAAAATGGTCAAAAATAAAATAGTAAAAAATGCTAGATTAAAAAAAAAAAACTTTCGATGGAAGTTTCTCTCTATAAATGGAAGTTTCTCTCTTTACATGGAAGTTTATCTCTATTATATGAAGATTTGGGTTTCAAAATGGGTGGGGGCTAGGCGGAAAAGTGAAAAAAGAAATAAGTTTCCGGTTGGTGGTAACTCTTTCTCTCTCTAGATTTCAATTTTCTCTCTCTAAAATACTGTAGATGTTGGTTTGAAAAACTTTTTTGGGCCATGCGAGGGAGAGAGATATTTGAGTTTGTAGGAGATGAGGGTAAACCTGTAATTTGATATACATTAAATGCTACTGGACCCCACATTAAGTGCTAAAATTGAAGGGGATAAAAAATAATGCTGTTTTTAATATTATTTATTTCAGAAGTGTTAAAAGTGAAATTAATCCTTTTTTTTTTTACAAAGATAAATAATTGGAGTTAGATTCAACTTTGGAAAAAAAAAAAAAAAAAAAAAATTTTGCCCTCTATTTCAAGGCAAAAGAAAAGAAAAGAGAAGAAAAGTGAAAGAAAATTTGACGGAGCAACTTTCACTTTGACGTGGTGCAAAATATAAAGATATATATACATATATAGATAAATTAAAGAGCCCGCTTACTTGTTATCAATTGAATTTCCTTGCTTAGCCCACTAGGCTAGCTGAACGGGGAGGAGAGATTTGAAAAGGAAATTCCAAATTTAAAATCTGTAAGTGTTTTTATATTTTTTATAATAAGTGGAGTTATAGGTATGCTCCACACCAACTATACAATATGTCATTTTTTTCACCTTTTAAGTTACCATCATAAATCAATTAAGAGAGAAAGAGGTAAATTGTCTATGTACGAAAGGTAAATAAAGTAAATAACACATTACAAAACATTTAAAGTAAATAACATTTACGAGTAAGTACGTACTTTTTTAAAAATAAAAGTAAATAAATTATTTATTTGATAAATGAATTTATTAACTATGCAAAATTTTTTGTAAACATGTTATCTACCTATTTAGCTTCTACAAATATTTTACTTACTTTATATTTTGAATTATAAATCATAGAGAATTTGACTTTCTAATCGTATTAATTGTGGTAATATATATATATATTCTACTCTTACAACGCTCACTTTAAAGTGGCAAAATAAAATAAAATAAAATAAAATGGTGAATAATCTCTGTGAAGTTCATCGCTCATGTGTTTGGTGCAAAATAACGAGTAGCCGTTTTTTCTCCTAACAGAGATTATATTTTAATTGTATTAAAAATAAATATTACGACGGTCTATCTAGGAGAAGTACAAAAATTACAAGAAAATGTGTATATAGTACAATAACCAAAATAACTAGTCCATTGGTTCGGGTAAATTAAGAGGATTTTTTCTACACTAGCTTGTCAGTTGTCAGATTAAAAAAAATGTCGCGAACCATTTCAAATCAATAAATCATATTAAGGATTAAAATTTAAAGATACATATTAAAAGTTAAATCTATATTATACAATTAAAAAGCATTTGAAAGTCAGATTCTGAATTAAAATTTTTATCTCCATTTTTATTATTTTATATAAAATTAATAAAAATTATTATTAATTTTAAAAAAATCAACTAATTTAAATTTTAAAAAAATTTAATCTCTAATTAATAAAATAAAGAAACATTAATGTCGGTGCCCTGCGTTCGTGAGCTAAATTTCACGGTCGTGATTGGTACAGTTAACAGAGGTAGCAAGTGAAGGTGGCCTCACTTTCCAAAGTTTGCCATCATTAGCATCAATGCTAGGGGCATGCTTTGTTTCCACATGATCGGTCGTCAAACTCAGCCCATCGAAGTGGAAACGACGATGTTGTTTCTCTGTTTTCTTGTAGTGAGTTGAGTGCGTTCCACCAATTTGACAACTACATACATATTGCCTCCTTTAAATGAACAATGCTTTGCTTTTTTTTTTTTTTTTTTTTTTTCCCGTTAAAACGATAAAAAAAAAAAAAAAGAGAGAGAAAGGAAATAGATAGTTTTTGAAACAAAATATGTAGAACAAACAGTTTTTATTTTTGATACATATCTATAATTAAAAAATAGAATTAGTTTCCTTTTTTTTTTTTTTTTTTTTTTTTTTTTTTTTTTTAATGAAGTCCTATCATTTGTAATCTTCTTCCATAGACAGATCCTCAATCCCCTTATTTTTCTTGGAAGAATTAGAGAAAGAGAAGTCTTCCTTTCCAATTAAAGACCAGCTTGCCCCAACTCTCAATTTACAATGGTCTTTTGGGTTTGGGCTTGTTCTTTGCGGTGCGGTTTTGGGGCCTTTAACTTGAAAATTATAATAAAATAACAATTTTCAATAAATAGTTATAATAAATAACATGTTTTTAAAATATTTGAAGTCAATATATATATATATATATATATATGCGCTAAGATACTATTAAATATGGGGTGATCTGTGAGTAAATCTTTGAAATACTTTTCTTTTTTAATTTGATTTTTTATCCAATGAATGTAAATTCTCTCTTGATGTCTTAATTTGATGCTGAATGTTGGATACTTGAAACATTTCTTTTCTCATATCCGATTGTGTATACATCATATATATATATATATATATATATACATATATGTATGCACACGTCAATCTCTTGTATCTTGGGAACATTTGGTTAGGTGGTCTATCACTATCGGTGTCATGTATGGGCCTGAGGTGAACTAAGAATTTCCACAAAAAAACAGTGCGAGGGCTATTATTCAATCATGTTTTTGTTGTTCAAACAGCTTGCTTTTTGTGGCCACAAGAAAAATGCTGACCATACAGCTCGTGTCCCTTCTCGCAAAATTCCCTAACAAAATAATAATAATAATAATAATAACTTCAAAATTTACTTTTTCAAAATTTATGACTCCTCACCCAATTTTTACTCTTTCAAAATTTATTACTTCTAGTTGGTATATTATGACTTATCCTCACCTTATTTTTACTCTTGGAAAATTTATTACCCCTAGTTGTTATGTTATATGACTACTCATTTAATTTTTATTCTTTCAAAATTTATTATCTCTAGTTGTTGTGTTATGACTTCTAACCAAATTTTTATTCTTTTAATTATTTAAATTTTCAGCTTCCTAATTACCATTCTATCCAAAACTTTCAACCTTTTTCTACTCCCGCCAACAACTTTATTGTGTGATTTTAAGCATATGACATGCCCAATTAATTACTCACATTACTCTCACACTTTTTCTTACATGCCCAACAATCTGTGTCCTCTCCTCTGCCTCTGTTCAGTAAAGAGTAAAGACCGCGTGGGGATGGGCTGGACCCCACAAAAAAAAAAAAAAAAAAAAAGGGTGCTGATCCATAGAAAAAGCCTTGTATCTAATAAAAGATAAAGGGATAAAAAGAAAAGAAAAAGAAAAGAAAAGAAAAGAAAAGAAGAGGTGGCAAGCAATACTGCTTTTGTAGTGAAAAGTTGTGGTGCGGAAACAATTGGACGATGGATCTTCTTCCCGAGGCAAGGCCATAGGGCTTGGAAACCCTGTTTGTGGGATCTCCTGAATAAAGGGTTTTTATGAATTTTGATGACTAATTATAATTAATAGCCAACGAAAAAAGTCTACAAACGATAATGACAAAAATAAAATGATAAATGTTAAATTCAGGATGAAGATGCTAAAACCCCATTGGGTATTTTTCTTATAATACACCAACCCAATCTCTGAATCCACGCAAGAGCTGATCCAAAAGAAAAAAAAAAAAAAATCTGAGTCGTATATCATGCTAAAGATTACACCTTTTCCTTTTTAATTTATATATATATATATATATATATTTTCAAAACAAATATTGGTCATCCATTAATGAAATGGGGCATGGGTACACAATCGGGGGAGTTGGAGTTATTGTCTTGGTGGGACATGCCCTCCATTAGATTGACTTGTTCTAGTCCAATATATTATTTAGAGCAGTTCTACATCATGTATTGACTTAGCACAACTTAAAAAATTAATCCAATATAGATAAAAACAAATCAGTAGTGTAATACACATTTCCTTCCAAGAATATTTTCATTTTTCAATAAATGATGAGAGAGAAAATATAAACATAAAAGATCTTTCATTAGCTAGTGCATCGAGAATAAGTAGGTAACTGAGAAAAGAATGCACTTCTATGTAAAAGCCATTATATTAAACAAGCATTTGGTGCATCATTTGCATTCAAATGCAATGTTTTTTTTCCAACTATTCATGATTTATTATTACAATTTTATAACTTAAATTTTAAAAGTCCATAATTTTACATATATAAGTGTAAATATGATATTTTTTTTTAAATTACATATGATTTCGAGATAAACAAAATAAACTCTATATGGATATTTTTTCCTAAATACATTTTAATTTTTTTGTACTTTTTATACTTTTAAGTCTAGTTATTCAAAACCTGTGTACCAAACATATAACAATTCAATTCAAATCCAATCCAAAAAAACTCAATTTAAATTACATCAAACGCATGATAAATAAGAAAATTTGTTTCCAGACACCAAATTAGAAAATACAAAATTGGTCGTTTTATCAAATTGAGGTATTAAATTTGTTGAAACTTTGTTAAAATTAATTTTATTTACGAGTAATTTTTGGAGGACACAATTTTACGTGAGATGTTGTTGATTGGCGTAGGGTCGTCGACGGAGGGTGGGTAAGGGTGAAGGATCGAAGAGGGTAAGGTTGTGCCATTTTTTGAAAGTTGTTAAGAAAAAAAAAAAAAAAAAGCTTGCCAATGCCATTATTCTCTTCTGTCACAACTCCTTTAAAATGAGGGTAAAAACCATATATTCCACTGGAATTTTTATTCATCGTCTTAAAACCAGCCAAACAAAAACGACTTTACATTCCTTTCCTTTCCCCTAAACCAAGCATATCCTAAAGGTGAATTCCACCCCAAAAATAAAGAATAATTAAAAAAAAAAAATTTGAAGATAAAGGTGACCAAACTTGGTTGGCAATTAAGCACTACTCATCTTTTTCCGCCAAAGATTTTTTTTCCCCTCTTGTTTTTGGAAGATTTTCCTCCAAATTAAAAAAAAAAAAAATCTTTTCCAACAATAGAAAAAAAATGTTAATCTTTTCCATGAAAAAAAAGGACTACTCTGCAAAAATATTTCAGATCTGCATCTCTCTCTCTCTCCTCTTTCATGACAATTACAAGTGCTGGGATTTAGAGAGTGTTAGATCTAAACTAGATAAGGGTAATCACCAAAAAGAGAAAACTGATATTCAATAAGTAAAGATTTTAACTACTTTAGAAAGCATAAAATCACATTAGTAATTAATTAGGCATCATAGTGGAAACATCATATAATTTCGCAAGGACCAAGAGAAATACAGATCTAGGAACACAGATTTAGAAACTAGTTATTTACAGACAAACCATAAGGGAAAAATTAAAAAAAAAGGTTACTAAAGAAGCAAGCACTAAACCAACTATATAAATATATATATATATATATATATTCACATACTACTAGTTATTATATATCCCTTGAAGATTTTGGTGAAGATAATAGTCACGCGCGACCATCATTTGGATGAATTGGAAAATATATTAGATAGAAGTTCGTTCTTTTTCGCTCCTCTTGGCGGAGGCTGGTTGCTGAAAGAAGACGGCCTTGTATTGACTTTTCCTTTGCCCGGAGATGATTTTCCACCACCGCCGCTACTGTTGCCGCCGTCACTCATGTTCACTACTATATAGTACGACGCTCAGCGTTTGTCCTAATTTTAAAGGGTAGATGGAAACATGCTAGTTTCTCCCTCACTCATTATGTCTTGTGGTTCTAAATATTTATAGAAGACAATAGCATGTGGTGGGGCTAGCTAGGGTTTTAAGTCACGTGAAGGAAAAAAAAGAAAACACTGTAGAAATATATTTAAAAAACGTAAAAAAATAGTCTTATAGGGTGTCTGGTGTTTGAGTTTGAGTTAAGATTTATAAATTTAAATAATAATTTTTATTGACTTTTTAAAAAAAATAAAAAACTTTTTCAGAAAAAGATAAAAATTGAATTAATGAGTGTAAGTTTAAACTTACACCCCAAACAAGCTCTTAAAAAGATGATTCAAATGGACCATAATAGAAAATCAACGAGGATTATTTAGCATTATCGGCTATATTACATCAGGCATGAGAAAATTAAGTAAAGGACAATCTTAACTCCGTCTTAGAACAGTTTCAGAAACAAATGTCAAATTTACTTGTTGTGTCATTGTAATGAAGCCAATGATCATTTTGTTCTGCAAAAGGACATTTTTGTTTGCTAATTAATTCCTGAAGTTTTTAGTAGAACCCTGACGAGATTCTTGTCAGGAAAGACTAGAAAAGAAATTAGATTGTAATTATAGATATAACTTAAAAATAATTTTACATTTAAATTTTTTAAAGAATTTTAAATACTAATTAATTTGATGGTAAGTTATTATATTTTTATAAATAAATATTATTTTTTTAGTATCAAATAATTATTAATAAAAAAATAACAGTTTATTTATCATATAAATTAACGTTCAAAAATCAAAAATAAAATTGGTGTCTTGATAATATTTTAATCAGTGTCATTTCACCACATTAAGTAGAATAAAATATAATTGTTGTAGGACAAAAAGACTTGGTCCCACTCCCACATCACAGTGTAGTTATCTGACGTAGGCGATCATACATCATTTAGCGCACCAAAAAAAAAAAAAAAAAGGTGATCCAAACCGGTCCCTAGTGTAGGTGCTCACCACCTTTTCTTTTCCTTTCCTTTTTTTAATTAATTCGAGTGTTTTCTGCACCAGAAAAACCATTAAGAAAAATTAAAAGCAACTCATTTAAACCTGAAGGGATATATATATATATATATATATATATATATAGGCAGCTGCTATGGTCCTTCACGAAGGACCATTTCCTCAAGCATGGCTGTATTAGTTGAGTAAAACTGAAAAAGCAATTGTAGTTTGTGCTCCACGTGGATTGTTTTTTTATGGAAATGAAACTTAACTTATCTATTATGACCAGCTATTATAGATAATCTAAAGTTGATGATTGAGTGGCTTAGTAATTCACGGTACTATTGGAGGTATAAGTGTAATTTAATAAATATTTCCCTTTTATTCTTCCATGTGAATTTCTATGGTCCTATGGTCAAAGACGCCATCATAACATGAGAATATATGACTGAATAAAATTAAGAAGAGAGGAATATAATATAAATCGTATTTTTACTTGATAAAGATCCAAGTCACTCCAATTAAGAGAGGTAAAAAAAAAAAAAAAAAAAACAGACGTATTAATGTACGTATAAAGTCATTCACCTGGGTAAGCTTTTTTTTTTTTTTTTTTTGCTAAGCAATGTTAAACGTTCATCTGCTTAGTTAAACACTTGGTTTACCATGTATATAAAAACTTATAATGCTCGAGTAAATACGATGATACATGGATCATTACTCACACCATGTACTTTTATTAATTACAACACTATGTAAAACCGAAAGAAATTAATAAAATGTAGATATGAAAAGGGTACTACCAACACTTCTAACGAGATGAGTTCTTATCTATTATGATGTGCTTGTTAACGAAATTAAGGAGGAAGACTAGCTATATAATAATTTAAGTTCAAGATATCAACTAAATAATAGATTTAGTTATGATAATAATAATTGCTAAGATTAAGACGATCATTAGGAATATCAAAATGGTTACTGTTCATTGTACCATTGTTATAAATAATTTTGACTTTAGGCTTTAGTGAATGAAGAACTAGTTGGTAGACATCCTCACCGTCTATTGGACAAAAATTGTGAGTAGGATGCAATACATGACCGGTGGGATTTGTCATGGTTGGTATGATGATTAGTTTGTAGTCTCTATATATTTTCCCCCCTAGTTGAAGATAGCTTATAAAGTTTGTATCCGGAGACAAAATTTTCACTTATTGTTAATTTTTCATTGTTTATTGAATAATTTATTAAGCGGGTTTAGTTTGTTTTGATAGAAAAGCTTTAATTCACACCCAAAAAAAAAAAAAAAAAAAAAGAATCAACGAACCTCACTGGTTTAAAAAAGGGGGCAGAGTATAATATTAGCATAACTGTTAGCCCCTTAGATGTGGTGCGAATTTATTGAATTAAGTGGTCCTGTGAAACTAACCCCGTGGATAAGATATGTTAGGTATCTTCATTGTATTTAATTTAATTTTTCTTGTTCCCTATTTTGCTCCTTAAGAGAATAGGGGGGCAGAGAGAGAGAGAGAGAGAGATAGAGCATTTAAGAAAGAGAATGAGACTGCAAGAAGAAAAAAGATGGGAGGAAGATAGTGAATTAGTTATGGAAGAGAGAGAAACGAGATTGTAATGGGGTTTTCTGTGTTGAAAAATATAAAACTATTATTGGACTCATCTCCTAATAACTTAGTTTTTTGGGACATATTGGTAAATTAAGAAGATAAAAATAAAAATAATAATAAAATAACAAAATTAAAAAAGGAAAATAGATTTTAACTATGTCAGTGCCATTAAGTAATTGTTGAGGTGTGAATTGGTAACTGACTGGACTGAGGAATAGACAAAAGGATCCATGTTTGACTTAATTCCTCAGCCCACCTTCCATGCAAAAAGAAGTGTCAGTTTTTTTTTTTTTTATTATTATTTTTTTTTTAACAATTTAAGAACCTCATTAACCGATTTCTTTGGCAAACCATTTTTTAGCAGATGTCACTACCCCTCCAACGATCGTGCGCATTGCACATTGCTTTCAATCTGAACGGCCTAAAACAAAAATGGAGGATGATCTTTCTTCACCTTTTCTAGTGAAGGACAGTAGACATGTCCTATATAAATATAAATATATATATATATATATATATTTTAATCGCATGATTGATATGCATAATGCTAATATTTCTCTGTTTCTTTTTGGTTTTCCTCTCTTTTGAATTTACCACTTTTATGTAATCTTATATTCTGGCTCACAAAAAAAATTACATTCTTCATTCTTTTATTGTAATTTTTTAATTTTCACTAACGGATTGTATATGATTAATAAAGAAACTATCAATGCATTCATTTAACGTTAAATACCATCACAAATGGTATTTTTAATATCACCAATATCCTATAGCATTGTTATGTTCAAAAGCAGATGCAACTCAGGTTAAAAGTATGCAGTGTGGTTCATTTTCTTTTTCTTGGTTAACTTACAAAATACAAATTCACTATTTTAAGTGACCAGAGTTTGTGAGCTGAACACTCAAAAACTTGTACCAGACTAATCCATGTGATGTGGCGCAGTTCTAGCCCCACCTATCTCTTTTAAGCTCATCTGCTGATGATTCTCAAATCGATAAGAAATCATTCTACGCAATCTCACCACAAGCAGACATATAACCAAAGCCCCTCTTATGGTGGATCAAGAATCTGCAAGTCATTGATATTGTGTTAGACGAACTTTCTATAGGTAGTGCACGTCTATGCACGTGGTTGTATTCACAACAAAGTGAACAAGTAGGCAAATTGACAGGAACTGATATAAACGTGATGGTTCAAAATTAAGACGGTATCTTTTCAAACCCTATGCAGAATTCTCACTAGAATTTTGGTCTTGGACTATACATAGCTCATTTCATTTGAGAAAAGACATGAATGCCTAGATATCATAAGAAAAAAAAATTGCTGACAAGTAATGAAAAATGCCTCAGGACTGTCGAACGGTGAATTTTCTGCATGGAAAAACAGTTCTGCTACAGCAGGTTTGTTGGTTATTGACAGGAAGATTATTCTGCTTTTGGATAATAAATGCTAATTCATAGACATCTGTTTGTGAAAAACTCGAAATGACTGTCCCATTAACATGTAACCAACACGAAGTAAAACGATTTCATGTATTTCAGATGGAGACCTCATTCTGTCCAAGTGAGTGGATGCCAATTTAGTTAGTTAGTTATTATTATTCTTTTGAAGTCGGGGGTGGGGGGGGGGGTTCAAACTCTACACATTATAATGGAGTCAAGTGTGGAATCACTGCTAGATTGTCTGCAATCACTGTAGACAATTAGGTAAAGATTTTTCATCGAAAAGAGAGAAGTTTTTACCTCTATGGTTTAAAAGATAATATGACATGACAGAGAGATTTTCTAAGCATTAAAAAAAAAAAAAAGAAACAAAAAAAAAAAAAAAAAAAAACAAGAAACAAAACAAAACAAAGCAAAACAAAGCCCTTCACTTAGCTGCTAATCAAAACAAAAACAAAGCATAATGAAGGGAAAAGGAAATTAACCCACCAGAATAGATAACTTACGATCCATCCCACGACTGGAATATGACTCAGAAACACCTTAACAGATGGCCAAAAACCACTACAACCATACAATAGACAATTTTTTTAGGAGAAGTATCACAAAATTTGTTCAATTTGAAGCTTAAGAGTAAGAGCAGAAACTAACCCAAAGAGAACTGTACAACCATATATTTCCAAGATTATGCCGATGAGTGGCCATCGAACAAAAAGGAAAAATAGCCCAAGAACGAAAGATATAGTACCCTGCAAGAAGCAAGAAGCAATAAATTAATTGTTTTCATTTTTTATGTGCTCCAAGATTTAGATGAGCATATTATTCATGGTTTGCTCAAACTTAATTTATATATCTTCTTCGATAAGTTACAAGGAGAGGGGAAAAAATTTTTGCAATTAAATAGAATTTCCAACTATAGAGGAAGTATTCTAGAAGAAAGAGAAAATGCTCCGGAAAAGGAGATGTGTGTCATTGAAGAAAAAGAAATAAAGCAATGAGAAAATATAATTGAAGGAAAAAAAATAAAAAAGATTTATAGTTGTCTTAAATGGTTTTGGCATCTCTCTCCCCCCCATATAGATCACCTCACATAATTACCGAGAATTACCTTCTAAAAGCATTGTCTTGACACACATTGACGTAGGACTGAGATAGAAGAGATGGAATCTCAAGAGAAGGAAACCAAGATAGAGAAGTAGAAGCGAAGGGGAGAAACAGAGGATTCTAGATGCAGAACAAGGACTCAAGAGGAGGAAGAAAATCAATAGTATCAAGATTTATTCATTAACCCTTCCCCGAATTGAAATTTCAAACTATCCTACTTAGAGGCAAACCAAATAACAAAAATAAAGTTAAAACAAAACAAAATAAGGAAACTAGGTAATGGGAAATTAACCCAGTATCTAAAATAACATAAATCCCCAATTAAATAAAACCTTACAAATATTCTAATCTTGTCCCGCATCACACACCTAAACCTTTCCCTTAATAGAACCGCTCAACAACCGTAATAGGCACTACCTAATGAAGAGGAACCAACCAGAGCCTCTCCATTGCACTTGTATAGGCAACATTATTATGGTATTTCAGGTTGTCCACAACACTAGCTCGAACAGCCTTCCAAAACCAGAGGAGTGCAAATACAAATGCAAATAAACGAAAATGATAAAACAAAGACAATAAACAGGAAGTGACACAAAAACTTTGTCTGAACTTTAACATATTACATAAATCAATTAAGATAATATCAAAGATTGTCAGGTTATCCACGATATTTGTTTTAACCATGGTAGCCTTCCAAACTCAAAATTTCCTATTCAGAATATAATTTTTCCAGCTGCATCTTCCATCAAAAAGAAGTGACCCACCACTAAGGGCGAAAAGTAAATTTCATGTTAAAATATGCTGAATCAGAAGCAGCTAAAACACATTTTAGTAAACAAACATTCTATAAAAAATAAAGAAAATTTATATATGCACTAACATGAAATAGAATTCAGGAATTTTCTATTTTTTATCCCTACTTTCTCTTGATGAAATAAACAGTACAAGGGTTGTATTGAAGAAGATAGAAATATGAACATGACATACGCTAATACCAAATTTAAAGTAATAGAATAAAAAGGTCTATTGAATAATAAGAGGGGTATATATGTCTATTAGAATGTAAAATTATTGTTGACCAACTCCTAACAACTTCAGCTTTTGGTTGCAAACTAACATAATATCAAAGGAGGTTCTAAGTTCAAATTCTGTAATTGCACTTACAATACTGTCATCGCATGTTGGGTCTTTAAGTTTCGGGCTTATGATTAAATATCCACGTGTTAAGCTTTCTAATCCATATTTACTAGCACATTTGCCCGTTGTCTGGCCTACAAGTGAGCCAATTTAAATGGAATGCTAAACCATTAGGGTTGGTTGAGAAGTCAAGCCTATGGTTTGCTTCCACATGGTCTAGGAACCTGGTAAATAACCAAAAGTTTCAAGCTTCCCACAACCATTGTAGTGTTTGGCGGAGCCACCCACTAAGCAGGTTTGGGGAATTTCTAGCTATAATAAAAATCATTGGATTTATTGTAAAGCATTGTGATTTAATTGCCTTCAACAGTAGTAAATTAATATCTAGTGTACTAATACATGTCATGCATAGGGTGCTTTTACTATCATCTGACAAGGTAAAATGTCAGCTCTTTTATATAAATGGTTACATACGGGCAAAAATATAGTAATCACAAAACATAAATCACAAATTTGATCCTTACTAAACAAGCAGTTCTTTTCTTTATACAGGTACCTTGTAATTTGCTTGGTTCGTAAAAAGTCTCAAAGTAGAACGCCAACCGAGCAAAATGGCTACCCCACTCAACCAAAAGATCTGAAACCGCCAAATCGGTATCACAGAAGTGAGAGATCAGGGAGATTTTTACTAGAGATAAAGTCATAGGTGTTCAGCTAATAAAAAAACTTACATTTCCCAAGGCAAGCAAACCTTTGTCAAAGAAGAGAATAACACCAAGTAACGAGAATAAGATGCCAAACCCAATAAGACCCAAGCCAATCTCTGCAATTTTGCAAAACAATCTGAGATATAAAACCCATATATTTTTACAAAAAATGCCGGTAAATTGATATGCTTACTCTTTTGCTCAGTTATCTCATAGGCCATGTTTCTATTTTTCTTTACCTCTGTCGATAGAGAGAAAAATCACAATCTGCAATCGAAACAGAGAGAGAAAAAAAAAAAAAAAAGAAAGAAAGAAAACGAAGAAGCAATATGAGAATGGGTTCATAAACTTGATACAATGAATTACCGAAATTACCGTATAACAAAATATCAAACTTGATCAATATGCAAGCTTCCCCCATTTGCTAACTCATACTTTCATTAGACCACCATATGGAACAATGGCATTCGGCATCACTGGTGCACATTGATGCCCTTTATAAGGACATAGAAAATAGACAAATGGCCCATATGCATATATTTCTTTTCACTCTGGCAAGAGGCTGACAGAATTTTATTCCTTTTACGTCTATTTGAAAAATACAGAGTCAACACCCTTCATGTTTACTTCGGTTCCATTTAGTTCGTTGGTTAGAATCCTTGCAATTTGAACTATTTTATTTGAATTCATCATTCAAATTAAGATTCCTTGGACACAGACTAATGCATCACATATCTATTTTACAACTACTACAGTTTGGCACAGTTACACCATGAATCCCACATATTATAGTATATCATAACATATAAATAGACACACATTCACACACATATATATACATATATATATATATATATATATTTACAAGGATTCCAATTAAAGGAGATGTTTTTGTAATCATAGACAAATTTTCCCAAAAAGCATAATTTATGCAGAAAAACAACACTTCAAAAACTTAAAAATCTCTTCCTCAAACAACATCCAATTTGTTTTCCATTAACAAAACTTATAGGATGCCTCAAAAAGAATCTCCAACCCGCCAATCTACCCAGCATACACAATGGTTCAGAATTATATTCATGAAAAATTATATCATATTTAAAAAAAATTAATAAATAATTTAACTCAAGTCTCTTTTTCTATGTTGGGATCGTACAATATCTTCACCGAAACCCAAATCGAGTGGAAATTAGATTCCAAAAACACTCAGCTTTAATTACACGCAACGAACTAAAAGCAGAAAAACGGAAATGTGAATTGTATAATATAATTGAACCAGATTCCGAAAAGACAAATATATATGTATGAAACCAAATATTTATAGGAAAATATGCATAAATATTAGAAGAGAGACTGACCTTTGCTGTGGCATTAACAGAGCCAGAGGATCTGAAGGTAAAAAGAAAAAGAAAACAAAAAAAAAAAAAAGTGGGAACCAGATCAGTCAAATGCTCTTCTACTCTTTCTTTTTGTTTGCTTTTCTTTTGTTTTCGAAAATAACCCCTTCTGGGTTTTTATCTTCCAGTTCTGGGTCGGGTTTTTATAACTTTGCCCCCTAAATTTTTTGTGGTTTAACTTTTAAGCTCTGAACTTCTTTTCTTAACAGTTCTAGTCGCCGAAGTTCCAGATTTTAGGGAAATTGATGACAAATTCAATAAATTATTTTTGGGAGAAAAAAACATTAATTAAAAAAAGATTATATTTTACTCTTTACAAATTTTAACTTTAGTTAATAATTAGAATATATTCACTCTTAGCATTTGTTTGGCAGAATGAAAAAGTGAGGATTAAGAAATTGGAGGAGGGATTTTCGTAAGAGAAAGAGAAACTTTTATTTGATAGACTTGAAAACAGGAAATAAAGAAAATTGTAAATATATAAGACTCACCATAATTTAATATTTTCAAATTTGAAAAAAAAAATAACAGGAAAAAGTTTAACAAAAAAAAAGATGATGTAAAATAACAAGTTTGACCTTAATTTTTTAATCTTCTAATATATTTAAGTGTATAATTGTAGAATATATCATATTTCACATTTTCTTCTGATATATAGGAGGCAGAAAAACTGCATCTTTTCTCATTTAGGTTTTTTACTCTTTTTTTCTTTTTTATTTTCCACCCTCCTTGCCAAACTGAGCATTAATGAAAATTAGGGTGGTTTTGTCATTTTGCCATGAAGAGGTTAATTTCGTAATATATGGAAAATAGAGGTCTCTTTTTCTAGATGGGTCTAGAGTCTCTATTCCAATTTTAGGGTTTTACAATATAGTACCTTTTTCTGTTTTTTTTTTTTTTTTTAAATATAATACTTTTTCTCGGTAGTATGGTTTTACAATATAATTCTTGTCTTGTTCAAGAAGCAAAGGAAACATCTCATTCCAAAATAAATTGAAGAAAGTCCGACATACAAAGAGAGAGAGAAAAAACAAAAAAGAAAAGCGTGTTCAGCTATGGTACTTCGAGTTTCCTCCCTCTCTCTAATTTTTTTAAAATTTTTTTAAAATAATTTGTCTTTAATCATCTGCGTTAATTAAAAAAAAAAAGTAGTTCCGTTCTTCTATGGGCGACAATGAAAAATAGTTGTTTTTTTTCTCCAAGATTAATATGTGGAAGAATTCCAAATTATGGATTTTTTTTCTGAATTATTATGTATTTTGAGGCAGGCTTCGAAGATTCTAGCGAATTTGATAGTGATGGGTTCTGGTATATTGGCTAGGGCTGTTGTTCAGGCATACCGTCAAGCACTAATCAGTAAGTTTTTTTCTTTTATGTTTTTAATTCTTGGGTATTATATGAAATTACTGAGGATTTCAATCTAAAAAAATGTATCTTATTTGGGTTTTTTTGAAGATTTTTTTCCCATTATTATTATTATTATTATTATTTCCCTGGGTACAGAACGGAGTTCATGCAAATGAAATTCGATAGTCAACAACTGGTATTTTTGTTCTGTTTTTATTATTATTATTATTCTATTTAATTTTGTGTATTGGGATAATAGAACATGGTTAGGCTTAACAGTGTTGGTTTTTGGATTTTTACCCGGTCGGGGCTAGCTCAGCGGTTGGGAGGGAAGGGGTTCGAGTAGAAGCAAAATGGGATCCATTGGCCCCATTTCGTGAATACAAATTGTTTCTGGAGATTTTGGAGTTCATTCTATATAAATACATACATATATACACACATATATATATATATATATATCACTTAACACCGCTAAGTTGGAAGGAGAAGTATGATAAGCTTTGAATGGAAACCGGTAAATGGTGGTAATAACTCAAACTGTCATAAGGTAGCGGAATTTGTTGTCGTATGAGTAGCGACATGCACGGATGAAAAGGAAACATATGCCATATCTCTAACTAGTCTGGAACATGATTAACATCCTAAGAGCTTTGCTAATTGCACCGTGATGACGGTTTCTGGCATAGCCCATGTCACAACATAGAGAACAGCACAATTGTATTATGTGTTCAGCCATCAGAGAATGCCGAAAGAGGCTGCACAAGAACATGTTAATATGTTGCTGAGATTATATGCGTTCTCAACTTGACCATTTTAAAAAAAAAAAGATGAATAAAGCAACTATTAGTGATGTCTTTAGTGTGCCCGATTGTTGTTCGTCAAAATGTAAACTAGCAATGATCCATGCAGTCCTCTGTAGAAGCCGCTTAACATCAAAAGAATCCTCCAAAACAAGAGAAAAAAACAAAATACGAGAAGAAATTAGAAATAAAACTAAATTGTCTTCACACACTTTTCAACAAAAGTTTTCATTCTGCATTGTGATGCAATCGATTTAGGTGTCTATACAAGCTGTAAATATGTAAACTGATGTTGCAGATGCCTCGAAAAAAGGTGTTACTCAAGATACAATTCGCAGAGGAAGCAAGGTCATGACGGAGCAAGAGGCCAGGCAGATTCTTGGCATCACAGAGCAAACTTCTTGGGAGGAAGTTTTAAAGGTAAGTTCCGCTGCTCTCTCTCTCTCTCTCTCTCTCTCTCTCTCTCTGGTTGTTGCTGACTAGGTTCAAACTTCAAAACTTAACTTACCTGGGTATTTGGCTGCGACCTTTGTAGAAATACAATAATTTATTTGAGAGCAACGCTACGAAGGGAAGCTTTTACATTCAATCAAAAGTTCACAGGGCCAAGGAATATTTAGAGGTTGTGTACCGAGACAAAGGACAGAGTATGCCTAGTTGAGGTCGAATTATGGCGCTATTATTTGCAATTTCTGTCTCTCACTCCTCGTGCAATCGAGTTTACATCAGCTTTATGCATCAGAGATGCATTTTGTAAAACCAGTTTTGTTCTAACATCCCCTTTTACTGGGTTAGAATGTTTGTTCGTGGAGATGGAACAATATGAGCCTTCCATTTTACGAATAATTTCTCTCATTGTTTATTTGTACAGTAACGTTTCTCAATAATTACATTGGATTTGTTTACCAAAGTCCAAAGTGCATAGTTTACTACTTTTTATTTTTTTCGTTTTTATTTATTTATTTATTTTTGAGTTTCTTATTATGAGTCCGAACTGTGTCATAATCTTATGGAATTGTGTTTATTAAATAGAAACTGAATTCACATATATTCTACACAACCCCCCGATTAGACGATGACTTCTGATTAACACATTAATATACAGTAACAAATGATTCACTCGTTCACTGCGAGAAAGTCAGTGCTTATTAGACGGATCTTCAAAAAGGAGCAACTCTTAACGGTTCGGAACTCTGGCTCTCTCAAGCTTCATAAGTGCATCTCCTTCTGCAGATCTTTGAGAATTGTCCACGAATGAGTGATGGAAAAGAAGAGAAAGCCCCATGTAGCGAGAAGTTGAGCTAATTTATAATCGAGGAAAAGAAATTAGCAGCAACATCTTCAAAGTCCCGGAATGATACTAATGCACGAGGCCGTGCAATGGGACAATGGGACAAGTATCACAACAGAAATGAGGAAGTGAGGTTGTTCTCCGATATCTTCAACTCTGAATCAGTTCGTGTTACTGCAAACAGAACAATGGAAAGAAACGGACTTGTCAAATACCAATGGAAGCATTACCAAAACAACCTTATGAACACTACACAAGCAACATGCTGTTCAGATCAACTTATCCCAATTTGTCGATTAAAATGATACAATAGAGATGCATCAACAAGCGATCTTTAAATTAAAGAAGCTCGGCAGAAGAAAACTGAAATTGACTAAACCTCTATCCTAAAAGGTTGCTTATTCATGAACTCATAAACCTCCATCCTAAAAGGTTGCTTATTCATGAACTGATTTTCATACTAGCCTCTTACTTATATTGAATGGTTTAGCAGCTACTAAAACTCAGCCACTAGGATTTCAAAGTCCAGAGAAAAGTAGGTTGAAAATAAGAACACGGTTATGAATCTCGACTCTCTGAGTTTATGAAACTTAATATTTCTGAAAAGAGACAGACAAGGACAAAAACCAAGCCTGTGGCTATTAAGAGGAAAAGAAATAAAATAATATCTTTCTATTAGTCTGTAATAAAAAGAGTTACAAGATTCAAAGGCCACGCGTACATGATTATCCGGACCATTTGCAATCCTTGAAAAAGAACATTCTCTATATGATTATAGCATTGAAGAAATGCAAATTATTCACAATCAATTGCGAGAGACAACAGGGGATAGACTTACACCTACATGAGCATCATCGAAACAAGAAAACCGGTCACCACTGGAACTCAATCCACAAAAGCTCCAACTGATGAGAACCGATGACAATGAATCCAGTAGTGTTGGAACGTCCCTCGACGTGCAAGAAATTACCAGCATTCTTCACTACAAAATAGCCAACATCAGATCTTAACATACAGATGACATTCGTGTTTTTTCAGTTTCACCAAGAATTATAACTACCAATTATTTTCATAGGAACAACACAAGCCAAATTCAGTTTAGATCAAGTTGCTACAGTTTCTCGATGACAATGAAAAAATAGAGACGAGTCGACAAGCCATCTTTGAATTAAAGAAGCTAGGGAGAAGAAAACTTAAATTGACTAAAACTTTATCCTAAGAAGGTTGCTTATTCAAGAATTCTGTTTCATACTAACTACTTGACGATGTTGAGTGGCTTACCAGCTAAGCAAACTCTGCTAGTAGGATTTCATAGTTCAAACTCAAGGAAAAGTAGGTCGCAGACAGGAATATGGTTAAGAATCTTGACTTGGCGAGTTTATGAAACTTAAATTTCTTCGAAGTAACGTATGAGGACTCAAACCAAGCCTGTGGCTATTAGGAGATCAAGAAAAGAGAACAATGGTTCTGTTTCCCTTCAGCATTAGTGTGTATTAAAAAAAATTTCAAGCACATGATAGTCCAGACGAGTTGCAATGCGTAAACAAGAACATTCTCTCTGACAGACCGCACCTACGTGGTAGTCCAAACGAGTTGCAATACTTGAACAAGAACATTCTCTCTAACGGACTGCACGTACATGATAGTCCAAACGAGTTGCAATATTTGAACAAGAACATTCTCTCTCCTACATGATAGGCCAGACGAGTTGCAATACCTGAACAAGAACATTCTCTCTGACAGAATTATAAGAATTGTATGATTATGGCATAACAGAAATGCAAATTATTCATAATCAATTGCGAGAGACAACGGGGGGATAGACTTGCATGGACATAAGCGTCATCAGTACAAGAAAACGGGCCACCACTTGAACTCAATCCAAGAGCTCCAACAGATGAGAGCCGACCACAACGAATCCAATTGTGTGGAACGAATATTGACATGCAAGAAATTATCAGCATTCTTCACTACAAAAAAGCCAACATTAGATGTTAAAATATGTTATGAATTTCCAAAAAAAAAAAAAAAAAGAAAAAAAAAAGAAAGAAAGAAAGACAGAAAGAAAGAAAGAAAAAAACCTAAAGCCATGCTTCTGCTTTACATAGCAGGTGTCATTAGATGACAATTATACATATTAGATTCTGACAATATTATGCTTGAATCAACATACCACTGTATAATATATATATATATATATATATATATGTATATGTATATATTCAGAAACTAAGTACTAGTAACAGGGCTAAAAGCCCAAAGGCAAACTTAAACAATTTTTCAGAAAACAACTCTTGCCTTCTTCTATAACATAAATCATGGTGCAAAAAAGCAGTTTTGTGTAATAAAACGAAAGAAATGCTTATAGTGAAAGAAAAATGGGAGAAATTTATAAATTACCAATATTCCAATTCTAGGAGAGAAACAAATCAGCAATATCATGATTTGGTGAATTTAGTTCTCCTGAGATATGGTTCATCTGAATCAAAGTCATTGGTTCCGTGAGCCCTTGGTTCGGGCTGGTCGGGACCATGTCGATGTTGACTCCTCAGGTTCATGAATTCCTCTTAACTCTTGGCGATATAGCATGTGGATCCCACACTTCTTCACTTCACACTTGGAAGACTTGATCTGACGATATACACTGTTATCCCAATCTCGAAATGAAAAGTCAAGTGACACCTCCTCTACATGGATACATTCAGAATAGAAGTCCCAACATTGCTTATACCACATGTACACATGACTCGAATTTGATGTAGTTGGCAAATTCACATAATCAGCCCCATAATTATTAAACGTCCAAATGAATTGGTGGTTTTCCCCCTGGTTCGCTTTAAGATCGAATTCACAAACTAAATCCAAGCCTTCTATGTTAGAATAAGAGTCACCAACAGCACGCACCACAAAACCCAAGAAGTTGTTTGTACACCATTTTGGTGGAAGCTTTATGTTAATAAAAGATCCCTTCCGCTGATACTCGAACCACTTTGGAATTTCGTTTCCTCGACAGCAAGCTTTAACTACAAATCCATTCCGTCCCTGTGTTATAGAAGGGATTTATTTCAATAGCATAAATAATTAGAAATACTCCAGTTTTAACCATAATAGAAAAAGGCATAACTGAGGTTCTGGAGATAAGAGTTGAGTAGCCACGCGCAAAACTCTAAGGTGAAAGTCAATCATTGTTAGTTTACCAATTCTCCCAAAAGCTTCAGCTATTAGGAGGTGAGCCAATAATAGTTTTATATTTCAATACTCGACAAACGTACGGATAAATATTAATTTGAAAGTCCAACACAAATTATAAGAAGTATATTGAAGGCCCAACACGCAATGATAATAAAGGGAGTTAAATAGTGCAATTATAGGGGTTCGAACTCAAGACCTCCTGCTTTGATACCATGTTAGTTTACCAATTCTCCCAAAAGCTTAGGCTATTAGGAGATGAGCCAACAATAGTTTTATATTTCAACAATCATAATGTTGTTCTGGTTCTTCTGATCCAATTTCAAGCAATCATAAAATGAGATAAATTCACAGTTACCCTCTCCAATACAATTGCCGTCCCAAAACTCTTGTGGAAAAATTGGTCTCTTTGAATTTGAAACCACCTCTAACGACACACAACCACTTGCATTAAGAAGTTTTAAACTCAACGGAAGCTCTGGTAAAGAACGAAGATTCTTACGATTGTCTACGTAAAGCACTCTTAGCTTAGAAAATCTTTTGACGCTTACAGGTTATATTAGAGTTACTGAGACAAAGACTGAGACAAAGACTTCTCAAATCGCAATGAAGAAAATCAATTGATATGGGTAACTGGCTAATACCAGTTCCTTCTAAGTCAAGAAAACTTATTTTCATCGGTTTTGTGGTTTCAGGATATTGTTCAAGTTTTGGACAATTAGAGAGCGTGAGCCTCCTAAGACTAACCATATTATAAATGTAAAAGAGATAAAGAAGGAGGAAACCCTAAGTCTATACTGCAATAGTTTGGAATAATCTTCTATGTTGAATAATAAGAATGAATGTACAATGGCTTTATAGCCGTGAGGATTTACAGCCCAATTAATGGGTAACATTCCTAATATCTACTTTCTATATTTAGAAGATATAAGCAATATTACATAATATTACATAATATTCCTACACTCCCCCTCAAGCTGGACTGTAGATGTTGTAAAGTCCAAGCTTGTCGATCAATCTCTCAAAATCCGGCTTCCAAAGACCTTTTGTGAGGATATCAGCAGTTTGACTCAAAGTTGGAACATAAATCACACATACTGTACCGTTGTCTACCTTCTCTTTGATGAAGTGACGATCAATTCCAACGTGTTTAGTTCTGTCATGATAAACAGGATTGTGAGTGATACTGATAGCTGCCTTGTTATCACAGTAGAGTTTAAGCGGTTCACTGACTTGCTTCCTTAATTCCCCTAGTAAATTCTTCAACCAAATCATCTCACACAAACCATGAGCCAATGATCTCAACTCAGCCTCTGCACTACTCCTTGCGACTACCGTCTGTTTCTTACTTCTCCAAGTGACTAAATTCCCCCAGACAAACGAGCAATATCCTGAGGTGGACCTCCTATCTATGATCGAACCTGCCCAGTCCGCATCTGTATATGCTTCAATACCCCGGCTTGAGTTTTTCTTGAAGAGTAAACCTCTCCCTGGAGATCCTTTCAAATACCTTAAAATTCGAGTGACAGCAGCCATGTGATCTTCCGTAGGCGCATGCATAAATTGGCTAACATAACTCACAGCAAAACTGATGTCAGGTCTAGTATGCGAAAGATAGATCAGTTTGCCAACTAACCTTTGAAATCCTCCTCGGTCAATCGGTGTGCTTGAACTTTTGCTATCCAATTTCACGTTGGGATCCATGGGAGTATCCACATGTTTGCAACCCAACATACCAGTCTCCTTTAACAAATCAAGAACATATTTCCTTTGAGATACTGAGATTCCTTCTCGGCTCCGAGCTATCTCCATACCAAGGAAGTATTGGAGTTTACCCAAGTCTTTCATCTCGAATTCAGAAGCAAGACCTTTCTTGACTCGAGTAATTTCCTCAATATCATCTCCTGTTATAAGGATATCATCGACATAGACGATTAAGATAGTCACCTTATCTCCCCTGTGCTTATAGAAAAGAGTATGATCTGTCTGAGCCTGCATATAACCATTCCTCTTCATAGCTTTCATGAACCTATCAAACCAAGCGCGCGGAGATTGCTTGAGCCCGTACAAACTTTTTCGCAGTTTGACCACTTTGCCGTGGTTGTCATTAGCAAATCCCGGTGGTAAGTCCATAAAGACATCTTCCTCTAGAGTTCCGTTTAAAAACGCATTCTTTACATCAAGTTGTTGTAGAGGCCAATCTAAATTAGCAGCAAGGGATAGAAGAACACGCACCGTATTAATTTTTGCAACTGGAGAAAATGTTTCTTGATAATCAACTCCATAGGTTTGTGTATAACCTTTAGCAACTAGTCTAGCTTTGAACCTTTCAATAGAACCATCAGCCTTGTATTTTACCGTGAAGACCCACTTACATCCAATAATGGATTTGTCTTTCGGCTTCTCCACCACATCCCACGTCCGATTCTTCTCTAACGCCCGTATTTCTTCCAAAATAGCAGCTTTCCATACCGGTTTCTCCAAGGCTTCACCAACTGTTTTAGGAATCTCAACCTCTGTCAGGTTGGTAACCAAGGTCTTGTAGCTTCCATGGAGCTTACTATACCCAACAAAGTTCGAAATCGGGTGATGAGTGCAGGACTTGCGTACCTTATCCATAGGAGCTTCATGGTTCTCAAGATTTGGATCTGGATTTGAGGTTTGAGATTGCAGGGACTCAAGGCCTTTATTTCTCTTTCGATTCTTTCTCCTTGAATAAGTTATCAGATCCTTGACGCTGGGATTGACAGGTTCTAAGATTTTTCCTAATGATGGGTTTGTGCCTATGGTGGTGTCGGTTTTGGGTAAAGAAAGAGATTCAGTTTGGGGATTTTTTGGAGTAGGATCCCAGTTTAATTCCCATTGATTTAGTGTCGGATTTGTGATAAAATCTGATTCCAGCCCATTGCTGATTTTAAGGCTTTCCCAGAAATTTGAATCACTCACACTCTCCCCCTGAGGTAAATTTCGGGTATAAAAGGCCTGATTTTCAAAAAAGGTAACATCAGTGGAGACAAAATATTTCCTTCTTTGGGGACAATAACACCTATAACCTTTTTGGGTAGCGGAGTATCCTAAGAAAACACATTTTAAGGAGTGAGGATCCAGTTTCGACCTCCCTTGACTCGGTATATGAACAAACACCACACTCCCAAAAACCCGAGAGTCTAGTTGGGAAAAAACTCGATAAGTAGGAAAAAATTGTGAAAAATACGAAAGCGGTGTTTTAAAGTTTAGAATCTTGGAGGGAAGGCGATTGATCAAGTAACAGGCAGTTAAGACAGCATCACCCCAGAAATGTTTTGGGACATTGGTTGAAAACATAAGTGCACGGGCAACTTCTAAGAGATGGCGATTTTTTCGTTCCGCCACACCATTTTGTTTGGGAGTATCAATACAAGAGCTTTGGTGTAAAATACCATGGGTTTGAAAAAATTCACCAAGAATGGAATTGAAGTATTCAGTACCATTATCAGTACGAATAATTCGAATTTTTGTATCAAATTGTGTGTGAACCATTTGGTAAAAATTTTTGAAAACTGAGGAAGCGTCTGATTTTTCTTTAAGAACATACACCCAAGATACTCTAGTATGATCATCTATAAATGTGATAAACCACCTTTGAGAGGAAAGAGTGGGAGCACGTGAGGGACCCCCAAATATCACTATGGATAAGTGTGAATGGTGTAGACGGATGATAATGTTGAGGAGGTAAGAAAGTACGGGTGTGCTTGGCCAATTGACAAATATCACACTGGAGAACAAGACTTTTATTTAAAAATAAATTGGGAAACAAATGTTTCATATAAGTAAAACTGGGATGACCCAACCGAAAATGTAATAACATTATTTGTTGTTCAACAGAAATAGTAGACAAACACAAAGGAGAGCTAACATTATTCACTATCGAAGAAGGAATCGAAAGATAGTAAAGTCCATTTGAGTTCCTAGCACTGCCAATCCTCTTCCCCATCCTCAAATCCTAAAAAACACAAGAAGTTGGGGAGAAATTAACACCACAGGGCATGTCGGTAGTCAACTTACAAACAGAAATTAAATTATAAGTTAACTTTGGCACATGGAGAACATCCTGTAGAAGAAGAGTAGGAGATAACCGAACGGTTCCTTTACCAGCCACTGTAGAAAAATTGCCATCTGCCATTTGAACTTTTTGTTGACCCGAACTAGGCAAATAAGATAAGAAAAAACGAGAGTTACCCGTCATATGGTCGGTAGCACCCGAATCAACAATCCATTGCTCACCGGAGTTTAGCATACTGGCGATGGAGGGGTCCGAAACACCGTGCTTGGCCATAAGAGAGGTACTCGTAGCAGGCGCCAAAGAACTTGCACCAGAAGTTGCCTTACTTCCAATAGAGGATTGCGAAAGAAGGTTGACCAACTGTTCGACTTGAGCATTCGTAAGATTGACAACACCGGATGGAGCAGATTGTGACGGAGTCCCTTGCACGGTTTGTGGTGTGACCCCTTTCTTCTGAAGCCGATTGGGAACAAAGTTCTCGGGCTTACCATGAATCAGCCAGCACGTTTCCCTTGTGTGATAGGCCTTGTTGCAATGATCGCACCAAGCGTGGTTCTTCTGTGTATTTGGTGGCCGGTTCGGGGAAGAACGGTTCGCAGCGAGGGCCGAGGCTTCGAATTGGACAGTACCGGTGGTACCCAGCATAACACGACGGCGGTGATCTTCACGACGAACCTCGGCAAAGGTTTCATCCAGAGCTGGTAACGGTCGCATCCCTAGGAGACGGCCACGGACATCGTCCAATTCATTATTCAAACCTGCCAAAAAATCATAAATACGATCCTTTTGGACCATTTTTTTGAACAAGAGAGCATCAGCCGGATCCTTCTAAGAAACAGAATGAAACATATCAACTTCCTGCCATAATTTACGTAAGTTGCCATAATACTGGGTGACAGTCGAATCTCCCTGTCGAAGATTTCGTGCGCGGTTTCGCAATTCAAAAAGCTGTGATGAATTCTCCAAGTTGGAGTAGGCAAGAGTCACGGCATCCCAAATCTCCTTGGCTGTGGAGGAGAACAGATAGGTTTCACCTATCTCATCCTTCATCGAGTGAATGAGCCACGCCATAACCAAGGAATTTGTGGCATCCCATGAAGCATACAGAGGATCATCGACAGCAGGACGGGGAGAAGAGCCATCGATGAAGGAGATCTTTCCCTTGCCGCGAATAACCAACGCTGCCGAACGGGACCAGGGTAAGAAATTCTTCCCATTCAATTTTTGGGAGGTAATCTGAAGATTATGAGAAGTATTTTCCATGGAAGCAGTAGGGACAATTGTGGAAACTGATTGAGATGCCCCTGATTGAGCCTCTGAATCATTTCCGCTTGTCCTGGACATGGTTCCCTCAACTTACAGAATCTCTTCCGAAAGCTCTGATACCATAAAAGAGATAAAGAAGGAGGAAACCCTAAGTCTATACTGCAATAGTTTGGAATAATCTTCTATATTGAATAATAAGAATGAATGTACAATGGCTTTATAGCTGTGAGGATTTACAGCCCAATTAATGGGTAACATTCCTAATATCTACTTTCTATATTTAGAAGATATAAGCAATATTACATAATATTACATAATATTCCTACAAAATGCTACTTGGGACAGACTCGAGATTATCACACTGATCTATGTGTAAGAGTTTAATGGCAATTAGATATCCAATCGACGAGGGTAATTGTCTAATCCTTGTTCTTCCTAAATAAAGAAATCACAAATGTTCCATAGGCTCTGAGACTTCAGGGAGGTTCTTCAACTTTGAGCAACCATCAAGATTAAGACGAGCAAGTGATCTCAACTTAAAAAAGCTAGTTGGCAGACTCTCAAGATTTCTGCAATATGACAGGTCGATATCCTCAAGATCAAAACGAACGTTAATCAAAGAGCAGGCCAAATCTTTTATCGTCGTCCCATAAAAATCCAACCGTTTAATATTCCATGGAAGCTCTGGAAACTTCTCAAGAACTGAGCAGCCTCCTAATTCAAGATATCTCAGGGAATCCAGTTTTATCGTATTACTTGGGAGATTTGCAAGTCTTGTGCAGTTGTTGAGAGATAACTTTGAAAGATTTTTGAGAGAATGAATTGATGATGGCAAGGATACTGATGCGGTTGAACTTAAATCTAAAGACACGAGGCTTGTAATCATAGTTATAGGGAGACTCTGAAGTTTGTTGCAGTGGCTAAGATTGAGATCAGTAAGCTTGTCAAGATCTTGCAAACTAACTGGAGGAACTTGAAGCAAACTCAATGAAGAATGCAGATTGATTTCTCAAGTCAGGGAGCATGAGAAAAATCTGGAAATTGGACCATGCGGATGGAGTGACTAAGATCAATGCTCTTTAAGTTGTCAAAATCCTGTAACAATACAGAAGTGACAAGATTAATTAATATTTACTTAATTATTTAGTTTTCAAGTACAACAAAATAAAGCATATAATATACCTGGTCTTCATTAGAAAGTTTCTCGAGCTGGTTATAGGGCATGCTCATTTCAACAAGGTTTTGTGGATCAAAATCTGAGGGTAATTTTTTTGATGGAAATCCTTCCCAGTGAAGATATCTTAGCGTATGATGAAGGGACTCGAGATCTTGACAAAGATACACTTTGTTTCTCTTCACATAATAACAATCATCAAAGATAGGTGTACTGTTATAGATTTTGAGCAATCTCAGCTTACTCATCTTTTGGAAAACGTCAGGTCTCAAGGGCAGTTCTTTATCAATCTTAGCCATGTCGAGGAATATTCCTTCAATTTTGTGAGTCCCCTAACATATAAGAACAAATTATATTGAGCATAGTGTATAGGAATTCCTAAAGAAAAACTATGACAGATATGTTCTGTACGCAATATGCATGATTACTAATTAACTGCAGATAATAATTTTATCCCTGATGCTTCTATTGCAAAAAAAAAAAAATCATACAATCTTAAAAGGAAATAGATAATCCATTTGTCACTTACTTCATTTTGGTTCAAGACCCGATAAGCATCTTTAGCATTAATTAAATCAGACTGTTAGTATTAGTTTAGTGACAGATTAGGTCAAACTTAAAACATTATACTCTACTTTTGGAAGGAACAATAGGGGATCTTCTTTTAAAAAAAGAAAAAAGAAAAAAAAAGAACATATTAAAATATAATTGCTACAAAGGTACTATGTGATTGATTTTACATATACATAGTGTTTTTTGTTCATTGTATGATAAGAGGGATAAAAATAGTATTTAGGCTAACATAAGAGGGTGCCTTGAGTGTTTTCCCAACCGTAAATAAACCCATAATGCAATAGATCTATCTAGTAGAGTTTTTTAAAAGTTACTTTTGACTTTCTGAGTCTAAATAAAGCTTTTTCTAAAAGAACAAATATTGATCTTTTCAAAAGTTTTTTCTAGGAATACCAATTCTAATATCAACATTTGAGTACCAACTTACATGGTAAATGAGTTGTCATTTTTTCATTGGTAATTAAGTGTTTAAAGTATACCTGTGACTCTAGAATCCCAACCAGATAAATCGACCGATTCTATTAAAGCATCTCTCCACCTTTTCACCATTTCCATCTTGTCCTCGAAACGAACTTCATGATCAAGAAATGACTTCTTATAGCTTCCTTCTTGTTTTCGTATATGAGATGGATCTACCTCGTAAAAAATAGGTATGACCATCTGCTTCTATTCTCGGTGGCGTTCTAGTATTTGTTCAAGTTCACGCAAGCACCATGAAGAAGAAGCATAATCTTTCGAAAAAATAATTATTGCAATCTTTGACTTTTGAATTGCTTCAGGAAATGCAAGTGTGATATCGTCTCCTCTCTCAAGGCTTTTCGCATCGATATAAGTCTCAATTTCCTTTTGTTTTAAGAGCCAAGAGATGGCTCGTGAAATTATCGTGTGTTTTTACCTCTAAAATTGAGAACAACGTCGCATTTCTCAGGAATAAAAGATGAAGAAGAAGAAGAAACACTAATTGCATCCATATGGATGTATATCAGCAAATTAACTCCACGAATCAAAGCAAAAACTAGCAAAAGACTTCCTTTGTTTCTGTAGTGTTTAGAATGAAAGCTCTATTAGAGTGCGGGGCAGAGATTTATAAATGCAAGACTTTTTTCTTTTCTTTTTTATTTTTTTATTTTTTGAGAAAATATAAAAGCAAGACTTTTTTTTTTTTTTTTTTTTTTTTTTTTTTTTTTTTTGGTGAATACATAAAAGCAAGACTTAAGGCTAGAGAAAAAGTAGCAGGAGACACATTAAAAAAAAAAAAAATCAAAACAAAACTACTTCGAATTGCTCGAGTGACTTCCATGTGCGTGTTCTGTTTTTAGGTAGGAGACCAATGAGTCAACAAAACATTCCGTCAAGTAGTATGCTAGCCAGTTCATTTCCACACACTCGGTTTTCAAAAAAGTGTAGAAGGTGTTTGGAAAGAACATTTCTCTCAAATTTCTTTTCGTTTTATTATATAGAATTGATCATTGTATGTGCGTTTGGCAATCTCACGTCCGAAATATAGACACGTTCAAATTGTGAATTATTTCAATGTTAATAAACAATATCTCACTCTAAAACAGTCCGAATGGATAAATTTTTTATCTCTTTTATTTATACTTTACTGCTGTAACTTTTTCATTTTAAATCGTATTGAAATGAATTTTTTTTTTAATGTGTTTAAAGTGAAAAGTGGAGCAAAACATCATCCATAAGCCTTATCAAAATCTGTTGTGACCATTGAAATGTTGTAAGATTTGCTAAAATTATTTTTAACATATATCTAAACACATATTCAAATATTTTTTGTTCAAATTCAAAAGTTAATGTAACGATCCGTGTCTTTTTTTGGTCTGATATTATTCGCTTTGAACCTCGTGCCCTTACAGTTTTACTCTTAAATTCACTCCAAAAGACCTCATACTATTAGGAGATGATCTCTTTATTTATAAACCATCACGTATATCTATCCCAAAGCGATGTGGAACTGTACAACTTACCATTTCTTCTTATAGGGACTAATGACTGTCACAATCACCCATCTTTTTGGGGTCCAACGTCCTTGTTAGCCACACTTCCTGTTGAATATAGGCTATTATACCCTTTGTAGCGACACGTTTCTCCCTTTGATATGATGTTGTTTGCTTTGGGCCACATACGCTAATGATTTTGCTCTTGCACTCACCCCAAAAGGCATCATACCATTAAAAGGTAGTCTCTTTACTTATAAATCATCATATATATTCATTCCCAAGTGATGTTAGATTGTACGACTTACTCATTTTTTATAAGTACCGATGACTATTATAGTTACCATTCAAATATTTTTCCTAAACGGACCTATAATCTTTTTTAACTTGTTCAAAATCTGCAGCACACTTATTTCTTTTTTGTAAATATCAATACAGTTTAGATTTTCCATTTGAATTTGTTTTTTCTAGCTCCAATATCCATTTTCCAATCAAAAGCATGATGGTCCTGAATAAAAAATAGGTATCAATTTGAATTTTCTACAATTATAAAATGTAATATATATTTGATTAGTGGTAAATTAGTCAATTACTTTTTTTTTTTTTTTGAGAAAATAACTGGTTGTTTAAATGGGAAGTTATTTAATACGATTTTATAGTCTTTTCTACTTTTATTTTTTAATTCTATCCACTCTCTCTCCAATTGTCACACACCAGAAGAAGCCTCCACTCTTCTTTCCCTATTTTGGGACAATTAAGAGAAAGGTAATTTAGACATATTTTATAGTATAAAATTTAGAATATATATATATATAAATAAAAAATAACCAAAAAAAAAAAAAAAAGGATGATGCCAAAATGCAAATGAAAAACGTTCATTTTAACAGAAACACAAAACAAAATTGTGCATTTGCAATTTTTGTATGGATATGGATGTCAATATAAGAACGCCATTTTATTCTCAGAAAATAGAAAAAAGAAAGGTTGGTTCTTTTTTTCGTTTCTCTAAGTCATATTCTCTTTCTTGCCCACCATCTTATTGATTTGTGATGCAATATAACAAATTTGCTCCTCTCTCTCTCTCTCTCTCTCTCTCTTTTTTTTTTTGGAATATCGTATTCAACTCAACAAAACATATAAACAATATAAATAATTCTACAGAACACGGGATAAAATCCTCATCAATTAGATAAAAGATCAATCAAGATAAAACTCAAAAAAGACGTACACCGAGACCCGACATCCCTACATCGAGAAACTTTCTCAACATCCTAATAATTGAGCTTGTATATGGCTCATTTGGCAAAATCTTTACAAACGATAGAATCCTCCGATTAGTTAAGAATCACATATCTATAACACTAAAGCCAACCAAATAACAAATAAATAATTTTTTTTTTGGCTAAATATATAAATAAATTACTTCGAATTGCTTGAGTAACTTCCATGTGCGTGTTCTGCTTTTAGGTAGGAGACTACTAATGCTTTGTTTAGTTCTCTTATGCGAAGGTTTCATCTTAATTTTTATCTTTTTTAAAAAATAAACAAAAATTATAATTAGATTTTAAAAAATCAATCAACTTTAACGTAAAAATTTCATCTCAAACCCGTGCTCTAAATGAAATCTAGTCAACATTTGTTAAGTAATTTGCTTGCCAATTCATTTCCTCACATCAGGTTTTGAAAATTGTGTAGAAGATGTCTGGAAACTTCATAATTTTTCTCTCCTATTTATCCTTCACAATTTCATAACTTTTTGGTCTTCAATCAGATTGAGACAATTCTTCTCCGTGTGTTTATAACGAAAAGAGAAACAAAATCTCACCCATAAACCGCATCAAAAATCTATCATGAACACATTTAAAGACTTATGTTCAAGTTCAAATGTTTTACATCTCAAATGTTACCATTCAATTGTTTTTAATTGTATTTTCTTTACACTCTTAAAACATAAATACATTTTTGACAATGACCTTGTGTCAAACCATTCGAATACAATCAAACGATCCAATTGTTCCTTCTAAAAAAATCAGTTCTGAGAAACAAAGATCTTCGGAGTCGTAAATAAAGGCTATCTTTGTGAAACACCTCATAAATCTGTCCTCTGGTTTTTTTGCCAAATTTACTCTTTCTTCTTCAGCCGATTACATGATCCGATCACATTTTTAGCAAAACCAGTTTTGATCATCTTGAGACAAGTATCACATTGCATCACTCCACCAAAAGCGAGGTTGTCCATCTAAAGTACTTCCCATTTTACCGTACAAAAATCAAGAGAAACGAACTGGACTTCTGAAAATAAACATAAAGCATACCGAAAACAACCTGTCACTTTTTTAAGGGTAGAAACAAACAAATTTCCATTTAGATCCACATGACGTGATTTCTTGATAACATCGCAATGACAAAAACAAGCCAACAAGCTATCATTTTTTTTGAATAATAGTAAAAAAACTATAGCCTGTTATCGTGTCTCTGTCATCTTAATGTTATCAAGAAATCATGTCAACACATTTGGATCATCAAAACTACAAGCTATCACTGAATCGAAGAAGTCACAGGCAGAAGAAAATAAGGTTTGGATATTGAACAACGGAGCCATGCATCCATGAGTTCAAATCTTCACAACTACTATACAAGAATGTTTCGTTTTCGGAGAAAATAATGCTTCAAATGGGCACACCGACATGTTAATCCAGTTCAGTCGCAGTACTTGGGTGACAAAATTCTAAGATTAAAAATAGGAACTGCATAATGCATATATAGCCCTAATAATGCAAAGAATTCATAATTGTATCGCAAGAGACAATGGGGAGATGTACTTACACCGATGAAAGAAACAGCAATGCATGAACTCCATCCATCAGATCTGACCACAAGAAATCCATCAGTGATGGAATGGGCCTCGAAATGTGAAAAACTGCCAGAACTCGTCATTACAGATCAAACACCAGATTTTAACAAATTATGAATTTCCATAAAAGAGCATGCTTCTTCTAATACAGTTTACATACTCGTTGTCGTTGCTCAGCTTAACCAATCATCATACACATTAGACGATTACAATATTATGGTCGAATCAACATATCACTAAAAAATTAGAAACTATAAATACTAGTTACAGAGCTAAAAGCCTTGATCGAATCTACAAATGTAAATAATTATTATAAAGTATAACCTCTAATTCCACAAATTCTTTTCTTCACAACTTATTCCTCTCTGGATCACAGAAAGGCCTATATCTAGTTCTACATGTCACTCCATACGCAAAGAAATTATTTAATAAACGGTTTAAAAAAGATAATATGCACGGGTAATCTGGTTTTTGAATGCTTGGAGATCAGTGGAGAGTCATACTAATGGTGTTAGTTCATTAGGAAAACCGATGGTAGAGACAATTGATACAGTAATCGAGTCTTTATTGGCTTATGAAAATTGAAATTTGGATTGAATTGACCAATCTACACCATCTGATAAGGCATAGACTTTGAGTCAAAACATTTAAATACACGGACAAATGATCCAATCGTTCCTTACGGGAAACTATTCCTGATACGATGGATCTTAGAAGTGGTAGTCTCATTGACCCATTAATTAAGAAGGCATATTTTCTGCATCCAAATGGAGCAGCAACTATCTAGAAAATATCAATTTACCTGCAGTTCTTCCATTGCTGTCCACAATGAGCCGCAAAGAAGAAGATCAAGCGTATATGAAAAAAGAAAAAAGAAAAAAGAAAAAAGAAAAAAGAAGGCTATTAAAGACAGGAAACGATATGAGAAGCAACATGTTCAGAATTCAAAAATAAGTGTGGAAAACCACAAAAGGCTACCGTTATGAAACACAATTAATTGAGACAAATATCACAATTATGCAGTACTACAGAAGAAATGAGGATGTTGTCCAAAACTAGTACCTTTAAAGCGTCTTATTCAACTATCCATATAATGATATAAGAATATTTATAAATTACGTACCAATATTGCAATGCTGGGAGAAATAATCAGCAGTTGCAGGAATTTGTCAATTTGAAATAAGCCATTGCTGATTCCTCTAGTAGATGTCGAGCGTTAATCAATCGGAATTTGAGTCAGGTGGACAGAGTTCTTTGGTTCAATACCTTCTAACTTGTTAAGGTAATACAACCACATAAAAATGACAATATTCAGTAAACCATTACTGAATAATCAGTAAACCATGAATTATAAATACAGATGGACTTTTGCCTTAACCTTCTTTTCTAAGTCTGTTTCCCACAAATTAGAAGCACTGAAAAGATAGATAAAAATAAGTCTCACAATTTAAACCATTACTAGTTAATCATTTTTTATGTGGAGCAATTTAATGAAAACTATCTAAAAATTCATGAAACCAAAACGCTCAGTTGAACCAGTTTCTGCCATACATCTTATGTAGTAGGCATGAAGTTAAAATACAAAAAAAAAAAACATTTCTCATGGTGGCATGGCTCCTGTGATTAGTTTATTATGCTTGCCAAGCTGCGAATCTTTGGGATGGTTTCAAGCTCGATCACAATCCCGATATAGAATTGTAATAAAGATCATATACAAAACTAAATTGTCTGACTTAAGTAACTGACTTTCTTAGTGAAGCAGGGAGTGCTTATTACACGCTCAATCGCAATTTGCTTGCCCTACAAACGACTAGTTGAGCAGTTCAAGAAAACTAAACAGTAGGAGATGGTAATATTTGATTAAATACATAAAGAATAATAATCATTTCACAAATCACTTACAGAGACAAGCATCTGATCACCACACCCGAAATTTTATCTTTTCACCTCATATAATCACCAAAGCCCTACATTCTTTAAGCCTTATTTCACCTCATACCACCATATCAGCCATGCTTAAAGTGCTAATTGACTACTTAATGGCCAATAAGCAAGCAAGTTGCCAGAAAATCAACAAGCAGATTGGCTCGGAAATATATACATTAGCAGATATTACGTCATAACATATAATTCCTAAGGACTTCGGTTATCTACTCAAGAGAAGCTGAAAACGTAGCAAGTGGGTGATCAAGATTCAAAGACATATCCACCAAGCAGCTAAAATGCAAACTAGAGCTGATCGTTTCATAAATAACCATAACGGAACGTCCAAAACGACATTGTTTAGTAGCCCGAGCAGGTAAAAGCCTATTTGTCAGATGTTTTGTTTACTTCCCATTCAAGTTTACAAACACCAGATGCATATGGATAGCTACTGCAAAGAACCCACAAAACAAGTTGATATTTAACAATCTATCACAGTGTAAAGCATCTAAGAATCAGTTTCAAAGAAATTCCGATTAGGGAATTTTTTTGATTCTCATAAACACTTACAATTAAGTAACAATAATTTTTTGCCGAATCCAAATCTAATCAACTTGTAAACCACAGGAACTTGCTTTCTTTCTTTTATATTTTGTTAAACGTAAACAAAGTACAACAATGTAATCAATTTTCCATGAAATTCGAATCACGAAATTCTTTCAATTCTCAGGATGGACAACATACAATTTTTAGCTACAATTTCAATCCAATTCTAAGTACAACAACGTTAACACTAACCAACCTCTGTATTTGTCACCACAACGGCGTGAGCCTCGCCTCGAAAACGAACCCGCGGCAGAGCCCGTCGCCGCTTCCAGGCACGCCGTCTATCCATCGCCACTCGGCCTTCCCGGAGCATCGGTCCCACAGCGCCAGTCTCCCTACTCTCTTCGCCGAGAAGCAAACCGTATCTCCGCTGCCAAACACCTTGAACTTGCTTGACTCCTGGAAGCAACGGAACATCTCGACCGGCATCCGGCCGGCCTCGTCCCACTCCAGCGTCTCCAAATCGAGCCGGAGGATCAGGATCGTCGAGCAGGAGGAGTTGAGCGAGAACGACGACTTCAATCCTCCGACCATCAGGATCCGGTTCCCCGATCCTCGGACCAATCGCGGCCGTTTCAGGATGTCGAAGACATCCCCCCACTCATGCCTCTCGAGACGATTCCAGTTCTGCAAGGAGGAGGACCCGCTCTTCATCTTCGCGATCGCGCAGGAGAAGAGCTTCCACTGGCTACGCCATGGCGATCCGACGTCGCACAGAGCGTAGACCGAGTCCGACACCATGATCGGACTCCGAGGCTTCGACGGAAGGTTGGAGGAGAAGTTCAGCCACTGGTGGGACCCGCCGGAGGAGGAGAAGTATAGAGCAGCGAGCTCGGTGAGAACCATGACTCGGCTCGCCGCCGAATCGACCAGGACGGAGCCGTGGCGGGACCAAGCCGAGCCGAGCTGGGGGAGAACGCGGAATTGCCGCGTCAAGGGGTTGCTAACGACGAGGGACTTGTTGGGGGCGGAAAACGACGCGTCGTTTGAGGAGGAGGAGGAGTCGCCCCAGAGGTAGACGAGGCCGAGGGAGGAGGCGACGGGGTGGAGGGAGCGGAAGGGAAGGAAATCGAGGCTGAATCTGAGCCATTGGATCTGATCGGGGTCGAAGACGTGGAGGCAGGGAGGGGAGGACACGTTGCGGTGGTTGTGGTTGTGGTGGTGGTGAGGTGGGCGGAGGGCGATGAGGCGGAGGGAGGATCGGGTGGAGATGAGGTGCAGGAAACAGGGTGAGGTCAGCAGCTGATGGAAGAGCTTGGAGACGGAGCGGCAGATCATGATCTGACGGAGAGGTAGGGCGGAGAATATCTGGTGGAGGGTGTCCTGCGGGAGGTCGTAGATCGGCGGCGACTCCATTTTCGTATCCGTGGGATCGGGTGTAGAGGATCGGATTCTGCCCACTTCTCCTCTGCTCTGTTACAGGGAGGGGGGGGAGAGATTTAAGTGGTAGTGGTAAGAGAGAAGACAGAGAGAGAGACAGTTGTCTGTGTCTGTAAAGTTGGTTCGGAAGGTCAGTTGGATATTGGACTGGACAAGGACTAGGCCCAACAATCAAAGCCCATGAGTGGGCCCATATTCTAAATAGTTATAAAAAATGAGAAAAATAAGAAAATGGCCAACGATTTGAGTGCCCTTATAATTTTGTTAGTCCTGATATTGAAATCCATAATTTTATTAATTTATATTTTTAATTTACTTATTTTTCTGTTCTACCCTTTTTACTCTTTTCAAATATTTTCATCAAAATTCAAACATTTTTTTTTTTTTCCTTCTCTCTCTTCAATCTAGAATCTCTCTCTCTGTATTTCTCTCCCTCTATTTCCCACAAAAACGCCCCACCCCCCCAATCCCCGCATCCTCCCCCTCTAATGACTCTTTAATCTCTCTTTCCCCTCCGACGATCCATCTCCCTCCTTTTTGCTCTCCAGTGTTCGATCTTTTCCGCTATCTTCAGTTTCTCTTGGATCGAGCTTCGATCTCTTCCGCTGTGAGCAACTGTCTTTTCACCTCATTCTCCGACCGATCTCCACATCGCGATCTCCATCGCTATGATGTCCGACCAATCTGAAACTCAACATTTTTCTTGCTTGTTCTTTGGTCGCCATTGGAGATCTTGATCTACTCAGTCTCCTTCTTGTTGGCTGTTGTAGGCCGCCGGCATCAAAGCAACCTGATCTGACTCCACCATGACGATCGAAGTCTTCAGGTCCATCAGCATCAGAGATCGAACCAGACATCATGGTGCGATGAAGGAGATCTCACGGAGGAGATCGCGCGAAGTCGTTGGTGTCCAAGTGGCCATATTCGCGTCATCGGAGCCGCCGACATCAAAGCGGTTAGATTCGGTTCCATCTAGATTAAATCTTCACCATTGGAGGCCGGATCCACACAGGACACCTTGCGAGGAGTAGCGACGTCATGATTCCATTGATTGTTCAGACTATCGCTTTAAGTTGATCGGCGAGTCCTCAATCTTGTCATTGGTGACATTTTTGAGACATCTTTTTTTTTTTTTTTTTGAAACAAAGGATATCAGATCGTAGGCCTTTTTTCTTTGGTTATTATTATGTTGCATCAAGTTTGTTCAAATTTTTTTCAATAGTTTCTCTCTCTTTCTCTTCTTTTTTTTTTTTTTAACAAATTTTGTTAAGTGGTGTTTTTTTAATCTTTTTCTCGTTTTTGATATGCAGAACAGTAGCAGCTTGCTGAAATTTTAGTAATGGTGTAAATTTCGTGATGGATGTTTGTTTTGTGTCTGATAAATAATGTCTTAAACTATTGTGTGTTTAGGACATCTTGTAATTATAGTTTCTTTGTTTTTAGTTTGCCAACATTCTTAAAAAAGATTTCATGGATATTAGAGATAAGTAGATGTGCTTTTTTCAAGAGTTTCACGCTACAAACAAACAAACAAAAAAAGAGTGAAGCCAATGGGTAGCAGATTGAGTTCTGGAGTCAAGTGCTTCAAGTTCTAAAATGATTTCTTTAAACGTAGTTTCGAAGGTCATCTGAGGATGGTGATGACAACTTTATATCTAGTGCTTGAGATTATACAGATTGTATAAATTATGTTAACGGAATGAGTACTATTGGTTCCTTTAATCTAGTTGTCTTTCACTTCAGCAACTAATGTAGTTCCATCTTAAGTTTAGATTACATCTACGTATACTATATCAATATATATATTATTTTTTAATTTTCTTGTTTTTCCTTCTCTCAATTGAGCTTAAAAAGTCGTCGTATTTTGAGAATTGGTACGTGCAAGTGTTAATATGTATAACTGATTTGTTTTAGTGGAATATCATAAGGCATTATGGAAGAATCGGAAAGGTAATTTGACAGAATCTGAAAGGCATTCGATCAGAATCTGAAATGCATTCTTGTAGAATTCAAAATAAACTTGTATTCTGATAGAATTTATTTGTATTCTATCATAATTTGCTTTGCTTTCTCAGATTCTGATAGAATCCAAAACTTGCATTATGATAGATTTCATTTTACATTCTAATATAATCCATTTTGTATTCTATCAGAATATGTTTTGTCTTTTTAGATTATGGTAGAATCCAAAACTTGCATTGTGATAGAATCAATTTTGCATTTTGATAAAATTCATTTTGTATTCTATCATAATGGGTTTTGCATTTTATTGGAATTCGTTTTGTCTTTTCGGATTCTGGTATAATCCATTTATATTATGATAGAATCTGTTTTGTGTTTTATTAGAATCCATTTTGTTTATTTTGCATTCTATCGGAATTCATTTTGTCTTTTCGGATTCTGGTAGAATTCATTTTGTATTTTAATAGAATTCGTTTTGCATTCTATCATAATTCGACTGTTTTCCATTTTATCAGAATTCGTTTTGTCTGTTTTACATTCTATCGGAATCCATTTTGCCTTATCAGATTCTAGTAAAATCTATTTTTGATTCTAATAGAATATCTCTTACTATTGGAGCCGGAAATGTCTGGTCATTTTTGTTGAATTCCAAAAAATATATATTCTATCAGAATTTATTTTGGATTTTAATATAATCTATCCGGCGATCAATATCGATGTCGATGACTGAAGTTACATACATATGATCATCTTTTGTTGAAATATGCAAAAAAAAAAAAAAAAAAAAAAAAAAAAAAAAAAAATTCCGTCGACCTACCGACGACCAGAGACCGAACAGCGACGGCCATCGATTGATGACCGGCTAGTGAACGGTATTGGAGATATATAAAAAAAAATAATTCAATAAATAAAAAATAAAATAAAATAAAGAAATATGAGTATTTTGTTTATTTATTATTTTTTCATTTAATTATTTATTTTTCATTTAATTATTTAATTAAATGTTATAAAATGACAAAATTATCAGTTTTAGTTTATGATTGACAAAATTTTAAAGAGATACCAAATTTTAGGTATTCTTGCAAATCTCCCTTATAAATGTGTTCGGAAAGAGATAAAGAAGTTGCAAAGAAAAGAAAAACGGAGAGAAAGTGACTGTTATAAATAAAATAGGATTATTTTCTATTAAAAAAAAGTTTTTTTTCATCTTTACCCATAAAGTTTAAGGTCACTCTTTTTTGAAAAATTATTCAATAAATCAATTAACTACATTATTATACTTACATGGTACATTTATTCAACTAATATATGATATCTAGACTATTTGTTTATATCAACTTTTTATAATTACATTTATCTTCCTCAATGTGTATCATATTAATTATTAACTCAAAATCTTCATAAATATCCTACTTAAATCCATTCTCTTAATTCCTTAAAAAAAACCTACTTTGTTGTCCAGGTTGCTCTTCCCACTGTTGTTGAACTATTTTCTGCCCCATTTCGTGTACCAAATCATGCATCCAAAGTATATTGCCATAAGAACTTATGAGTGACTTATCAATTAGATTATTTGTTAATATACTTGCTGAAAAACCACAATCATTTAGTATGATTTCGACACGCTCTCCTTTAAAAAAAAAAAAAAACGCAACATCAAGAAAGATGGCCTGCTCCTTTTTATTTAGCCCATCATAGCTTATCCTTAATTTCTTCTCAATTTCATTGTGTGCAACTTCTTTCAAACAATTCAATGTCGATTCCCAATTTCCTATGCTCTTGGGATAAAGGGAAATGAAGGTGTGAGGCCAAAATATTAATAGCCAATGGAATTCCTCCAGCATATTTCACCACCTCCTCTGATAAGTTAATATAATTTTTTGTACGAGAGATATTTCTCCTAAACGCTTTATTTTTTAAAAAGCTGAAGAGCCTCATCATAATTTAATGGGTCAACCTTGTATGTTCCATATTCTTCAATATCCTTAAGAACTTTTGCATCCCTTGTCGCTATAATAATTCTACTTTCATGTCCAAACAAGTCACCATCACCGACTAAAACTTGTAACTGCTCTGAATCATTCACGTCATCTAACACAATGAGCTCTTTTTTTCTCTGAAGCCTGTCTTTCACTTCAGGTGGTAAAGAAAGGGTTCCCCATTCATATCCTCCCCTTTTAGTAATTCACTAACGGCATATTTGGTACATCTTTTAGCACTCCGTATTGTATTATTTAAAATAATATAAAGTTTGTATTGGTTCAATATGAAATTAAAAATTAATACAATACGGATTGTGATATCTTATACGAAAAAAACCTATGTGTTAGGCTGTATTTTATAATTTAATCTAAAGATTACATCCAAAAACAAAATATAATGGATTTCAATATATGAAGGTCGAGTCGAGTTTCTGGATGAGAGTCGGGATCGGGTTTCGGGACGGTGCTTAAGGTTGGGGTTAGGGTCAGTTTTCAGGTCAAAGGTTGGGAACGGGATTCGGGATGGGGGGTCAAGATTGGGTTATGGGGTTGGAGTCGAGTTTCATGATGGAGGTCAAAGTCGGGATTTGGAATGGGAGTCGGGGTCAAGTTTCAGGAATCAGGTTTTGCGACAGAGGTCAATATTGGGGTCGGGTTTCAAAACGAGGGTAGATGTTGGGTCAGGTTTATGGGTTAGGATCGAGGTCGGGTTTCGAAATGGATGTTGGGGTCCAGTTTTGGGGTCTGGGTCGGATTTCTGGACGAAATCGGGGTCGTGATTTAGAATGGGGGTCGGAGTTGAGTTTCGGGATGGGGATTAGGGTTAGGTTTCTAGTTTCGGGTCTGCTTTTAAGATAGAGGTCTGGGTTGGGTTTCAAGTTCGAGGTCGAGGTGTAACAACCCAAAATTTTGACGAACTTATGATTTCCTTAGATACAAGGAAAATAAGTCTAAACCATGTATGTCAACATGAAGCTCATGATCTGATTTGATTATTAGAGTATGTTTGAGTTCTTATACGTATTATAAGACTTAATGATAATTTATTAAGTCAAGGATAAGGTTTTATGATGAAAAAGGCCGAACCATGAATTATGATTTTTGTTCGGGCCAATGAATGATCAAGATAAATTATGACACGATTAAGACGCTACTATAGTATAATAAGCAGTATTGAAATTATATTGTGGCCGACCATTATTACGGATGAAAAAGTAAGAATAAAGAATGGGATCACTCTAGAAAAATCAGGAATAACATTTGGAGTAATAAGGACTAAATGACTTCAAGTCCTAAGAAAAACTTATACGCGTTCCAGTTAAGTGCAGATAAATTCTGAACTGCAGTCCAGTATTCCTATACTGTTGATAGTTAAAACAGTATTGGCACCATCTGGATTATCAAGAATTTAGACCGCATATTAAGGAGAGTGCCAAACATGGCCTTATATGGAGGCCAAATAATTGTGGATAAATATGTAATTTTTCAATTATGGAATTTATGGATTTTTTCCTAACCAAAGCCTCTAACTAGGCCAAATGGCCGGTTACATTAGGTGGCCTTGAGGAATAAGGAAGTAAATTAGAGATGAGTTAAAAAGATTTTTTTTTTTTTTTTTTGTTCCAACACATGCATGGCTAGCCACTTCGAGGGACTTGGAAGGCAAATATTTTATCTTTTAAGGACCAATATGCAATTCAAGGAGAATTTTAGAAATAAAAATAATTGTGAAAAATTTAGAATTTTCCACCTATAAATAAAGGTGTGTAGTGTTGAGTTGAACCATTTAATTGGCTTTCCCAACTTTTAGTTCCTTCTCAACATCAACTATTCCTCTCTAGAATTAGAAGAAAAAGAGAGAGAGAGAGAGAGAGAGGGAAATGGCCGGTTGTGGTGTGGAGAAATAGAGAGCAAGGCTTCCTCTCAACTAAGGTCTGGAGGCCATTCTTTCAAGCTCTAGAGGTATTTCTTGAGCCCCAAACTAAGAATTTCATTAAGCTTTGGTTTATGGGATTTTTATGTATTTCAAATTATGGTTTGTAAGAGCATAAGCTCATGCTTCTTATTTTATGGTTTTTGATGATTGGTTATGCTAGATCTATGCTAAGGTTTGATTTTTATGCTCTATGTTGAGTTTAAGGTTATGTGTGCTCATTGCTCACCATGTATTTGTGAATATGTCTTCACTTGTTTAAGTAGGTAGATTTTATGATAATGATGATGATGTGAATGCTAAATGTGTATTGGTTAAGGAATTGACCTAAAACACAATTTGGTAAGCTTGAAAAGGTATCAATATTGTATTTTTCAAGAACATGAGATAAGTGTATGTTTGAATGTTAAGAACGAATCCGACGCATTGCATATTAACATAGGTTCATGGCTTTGTCGTTTGAGGTAGCGTGCATGGATTTTTAAGCAAAAATCAACAAAAAATGGAAACTGCCAATTTTCGGATTTAACTAGACAGTTTTCTGGAAACATAAATTTGAGGCCCTTAGATGCCGAATTTAGAAAAAGTTATAACTGCAAAGTTGTAGAAAATTGAAAATTCTAGGGGTTATATGTACGATTTTTGAAAATAAGGCTCCAAATGCCTCCATTTTTATCAAAATCTAAAGCTGGTCAGTACAAACAGTGTATACGGCCATAATTTTTCAAAAGGAAAGTTTTATGAAGAAAGTTTTCCCAAATTTTAAACCAATTTAAAGATGAAACTGGATTTTCAAAACTGTGTAGGGTACAGGAAACTCCTGCATAGGATTTTCAAAACTATGCATGGTATAAGAAATTTTCTACACACATGCATTCCAATAAAATTAAAATGATGTTTTAAAAGCAGTTTTTAAGATTTTATGATCTCTTTAAAAATAGACTGAGATTTTATGAAAATGATTTCAAAAAGGTTTAAATCCAATGAAATTTCCTAAGTAATTGTTAAAAACATACTATGTTTTGTGAAAGACAATTTCAAGTATTATGGTAAGAAATACTTGGTTTATAAAGTTGTGATATTTTCAAAACATAAAAATATGGTAACAAGTGTATGACCAATGATAATCGGGTGGGATACCGATTTGTTATGTTAGAGTATGTATCCATGATTACCAAAGGTAATCAGATAGGATATAACTATGTCAAGGTACTAACGGTAATCAGATAGGATACCGGTTTACTATGATAGGATTTGTATCTATGATTGCCAAACGTAACCGGATTGGATACCGATCCAATATATTATGGTTTATAGTAAGATAGAACGACTCTTATCTTACGCCCTGTTTGAAACATGAATATGACATTTTATCGTGTCTTGATGGAACGATAGACCAAGAGCGTAGGATAATTTATAAGTACAACTCCGCCTACAGCATGGGTAAAATGCTTTTATTACATTGTATGTTTTTCAAAAATTCATACATTGATTAACATGATGTACATATGTTTTATGTTTTATATTTTATGTTTTATATTTTATTATTGTGACATCATGAAAGCATGTTTACTAATAATAAATTACATGATGAGAATAAGATTAAGTTATCAAGTATGAAACAGCTAGGATTCAAGATTTCAAGTATGATCAACTAAGAATAAGATTTCATGTAATAAGATAAGACAAGTAAATTTTCTTGTGCCGTACTAACTTGTCACGAGGGCGGGTTTAAACGATTTGGTTCATGGTTTGAGTTGAATTGGACTGACCGCCCTAATCACTCCATGGCTACGGGTCACGGTACGTGCACTCATGATATGATGTTGATGTAAGGGGCCCAAAGCTAAGTTAAAACAAGAAAGTATAATTGATTCATGTTAAATTAGCATAAAGAAGCATAATTGATTCATAAGAAAGCATAATCGGTTCATGCATTCTTTTACTAAAAATGTTTTGTGGAATAGAAAGTTGTACTTACTGAACATAAGCTCATAACCTACGTTCATGCTGTAGGTGAGTAACCTACCGGCAATGCATGATGCAAGAATGTGGAGAGATGACACTGCAGACTTTGAAATTTGAGTTGGATACCACCATGGATTTTGAAAATATGTTATATAAAATGTATTTGTATTATGTTATGATAAGTGGATGGTACTAATATATAATAATTAGTATGATTTATTAAAAAGTGGTTTGAAAGCTCGGTACTCGAGTGAGTACATATAATAAGTATGAGTATAAGCTAAGTTTTAAATTGAATTTTAAAAAGAAAGAAAAAAAAATATTTATTTTTTTTTTTTACGTAAAGCAAAAGTAAACATGGTAAGGTAACGGCTTTATGAAATCGGGTCATTATAAAGTTGGTATTTAAATTAAGTAAGTACGAAGTCACGGCCCTACGTAGGTCGGGTCGTGACACAAAATAAGGTTTCGGGGGCATCGGGGTTGGGATTCGGGAATGGGGTCAAGGTTGTGTTTTGGGGTCAGGATCGAGGTTGGGTTTGGGTTTCGATGTTGGGGTCAAGGTCAGGGTTGGGTTTCAAGGGTCGGGATTAGGGTTATTCGAGACAGAGGTCATAGTCAAGTTTGGGTCGGGTTTCGGGATAGGAGTCAGGATCGTTCAAGATGGCGGGTCATATTCAGGTTTGGGTCGGGTTTCGAGATGGGAGTCGGGATCTTTCAAGATGGGAAGTCATAGTCAAGTTTGGGTCGACTTTCGGGATAGGGGTCGGGGTCTAGTTTCGGGGTTGGGTTTGGGTTTCATGACGTGAGTTAGGGTCGGTGTTGAGTTTAGGGTTGGGTTTCAAGACGTGGGTCAGGGTCAGAGTCTGGTTTCAGGACGGGGATAGGGTTCGGAATTTAGGGTAAGGTGTCAAGATAGGGGTCAGGGTCGGGTTTTGGGATCGGAATTGGGTTGGGTTTTAGGGGTTGGGATTGGGTTTCGGGGTCAAGGTCGAGATCTGGGTGGGGTTTCAAGACATGGGTCAAAGCCAACCCCGACATTTGTCTTGATACCCTACCCTAATTCCCATCCCGAAACCCGACCTTGACTCGCATTCCAAAACCCAACCTGACCCCTATCCCAAAAACCTGACCTCGTTCCAAAACCTAACCCTGACCCCGAAATTTTGTAAACTTTCTCAAAAATAAAATAAACCTTTCCCCTCCAAATTTGTAATCGACTACTTAAAAAAAAAAATTGTAATCTATTAGTGTGTATTCAAATAGTTCTAAATATGTTCATTAAAAAAAAAGTTCTAAATATGTATTAATATATATATAGATACATAATTTCTTGAAAAATGTGATTGACCAAACCGTTTTTCTTCCTAGTGAAACTCCAGTTGAAATTCCCAAATGGGTTTGTCTCTAAACGGTTTCACTCTCAATTTGGTTTCCCTCTCAAATTGACTTCCCTTTCAAATTTTATTTTAACAGATTTCCCTCTCTCAGATTTTGTCTCTGAGACCAGTGAAACAAGAACGCCTCTTCTCAAACAGTTTTCCTCTCGTTTTCTTTTCCATAGATTTTCCTCTCTAATGATTCTCATCTCTGTAGGCAGCCAGCATATCGAGAACGTATTTAGCCTTCAACATTTCAATTGGTGAGTTTTTTCTATTACATAGATTTGATTTAACGTTCTTTAGATTAGTCATAGGTTTGATTGCAGTTTGCAATTATAAACTAAGTGGTAGACTTTTTTCAAAGCCTTCAACATCCAAATAAAATCTAGATAAGCACTAGAAACTTTAATTATCAATCGGTCATTAGCACCTGAGTTTGTTTATTATTATTAATATTTTGTTTTGGATATAATAGAAGTGAATATTTAAGTTTGTTGTTTAGATGTCTCTAATAGAAAAGAAAAATGGCCTTCTTTTGATGTCTCTAAGCTTGCTTCTTTTTTAGTCGGTTAAATTTTGCAATCTGCAATATTAATTGGCAACTTCAGCAGCAGTAATTTTGTATCCTTTAGCAGCAGTTCGTTTGTATGTTTGCACATGCTTGTGCAGTGTTTTACTTTCACAACTGAGTTCTCATTGTTGTTTCTTCCTTGTCTTTTATCTTTTTCTTTGCTTTTGATTGAACCATTATTCAAAGTAGTATATCATTCTCTTATTTTACGTCATTTCCCCCCGTTTGTAGGTTCACATTCATGGCTGATCAAAAGAAGAGGAAACTTCGTAAACTTAAATCAACTGAGGAATTTTCTGCAGTAGGGACGCAACCTGCACTCTATAGCTAATCAAAGATACTGAACTATAACAAAGTTGCAGGTGCTCTATCTCTCTCTCTCTTTTTTTTTTTCTCTTATCTTTTTCTTCTATTTGGTAGCTTTTTTCCTGAATATCTTCTTGAAAGTGAAACTGTGCCATAAATAATCTGACAATAACTAGTTAACAAACAGTTTTATCTTTGTTTCTTTCTCATTTTTTCCATATGTAGTACATACTCAAATACATGTTTATTACTAGGCTTAAAGTGAAAAACTCAAAGCGATGAAGAAGAAAGAACTCCCGTTAAAACCGTGTGTCTGCATTACACGACGGTTTCGAACCAAAACTGTCGTGTAATGGTGTATATTACATGACTGTATTGGCTCAAAACCGTCGTGTAATGTTCACAATTTTGTGGCATTTTGTTAATATATTTCTTGATTCGACGACGGTATTAACCATCGTGTAATATTGAGATACCACGATAGTTATATAACCATCATGATATCTTTCACGATGCTGAATTACACGATGGTTAATAACTGTCGTGTAATCCTCAATTTTTACTAGTGATACAAGAGAATTGACTATAATCACATAAACTCTATCCATCAAATCTGACAAGTCCACTAGTGCCGGAACAGCCTTGACACGTGCAAGAAACAGCTAGCATTTTCCAGTAAAACAGAGCCAACATCAGACACAAAAATATTCGGAATCGCTCCACCACAAGCCTTAGTTAATGTCGAAATATAGCAATATTATGTGCTTCTCATTTTTCACTAAATAAAAAACAGTAGAATGAAGGGCCTTGTAAAATATTATGGAAGCATAGACAAAACAACCGGTCACTATTTTAGAGAGGCACCATTTGGATCTACTTGACATGATTTCATACTAAGTTAGAAATATGGTAGGCCCTTCACACTTATCCATATAAGATTATAAAGGCTAGCCATATCACAAATGCTGCTTGGGATAGACTCGAGGTTGTCACACTTATCCATGTCTAGTTTCTTAACTCCAATTAGATGTCCAATCGATGACGGTAATTGTCTAATTCCTGTTCCTCCTAAATAGAAAGTTTTTGAACTTTTCATTGGTTCTAATATTTCAGGGAGCTTCTTTAACTTTGAGCAACCATGAAGGTCAAGATAAGCAAGAGACCTCAACAAAAAAATTTCCCTTGGCAGACTCCCAAGACTTTTGCAATCTGAAAGATAAATGCTCCTAAGATAAAACAGGCCATCAATCGATGAGGAGGCGACTTCTGTTATTGCTGTCCTACGAATAGTCAACTTTTGAAGGTTACATGGAAGCTCTGGAAACTTGTCAAGAATTGAGCAACCACTTAATTCAAGATTTCTCAAAGAGTCCAATTTATTCATACTGCTTGGAAGAAATGCAAGTCTTGTGCAGCCATTGAGACGCAATTCAAAAAGACACTTGAGAGAACCAATTGACGACGGCAAGTACTCTATTGTGGTTTCGCTTAAATCTAAATATTCTAGGCTCCAAGTCATAATCATCGGAATAGTGTTGAGGTTAGAACAACCCTGGAGAGCAAGAGTTCTTAGTGATATCGCATCAATCCCATCTGGAAAACTACAGAGCTCGCTGCAATAGCCCAGATTGACATCAGTAAGCTTGTTAAGATTCTGCAGAATACGCCAAGGAACCTGACGCAAACTTATGCAATATTCAAGATTTATTCCCTCAAGATTTGGAGCACGAGAGAGATCTGGAATTTGATTCAAGTGAATGGAGTGTCTTAAATCAATGTGTCTTAGCTTCTTCAGGTCCTGTAACAAAAAGAAATGATCACAAGAAGAACTAAACTACTCTTTCTAAATCATATTCTATATAAAAATTTGAAAAATACCTGGACTCCATCCCAAAGTTTCTGAAGCTGACTATGGGCCACCTTTAGTTCAACGAGATTATTCGGCTTAAAGTTTGGTGTTAAAGTTTGCATAGGGTACTCAAGCCACTCAAGATATCGAAGGGAGTGAGGGAGGTAATGTAGGCCATTTTGAAGCTTCACTTTGCAATTTTTTCTGTTATAAGAATTAGAAATTTTGAGCAATCTCAAATTACGCAAGTTCTTGAAGACCGTAGGTTCCAAGTGTATCACTCTGCCAATATCGGATAAATCTAGGAATATTCCTTGTACCTTTGCAGTTCCCTGTCATAATGGTAGCAAGTATGTAGCAGCAGGGTTGAGAGTACAATATATTACTTTAGTTGTTACAAGTATGTAGACACGAAGAAATTATCGAATCTCAGGGGAAGAAAACTGAAAAATAAATCTGACTCGTATTAAAATATGTACCAGCTATGGTTTTATTTTTTATTGTCATTTACTCTTTAGAAAGTACATGAAAAGTTAAAATGAATAATTGAAATGCACTGGCACTTACTTCATTATTCTCCAGAACTTGACAAGCATCTTCAGCACTCCAAATCCTACTCCGCTTTCCAAGTTCTGTAGATTCTTCGCAAACAATTTTTTGGCCCATTTCTTGCAACAAATCATGCATCCAAAGCTCATTATTTTTTAAAGTAATGAGAGACTTGTCAATTAGATCATCTAGTCCATTCGTTGCAAAGAAACCACAACCATTCAACAAGTTTTCTACATAATCCCGACTCATCCCTTTGAAGAAACATGCGATATCAAGAAATATATCCTTCTCCGTGTTATCTAATCCATCAAAGCTTACTCTCAAGACATTGTGAATATCATCATGAGGAGCAACTTTTAGTTTATCCAATGCCGCTTCCCATGCTTCTTTGGTTTGGGAACGGAGGGAACGAAAGTGAGAACCCAAAACTGTAATGCCAATGGGACACCTCCTGTATGCCTCACCACCTTTTCGGATAGCTCTATATGATCTGTAATGGGAGACTTTCCTCTAAAAGCTATTAAATTAAACAGTTGCCGAGCCTCTTCATAATCAATTGCGTAACCTCATACACTCCATCTGCTGAAATATCTCTAAGCAGGGCAGCATCTCTAGTTGTTATTACAATTCTGCTTTTACAACTAAACTGATCACGGTCGCCAATGAAAGTATTCAATTGTTGTACATGATTAATATCATCGAGAACAATGAGCACTTTTGTACGCTGGAGCCTTTCTCTGACATAAGCTGGTCCTAGAGATGAGGTTCCCACATTTAGATTTTCTTCCTTCAACAATTGGCAAGAAGCTTGTTTCTTAAGTTAATCATCGATGATCCCTTCTGTGATTCTTCCCTCACATTTGGAACAAAGCAACAAGCTTCGAATTGAGATGCGAGTTGATGAAATATAACTTGGGCAAGGGTTGTTTTACCTATGCCGCCCCATTCCCCAAATGCCTACAATGCGTAGTTTTGGAGAGCAAACACATAACAATTGCATAATTTCCTTCATGTGCTTTTCAATCCCAACGAGACCCTCAAAGCCAAAATTTGTTGATTGATAACGGTTCAATTTCCGCAAAACATCTTCCACAATTGTTTCAACTAATTTTGACTCAGGCCTAAAAATATAAAGGATAAACAATGGTTAGTAAAAAAACATGCCTTGCAATGAAAAAGAAAATAAAATGAATTAGAAAAGTGTGTGTACATATATTTTACAGCAGTGATATATTTGTATATATATATTCAACCTGCACTCTTCTTTCATCTGTCCTTCCAGCACGGACTCAGATTAAACTTTTTAAATTTTAAGAACATTTAGGATCTTCCTTGATTTGTCTAAGATTCTAAGGAAACATCTTTGAAAAAATTATGGTGAGGACAACTAATTTAAAAATTTGAGTGCTAAATACTCGGCTATTTCCACAACAACATAGTTAACAAAGGCTTCAACATATAAGTATATGTACATGTTATTCCTTGGCTTTATCTAGTTAGTGGTTGTCTCTAGAGAG